>JAZKJV010004159.1:0-1237500 GCA_037367405.1 Ottelia alismoides | reverse complement strand
GTCAATATATTAAGAAAATCTCGATAAGTTTCCTTCAAATAACCTAAAAATAATGAAAAAGAAAGTCGGGTGTTGGTAGTTACCTACAACCCGAGTTTATCTCCCAGATCCCCCCCCCCCCCCCACACTCACACACACACATATATACATACATATATACATATATATATATATATACACACACATATGCATATATATGTATATATGAGAAACTTCAAATGACGAGGGGTCTCACCATATATATGGTGAGTTACCCTCAATCTAGGCATCTTTCCAATATACTTTACAATTTCTTATTTCATAGACTTAATAATAAATATTAACACAACATGTCTAATGAAGTAAAATAATGAAAATATTATTATATTGATTGAAAATGTTAATTTAAATTTGGATATTATATTTCACAAAAATCATTTTTTACAATATGCAATTTAAACTTTTACAAAACTGTTACATGATTTTTAATAAATTATCAGTAGCCTTTACAATATCAGAAATGACCCAACTCATTTGAAAGGTCTCATATATATATATATATAGAGAGAGAGAGGAGTGATCCTATGAGAGCAAAAACTTGTGAGAGCATTAGAGGAATGATTCTAGACCACATGATTCTATTTTCCCTCTCCTGGTCTTCTCTCTCCTAGGTGAATCATGTGGTCTAGAAATATCCCTCTCATGCTCTCACAACTTTTTGCTCTCATAAGATCACTCCTCTCTCTCTCTCTCCATATATATATATATATGAAGAAAGGGATCGTATTTCATGAAGTAAGTAACTTACCTATTCCATTCTCATTTTTTCCATTTTTTATTTTTTAAATTCTTCTGTGATTTTTCATAACTATATCCCTCTAATATGTCATTCAAATTTTGTCAGAAATAAAGACTCATATGCCCTCCATTTAGAACAAGTAATTTTAACGATCTTAGTATTTTTCAAAAAAAATTAAAAAAATGGGAAAATGAGAATGAAGTACATAAGTTACCTACTTCACGATGTATGATCCCTTCTCTCTCTATCTCTCTCTCTCTATATATATATGGAATGATGGGGCTGCCCCAATGGGGCCCCCGCATCATTTTCTCACATTTTTGTATTTTTTTACAAAATATCACCATGTATATTCATTTATATATCCCTACAATATGACATTCAAATTTTGTCAGAAACGGAAACTCATATTCCCTCCATCTAGAACATGTCGATTACAAGAATGTTTAGACTGTTAAAATTACATGTTCTAGATGGAGGGCATAAGAATCTCCATTTCTAATGAAATTCTAATGACATCTTGGAGGGATATATAGATGACTATACATAGTGATATCTTGCGAAAAAAACTGCGGGAAAATTGCATGGGGACAATCTGTTAGGGTAGTCCATATATATAGGATATCTTTCAAATGGGACATGCTTCTTCCATCCCCATGGAAGGCCAATGATCTCGGCTCTCCATAACTAATCGTGTGGTGATTATTAATAGTATGTTTATATTATCTATAAATGAAGAAAAACTCAATTTGATCTTTATACAATATCTATATATAGTATATTACCTCCTCAATTATATCATCCATTAATTTGTCACCTTAATTGCTTTTTCAAAATTGGAAACTTTAAATATTTGGTATGTATAGGTGTCATTTTGGTGTATCGATGGGTGGCGAGTGGGAAAAAAAGGAGGATGAGGTCCTTGAAGGCGACGTCGGTGACGTTGTAGATGAATGTAACGATGACGATAACGGGAGTGGCAGCAATGGATCATGTATCGGAATCCAATGACTTGAGAGCGGAGACAAGCATAGGAATTGCGCCAGATTGTACAATGGGCATCTTGTTGACAGGAATGAGAGAGATCGTATGCTGGATCATATGATGCACGCGGCAGCGTTAGACTAGAGCACGAGGGAACACGAGAGGAGGAATGGACGCAGCATAGTGAGAAGCGTCATCGTGGAGAGCATGGTACTCTTCTTGTTCGACTCACGAGTCTCTTGGCAAAGGAGGAGGGCTTCTTCCTGCTCGGAGTCTTCCCAACGTCATGCACGACCACATCTATAAGGCGGTTCTCGTTGAAATGGAGGTATATTGATGTGTATTATATACTATTTGACATGTATTATACAATTTGATGTGTATTATCGATATTTGATGTGTATTTTTACGTATCAATTGGATGCAATGACAATTATAGTTTTTATGCATGTTGTATATTCGATGTGTATTACACATTTTAGATGTGTGTTACTGATGAATCTATGATTCATCACTCTAAAAGGTGAAAATGGAGCTTTGTTCATGAGGAGTTAGTTGCATATCTCCACTTATATTGCATAATTAGCATTCATGCTTGTGTAAATAATATGTGCATTTTAGCATTCATATTTGCATATATAAAAAGCCTGAAAATCCTTGTATATATTGACTTGTATAATAGTTAAATTCACCTATTTTTATCTATTTTATACTAACTCCAAATCTAATAAAATTAACTATATAGTGTATATATTATTAACATTAATTTAAAAAATATCAAAAAATACTAACTTGTAAAATTGTTCAATAAAATCTGAGCCATAGTTTTAGAATAAGAACTTCAAACGCACAAATCTCTCTCGTACATTGTTTGATTCAGCTCTACTCACTTTTAAAGTAGTATACATTCAAAGACCTTCAAACAATACTGATTTCATAAAAATTAGAGTTCGTATGTGAAGCTTGGATTTTTGGCCCCTATTGTGTATTGTACATATTGACCAAAATACACTTATTTTTATCTTTTTATTTTCTTAGTTATTAAAAATAAAAAATAAATTTAAGTTGTAAATATTCCTTTTCTATTTTATCTAATTTTATTTTGATTTTTCTCTTATTTTAAAAAAAGACAAAAAAATCAGCCAAACACAAAATATGGTATTTTATATCTATAAGGAACCCAGAAAAATACTTTTTGTACAGATGACTTCTTTTGATTTTTGATCCTCTATGAAATTTGTAGATCTCATTGATACGAGTAACTTTTATTGTGACCCCTTTTTGATTTGACCCCTTTATTATTTATTTTTGTTTTTATTAACATTTAATATTTGATTAGTTTGGGAGCGACAAATGGTAGCTCCCGGAGCTGCCACGTGTCAGCCCTATTTCTATTTTTATTTTATTTTATTTATTTATTATTATTATTTATTATGTAATTATTTATGTTATTACTATGATTAACTATATTATATTTATTAATTTTATTAATTATTTATTTTAATTATTATTAGGTACTTATTTTAATTAGCTTTATTTTAACTTTAATTATTTTTATTTACTAATTGTTATTATTATTTTATATTTATTTAATTATTTATATTATTTATTTAAAAAGTTTAAAAAATAAATAATTTTAACTCGCATTGTGGCCGCACCCCTACGTGCAACATGGCGCACCCATCCCTCTCCTTCTCTCCGTCTGATCACGTGCCTAACACTTGACCATCTCATTCTCTTCCAACCGTCCCCACAACTAGAGCGGGCAGTTGCGCCACCTAGCCCTCGCCCCTCTCCCCAAGATCAACGCATTCCTCCACATCGTGCTTGACCCAACTACGTCCATTTCTTCCAGTCAACTCGTATCTCCACCCTTCATGATGGAGCAGAATCGTCGGCCACCATGACCACCTACGCCCTCACTCCATAACCACCCAGTATGCAACCGCCACAAGGGCCTCTCACTCTCTCTCCACCCACCACCTGCCATCCAGCATCTCACGGGGGATCACATCAAAATGCCGCCAATCATCCCATGTTCTCCTCATCCATGTGTCCAATCGCTTCACCCCCAACACTTGCCGCTTTCCTGCACCAGAGCCCCCTCATCGCCCAGCCGCTCGCCTTCCCTCGCTCGGTCAAGTGTCAACGAGCGAGGACTTCCAGCTCTTTTGACATGCACCACTTACAATTTACACACTTGCATTGTGCGATCAATGATGAATCTCAAATTCATCACTCTAAAAATTATTAATTAATCTCAAATCCTTAAAATTCTTTGGAATTTCTTTATTTATATTGCATAATTAGCATACATGAATGTATTGTTAAGAATTTCATTTTATCGCTCATTATTGCACAAAATAAGAAGCCAAAAATCACAGCCAAATTGACCTGTAAAATAGCCTAACTTCTCAGATTTTTAACTAATTCATGCTAACTCTAAATGACCTAAAAACCACCTCTATTGTGTACATATCACTAACAAGAATAAATGAAAAACAAAAAAATCACTAACTGAAATAAGTAGACCAAAAACCCAAACCCTAGTTGCATGATTTTCATACTAAAACCGTATCTTCCTCATCTAATATCTTATTTGATCCTACTCACTTTTAAACTAATGTTTATTCAAATACCTTCAAGACAAGACCAAGTTCAAGTGAATCGGAGCTCATATGTGAAAGTTGGGTTTTGAGCCTCTTTTGTACATTTTGTATTTTGGCGGTTTTTGGCCTAATATTTTATGTATATAATTAACTCATTTTATTTTATTTAATTTTCATTTTTTTTATTTGATTAAAGTTTTATTAAAATGCATAAAAAATCCAAATCTCAAAAGAGCTTGAAATCAAATAAACTAACTGGGTCCGAGTCTTAATTATCAATTAGTACAAAAATTATATTTTTCATATTTTATTTTATTTCTCATTTTCTTACTTAATAAAAATCCAAAAATATGTATTAATGTGTAAATATTTATCTTTGATTTTATCATATTTTCTCGGATTTTTATCGTACATAGAATACCCAATATCACTTTGTGCATATGGTCAATTTTGGCTTTGGTCTCTTCATGAAAGTTGTAGATCACATCGAGACGAGAAACTTTCTTGAAGAATTTCTTTTAATCGAGGTCATTTTATATTTCTTTTTGAATTAACTTTGTATTTATTTTTTGATTTTTCTGGGGGTGACATGTGGCAGCTCTTGGAGACACCATGTGTCACCCATTTTTGGGATTTATATATAATTATTTTTTAATTTAAATTAATTTCAAAAAAATAAAAAAAATAATTAAATATAAATATATATAAAGCGTCGCCACGCGACACAGTCTTGGTCATCCGATATCGGACGATTGGACGGCGGTTGCATACCTTCTTCTTCCCCCTTTCCAATCAGTATCGCCGCCGGCTACAATGATTCTTCAAATAGTATGTATAGATTTTTTAATTATTTTTGAAATCATTTTTTAAAATATATTTTCAAAACATTTTATTTGAACAACAAAAAGAATTTTTTACCAATCAAAACATTTCTACACAGGTTTGAAAACATTTTACAAAACATATTTCAAATGGTTTTACAAAGATTTTCAAACCAATTTTCCAACCATTTTTTAAATATTTTGCAAAACAGTTTAACTTCTAAGGTTTATTAACCTTAGTTACAAGGAATCTTTATGTGTGTTTTAATTTTCATTTCATAGCCATAGTATTGAAAATACATAAGTACGAGTTATGACAAAAATATATACAGAGTATAAACCCCCTTTACTTAACTTGAATTATGTCCTCATAGATAGAAGAGAAAAGGATGATACAACTCATACTAAGTATAGGAAAATCTATATTGCAGCGATCGAATAAGGAATGAGAAGTCGACCAACCCCCTATACTTAGGATCAACTAGTCCTAAGTATGGCATACTATACACAAGGCAAGGTGGGTCGAGGGTGGGAATAAACAAATCAATGGCTTGGCATGTCTTCCCCCTATACTTAGGGTAAAATATCCCTAAGTATAGAAAGAATGTCAAAAGTTGAGGTGACAGGCGAGAGGATGAAAGAACGAGCACCCTTGTGCACTTATCCTCTGTATACTTAGTATGAAGTATATCCTAAGTATAGAAATGATGAATGGGATGAATGAAGATTTTAGTAGAATAAAAGAATGAAAAACTAAAAGAAGAAATAAAGAAAATAATTAACTAATCAAAGATATTTTTTATTGCTTTGTATGTGGCTGAACGTTCCTGTTCATAGGTCACCTGATTGGAGTCAACCATGGATAGGACGGTATCATGCTCAAGGTAAGGCTTCAAGAGATGTTTGTTGATGACGAAGGGATGTATGTCAGCTGGCATCCAGATATGACTATTCTTCCATTGTCACGCACACGCCTTACTATGAACGGCCATGTCCATTTGCTTTTCAACTTCCTTAGGAAAAGTTTTAACTTTTCATCAAACAACCAAACCTTCTTACCAGGTTCAAAAATCTTACGGCAGATGTGCTTATCATTCCATTTTTTTGACCTTCCCCTTTACATAAGACCATTGTCGTATGCATAGCCACAAAATTCGAGAAGTATGTTCAAATCTAGCTTTCTATTCTTTGTTGATTTCTTAGGATTCAAACTGCAGATGTTAATCGCTCGTAATGATTTATGAATCAGCTCAACGGCAATGGCATGGCTTACCTTGTACCAATCAGTAAGTAGACATTGCCAGAGGTGATTGTACGCAGTCTGATAGGCTCATAGATCGAAATTAAGCAGTTGAGACCAGTTCTTTCCGTCTAATGTACAAGTTTCTGGAGAATTGTCATGATTTCCCTATTCGAACATTCTGCCAAACCATTAGACTGCAAGTGGTATGGAAAAGCCGCTCGATGTTCTATAAAATATTCCTGAGTCAGCTTCCTTACTTCTTTATTGATAAAATATCTGCCCCCATCAGATATTACAATTTTAGGGATCCTAATCGTGCAATGATGGTTTCCTTCAGAAACTCGTAAACGGTGCCACTGTCAGTGGCTCGGGTTGGAATAGCTTCCACCCAACGACTTAAGTAATCAACAACAAGTAGAATATAATAGCCCTGATTGTTGGGAAATGAGCCCACAAAACCAATGAACCATGCATCGAACACATCAGAAATCTGAACACATTTTTGGGGCATTGTGTCTCTCATTCCAATGGTACCGCCCATCTTCTAATAGTCAGTGCAATGTTTCACAAAATCCTCTACATCTTTGCCAAAGGCCGCATTGTAACACTTTTATTGTCGTACATCTTCTAGAGTAGTATCCTCCTGATTCTCAGGTGTGACAATGCTCGAGGATGTTGTGAACTTCCTCCAAAGGAATGCACATCCTCTAGATGTAATATGTCCCCTCACGAAAGAGATATGGATACTCTCACTAATAAAAATGAATATCTGGCAAGAATTTGTTCATCTTCAGCTTCGGCCAATCTTGTGGGGTTCTCTTGGACACAAGATAATTCACAATATCAGAAAACCAAGGGAGTAAGGTGACTAACAGGATTGCCTCATCTGGAAAGGTTTCATTGATCGGTACAAGGCTCTACTCAGGAGTATCAGACTCCGGCAATCTGAACAAATGATCAGTCACCACATTTGTAACTCTAGGTTTATCATGAATTTTGAGATCGATTTCCTAGAGTAGAAGGATTTATCTGATTGGCCTTGGTTTGGCATCTTTCTTTGCTTGCAAGTACTAGATGGCAGAATGGTATGTGTAAACACTCACTTTGGATCCGAGTATATGAGATATGAACTTCTCCAGAGTGAAGACAACTACTAGTAGCTTTTTCACAGTAACTAATTCTTCTGTGTTTTATCAATAGTTCTATTGACATAGTGAATCCTAAATGGAGAATTACCTTTCCTCTATCCCAGAACCACTCCAATGGCATAATCAGAAGCATCAGTCATGATCTCAAATGGTAGAGACCAATCTGGTGGTTGCAGAACAGGGTCCTGAGTGATCAGAACATTTAGCTTGTTAAAGGCTTGGACATTGGCATCAATAATAAATCAGCCTCCTTGCCTACAAGCTCAATCAGTGAGTGGGCAATCTTGTAAAAATCTTTTATGAATCTTATATACGAGCCCACACGCCCAAGGAATGAAGATCTGCTTTATATTTGTAGGTGGCTCTAGCTTTGAAATGACTTATACCTTTTCAGGATCAACCTCCATGCCATATTTGGATATGATATGGCCTAGCACAATCCCTTTGGTTACCATAAAATATATCTTCTCCCATGAGATCACCAAGTTGACTTCATAGTATGTTTTCAGGACTCGATCTAAATAGATAAGCACCGATCAAATCTGTCATCGTAGACCAAGAAATTGCCCCATAAACACCTCGAGAAAACTACCAATCATATCTTACAAACACTGCCAATACGCATCGTTGAAATGTCACAGGACCATTGCACAAACCAAATGGCATCTTGCGGAAGGAATATGTCCCAAACAGACAAGTGAATGTAGTCTTTTCTTGGTCTTCTAGGGAAATTGCAACCTAATTATACCTAGAGTATCCATACAAGAAGAAAAAATATTCCTTCGTGACCAATCTCTCAATTATCTAGTAGATGAAGGTAAGCATGAAATGATCCTTATTGGTCGCTCAGGCATTTGTAGTCAACAAAGATGTGCTATAATGTTGGAACTCTAGTAGTGATCTCCTCTCCTTTGTTATTCTTTATGATTGTTATCTCTAAATTTTTCACCACGAGGTGAAAGGGCCTCATCCACTTTGAATCGTAGATGGGATAAATGAAGCCAGCATCATACCATTTCGTAATTTCATTCATAACATATTTCTGGAGATTCATATTTGAGTCTTTGCTGAAATTCACTGGATGGCTTGATATCTTCTTTCATGTAAATGTGATGGGAGCACAATGAAGGATTAGTACCTCGGAGATCGGAAATTTTCCAGCCAATTGTCTTGTAGTTTCTTTCTAAAACCTCAAGCAGACAAGATTCATGTTCTTGGGTGAATTGGGAATTGATGATCACAGGAAACATGTTCAGTTCACCCGCAAGGAAGGCATACTTCATATTTGTTGGAAGATGATTGAGCTCTAGTGGTATATGGATTTTCTCAGTGGCAACCTCTGGAACTATGCAGGGAAATGGTGGGGTATGATCTGTTAATTGTACATTGTCCACCATTGACTCTGTAAGCTTCGAATCTATGAATGCACAAAAATACTCAATGATAGAATCTTGTTATAAGAAGTCTGCAATAATTCCTTCTACCCCTTCTAAAGACAGGTGATCATTTCATTTCATCCTGCACATCAGCAAATATCTCATCCTCTAAGACAACGGGGAAGTTGATTGTGTTATCCACTCCTTCCTTTGTTGCAAGGAATTTGTGGGTATCGATGCCATCCATGAACAGGTTGGTGCCTCTAATCTCTTCATGAAAATCATAGTATTCTGTATGTTCACTCTCATCTGCTACAGATTCTAAAACTTTTTGTACTTGAATCATCTTAATGGGAACCTTGTCATTGTTCGAGCGAAAGGAGTTCTAACCGTTGTCATAATCCACTACTGCTTCTGTTGTTTGGAGGAACATCCGTCCAAGTATAACAGGGGTATGCAGAAGAGGAGTTGCGGTGTACATATCAAGAACGATGGAGTCCATATGGAACGTCATTCCCTGAGTGGTGATGATGACATCCTCCAAAATTCCTTGGGGCCGCTTGATCAAAGTATCTACAAGCTACAAAATCATACTTGTGGACTTGAGCAGTCCCAACTCAAATTCCTTCAATTATGAAGTGTGCATCAGATTTATTGACTATTACTATCAAGAAGAGTTCGGCCGAACTCTTGATCAAACATCATGCATCAAATGAGAGGTGCTCCCAAGTCTTTCTTCTTGCTCAGGAGATTGTTGATCATTGATTGTCGCCTTCATTAGGATGTGCTTAGCATTTATCTATCTGGCTTTAAGCAGTTTTCTCTTCAAAGTACATGTCTCTTTAAGTCCCTTCTTAATGTGTGGCATGTACTTGATGGCATGTAACAAAGGCATCTCTAAAACAAGAATCTGAATTATTTGCACAACATCAGGATCTGACAAAGTTATTTTTGAATTTTTATTTTTTATATTTTTATAAAGAATCTGGAAGAGGAATATTTACAGAACCAAATGCGTAGATATTGTTCTTGTTTATAGAACCAAAATCTAGGCCCACATCATGTTAAATAACTGGATGACAAAAAGAAGATTTCATCTATCTGATGTGGTCGGCATCCCAAAATAACAAGCGGGTCTCCTTCGATTGACTCTGGATTAGATACATGTGTGGTCCTCTCTGGATGGATGACTCTCTAGCTTTTATTGTCCTCTTTTTGTTGTTTTTGAAGTTTTTCATTTTTTATAATTTTATCTGAGCTTCTTCTTCTAAACGTGTCCATGCTACTGGTCCGACTAATGCAGAAGAAGATGATGACTTGCTCGTGGAAGCTTTATTCTTGCCCTTCATTATTACAGATGCTACAACGTCCCACTGCTCGTGAGAGTAACAGCATTGGATAATAGAGCATCATGCACACCTAACTTCGTAGGGTTGGACAGAACATCACAAACTGTATGCTCATGATTTCAGAAATTATTAGGGTTAGCCTCCACCTGTGCTGGAATTGTGATCTTGGTAGTGGTGAGGTCATCGATCTTCTAACTCATTTCTGTGAGGCTCTTGACAAGATGAGCCAAGCAATCTAGGCAAGGTTCACAAGAGGGGCCTCTAATGGTTCAGCGTGATGGCCATGCTGAGACTATGAATGGTGTTGAGGCTGCTAATAGGAATGCTGAGGATGAAATTGAGAAGAAAATTAGTATTGTTTGTGATGAAGAGGAGGGTGCTAATATGGCACAATTGAGAATTGTTGATAGGATTGTTGCTGCCAGTATTGTGGTTGTTGGAATTGATTATGTCTCCAGCCTTTCTAACATGGATGAGACTAATGGTGGTGAGACTGATTGTTTCCTTGGACAAACCTCCCTCCATGTTATTGAAGGAATGGATGGACGTTTGCAGACTGACCCTATTGAGGTCTGCCTAGACGAGCCAGTTGCGCATTGTTAGACAAACTCCATTCACCTCCTAATGAGAGGTGGTCGAGGAGAGCATGGATTTATGAGGATCTGGTGTTCTGGATGGTAAACAACCAGTTGTTGTTGTGGTTGTTGAGGCAATGATGCCTCTAGGGCATGAACGTAATATACGTGTTGGATTGCTGGCTAGGACTGGCTCTACTAAGGAGGTTGTGGCGATGCTAGTTCCTTTGTATCAGCTGGAATCACGATCAATGTAGACATGAAATTGCAGGAGCTGATTGTGCTTACTAGCAGCTCCAACAACTTGGTAATCTGATCCATTTTATCAAAGTGATGAGTCTTCTATTCGATCACAGCGAGCTTCTCAAGATCCTGTGATCGTTTTTCAATGGTATCCACCTTGGATAGGTAGCTCCCAATAATGCTCAGATTTGATCTCTCATCCATATCCTGCTCGTGCGAGGTTACCATGTGTACTGCCTTTTATGAATCTGTGGATATCTTTGATATGCACGGGATGATGATAGGACATCTTTTCCTTTAGCCATTTCTTCAAAAATGTGCCATACCACATCCTCATCCTTGTTAAAGTGTGAACTGCCACAAGAAACGTCGATGAGCTTCTGACTCTCAATAGTGAGTCCACCAAAGAAATGATGGACAAGACTGGTTTTTGGGATATCATGATGTGAACACTTCTCTTGCAGATATGTAAACCTCTCCCAAGCCTCATGAATGGATTCGTGGGTGGCTTGGGTGAAGTTTTTAATACGGGCACGCATCTGATTCAACCACCCGAGAGGATAGAACTTGTTCATAAATGCGGACTTCAATTCCTCCCAAGTGGTGCGACCTTACCCAAATGATTAATCCAATGAAGAGCCTTGTGTTGAAGGTTGAATGGGAATGCAATCATTTGAACTACATCTAAGGAGATGTTAAGGTAGTGTGTTATTCCACAAATGTGTCTGAACTGTTGGAGATGAATATATGGTTCTTGATTTGTGTTCTCATGGAAGGTGGGAAGAAAGGCCAAAAGTTGAGGCTTCAACTCAAAATAGGTGTGGACAGTAACCATTTGAATCCATTCCATCATTTGTCTCGCACCAGGGTTGTAGGTTTCCTTTAAGGTCGGCTTGGGTTGATCGCCAATTGGTTCTTATGCTCCTCCTCCATGGGGTCCACCTCCGAGTTCTTCTTCTCCTCCTCTCGGATGGTCTCTTGTTCTTTAAAGATCATTCATCATGTTCTGAAAGGCAAGCTAGGACAATTTCTGGTCAGTGAGTTGTTGATGTATTGCATGTATATAGGTAAAGAGATGTGTATTCATCGTATTCTAATTCGTCTACTAGCTTGGCTACATCTATGGTGGGTGCTGAGGTCCATTTCCCTTCCCATTCGGAGTCATTTCTTTTTTTTGAATCAGAGTGTTAATGTGACATAATCTGTGGCTCCAGATCGGGCTTGTAATCTGCACAAGGAATGATGCCCCTATTAGTCTGTATAGAAGCATCGAAAGAAACAAATCATTTTGTGTTAAGGTCAACATGTAATTCGATTAAGTATGGAGAGGAGTATGGAGTGATACCAATCTCCATCCAAAATGGGCAGATTTTGGGACAAGACTCATCCTACTTTATTGAAGAAGGCAGGGAGTGTGGAGAGCGGTTCGAAGAGTCCGAACCGTGATCTCAAGAATCGCCACAAATTTTATGGATAAGTCGACTGTGTGGAATCGATGTGGGTGTCGATGGAGTCCTGACTAAGCCATCCATGGGTTGCCATCTCGAAGGTCACAAAGAAGATCGGGAAGGGATGGATGATACGAAGGTCAACAAGAAATAAAGTAAGTGCAAAATAGTAGAATGGCTCATGAGAATAAAAGAAGAGAAAATTGAAGATTCAAAATTTGCACAAGTGTACGAAACTTGATCTTAGACCTTAATCTAAATCAAACAAACACCAGACAAGTTTTGTATTCACCAACAAAACCCAAGTGAAGCCGTAAAATCTCGGCTATTTTTATTTTTTTCAATTTTATGGGTGTATTGCAGGTAAATCTTTTAACAAGTCCTTAAGAATGCTAACCCTATAGGAGCGTGTGTACTACTGGTAAAGTACCCCATACTACTTCCACCTCCTTTTTAACATGTGATCTATGCACTTTGAGGTCCTTGATCTCGTACACGGGTGGCTACTCATCTGAAGAAATAGAGAAAGGAAGCCAATAGATGAAATTGATACTTACCTCGCAAGTGAGGTATTCAGTCGTAGGACAATGAAATAGAAACCCTCGTAAAGGCGTTGCCTATGCTCAATACTTCAGACCAAATAGAATGCTCCACACAAGGCAGAAACATTGTCGTCTACAAGGCCCTACTTGTCAACGTACAATAGAAGCATCAATACTTCACCATCACAAGTGATAATCAAGGCTACCACAAATCAGGTATTTGGCTCTAATCCTTTAGGGTTGTGCCTCACTCAGTCTAGAGTGTACTTGAAAGCAAGGAGGGCTTTATGAATCCAAAACAAGATGTTCATTAATGATTTTAATTAAGGTCGATTATTAGCAGTCCTCTTATTTTAATTTTTGGGTTTTCAATTTTTGTATTTTTCAAAGAAATCCTCCTAATCATTTTTTATTTTCTTTTAAGTCTTAAATATGATATAAAACAGGTGGAAAGAACTGAAAAGCAATGCAAGTGGAGATGAAAGTGGAAATCTCACTATCATAGATGCATGCAAAGTAAAGAAGACTCGCCATGCTTTCCAGCGCTCTCCGTGTGGGATGCAATGCAGAACTGAAATATTTACACTATATGGTGATATGCAAGCGATAAAGCATTATAAACATAAATTGCTATTATCGAGAAGAACCAAATGTAAACTACTCAAAAATGGATCCAAATATCTGATCTTGAAGACTCATCGGTGCCCGCCACAATGGGTCCTGCAAGCATTGTGTGGAGTCTCTCATGACTCACGGTTCCAAATTCAAGTAATCTACAATTAATTATTTGACTTAGTCCAGCCAAAAGAGACTATAGGAACATTCTATTAAGATTTAAACCTAGCTACGAAGTCAAGCAACCTAGATCTAAGGGTTCAATCATATAAAAAAGAAAAATAAAGGCGGAAAGCTCAAAACATGAGAAATAAAATAAAAGAAACCTACACAAAAAACGACGATGAGGCCCTTAGGTGAACAGACACCCGAGCAATGGACCTATTTAGGTGTAAAGTATCCAAGTCCAAAATTATTACTAATTAATTATATAAAAATAAAACACTCTCCTCACAGAATAAAACAAAAATTATGCTAAATGTGAGATGTTCTTCTCCTTCTTCCCTTCCTCTCTCATGCTCTCTCAAGATCGACTCACAAGTCGAAGAGTCAACCTCCTCGTGACTCTGATACGTCCACCTACTAAGAAGTGGTCGTCGCCATGTGGTCCCTCGCAAGAAAGTCAAATAGAGACAAGTGGGTCAGAACAGATTAAACAATTATAAAAAAAATAAGTGAATAGAAAATAAAGAGAAAATAGTGTACATGCTAATATATAAAAAAATATACGGTATATGTTGCTCTCCGTTAGTAGTGCCATTTGAAATACCAAAAGGACACCCTAGGAGAGAGTTGTACGATCTCACAAGACGATATCAAAGTTGTTGAAGTGACCTCTCACAAGGACCTCTGATAGTATCAACAATTAACCCACACAATATAGAAATAAAGTAATAAAATCAAGGTATGAATCAAACTTTATAATACCCTATAAATAAGTGTATAGTGGACAAGCAGGTAAGGGTTGAACACAGGACATAGCAAGAATTATTTAAAAAATAAACAAAGTGAGTATGTATACAAGTATGCACAAAATCAACCAATGTGTACGTGTGTTTTCAATTAAAGAAAATAACTAATATATTTTTAGTTTTTAAATTAAATTCTAGTTTAAAATTTTCTATTTTTTATTTATTTTTAATTTAGTAATATAATATATAAGAGTGTATAGGTATATTAGGTAATATATGTATAATACATGCACTATATAGTATAATATGTACAATAATTATATAAAAATCATAAAATAACCCAAAAAATGGTCCTTTTTATTTTTCTAAAAGTTTCAAAATATAATTAAGGTATTTATGATGGTTAATAATAATATAAGGAATATATTATACTACATAGATATATATGTGCTATATAAGGTATACTATATAATATATATAAATAATCAAGAAGTGTTAAATAAAATATTTTATTTTTTCAAATATTTTTTTATATTTATGGATTTTTGGTGTATTTTTACAAATTTTTTTATTTTAAAATCAGGAATAAAGCAAAACATGGATTGTTTTAATAGGCTGAATATATTTGAGATTTAAAATAAGGATCTCAAAATTTATCCAAATCAACTTTAATGTATAGATATTAAAATATATATATGAAATAAAAACTAATATTTTTGGAATTTTTGGGAATATTTTTATATTTTTAAGGTTAGCAAGGATTTGCTAATTTTAATAGTTTCTTTTATTATTTTTTTGTGATTTTTGGTCTGGAGATAGAAAATAACTAGAAAAAATAGATAACTTTTTGGAATTTTTAGAAAAGGTTTTCTAATTTTTGTATTTTCTAAGGCAAATAGGGAATAAGATATCCCTAAATGATTTTTAATAAATTTTAAATGCATGGAAAATGTCAAATAAAAATGATAGCATGGATCAGTTCCAATCATGCACACACACCTATTTCTTAAGGATTTTTAGAGCACAAGATCTGTTTTAGATAAAAACAAAAGCATAAAGAAATTTAAATCAAGCTATCAGGGGTATATTTGCAAATAAAATAAAGCTCAAAAACACATGTGCAAAATATCCAAAATTTTTACATGGAAACTTAATTTTAATGGACTAAATACTAAATTCAATAACCAAGGGTACGCCTATAAAATTTCACCTCATGTGGACCCCTACGTGAGGTGGCCTAGCACCGGACTGATATGAAATATTAACAAGTACCAAGGACTAATTAAATATTGACATGACTTTATAGAATACAAAAAATGGAGAGTTTGCTTGCAATTTTCACCACTTAAACCTCATTGGATAGGGTCGACATCCTTGCGCCACGTGTTAGATCCAAGGGTCCTCCACAGCCATCGCTTTGAATTAGATTTAATGGCCTAGATTAGATATGGGATGTGTTCTTGATTGAGCTCAACGAGGACTGGAAGAACTCGGAATGAACTAGCAGTAGGCAACTTGGATTCGACATATCTCTGTGCTCTGGCAGACTCCTTCTGATCAAACAGGTGTTCTAGCCTCTTGAGGTTCCTCCACATGCGGTGGGGGATATGAGGATGGCGAGGGAGGTTTGAGCGCTCAAACCAGGTCTGAGCACCTAGAACTGCTCTAGGTGTCCAATGCTTCTCCAAAAGCCTCATTGGATAGCAGACTTACACCAAAACACTCCTTGGCTTGAGGGTCACTTCCTCGTCTAGAGGGATAAGCAAAAAGAAGTGTCGAATGAGGTGGAGCTCGGGCTCTTGCGAGATGCGATGCATGGAGCCTCGACTCCCAGATCCATGATGGATCTTAGTTGGATAAGATGAGCAGTCGATGAAGAACATGATGGGGAGTGAGATGGAGTGAGAATCAAGGGTTTTAAATGGTCGGATCACAATGACTTGCCCTAGAGCTCAAGCTCCAAGGATTTTGGAAATTGAACCTAATTGAAAGATGAAGAAGAAAACTAAAGGTAGGAATTGAAACTACAGTTAAGATATTAACTAAGAAGCAAATGAAAAGGGCCTCAAATGAGTTGAGGATCGATGAAGCAGAATCACATGCGGAGCTCCTCCGATGATATGTGGATCACCACCTCCACTCGTTTCTCCCCGCAGCAGATCCTCTCGTTCACTTGTTGTCACCAAGGGTAGGAGATTTGGATAAATCTAAGGGTCTAAGATCGACGAAGGAGGGATCTAATTTAAGAACAAGCCCGGCGGAGTTCTTTAATAGGCTGAGAAATAGAGGGTCTTCGATCGAGGATTCGGATCGATTCAATGGAGCTTAAGCAAATCTCAAGCTTACGCATGGTTTAGGGAAGGTACATCTCATGAAATCGCTAGGCACACCAAGCCGATCATGATGGAGATCAGCGGAAAAAGTGGATGAAAAATTGGGTCCAACACATCCAGTGTGAGAAAGAGAGGAGGATGTTGACCGGCGTCAACATGGGGAAAGTTCTGGTTGGTCCACCTGGGTAAATCAATAAAAATTAACAAATGATTTAATTACTTATTTTATTAAAGCATGATGAGTGTTGTAAGTTAATGTAGTATTTTATACGTATTTTTATTTATTTTTATGGGGCTTTTTATTACAAGTCAATATTTACATGTAAAATATAGGTATAAATACATGTATTTTGATATTCTATTTTTTATTTTGTAATATATATTTTATTATTTTATACAGGTAATTTATATTTTTTAATTTATTTTTATACAGATATATATATTTTATTATATTTTTTTGAATTGGTATGTACACTTAATTAATGATCTATATATGCATTATAAGTATTTACAAGTATATTTCATCTATGTAATTAAATGAAATATTTATTTTAATTTTATTTTGATGGTTTTATTCTGGTTTAATTATGTACGTATGTTTCAACTAATATTTATAATTTTATAAATATAAAAGAATTTGAAAATACGAAGAATAAATATATTAAATAAATATACATGTATATAACACAATAGGTTCCCAATACCTAACTTTTGCATCTTAACTCCAAATCAAATGAAACCATCTTCATTCAATAGCTTATTAAAAGTTATACAAAGTTATAAAAATTAAAGGTGTTTGATCTGTTTTGATATAGTATGGAGAAGATACAGGTCTATGAAGTTTTTAATTTATATTTTTATTTTGTGTGTCACGGGCACATAGTGTATTATTTTTCTATTAACTCAATTTTATATTTTTATTTTATTTTTATCTACAAGGTTCATGTTCGAAGTTTATTGATTTGATGTATAAATAATAAAGAAGAAAATAGCTGCCAAAACTTAATTGTTTGAGTAAAAATAATTTGGGATTTTATGTATAGATTGTACAATTCATTCGCCTTATCTATCCCTACTTTATTTCTTATCGATCAAGCCATCATGATGATTGGATCTTAGGGTTTAATGTCTCTCAACACCTATTGTATCTCATTTCTTTTACTTTTCTTCCTTTATTCTTTAATTTTGGAATTAAATATATAAATAATACATTATTTTATACAATATTTTCTATAATATATCAGGTGTTTAATTTGTCAAATTAATGATAAGTACATGTACTTAGTTAGGGATTCAAGGATAAAATGAAAAAATAAAGGTGATGAAATGGAGACTCATTATCTACACATATGTGCTTGATGTATACATGTATAGTCACACATACACACATACGCACATATTATATTCACGTATCCACCCCCAACCCAACCCATCCACACATACACGCACACCATATACATGTATATAAACCATACCCACATGCCTATTATATACATTACACTCACATACTCCACACTCACACATATACACATAATATATACATGTACACCCCCTCCCTCAACCTCCTTCATAATATCCACACATACATGCACACCATATACACGTACATATACGCATGCATACCCCCATATCCACACATATACTAACTATATGCATCTATTCTCATGCATACCCCCATATCAACACATATACACATGTTATATACACGTACACACACATATCCATATTCACACACACGCACATGGAACACGTAAACACATACTCACATATGCACACTTATAATTTCCATAACTCGCTTACGCTAGACAAACCCACATACACACATCACTTACACCGTAGTACACACGCTACATACACATAGGCATACTCATTACTACATACATACACGCCAAGATAAGCATATTAAAACCACTATACTAACAAGCACATATGATTCGAGCATAATAGTACACCTATAATATTATTTACATGTCCTGCAGTGCGCCATTTATAATCATTTTATTGTTGATTTTTGTACAACAGTGAATATATGCACATATCACAATGTTATTTCTATTATTAGTTGTTTAGTCTACCCTAATCAAATCAAAACTCTAAACTATATTAATTTAATGACTTAATATTCAACCAACATGACTAATAGACTTAAATCACAAAGAATAATGTTATAATACAGCAAAAAATTATACATCATAAATCCATCTAGTTATAGATGTTGTGAAACGAAAAATAAAAAAAGGAAAGGAGTGGTAAAATATCTTAAGGAAAAGATAGATGGCTTGTGGATGGAGCAACGACCAAGGACTGACACAAAGGAGAGAGAGCAAAAATTGCGGAAGAAGGGTCTGGGGGAAATGTTTCGCGAGGAACGAAGAAGAGGAGCTCGACTGTGTTCTATCTAGCAACGGGGGTAAGCACATCTACTTCTTGGTGCTCGCTTGGTGCTTGGTGCTTGCTTGCAAATTGGCCACATGCCCATCAATAGCGCGCTCTAAAATTAAAGTGGGTGAGGATGGTGGGCGAGCGCAGTGCTATATAGGTGTTCGCCCACAAGCGAGCGAGGACCTATGCTCGCCATATCCTCGCCTTATCGTGCTCATCATTCCCGCTATTTCTTGTATTGGACATTTTGGTGTTGTCAACCGGTCCGCTTGAATTTGAAATCAACATATTATAAGGGTCAATTGTACTCGATAATGACTCAGAATCTAAGCTCGGGATATTACACTAGGAAACCTTGCTGATATGAGACAAATCACCACATTATGCACTCGTTTGCGTAATTCCCTAGATAAAACTAATGGATGTATAATGTAATGAATATAAAGCAATTGTAAGATGAAATGAAATATAAAGCAGTTGTAACATGAAATAATGCTAAAATTGAGAGGAAAAAAAAAGAGAAAGCAGCTAGTACATGACTACATTAGTTATACATACGATCTCTAGCGTGTTTAAAATCTCGGAATTTGAAGTTTGAAATAAGGTCATGAGCGGCCCCCAAGTCCCATCCCTCGTCCTAGAAGAGGATAATTTGCCATGTCAAGTATGCGTAAAGCTAATTTCGTAGGGGACGAGCATAAATGGATGCAGAATCATTAGGTTCCATTAGGATCGATCACAACTTCGTCAATAAAAGTAAAGGAATAATGCTTATTATTTCTCCTCTCCGGTCCACCCACGTGGATTTATTCCTTGTTCCTCCCGTCCAAGAATGTTACTCGCCTCCGACCGATCAATTCCCGAGTAGAGGATTATCTGCAGTACGTGATTTGCTGTCGAACCACACCTCACCTTTTTACCTTAGCCGACTAATCGGAACGGGAATATTAATGGAAGATGAATCATCGGTCAATCACGGATGAGATTGAGAGGTCACCTCGTCATGTTGGAGTCCGTCTCATGTATGTATATATGGATAAGAATAGGAATTGCTACTGTTTCTTATTCCATTTGCATAGGACAGCTGGTGGTGGCAGAGGTTGTCACCATATCCCATTTCCAATCTCCTCTAATCCACAGGATAATCTCATCGATTTCATCTTACTCTGACACAAGTTGACAGGCAGAGTTCACGTTATTGCAAGCGTTTTGGTTCCAGCCACAACAAATGGTTGCCTCAGAAATAATATATATGACGTGTTAGCTTTTCTGATTGTGTGGGATTCTCATAAGAATATTAACCCATCAAAGATGGTGAATGTTACTTAGCATATATAGTAACAAGGTGGGTTCACTTGAGGAGCATGCATCGCATGAACGAGGATGATGACGACGACGACGACAGATATCTAACTCTTGAGAAAAGGGGGTTTACTTGAATAAATAAACGACTACTTGCTTGTCCAGTAAGGTGTAAACAAACCACTGCGTGTGATTAAAACGGAGATCGAAGGAGGAGTCGTTCCTCATGTGTAAGTCAATATCGCTAGGCCCCCACGAATGCTGCATGATTATATCACAAGAGTTGAAGATTGCAAAGATGGAGACTGCTGAATCGGTCATCACATGCTTCCATTTCAGGAGGAAAGGCGAGATTGATTGATGGCAGTGCACGTGGGGGTCTCTGCTCGCATGTTAGAGGTAGGGGCCTCACCCCTTGATTGGTATGGTAATGGTTAGATGGGATATCACATCCCATGCAAGAGGATAACGATTGATTGGAAATGTCTCTGTACCATCAGCTCCTCAGGTCTTCTTCTCCCCCTTCAATGCAGAGGCGTGTGGGAGTTGGATGCTCATATCCATCATGGGCACCTTCGTGTATTCAAATTGAACGGGCCTTTCCTCAAATATATATATATATATATATATATATATATATATATATATATATATATATATCTCGCTCCATTCAACCACCTAACAAGAGGTTCCTATCGATTGGAGGGAGGTTTCGACACCATCAACAAAGAAACACCATCGGAGTTGAGTACTTCTTTATACGGAAAATGGCAAAGCATGATGTGTCCACATTCCTTTGATGTGGAAAGCAAAACTTAATCAAATCGTACTGGCTCAATAATAGAAAATAATCATTCTCCGGACAATTAATTTCACGTGCCTACCCTGTACTTGCTTGAGACCGGATCGTCTGCTGTAACACAGCAACAGATATTGTATTACAGGGGACTATCTGATGGGGATCAAATGGCCATCCAGGAGGGCCGGAGGGCTAGGGATAATCGACCCCCTATGAGAGCTGTCCGATTCTCATCAGACGGTCCCTTGTAATACAACACTTACTATATTACAGAAGCTTTCAGGCATATGTTCATAGAGATTTAACCCAATAGATGTATATGATATGCCCTATCAATCGATGAATTATATGTAGATATCCTTGGTTAATGTCAGTCCGTGCTCCACCTACATACAAAATTTCATCCTGGCACCAGATTAACCACGATGCAAGAGGGTTGACCTATAATAAGAATCTCGAAAGTCCTTCAGGGAACTCAAGTTCAGTACAGAAGACGGTGCGATTGCTGGAGAGCCGTGCATGACGCCTTTGGGGAATATAACGACCTTCCCAGGTAACATCTGAGGGACCGTTGCAACTCACAAGCAAAGCGCAATGAGTTGCAGGTGATACAACCTTCTACGATGGTATTAACCTTACTCCAGATCATTTATCAGAGAAATATACAAACAAATGAAAAAAATACTATGTGCACCGTATTCGATTACATCCCACCTTTGAATTTCACATATCAGAAAAACAAAAGTTGGATAACTGCAGCATCAAATTTAGATCAGGCAGGCATGTTAGGGCTATCCCTAATGTTCCATCTTTTTATGAGTTTGAGATAATAACGGGACATGGAGAAATTTAAGACTAGTTGCAACTGTACAGTAGTTGATATAAGGTGAATGGTTGAAAATTGAGTTGAGCAAGTACTTAAAAGGATAAACAATATTTTCTGCTCAAGCAATTACTAACTCAACATTCTCCATTATCAAAGTAATACAGGTACAACTATATTTTCTATGGCTATTCTTCCCCCTAAGTTCAACAATACAATATACACTTTATCCATGTCAGAACATGGACGAAATTTCAGAACATGTGGATTCAGGAGAGCAAGCTGTTCAACCATTGGATATCTCATGCACGCCTCTACAGAAAAACAGCTAGAACGTAACTTGGAAATACATATACCTCCTCATCCAGTAATGCTAATACTCGTTAAAATGAATCGCTCCAACTTTCCATACAATGTATGTGGTTGCGAACATGACTGTGCTGATGAAGACGAAAGAAAACGCTATGATCAACAAATCAGATCCCCCAGGGAAATCAAATGTGAGTCCTGATTTTGGCAAACCCCTCTTGCCATCATCAAACAAGTCCCCTGGAGCCTCAGGAAGGCCAGCTTTCTTCTTTCCCTTGTCACTTTCTCGCAATGCATCAAGAATTTTGTTTCCAGACTGGGATTTGGAAGGCTTTGACTCGGTATAACGTGAGAGAACCCTAGCAGCTCTTAGTTTCTCCCTTGCAGTTAGAGGGGATCTTTTTGATGTATTTTCTGACTGGGTGCTGTTATTTTTATTTAAATCGATTGTGCTGGACTTAATATCTGAAAATGGCAATTGATTTTCACTAACAGATTCAATGACATCTGAAGAGTCTGCACCATTTGATTCTGCAACAATCTCGTTTCTATCTGTAGCAGAGCAAACTCTGCCCCATCTGAGATGTGTACATCTGCTCGTGAAACCGTGTAACAAAGGGAAGGCTCCAGACTCTATTTTCCTCCTGAAAGATACTGAATATTGGTGCTGCCCATTGAAAGGTACACTGACATCTTGAAGTTTCACCTGCAGGAAAGCAAAATTCGAAATTTTGAAATTAATAACTAACTACATTAATATCATCATTAGATAATAGTAAAAGAGAGCCCACTACATGCATCTCCTGAATCGAGAGAGATGGCATAAGTGGGATGTATTTTCTAAGAGTCTTAAGACCATATGGTTCCTTCTTTTTCGCAATAGGATTGTCTGACCCAAAGATTAGCACTTTATTGATGGAGAATTATCGCAAGTAAGCAATTTAAATTATACGTGTAAAGTGAGAACCTTTGAATGATGTGGAGACTTTTTTAGTGCAGAAAAAACCATTCATTTTAATGACTACATTGCAAAAAACGATTATGACGTAATATAGATATTTGTAATTAAAAATAAAATATGGATCTCTATGCAAAATTTTCAAAGGATAATTGCAAGGTACTCTGCTTCACCTCATTGGAAGCATCCCTAAGCATGCGTGGATGTGTTTGCATGTGTGCCTGTGTGTATGTGTGCCTGTGTGTGTGTTTAAGGTGCATTACAACATTCATTATAAATAAAATTGGTGCAAAACTGTAAAGGCAAGATCTCGAAAACTTGTATTCACAAGTGTATAAATAAGTATCAGTATTACAAAGATTAAGATCCTGGCATGCTCTAGTACATTCTCTGCATAAAATCACTCCGAAAAATTGACCCATTTCTCACAAGACAAATCGCCCACAAGGTAGCCACCAATCTCATAAGCCAGATGCTCAGCTCTTTCAGAATATACAATATCCCATGACGGTGCAAGAAACTCCTAAAAGACAGGCTCTCACAATCAAGGTTTAAAAAAGCGCGAGGCATTTCGAGGCGTTTCCCGAAATGTGAGGTGAGGTGTAAGCCTCGATGCGATGAGGTGTAAGCCTCGATGCGATGAGGTGTAAGCCTCATTTTTTTGGAAAAAAAATTAAAATTAGTAAAAATACATTAAAAATATATGTAATAATGTTAAGTTTTGCCAAAAACATGCACAAAAATAATTTCACACTAGTAAAAGATACCGCACATAAACGATGAAAGCATTGAACTTTAGATAAGCTAATATTAGGCACGTGATTGCTTCCACTATTCACAATAAAACATAATAATTATTTTACTCCATGTGTTTCTTTTCAACCATGCTTCTTCATATATGTGATAACTATTTTAACAATAACCAAATAAGAACAAGTTGCAAACTTGCAACTAGTATAAAAGTCTTATTACAATTCAAATACAATCGTGTACATTGTGAACAATAGAACTAGTATGTGTGGATGCAATATGATAATTGAACATGATGTATACAAAATCATCGAGCTTCTCGTTGATGGGAGAAACGTAGTCGATGCATTAGACGTACCCGAGGGCTCTCTTATATAGGAGAATAGCCATGGGTTAATTACATGAGAAGTACACTGAGAAAGAAGAAATTAGACTAAGACCTACATAGTACGATATTTTAACTTAACACTCCCTCTCAAGCTGAAGCATATATATCTATCATGCTCAGCTTGGACCAACACTTCTGAAAATGACCTCGTGCTAGAGCCTTGGTGAAGATATCTGATGTCTGATCTCCTAGAGACACGTGAGCAGTAGAAATGAGCCCCTTCTGGTCAGATCTCGAGTGTAATGACAATCCACCTCAATATGCTTCGTTCCTTCATGGAAAGCAGGATTATTTGCAATGAATAATGCGGCTTGATTATCACATAATAGCTGCATAGGAAGAGGAACATCTATAGAAAGATCAGTCAACACCGATCTAACCCACATCATCTCTGTACTCCCTTGAGCCATGGCTCTGTATTCTGATTCTGCACTTGATCTGGTAACTACAGTTTGCTTCTTGCTTTTCCAAAAGTGATGCAGCGTGACCCCAAATTATGGGGCCACATTTATTTAATTAAATAATTATCATTTTTATTTACGTTTTTAGTGGTCGTAGTGGTCTAATTTAATAATTGAGATCGCCTGTGATCTCAACGTTGATTTCGTAGAGTTTAATTGCAATTTTGGTCAATTAAATAAGTTAGAGTCCAATTAAGTTAGTTAGAGGTCAATTGGGATTAAATTAGTTGTTAATTTGATTTGTTTACTATTTTTGTAAACCCTCTCTCCTATATAAAGAGAGGGTAGTCCATCAGTTTTAGACAGTCAGTTATGAAATGAAAATTTGAGTTTATCTCATTTTATCCCCTCTCCTTCTCTCTCTCCCTCCACGCGATCTCCGCGGTCTTCTCCTCAACCCCGCGCGTTCTGGCGTGTTCTTTCCTCAACCCTTCTCTTCTTCTACCAAAAGCCACCAAAAGATATTATTAGTTCATTCGCCGTCGCCGATTTTTGTGTTTGCATCAATTGGTATCAGAGCATGGCATTTAGATCGTCCTCACGATCTAACGATCCGCCCCGGCGTCCGCACCGACACCATCATTCATCCGAACGAAGACGGCAAGCCAATGAAGCCTACGACAAGGAAACGAAGCGCATGTTATGTGATTTGTACAACAACTTCCGAACCATGTCTTCAATGTTTCGGGACTTCACGGCCGACTTTGAGGCCTACCGCGACGCCCAATCGAAGCCGCCCTCCGTTGAAACCGCTATCGCGAGTTTGGACGAGGAAAACCTCGCGAAAGAAGACAAATCGACGGCTGTTCAGATCGTTTTAGAAGAAAAAAATGTTGAGGCACCTGCTGTCCAGACTTTTGATGAAGAAATTTTCGCCGTCAACGACAAAACGACCGCTGTCCAGGCCGTTCTAGAAGAAAAAAACGTCGAAGCCCTTGCTGAACAGGTATTTTCAGAACCGCAAAACTCATCGGGATCGACCTACGTCTCACCCCCAGTCTTCGTGCGGATTCCACCAACCACCCTGCGCCGCCCCACCAGCAACCACCCCTCCGACCAGCCACCATCCCCAACCCCATCGCCACCCCCATACCCCCGTCGCCTCCCAACTACTCCCGCGCACCAGACACCTCTCCCCTCCCGCGCGAGAACCCACGCGAACCCCGCCGCCCTTCCAGCGCCGCCTCGCCGCGGCATCCCTTCCCCCCTTCCCAGCCTCGCCACCACCCCACTCCTTCCCATCCATACCTGGCGCGCTACTGCGCCTCGCCCAGATCGAGCCACAACCCCCCGCCAGCCCTCTATTCGCGCCTGCACCACCAACTGCCCAGTGCCGCATCGCCAGAACGGCTCCCGCCTCGCGGCGCCCCAACGACGCCGCGCGCCACAAGCGCCGCATCACCAGCACGCCGCTCCCCTTCGGCCTTCTTCCTCGCGCGCCGCCTCACCAACGCCCCCCATGCCTAAAAAAGGTGCTCGAACCCTAACAGAGCCGAAATTGGTGGCACGCGACTGCCCGAGAATGAGGAAACTGATTTGGGGAATTTACAAAGAGCCCCCCCCCTGACTTGAGTTTTTATTTAAAGGGAAAAGATAAAAGCCCCTTTCTCAATATAGGTTCAATTGAAGGGGTACGAGAATTGCACCCCTACCCCTGGTGGCGAAAAATTTTAAAGAAAAGGGCTGGAAACCAGAATTATGGGGATTTTCCTTATCCAAATAGGACTAGGGCATTGGGTTTTCCCTATATAAGGACCCCATGGCTCTACTTCTTAGATACATCTCCCCTTCTCCTCTCCTTGTGTTATTGCTTTATTATGGCTTCTCCAAGGACCATCTTCTCCATGCCACACCAATTTTTCGAGCATCACAGGGGGAAGTCAACAATCGCGACGCCACCGCCGCACGCACCGCATATGTTCTTCAACCACGGCAGCCGCGCCTCTCCCGCCCACACATGGACCCCGTCGTTCGCACCTCACATGTTCTTCCAGAAGGCAATTGAAGCCGCAGATCCATCCTCCAAGCTTGCAGTTCACGCAATTCGTCAGGAGCCGAATTTTTAAAGCGGTGGAGAGTTGATGCAGCGTGACCCCGAATTATGGGGCCACATTTATTTAATTAGATAATTATCAATTTTATTTACGTTTTTTGGGTCTAATTTAATAATCGAGATCGCATGTGATCTCAACGTTGATTTCGTAGAATTTAATTATAATTGTTGGTCAATTAAATAATTAGAGTCCAATTAAGTTAGTTAGAGGTCAATTAGGGTTAAATTAGTTGTAATTTGATTATTTTATTCCTGTTTGCATCAAAAAGACAAGTGAGTGACCAACAAAAACAGCAAATCCTGAAGTAGACTTTCTGTCCATGGGGCATCCTGCATAGTCAGCGTCCGCACACGTTACCTCTAATGAACTGCCCCTACTGAATAGGAATCCTGAACCAGGTGAGTTCTTCAGATATCTCAAATCATATAGATAGCATCCATATGAGTCTTTCTGGGACACTCCATAAATTGGCTAACCTTGCTTACTGCAAACATAATATCAGGTCTTGTGATAGTCACATATAGGAGCTTCCCCACAAGCTCCCTATACCTCCTGCTATCAACTTCTTCAGTGTCATCATCATGCAATTTCACATTTGGATCCATAGGCGTCATAGCTGGCTTGCACCCAGTCATACATGTCTCAGACAGGAGATCCATGACAAACTTCCTCTGGGTAATTACTAGACCCCGATGATTCCTGGCAAATTCTAACCCCAGGAAGTAACGAAGGGTGCCAAGATCCTTGGTCACAAATTCTTTACCTAGGAACTTCTTGGATACCTGAATGCCTTGAGCATCGTCTCCTGTTACAATAATATCATCTACATTGACAAGAATGGCAATTGTAACTCGCACTCGCTATGTCTTCTGAACAAATAGAGAGTGGTCCGCAGTGGACCTCTTGAATCCCTGTTGCTCAATCAATTCTGACAGCTTTTGATACCAAGCTCTAGGACTTTGCTTAAGTCCATATATGGCCTTATGTAGCCGGCATACCTTCTGTGACTCCCCCTCAGCAGTAAACTCAGGTGGCTGCTGGCCTGCTGCATGTAGACTTCCTCGTGAAAATCCCCGTATAGAAATGCATTCTTCACATCAAGCTGGAATAACGGCCAATCACGTGAAACAGCAACTGCTAGTAAAATCCGGAGCGTCGAGTGTCTCGCCACTGGAGAGAATCTGTCCTGATAATCTACCCCATATGTCTGGGTGAAGCCACGGGCCACCAACCTTGCCATGTAGCGATCCACGCTCCCATCCGCATTATGCTTAATAGAAAATATCCATTTGCAGCTTACTATGGAAGCACCCTGTGGAGGAGGGACAATAGACCATGTCCCACGAACTGTTAAGGCTGACATTTCCTCTTCCATCGCCTGATGCCACCTGTTGTCCTGTAATGCCTCCATATATGTTCTGTTATAGTAACCATGGAAAGGTCAATAACAAACTTCTTGTATTCATCTGAAAGATGATCCAAAGAGACATGCGCTGCAATTGGATATTTAGCACATTGACGACGTGGCTTCCTCAGCGCAATAGGAATATCCAGATCGTCCTCCACAGTGTCCTCTACAGCAGAGTCATCTTGTAAAACTCCAGGGCCATCAGTGGAAACAATGTTATCATGACATACCTCAGGCGTGCTGGAAGATGTGGATAACTGATGAGCAGAAGTGCTAGTAGAAGACCTGCGCGTGTAAACAATGGGTAAAAATTCCGACTGAGTTGGTGGTGGTGGTGGTGGAGGTGAGGGTATTAGAGATTGACTTTCTGGTTCGGCTGATGTGGTAGATGGAGGAGGAGGAACAACAATATCGTTTGCATTGTCATTGGATAACATGTCACCTGTAGGAGAAAAATACATGGACTCAAAGAAAGTGATGTCCGCACTCACGTAGTATCTCCTATTTGTCGGATCATAACAGCGATACCCTTTTTGAGTACGAGAGTACCCAACAAACACATATTTGATAGCCCTTGGAGAAAGCTTATCACGGCCAGGAGCACAATTATGCACAAACGCAACAGACCCAAAGACACGAGGTGTGAGGGAGAAAAGATCCTTCTCGGGAAACGCAATCAAGAAGGGGACCTTTTCTCCTAGAACAGTAGACGGCATGTGATTCACCAAGTAGCATGCAGTGAGAACTGCATCCCCCCAAAAGGAGTGAGGGACACGACTATGGATCAACAGTGTCCGGGTGACATCAAGGAGGTGACGATGTTTGCGTTCCGCGACACCATTATGTTGCAACGTGTAGCTACAAGAGGTTTGATGAATGATTCCCTGTGAGCTGAGGAAATCGGACAACTGCAGAGTTGAAAACTCTAAAGCATTATCTATTCGAATGGCTTTGATATTGGTAGAAAAATTGTTATTAACTTCCAAAATGAATTTTCGAATAATAGCACCAGCTTCAGACTTTTGTTTTAATAAGAATACCCTAGATAATCTGGAAAAATCATCAACAGCAACCATGTAATACTTATGTCCCTGAAGATCAGGTACACGACTCGGACCTCAAATATCAAAGTGAAACAGTTCAAAAGACCGACTACTATGACGACTCGGATGAACTGGAAACGAAGACCTATGGTGTTTCACAAGCTGACAGGCTTCACGATATCCCTCGCGCACCATGGCTCCTAAGTTCCCATATCCATCACAGGAGCCGCTCCCATATCCCTCTGGAGACCCACCGCGCGACCCCTGGTGGACCCAGCACCAGGCGGAGGAGGGAAACAACGACGTCGCATCAGCTCCAAGCGTCGCCCCTTCGCCGCAATTTTTGTGGTTGTGCATCTTGCTCCTCCAAAGCGGGGGCGGCATGTCATCGTAAGAGAGGGTTCCCACGGAACCCTAGTGGCGGAGAGAAAGGCCCGATGGCCTATTGTAAAAAAAATCTTTGAAAGGGGGGCTGCTACAGACGCCCATGTTTTGGGCCTAGAATTGACATAAATAAATTGTGTCTTTACCGCAAGGGCCCATGTGGGCTGAAAGTTGGTAAAAAAAACTATGCATATTTGAGGCCCAACTTTAAGGGCTGTGAAAAACAAAGGGAGAGAGTTTTGAGAGAGAAGAGTTTGGGCCTAAAATTGGGTTAATGAATTTGTAAAAAAAGGTGCATACAATAAAAAGCCGTACGCAGTTGGAAAAGGTCGTACAAAAGAGAGAGAGAGAGAGAGAGAGAAACGGCTTAAAAAATGTTTTAAAAAATTTTTTGGAGAAAAAAAGATGCATACAATTAAAAGTCGTATGCAATTTAAAAAATAGAATAGCACAAAAATGATTTGAGTAGCCAGAAAAAAATTGAAATTGGCTAATTCATGTTTTATTTCCCCAATTTTCTTGTCTTCTCCCTACATTGTCGATGTCATTGTTTTCCGACAAGTACGGGAGAACGGGGGAGTATTATGTAGAGTCGCATGTTCTATTGCAGATGTCAGATTCCAAACCAGTCAGCTTTCAAACTCTACAGTTCATACATTCAGACTCGACGATTGTTTCCTAAGTCTTCAATTTCAGACACGCACTTGTATGTGGTCTTCTTTCAGATGAGCACATGTATGCCATCAGTTGTTTGTGGTCCCCATCATTCTTGTTTTGTCAGCTAGAGTTTTCATGTGAGCCATAGGGACTCCAGAGTAGAGGACTATTCCCTATGCCATGTTGGCAAGGGTTTTCATGTGGTATCATAGGGACTCCAGAGTAGAGTACCATTCTCTGTGTCAAATGGGAGAGACCCAGTTCTCCGACGAACAGGCTTCTTTCAGACTCCATTCTCCAGCGACCGTGGACCCCGACGAGGATTGCACTTCCACGGCCTTTTTTTCCTTTGACCCTTTTCAGAGATGGAGCAATTGTCCACATGTTGTGGCGGGCCAGAGTACTCCGACGAGGAGACTCTTTTTTTCAATTGTGGTGACTCTGACAGGCGCATTACAGAGCACATGCTCTCCGACGAGGAGATCAGCAGACTCACACTGCAGTCCATTCGTCCTCCTCACCTGCACAACATGAGAAGCAACGTCCTCGACAACAACAGTTGTGCGTGTTGAGTTGATATTGTCCGTAGTGTCCTGTAGTGTGGGTTGAGTTTCTTTATGTTTGTCCAAGCTGAGCATTGCATGCTCCAGCTTGAGGGGGAGCATTGGGGTATTGTTATATGTGTCATCTATGAGGGAGAAGTATAAATGGATCCCTCCAGGATCCATTTACAACATCCAGTTGTTTAGCCCCACATCTACCAGTTTGGAGATGTGGAGACTCGGTGGGGCCTATATATAGACCCCCACATCCATTGTATCCATTGAGAAAAGCAATGCAATATATGTCCCTTTGAGGACTTCTCCCGTGGTTTCATCCCGCTCCTTAGGAAGTAAGGTTCCACATAAAAATATGTGTTCTTTCATGTTTTATCATTCTAGATTATGCTCTGTTTATCATACCACTTCCGCATTCTCTATAATCTAACACCTTTCAATGTCAATACTTTATAAAATAGTACATGTGATGCACCATCTCTCAGGGTTGGCAGATGCCAAGTGACCCAGCCTTGTTCGAACTCTCGTGTGTGGGCCTGCATCAATGATCGTACCTCCATGTCCGATAGACCACGTGCGCAAACCACTGAGTCTTCTCCAAAATCCGGCCTGATATTTATAGTGATATCAACCATTGAGACCTGCAAGCAATGCTCCTTGTTTGAACAAATGCCAACAAGGACTCCATCAAATGAACGATGGTGCAGAGCAGCTTGTCGACGATTAACATTCTTTTCCTCCTGGCTAAGAAGTGGAACATTGTATTTCCTTCGGGGACAAACATTTCGGCGATGCCCAACTCCTCAGCATGTGAAGCATGTCACCGCATATCTGCATATGGCAGCAAGATGTTCAGATTCACCACATTTGAAGCAGGCTCCTTCAATTGCCATCTCTACCGACTTTGGTCCATCCTTGCCAACACGAACTGGTCTCCACTGGAAATGTGATGCAGGATGACCATAAAGGGCTCCTGCTTGATGAGAGGCGCTACCCCCTCCCATCGCAATCTCTCTTTCTCTATCACCATTCTCTCCTTCCAAGTAGTGGGGGTTGTATATATAATCTGGTGAACTTCAACCCCATTGGGTTTTTGGAACCTTCATACGAGTGAGAAGGGACCGAGAAATGACAAGAAAACACCGAAGTTTTCGTTCTGCTACCCCATTTTGCTGAGAGGTATACAAATGGGACGTTTAGTGGATAGATCCTTAGGAAGCAAAGAAAGTTCACCAAGTCATGTTGTGTGAATTCAAAAGCATTATCAAAATAAAATATTTGAACACAAGTGGAGAAAACACTTTTGATGTGTTGAAAGAAATTCTTGACGATTTTATTGATCTCTAAACTTTCCTTTAACAAATAGACCTAAGAGGATCGACTATATTCATTAATTGAAACAGCAAAATACTTGTATCCACTCAGAGTATGGACCAGACAGGGTCCCCAGATATCGCAATGGGCAAAAGAAAAAGGAACTTCACAATGAGGCTCAGCATGTGCAGAGAAGGATGCTCGATGATGTTTCCCGAACTGGCATGCCTCTCACTCTAAATGGCTTTAGTATAGAGAGTTCAAGGAACATCATGGAGATAGCATTGGCAGAAGGGTGTCCAAGATGAAGATGCTAGAGAAGAGGATCGTCGGAGATAGACGTCGCACCAATAAAACTGGAATCAGACAGAATGTCAAGATAGTAGAGGTCATTCTTCTCATGTCCCCCACCAAAAAATCTGCCTTACCCGGGTGTCCTAAAAATAACATAACTCATCAAAAAACCCTACAGTTAAGCCCATTACATAATTTCTAAATAGATAATAGACTAAGAGGAAAAGCATGAGCACAATGAACTCCAATCAGCCAGAGCTTGGAGGAAAACTCTATAGTTCCAACCGCAGTGACAGTGAAATGGGCCCCATTAGCAACCCGGACTGTCTTCACAAAAGTAGAGGGTTGAGAATAGGTAAGCAGACTACCTTCCCCTCGCCAAATGTGTGGATGCCCCTGAGTTAATAATCCAAGCAAGGCTAGAAATAGAGTTGGCTATTATTTCTGAGATTATAGTCAGACTAGCAATAGGAGCAGAAGTAGTATTATCACTGGTGGAGAGGCTGGAGTTCTGCAGAAGTTGTCACAAAAGGGAGTATTCGGAGGCATTAAAGGGTGCTAGTGTTCCACCAGAGTGCTGACCAGGCGTGTCCTTTACTGTATCATTAGGTGGCACATAAAAGGTTGTCTCATAGGTGTTGTTGGTATTAGGTTGTATGCCAAACTTTGCCTAGTAACGCTCAGACGGGTGGTTCAATCGCCCACAATGCATGCACGTTGGATACTAGAAAGTAGTAGAATTACGTCTACGGCAACGGTCAAAGTCACAATCACAACCTGATTCGTAGGCACGATCACGACCAAAGTCACAGCCTTGTCCTCCCTAGAAGTTTTATTGCCCTTTGTTCCCTGACGATGCATAATGAGTCGTAATCTCTGTATATGGCATGTTGGAAGAGCGCTCAGCAGGTGTCTCAAGTTCCTACAAACGATCAAAGATGGTCTCAATCGATGGTTGGGTGTCAGCCGTTAGAAACTGGTCCTTCACAGGATCATTTCATGGATACAATCCATAGAGGAGTCAATAGACTTGCCATTCAGCACACTCTCCTATTTAATGATCACAACATGCTAGTTGGAAAATCAGGAGCTCCTCAAAAAGGCTAGTTAGCAGTCTGTAGTACTCGACAAGACTCGAACCTCCCCGAGTGGCTGACCAAATCCACATGTAAATATCGAAGAGTCGAGATTAGGTTGTCTTTTGGGATTAGGTTCGTTTCAGATTCTCCCACATCGCCTTTATAGAATCCTTGTAGAGAAGATTCATCGCAATACTTGGAGAAATGTTGTTGGTCATCCAAGTGATAACCTGGCAACTGTCAGCATACCAGGTATCGTAGTTCTTGTTCGTCTCCTTAAGTGGATCCTTGGTAAGAATATGATTCTTGTGCTGACAACCGACATCCGAAGGATCGAAACCAAAGCACATGGTTTTATGTGTCATTTAATTGGATAGAAGTGTCATATACCATCATAGAAGAAGTCGAGTACATGGACTTGTTTTCGGTGGTCATCTTCGTAGTCGTGAAGGTCAAGAAAAAGTGACCTAAAAGAAGATATGTTACTTTGATCAAGCATATGGGTGACTTAGGTCACCGTTCAGCCCCTTTTTGGGCTTTTGTAGCAGCCACAACTCAGACTCTAGTGACGTCAAAAGTTGGCTGCAATGTTGGAGGAAGGCCACAAGAGGCTAGGGCGGTGCCAATGAAGAGCCAGTAGTGGCTGGCGGAGGGCCTGGAGGCCAGGAGGCGACTGAAAAAGGGTCGCAGTGGTCTAGATACATCGAAGAAGGGTTGTGGAAGTCACAGGAACCTAGCCTCTAACCCTGACGACATCGGAGAAAGGTCGCAGGAGCCTGACGATGCTGGTGGAGGGCCTGCAACGGCTGCAGGAATGCTGCAGGAGCTTGGCGATGCTGGTGGAGGGCATGCAACTACGGCAGGAATGATGCAGGAGCCTGGCGATGTCGGAACTGTACTGTCGGGGGGCTTGGAGTCCCGTGTGGATCCCTAGACGGAGTAAGAGGGCTATCTCAAGGATTGGTGACGGTTGCGGCAAGGTGAGGGCTGGTGGTGGCGGCAGGATATAGGTCAGAACACCTGTCTAAAACTGTTGCTCTGATACCATGTGGAAAAAGATGATAGAACACGATAAAATTGGTTTATTCAATAGGTCTAGGGGTTCTTATATATGACAAAATCGTAGAGCACTCATAAACGGGAAATTACATAAAGAGACCCGAAGGGTTACAACTAAATAAGATGAAACATAAAAACCATCTATCAGTTAAAATAGTAATTTTGGAAGAAATATGATGTCAAATTGGTAATAATGATAACGCATCAGGACTACCAGGGCATAACTCAACTGATTTTAACACCTAATTTTGATAGGAAAAATCCAGGTTCAAGTCTCATAAATGACAATTACATATGATGCTAGCATGTGAGCTCTATTAGTATCCCCCATGTTTACTGAAAGGTTTCTTTGGATGTCAAAAATAATAATAGCACATAACAAACCAACAAACAAGTCAGCATGCAAGGAAAGATCAGACTGATCATAGTCAAATCAAGCTCATGCGATGGAGAGAAAAGCAGAAAAAAATGAGCTTGAAAAAATACAAAAAATAGGAAGAAATAGGGAGGAACAACACAGAAGCGGAAAAAATCACCCTCGCAAAGTTGCAGCTCTTGAACTCTTCAGGTCTCAGACCTGCTACAATAGGGTCATGTCCTTCCATATATAGCTTATACAGACTGGATTTTCTACCTATCTATGAAAATGCCACTGAGTTCCATATGTGCTTAAAATAATTAGCATGTCTCTATATATGCCGTCAGCATATGGGAACGAGACACTCTAGTCATATCAATATAAAAAATGCTGGGTACACAACACCTTCCAGCGGTATTATGTCGTGGCATTTGAATTCATGCACTCCCTTAAGAATCACATGACATTTGAGTACGGTCAAAATGAAAGCCCGATTCAAGGTGTCAGGTTTGTTAAAATTAATTTTCGGTATGAAATCGTGAGTTTCTTGACTTTCCCGCATTGTCTCAAAAGCTATCAACCTATCACAAAGCTCTCCAGGATTGAGTGGCCTACTATGAACTCGAACTAACTCAATGAGACAACACTCTGTTATTGTTGATATGACTTAAATCCTAACTATTTGTTGGGTTGTTGAAGTAGTTGATCTACCTCCTGAATTCGGATTGGCTGAGGGCTGCTTGATCCACCTCCTAAATCCTGATTGGCTGAGAGCTGATGGGATAGGATTGCTGACATGTCGGATCCGCCTCATGAAATCTGATTGGCTGACAACTGTTGAAATGGATTGATGATTTTTATACAAATGGTATTCTTCCGTTGCAGTATAAAAGGGGCCTTAGGGCCACCAGATACTGCAATCCTCACTCTAATCATGATTCTCATTCCATATTTATACCTTCTCAGTATCCTCTATATTACATTTTTTACCTATAGTGAAACCGATACCCACCGTCTAAGGATGTAGTCCAGTTACGGGTGAACCTTGTAAATATGTATGTTTGCATCTTGCTTGTTTGATCGTATTTGTGTGTATTTGCTTTCGCGATTCACAACAAACTGGTATCAGAGCTTCGGCTTCCGTCAGGAACATCAAGCAAGATGGTATCGCACAATCTGAAGATCGAGAAGTTCACAGGGAAGAATGGATTCAGTCTATGACAGATCAAGATGCGTGCCCTTCTGAAGCAGCAGGGTATATGGGCATCGTTAGATTAGGAGCGGGCGAAGACACTTGAGCCCTCCGAGTTGATGGTGCAGGAAGAGAAGGCACACTCAACGATCATGTTGTGTTTGGTCGATGAGATTATCGTGGAGGTTGCTGATGAGGATTTCGTGACTGGTCTGTGGTTGAGACTCGAAACTTTGTACATGACAAAGTCTCTGACCAAGAAGTTGCTCTTGAAGCAACATCTATTCTCTCTCTACATGCAAGAAGGTACATCTCTTAAAGAATATCTACATCGCTTAAATACAATATTGATGGATTTAAGAAACGTAAATGTTAAGATTGAAGATGAGGACGTTGCCTTGATTTTATTGGTTTCTCTTCCATTATCGTTTGAGAATTTTCTTCAATCATTTATTGTGGGGAGAGAATCAATAATCTTAGAGGAAGTTCGTGAGGGTCTACATACACGTGAACTTCCGCATATGACTACCGGGAAGCAGGACTCTAACGTTGCAGGTTTGGTTATAGCTCATGAGAAGAGTCATGTCGGTTGTGGCTACATAAAGAAGGAAAAGCAGAAGTCCAAGTTGAATTATCACAATGCTACGGACATTTGCAATTACTGCAAAGAACCTAAACACTGGAAGAAAGATTGCCCAAAGAAGAAACGGAAAACTACGATTGTTGTCGTGGCTTATGGAGGTGCAGATTTCGAAGATGATCTGGTTCTCACCGTCACGAATCAGAAGACGACGAATAGCACAGGAATTCTTGATTCAGGCTATTCTTACTATATGACTCCCAATAAAGATTGGTTCTGCGCCTATGAGAATATAGAAGACGGAAACGTCGTCATGAGGAAGGATGCAGCATGCAAGATTGTAGGGATTGGATCTGTGAAGATCAAGATGCATGATGGAGTTGTGGAGACGATGACAGAAGTACATCATGTTCCTGATCTGAGAAAGAACCTAATATCCCTTGGAGTCTTGAACTCTAAAGGATACAGGTACAATGCTGAAGATAAAGTCATGCAGGTTGCCAAAGGCGGGGTGGTTGTCATCAAAGGTAATAATCAGAAGATCCTATACATCATGCAGGGGTCTACAATTACAGGTTCTGTTGCAGCAACGTCCAAAGCAGTGAGACCAGAGTCAGAATTGTAGCATATGCAGTTGGGAGACAAGAGTCAGATGAAGATGCGCATCCTCAGTCGGAAAGGTTTTATCAGGAATTTCAAGGGATCCAAGATGGAGTTCAGTGAGCATTGCGTGTTGGGGAAACAACATAAGAATCAATTCAGTAAGCCATCCACAGGACGAAGGAGACTCGACTACATCCATGCCGATTGTTAGGGTCCTTCAGGGGTCCCATCTTTGGGAGGTGCCAGGCACGTTCTATCTATTATTGATGATTACTCTAGGGTAGTGTGGGTGTACATGATGAAGCACAACAGCGAGGCATTTCAGACCTTCAGGCAATGGAAGATCTTGGTGGAGAACCAGACGTCTAAGAAGGTGAAGGGTCTTCGTATAAATACTGGGCTGGAGTTTTGTTCGTTAGAGTTCAATGAGTTCTGCAAGGAGGAGGGTGTTGCGAGACACCTCACAGTCAAAGATACGACACAGTAGAATGGAGCTGCAGAACGAATGAACAGGACGCTTCTGGAGAGAGCAAGATGCATGCTCTCTAATGATGGACTTGGTAGAGCATTCTGGGCTGAAGCTGTGAATATACCTTGTTACTTAGTGAATCGAAGTCCCGCATCTGCCATCGATTGTAAAACATCCATGGAAGTATAGTCTGATAATCACTTTTATTATTCTATTTTACGAGTTTTTGGTTGTACTTCCTATTATCATGTCAGTGAAGGAAAGTTAGAACCAATGGCAATGAAAGGGGTGTTTACAGTATATGGTGCAGGAGTAAAGGGGTACAGAATCTGGTCCCCTCTTGAGCATCGAATTAATATTAGCAGGAATGTTACTTTTGATGAGAATTTTATACTTCACTTGAGTAGTAAGTTTGTATGTACATGGATAAGTGATTATGGGGTCGAACAGATGGAGTTCGAACTGACACCAAGTAGTGATCACGCAGTTGATCACACCATCCTTGATCAGGCTGTTGCAGAACGGCCTAAAGCTGAGCAACCAGAGGAGAGGCAACCAAGTGTTGCTACTGATCGGTCTCGTAGGGAGATAGATCTGCAGTAGAGAGACAAATTTGAAGACATGGTGCATTTGCACTGCAGGTTGCAGAGGAGGCAGAGTCTCCAGAGCCCTCCACATACAGGGAGGCAATATCTGATGCAGAATCTGAGCAGTGGATTGTTGCTATGGGTGAGTAGATGGAGTCTCTTCACAAGAATCAAACATAGGAGCTTGTCAAATTGTCAATGGGGAGAAAAGGTGTTGGATGCAAGTGTGTCTTCAAGAAAAGACAGGAATCTCATGCACTGAAGGCATCAGATACAAGGCACGTCTAGTTGCGAAGGGTTATAGTCAGAAGGAAGGTGTAGATTACAATGAGATATTCTCTTCCATTTTAAGACACATCCATCAGGATGCTACTAGCTCTTGTAGCACATCGAGACTTGGAGCCGATGCAGTTAGATGTGACAACATCTTTCTTACATGGCGAACTCGAAGAAGACACTCTTATGAGCCAGCCAGAGGGATTCACATCTCAAGGTAAAGAAGACCATGTGTGCAGATTAAAGAAGTCCTTGCACGGGCTTAAGCAGTCTCCTAAGCAGTGGTACAAAAGGTTTGACAGTTTCATGCTAGATCATGGGTTCAATAGGAGCCCATATGATTGTTGTGTTTACCACAACAAGGTGGAGGATGGTTCCTTCATTTTTGTGTTATTGTACGTCGATGACATGCTGATTGCTACCAAGAAGAGTACCATAGATGATATGAAGAAGCTCCTTAGTTCAGAGTTTGACATGAAGGACCTTGATGCAGCGAAGAAGATTTTAGGGACGGAGATCATTAGAGATCGTGCGGAAGGAAAACATTTCTCATCTCATAAGAACTACATTGAGAAAGTTCTAATGGGATTTGGGATGTCTACATCTAAGCCTCTAGGTACTCCATCCATCCGCTGCAAATATTCATCTTCAGTTTCTTTCGCACCACAGTCAGACACAGATAAGGAACACATGTCATGTGTTCCCTATGCCAACGTAGTTGGAAGTCTTATATATGCCATGATATGCACAAGACCTGATATTGCTCATGTTATCTGAGAGTCAAGCAGATTTTCGATTATCTGAGAGGAACGTCAGACATTGGCCACATCTACATTGATATTCAAACTATGCTACAGATGTTGATGGGAGGAGATCAATAACAGGTTATGCCTTCACTTTGGGGAATTCGGTCATCAATTGGAAGGTTACTACAGTTACTTTATCTACCACATAGGCAGAGTACATGCTGCAAAGGAAGACATCTGGCTAAAGGGCTTAGTTGGAGATCTCAGTCTTCAACAGGATCAGACTATAGTATATGTGACGGTCTCGGGTGATATGCTTAGCCAAGGATCATGTGTATCATGAAAGGACCAACCACATCGATGTCAGATATTACTTCATTCGTTTTGAGAAGATCAAGGTAAAGAAGGTCGGCACAACAGATAATCCAGTTGATATGTTCATAAAGGCAATTACTGGGAGTAAGTTCAAGCACTGTTTGGACTTGCTCAATATCGATAGTTGGCAGTAGCCCCAAGGAGGTGTTGACGGCGGCACGGTGAAGCTTGACAAAGCTTCTCTGAGGATTCAATTCAAGGTAGTGATTGTTAATATGACTTGAATCCTATTATCTGATTTTCAAGCGATGGTTTATGCTAGTGGAGAATTCAACACATGGTGGAATATAGTAGTGGTAATACTGTTATATGAGAATTCAACCTGGTGGATTCTAGCAGTGGTTAATTCTGCTGGTGGAGAATTCATGGTGGAGTATAGTAGTTAATTTTACTATCGAGAATCAATCACGGTGGAGTTTAGCAGTGATTCATTCTGCTATGTGAGGATTCAATGCGAGGTGGAGATTGTTGATATGACTTGAATCCTAACCACTTGTTGGGTTCTGATGTGGTTGATATACATCATGAATTCTGATTGGCTGAGAGCTACTGGTTGGATTGTTGACATGTCTGATCCGCCTCCTGAATATTGATTGGCTGAGAGTTGTTGGTCTAGGATTGCTGACATGTCTGATCTGTCTCTTAAAACATGATTGACTGAGAGTTATTGAGATGGATTGTTGAATACAAATGGGTATTCTTCTGTTGCATTCTAAAAGAGACCCTAGGACCACCATATATTGCAATCCTCAGTTTGATCATGATTCTCATTTCATATTTGTACCTTCTCAGTCCTCTGTATTACCTTTTCTCCATATAGTGAAACCGATCGCGTCATCCAAGGATGTAGCCCAGTTACAGGTGAAACTTGTAAATCCATGTGTTTGTGTCTTGCTTGTTTGATCGTGTTTGTGTATGTTTGCTTCCGTGATTCGCAACAATTATAACCTCCCAAAAATGAGTCAATACATTGACCTTTATAAGATGAGCAGATGATGCAAACAAAAATATCGCAAAGGAGAAAATAAATGGTGGAAGAAATATAGAGAGGGGAAGGAGAAATAGAATAGCGCGCCGGTTGCGCAGGACTTTGGAGAGGAATCGTGAAGAACGCGCCGAGAGGAAGAGAGAGGAACCAGAGATAAATCTCAATTTAATATATTCTGAATTTAATTGTCCCTTACAATATACTACCAACCCATTTTATATAGGAGGGGTGGAATTACAAAAATAGAAAGTGATTCGAATTCAAATAAAAATCTCATCTGATCCTAATTGACTCTAATTGATTTGAATCAAAATTCAAATTTACCTTATCCTAATCGACTCTAATTTAAATTAGAAATTCAAATTGAAAATCGAATAACTAATTTGAGATCACACGCGATCTCTTTTATTTAAATAAAAATTGCAGTGACTCGAATAAACGTAAATAAAATTAAACTCTAATTAATGGATAAAAATCAAGCCCTATTTATTAATTCTGTGATGCATCAATTCTCCTCCACTTGAAAAATTCGTCTCCTGATGAATTGCTTGGAAACAAAAATAAACTCAACCACCACCTGGATAGAGCAAATGGTATCTACTCGTCATCGCTCATGGAAATATCCTTCTTAGGTAGCAAGAGCACGAATAGTTGATACTATAAACCCATAGCTTCCCACTATGAACTACCCAACCACAACCACCACCTCATCTTATGTTTTCAAAAACCAAGCAAAATAAGACACTTCTCTCCCTTGACAGAACAAAAAAGGAAAAAGCAAGAGGGAGGACATCTACCAAAACCTAACGTACAAAAAGAAGAAGAAGCAAGATGCAAAAACTATATGTATAATGTAAGTAATTTCTTCTTTGTCCAACGACAATAGCACTTAGACATATATATATATGGAGATATGACTAAGCAAAGCTCCTAGTGGAGGCAAAATCTTTGCCTGAGTTAATCAATCTACTTTGCAACCTTGTTAAAATCACAACGACCCAAGGTTCATGAAAACGGTATGCATATGCATTCGGACAGGTCATCGAATAATGAATAAGCGGTATGCGAGGGCATATGTGGTTCTACGTGTTTTTCTATTTTTAAATTTAAAAATAAATAAATATCTATGAATTTCATTACCACTGAATTTATGTATCTAAGCGAAGTTAAAGAAGATCTAAGAAAATCGGTTCATACTAGATGGGTGTGTATATGCTTTTAATTGCCTCGTTAATCACAAAAAATATTTACCATAAAAACTTCACATATTAGATGATTCGTAATAACAAAACTTCAATACACATACATGCACCATATGAGCAAAACCTCAATCAACGTATATAAAAATATTCGACGATACATTGCATATACTCGTGAAAACAATACATTAGAAAAAACATAAAATATTGCATGTACATAATGGTATAATGCATTGCAATTGTATACAAATACATGTCATATTCTTACAATAGAACGAAGGAAGAGGCAGAGCTATGAAATTAAGGAACTGAATGAGAAGATTGAAAGTAGGAGCCGCTGGAGCAGTATGCAGGGCATATGCGGGATATACGGGGAATATGCGGGACATATGCGGGCCGCATATGCGGGGATGGCGCATAATGCACTGATTCATGAAATCGATGCGATCTGCATGCTGCACGGGCATATGCGGCCGCATATGCAGCCCATGCAGCCGATTTCACGAAAACTACAACGAACACCACCTTACCTTCAAGTAAGTCCAAAAGTTTTACGTGGAAGATATAAAAAACCATCTAGATAAGGGTAGCCCTCTTATTTTAATCCCTTCGAGCAGAGACTCTTATGATGAGACTAAAGGATAGGCTTTTATACCCATAACGATGAGACTTCTACAGGGTTTATCGTTGATAAATCTTTTAAGTGTTCTGTCAGTACTACATATTTCTCCTTTCACCTAACAATCTCCTTAATTCCTCTGTATCGCATTGCTTACACAAAGACGAAAAAATATGTGACAATGTCACCCTCCTCGAGCCATGTTTGCCAGATTTGTTATCTCTAAGTGATCTCGATCTTCAGGTTCACGTCCCTTACCACTGTAAGCTCCCTTGCACGAGTTGCAACCTACACCGTAAGTAAGAAGTTGCTATCATTTAAGTGATCCAACATTGAAACCTCTCCATGCATAGGAGTTAGTCATATTGATCTCTCCTCCCTTAGTCTATGTTAATATTATTAGAAAACAAAGAATGCGGAAGCATAATATCATAGATACAGAATAAACAATAAGAACGGGATTTTACACAGAATCCTACTCGTAAGGAGCGGGATGAAAACACGGGAGAATGCCTCAAAGGGTTGATATGTTCATTGCACTTTCTCTCATTTGTTACAGGAGGTGTGGGGCTTCTTATATAGCCCCCACTGACTCTCCAAGTCCCACAATTGGTAGGTGTGGGACTAAACCACTGGAAGTGGTAATTGGATCATGGAGGGATCCAGATACCTATCTACATTAGTGATGCATATACTTCAACACTCCCCCTCAAGTTGGAACATGCAATGCTTAGCTTGGACAAACAGAAAGAAATCTCAAATTTACAATACAAGATACTGCAGACAATATGAACTGAATGCAAACACAACTGTCGGTTATTGTCGAGGATGTTGTTTCTCATATCATGCTGGTGTGTAGGAACAAATGGGCTGGAGTATGAGTCGAACTAGGTCTCCTTGTCGGAGAACATGTTCTCTGAATTGCACATGTTAGTCACTGAAACTGAATGAGTCTCTTCGTCAGAGTACGATGGCCCACCACATGTAGAAGACTGAATCATGTGGACAACTACTCCATCATTGAAGGGTTGAACTGAAAAAAACCATGGCATCCTCGCCGGAGCCTACGGTCACTGGAGAATGGAGTCTGAAAAGTCTCATCGTCGGAGAGTTAGGTCTCTCCCATACTGGCTCAGAGAATGGGATCTCTACTCTGAAGTCCCTACAAAACTACATGAAAACCCTAGCCTACAATGGCATAGATAATGGGATCTCTACTTTGGAGTCATGTAGATCCCATGAAAACTCTGAGATTAAAAACAAAAACATGAACCACACAAATAATGATCACAAACTTGTGCGAATTAAACTGAAGACTCGGAACCAAACTGAACGTCGAGCCTGAAACTCTAGAGTCTTAAAATATAGATGGCCTAGAACCTGGAGAATATGAAACTTTGCCATGTAACTTTACACAATATTCCCCTTTTCTCCCATACTAGTCAGAAAACAATGATATCAACAAAACTGGGATAAGACAAGAAAATATAGGGAGGAAAAAAACTTCAATCATTTTTTATAGCCGTTTCTCTATCTTGTTTTCAACTATTTATCTCAAAAAAAATCCTTTTTTCCTCGGTTATTCCCTCTTTCTTTTTTGGGATTTTTACCCCATGAACCCTATAAACTTTGTAAATTGCCTTCTCAACCTTTGAAACAACGTAATTCCCCCTCGACCTCGTAAACTTCCTAACTCTTACTCCTTGAACCATGTGGTTAATCTATTTGAAGCTCATGGGGATTCTTGGGGTAATTTACGGGATTATGGTGGTAATTACATTGTGAAAAAGGTCGTAGAGGTAATTTAACAAGTTTCTAGGGTTCGTGAGGTAAAAGTCCCCCTTCTTTTTACAGTCGTCTCATTCCTTTTTTAAACAGTTCGCCTCCTTTTTTTCAAAACAAGCCACCCGTTTTTTTCCCGACCTCTCTTCTTTTTTTCTCGAACACGGTCCAAAGAGCCCACCCCTATTTAGGTTTCCCGTCAGGGAACCCCTCACAACACATCACCCTCACATAATTCAGAGGAGGGGGGCATCGTCGTCGTCTGGATCTAGAGAAGAAGATTGCACGCCGCCTATAGGAAGGAGGGAGGGAGCAACCGCCTCTTGCAAGTTCCGCTCCATTGTGGCTAGGGCTCTGCCGGAGTCTGTCCCACCTGGAAGACTTGCATGAGGGAACGCTAGTTGTGGAGCTTGAGGGTTTTGGAGAGGCGCCTGAACGGGTGTGGTGTCGATGCCTGGGGTCGTGCACGTGTGGTTTTCATCGCCTAGAAGATGCAGCTGGAGATGGCTTGCTGCCACCACCAGATCTGTGCAAGGTAATCTGAGACTTGCGCGGTTAGAGGAGGGCTGGAGAGGATCGTGCAGGGTTTGGCTTCGTTTGGAGATGTTTAATCTCCTCTGCAATTGCATGGAGTTTCTTTGCTTGTGGCCTCGCTTATAAGATGCGCTGATTGAATGGACGGGTTCTGGAGTTGATGCGTGAAGGTGCGACTACGAGGGAACAGCTGGCTTCTTCGAATCCATGGTTGTGTGGTACAGCATGCTTTGGGGATATCAAGGGTTCCCAGAACCCATGGTTGTCTACAGGAGAGGTCGAAGGAGGCATGAAGACTTCCAGTTCGTCATGTTGGGTTAGAGAGAGAGGTATGGAGTTTCACTCATTCAACAGAATCGGATCTAATCTACAGCTTGAAATCTTGTTGGTTGGAACCAAGGTTTCAATATAAACCCTAGAACTTTAACGAAACTTGAACAAACAATAATAATCATCTTCAAGAACAAATGACAATCAAATCTTGATAAAATCACGAAAATAATTCCTTGAGAATTGAACCCACTCCGATACCATGTTAGAAACAAAGAATGTGGAAGTGTAATATTAGAGATACATAATAAACAATGAGAACAATGAGATTTTATGTGGAACCCTATTCCCTAAGGAGCGGGATGAAATTACGGGAGAACGCCTCAAAAGGTTGATGTGTTCATTCACTTTTCTCTCTGATACAAGAAGTGTGGGGCTTCTTATATAGCCCCCAATGAGTTTCTAAGTCCCACCACTGGTAGATGTAGGACTAAACCATTGGATGTGGTAATTGGACCCTGTATGGATCCAATTACCTATCTATACAAGAGTGACACATATACACATCAGTTGATATTATTTGTAGTGTCTTGTGTTGTGAGTTTGAGATATCTTTAAAAATTCTGTGTTCCGTGATGTTTTACTCTTTATCTCTGATTACGCTTCCGCATTTCATATTTCTAACATAGTATCAGAGCGGGTTCGATTCTCGAGGATTAATTAGTTCATTTTCATGATTTGTTCGAGATTCCGTTTTTATTATTGTTGAAGATTTGTTCGTGAAGATTAGTTGTTCATGATTATGATTTGTCCAAGATTCAAGAAATTCTAAATTTTTCAGAACCCCTAATTTTGCATATTTTTAAAGATCGCCATCGATAGGAGGTTCTGTAGTTTGATTTCTATGGTTTCTTTGGAAACACTAATCATGCCTCGATTTCTGATTTCTTTGGGGCCCTAATTTCCAGACCTGAGCTCCTAGATTACATCTTTCCGACAGTGCAGCACGAACAACGCGTTGTCGTACCTCCTCTCCATATTGGCATGTACACGACACCACGGCAGCGCTGCACAGGCTCCCCCTTTGCAGATCCTCTTCGCATCATGCCTTCAGGGTGCAACCTCCATCTCTAGATGATTGCGTTCATCATGCATAGGCGGAGCTCCTCCTTCCTTGAATAGCGACGGCTCAGATCTCAAGTCGCATTAAGTGTCTGCATCATTCCCCGCAACTCTCTCCAAGCGTACAAACCACAGAAATTTCAAAAAAAAATAGAAGAGGAGGCAGCGTAAGGAGGCACCAGGCCTCCTCTCTCTCCAAGCCCCCTGTTGATCAAGTCCCAATTGTGCCTTCAATGTTGACAATCACACAGTGTTCGACCCCACGCATCTCCAAACTCTCCATTTGGCTACGATGGATGCATCTTCCAACAGTTGCACCAGTCGCATCTAGCAGCAACACCTCAAGATCGCCACTAACTTCTTCTTCGCACAGGCAACGGCAACCACCAGGCAATGCTCCAGCAGCGAGCTTCTCCAGACAGCAAAGATGGTGGCGCAGCAGCTCTAAGTTGGGCAAGCGAAAACATTGTGAGGGGTTCCCAGTCGATGGAAACCCTAAATAACAGCCCAAGTAGGACGTATTTAAAAAAATGTTGATGATTGTTTCAGGCTCAATGGGCCTTGTAGTAAAAAAAATGGGGAGAAGAGAGAGGAAGGCCAAAAAAATGACATATTAAAAAAAGGGATTTTCTTTGGGAAAAAAGGTACTTAAAAAATATATGCTTAAAAAAAGAGGGATTTGTTTTGGAAAAGGCATGTACAAAATAAAAATCGTACGCGAGCAAAATGATTTGAGAAAAAGAAGAAAGAAAAGCCGTAAAAAAGGGGGGAACGGCTCATAAAAATGAGAAGAAAAGCCGAAAAAAATGTGAGATCGGCTTATATGGTTTTTGTTTCTCCCATTGTCATGTCTTCTCTCAACTTTCTTGATATCATTGTTTTCCGACGAGTATGGGAGAAGGAGGGGTATTGTGTAGAGTTACAGGTGGGATTCATATTCAGATTCTCCAAGCTAGATTTTCAGACGCTACAGTTCAGGTTCAGACTCGATGTTCAGTTTGGTCATGAGTCTTCAGTTTGATGTGCGCGTGTTCGTGGTCATCAGTTTTGTGGTCCCCATCTTTGTTTTGATCTCAAAATTTTCATGTAATCCATAGGGACTCTAGAGTAGAGACCTCATTCTCTATGTCATTGTGGACTACGTTTTTCAATGTGGTTTCATAGGGACTCCGTAATATGGGAGGGACCTAGTTCTCCGACGAGAAATTTTTCAGACTCCATTCTCCAGCAATCGTGGACTCTGACGAGGATGTTTCCACAGCTTTTCATTTCGGCGCTCAGAGATGGAGCAGTTGTCCAAATGATGTAGTCTTCTACATGTGGCGGGACTCCGACGAGGAGACTCTTTTCAATTTTAGTGACTCTGACCGACGCAGTACAGAGCACACATTCTCCGATGAGGAGACCAGTTCGACTCACACTCCAGCCCGTTTGTTCCTCCACGCTTGCACAGCATGAAAAGCAGCATCATCGACAACAACCAACAGTAGAGTATGTGTTGAGTTGATATTATATGTAGTGTCTTGTATTGTGAGTTTGAGATTTCTTTCTGTTTGTCCAAGTCGAGCATTGCATGCTCCAGCTTGAGGGGGAGTGTTGGAGTATATGCATCACTCTCAAGAAACCAATTACTACATCCAGTGGTTTAGTCCCACATCTACCAGTGGTGGGACTTGGAGACTCGGTGGGGGTTATATAAGAAGCCCCACACCTCCTATATCATAGAGAAAAGTGAATGAACACATCAGCCCTTTGAGGCGTTCTCTCGTGATTTCATCATGCTCCTTAGGGAGTAGGGTTCCTCATACAAATCTCAGTGTTCCATGACATTTATTATCTCTGATTACACTTCCGCAATTCATATTTCTAACAAATATCCAAGAAAGAAGATTTAAAGAGATGAGTTTTGCAACAAAAGTATAAGTATCAGAGAACTGCATGTGTATAACTCCTAACTACTCGGTTGTAACTCTTGTAATTGGGGCTCACACTGCCAAAGACTTCTCAACCTTGAAATAGGGATCGTAATTATTACAAACCATGAGAGATGCATATGATCATACAAACGTCAAAGTATGGCCTTTCCCTCTGCTACAATGAAGGCCTCTGCTATAAGCAAAGAGATTAGGAGACCATCCCAACCTGACCAAGACAGGCAACAGCGGAGCTCCATCAAGTAAATGATGGTTTGGTATTGTGAAGTCAATGAGGATTAGTTAATTGATAATGTTAGAAAAATCAACTGTGATTAGAACCTTCTTCATTAGTTGTTCGAGCCAGTCCAAGAGGGAAAGAGCAATGATGAAGTCTGCAGACCGCACCCATAATGAGGGGCCTTCCATCTACAAAAATTGACAACGATCTCATCTATGCCCATAGCTCGCAGTTCAAGGCACCGAGTCATATAGATATGCACGAGAAAGGTGCATTCTTTTGTCAGCCTCCTGAGAGCGTCCAATGCTAATTCGCTAAAACCATGGATCTTGATCCTAACCAAAAAGACTCAAAGTGACGCTCGAAGTCTTCCACACCCTCCAAAAAGGAAAAGGGGGTGGCATCATAAACTAAAGCATCTTTTATAGCCCCCATGTTATCACCTTCATCTTTTTGACCAACAAAATGTCCATCTCCACTTCCTGATGCACTTGTTAATGTCACGTCACTTATTTACCTCTCCCAAACCCCATGTATTATATGTTAAGATCTCCACGGGTTGATGGCAAAAACTCCACCAAGCACTTCATTTGTTGCACCACCCACATAGTGGACAAAGATAACCTACTTTCCAACTGAGCCAAGATATAACTCATTGAACCCTACAATTGTCACAAAAATTTGGCACAAGCTTATTAGAAGCATCAAACTACGGATGTTCGCATCCCATCACCAGCTTTGCTCCTGCAAAGACACTAGATAAGTACAATGAGTTTGTGAGCACTCAATAATCGTGGTCGCCTTACCCAGGCAGAAAAGATGAAGAAAATAATTGATGTACGAGAGACAATCACACATATGCATGCATACACGCGCACCACCATGCAACCTCAACCACCCCAAAGGAGAACCTTGCATCGTGGAACTCATTCTTAGAAAGAGCAAATCATCAAAAGTAGCAAAGAGATCACACAAGCATCGGCACAAACCGAGGTGAAACCCTACAGTCATGGCTTAAAAATAAGATCTAGCAACAAGTGACAAGGCTATGACCATTTACAGTGAATCAAATCACATTACGCAAACAGATGGAGACAATTCAAACTTGGATCCCTCCAAAATGATGGCAGAGCCTCCTACCCTGCCAACAATTCTGACAAGCAAGCTTGTAAAAATCAGCCGACTAGTCAGCCTGATTAGTTGAGTCGGGAGGTAACCGACTCGACTAGGCCTAGTCAGTCGGCGGATTTTTATGGGAATTTTTTTATTTCTCTATTCTCATTATTTTTTAATTCAATTCTCTATTCTCATTATGTATATTGTTGGTTAGTAGTTAGTAACTTAGCATATCATGTTACCTCTTATTTTTTATGTTATTCCTTTATATCTCATGTTTATATTATGTATTTAGTTCATGTTATAATGTTGTATATTTAGTTTACGTCGTAAATGTAACAGCATACCGAATCAAAGGTATGGTGGCACGAGGGAGGGGGACATCAGATAGTTCTTCAACTGTGTTCGGTAGATCAAAATTCAAGGCATCATCAATAGTTTATGTTATTCCGCTTTGTATTATTGTTAATGCTAATGCTATTGGTTATTATAAAAATATACATAAGAGTGAATAATTTTTATATATTATATTTTAACTCAGCCATGGTCGGTCTCAAGCCCAGATAAATCGAGGAGGATTGTGCTTTAGGTAGTCAACAGCCAGTGCAAAAGAAACAAATTCCTAGATAGTGTTCTTTTTAAGAACACTATTTATGAATTTGTCTCAAAACAATTTGGATCTTGTCGACATGAATTTAAGCAAACATTTCAATTTTGTTGGGAGTTCCTTGTGTTGCATCACCCGAATACAATGAAAAGTTGGCAAGTATGATGCTCGGATGTAGTTCAAAATTTGCAAGAGTTCTCGCATGAGGAACACATGCGAGTAAATAAGTTAGTTCTCGTGTATCACCACCTGAATCAGTCCAAAATTTGCAAGGGTTCTCGCATAATGGACGCATGCAAGTAAAGAAGTTAGTCCAAAAAAGGTTGTAAAGGAAGTTGCGGATAGGTAGTTGGAATATTGACAATTTGACTGGCTAATCGATGGAGATAGTAGATATGATGGAAAGAATAAAGACTCGGATACTATACCTCCAAAAGATAAAATGGGTTGGAGAGACAGCAAGGGAGATTGAGAAGATGGGCTTTAAACTTTGGTATTCATGTAAAGATAAGGACAGAAATGGTGTTGGAGTGGTTGTTCATAAGGATTTGAAGGACTGTGTGGTTGAGGTGCAAAGATTGAAGGATTAGATTATTTTGCTAAAATTGATGCTCGAAGAAGAAATTTTGAATATGATCTCAGTGCATAAATGCACTGTAAATTGGTTTAGATGAAAGAATTAAACAAGTTTTTGGGAGGATTTGGATAAAATTGTACAAGGAATCTCACAAAGAGAAATGATTTGTCTAGGTGGAGATCTTAATTGACATGTGGAAAGGATGCTCTAGGGTATGCTAGTGTCCATGGAGGTCATAGCTTCGGGGACAGAAATGAAGAGGGAAAAGTCATTGTAGATGTTGTAACGAGTTATGATATTTTCATATCAAACACTCTGTTCAAGAAGAAGGATGAGCATTTAATTACTTATAAGAGTGGCCCGACTAGAACATAGATAAATTACTTTGCGTTGAGGAGAAGAGATCGATTGTGTTGCAAAGACTGCAAAGTAATTTGAATGTTATGGAAAAACCTAAGTGCATCATGGAAGCATGGAGAACTTGTAACTTGGATAAAAAGAAACGGGAACTCATTCTGCCTTACAAGTCCAACTTGCATTTCCCAATTCGGTCTGTAACACCTGGGTCCACCACTCTTAAGGCAATATTGACATGTTGTTAATTGAACCAACCATCAACAGGAATAGCACTCACTATGCGTAATCCAATATCGCCCCAACAATATGAGGACTCGATATTGGGGTCATTATGCATATGACCTTACTCTTTCGAGAAGCAAAGAACCCGAACCATGTGTGCTTGTATGCAGGAGCAGTCACTAGTCACTTCGGACAAACGTCTCATACATACAATCCATGGTGACTTAACCTTTCGCCTTGACGAGAAATCATGGATGTCAATTATGTGATCCACCATATCATGTTCAAAATTTCAAATTTTAATTAATTATTATCCAAGGGAAATACAACTCCATTCGCAATAGGGTGTTTTTATTTGGATATAATTGATTTAGTCATATTAAATCAATAATCAATCCAATTCAATCAACCAACAATCTTAATTGTTACTTGAAGGATGGTTAATCTCAAAATACGTATTATTCAAATTTTAATAATTAAAAAAATACATCATGATCATTTCAAACAGTATCCTTTCCTTATCTACTGTCATGGCCATTATGCACAGGATGTGGGACAGACCGCTCACGGAGCAACCTACTACTCCAAGGATCCCTGACTAGACATCATATCCACCTCAGGTCAAGATAATGTGATTTCATCATTTTGTATTTAAGATGATATCCGACCTTTCAACCGAAGTTATACCATATAATATTTGTCAAAACCATTTGGATTAATATTATAAGGAGATTTATTAAACAAATCCCCAATCTTATTCAAGTAACAAAGTTTATTGGAAAGAGTCATTATAGCCAATTCGATTAAGATCAATTATCTTATTTTGTTGGTTATGGTTATTCAAAATAATTATCTTTTTTAATATTTTACAAATATTTAACAATTAATTATTCCAAGAGATTAACCATTAAGTTCCATGAATTAATTGAATGACAATAACAAGATTCTTGTTCAAATTTATTACGTTTCCAGCAGTGACATATGTTTATTAAAACTAACAATTCTTGAGCAAATAAACTCCAAATCAAGCAAACTAAATTTTCTTGATTTGATAATTTGATTTGCAACAGAATCCAAGTGATAAACACGCATTTCTAGGCATTTTAAAACAATATTTATCTATTGATTGTGTCCAAAACCATTATTCCCGTAACAGTGGACACATGTCCACTAAAAAGATCATAACTTGAGCAAATGGTTTCCAAATCATGCAAACATAAGTCCTACAATTGGCTAATAAGATGAAATGTAATCCAAGTGACAAACTCACGTTTTAAAGCACTTAAACAGGACGAAAAAATCAAACAAAATAGGGTTGCAAGAAAAAAATGTGATGAAAATTCACACAACCAAAAATGCCCATGTCATCTTAGGTTTATGGATCACATCTGAAACCTCCGACCTGTATCTCTAATACCACTTGAAGGTTATGGGAAAAACCTTAAGTACATCACTGAAGTGTGGAGATCGCATCATATGCGATCGAGAGCGACTAGTCATACTAGCTGCTCAGGGAGCCGAAATTTAAAAGCATTCATGTGATGAAACTACATGATCCAAGAATACTTCTTGAATCGTTTCATCAAGACCAAAAACAAGTATTAGGTTTACCTCTTGAAGCATGCTTGTGATCGTGTCTTTAAATGAATAGACCTCTTATCTCAAGTCCGATCCAAGGGAGGAGATACTTACGAGCGCGTTGATGAAACGTATGCTCCTCGCAATCCAAGTTGATGATCCAAGTGGTGAATCTCCCGATCTCGTCACACGAGATCCGACGTCTTCTTCACGAGCGAGGTGCACCAAAGAAGACGGAAATCCATGAGCGGTCGAAGCGGCGGCACAACGGTGTGGCGACGACGACGATCCTCTCTAGGGTTTTGAGTAGACGGTCACTTTAGGAGGGAGAGAGGGGTACATGTATAATGATGAGAAAGAGAGATATGCATTCAAGTATTGTAAAAAGAAGAACTAGGGTTGCCTCTTCTTTAAAATATTTTGGGAGTTCATGGATCTTAATTAACGTACAACACAAATTCAATGGTAGAGATTGATTTGTGTTTCTTTCAATGGACATAATTTTGTTTTAAAAAAACAATAATAATTAATTTAATTTAATTTATATTAAATAATTATCAATATAAATTAATTCAATCAAATCAATGAGCAAGGAAGGAATAGGAAAGCGGCAAAGCCCCTTTCTAATGAGTGGACGGCCACACTTGAACTAGGACTCAAGGTAGTCGTCCACCCTCCTCACAATGAATGTATATTCCTTTTCCAATTATGTGAGATATGGCATCTCACATAATCCTTCAATATTTGTCAATTATTTCACAAAAATAATTCGAAATTAATTTGTGAAATATCAATCATGCCATTGAAAATTTGTGAATCACATTCAAACCCAAAATAAAATGTAAATTATATTTTCAATTAATTGCCCAATATGAATTCAATTCACATCAACATTTAAATTGTAAATGTTATTTACAAATATTTATCGCTTATATATTATAAATCACATTTATAATATATATGATTAATATGGATAGTGATATCCACATTATTCATATCCTTGATAATCATGTTTAATTATCTTGGATCTCTATTCTCATGTGCCCAAATAATATGAATCACATTCACTTTATTCACATCTTTGATAATTAAATTGCATTTAATTATTTTAGATAATTATCCTTATATGGCCAAATAATATGAATCAAATTCATATTATTCACGGTAATTAAATCACATTTAATTGTGAATTTTCCTCAATGCTCACGCACATTATCAACAATGAAATTATACTTGAACTTTTTCAAGAATAATGCGCTTTCTCCACGGATACTTGAAGATAAGGACAGAGCGATTATGTGTTTCACGTATAATGACTTGGATATTGAAAAAATATCTCAAATCCAGATCTCGGAGACCTCATATAGATGTTTGATTAAATTAAAGTTGTAAATCTAATCTTTTCATTCCATCTAAATCACATTCAGATCATTGCCCAATATTTGGACCAAGACTATATTACTTCTATGTTGAGAGGAGTCACTAAAATCCAGACTTGTTTCAACATTCCCTTAGAATGGAAGCGCCATGGTTATACAATCGTTTATGATCACATCACCCTCAGGTATTCCTAATACATGTACATCTTGCATACTAGAAGACCTAGAATAAACCCGAAGACTGAAGTTTTAAATCTTATTTAGATTATCTTCTTCAAAATTTTATCATTAAGTTTCTCATTTGATCATTGGGAGTTGATATCGATCATATACTTTTCAAAAGGCATATATCATACCTAGATATTGATCATATACTTTCCAAAAGCATATATCAAACCTATAAATTCAGTCAAGCTTCCAAAGCGAGACGACTGTGCATGGAATTTAATCCCAATATCTCATAAGTGAGCTTATGTCTTCCGATTCAATAATGAACATGTATGATCCCTTTGAGAGATCGTATTACTCATATGTCCTTGTATGCACACAAGCTCACCGGCGTATAGACCTTGCTTAGATCATCAACCTATCGATCTATCAAATGTACATATTTAAATATATAGTAACACATCTGTCTCCAGTCAGAAGATACATGCCTATATCGTAACAGCATACGACATGAGTCTTTGGTTATCTCGATCTTGTTAAGTCAACTCTTTGACCTAACTTATCTAACACCTTTGAATCTCTATTCCTATGCAAAAGAGCATCAAGAGGTCGGTTAGATATCAGCCTTTAGAGAAAGGATTAACACCTCCTTCTCAGGTTGAAGATCATTTCTAACATTCACTTGACGGTGCTTGATGAATCATCGATCTAACTCTTTAGATATCACTCAAGCACCAGCATCTATGATTCAACATTTAAATCAACAGTTGTATGATCATTAAGATGGCCATGGTACAAAACCTTAATTGTACCAAGGGACCTATTATGTAAATTAGTTATTTTTTATTTCAGATCAGGGAATGATTTATAACAACATTCATTGCATAATGGCTCATCGTGGGCTCGCATGTCCAACAATCTCCCACTAGCCCAAAGAGCCATTAATGAACTAATCTTTTAAACCCACACTCATGTAACAATCATAAGCTATTTAGAAAAATAGCTTGGTAAACCGACTAGTCATTATGTTCCCAAGAGACTACGCCAAGTCCTTTTACGGTACTTGCATATCTCCTAGTAACAATGTTCACATCCGATGCGAATGTTGCATCTTATGCAACCAATACTCAATTTTAAGGCAGTTATAATGTCTTTGACGCTACAACTCAATTTTCATTATAATCAGTATGTAATTTCTATTATCCTTATCAAAATATCCTTATTCTCGGAGATCTCTATCTCCTAAGACTCGGTCTTAAGTCTTATAAGGCATCTGCAGTTAAGACCTTTTAGATAAATATCTTTAAACTCTTAAGCTCTTGAATATAAGACATAGAGATCATTATCTATAAAGTCTTGTCTAATGCATCCAGGCATGTAGCTTTGGCAGTTACATCCTCAACTATTTAAGGTGTTAACCCTTTAGAAAGGTCAGTATCATATCTTAAGGGAAATAAGCCCTCCTTGGAGTTTTCTAAAAAAATGGAATATATCTAAGGTGTATCACTAATGTGATGATCCCAATGCCCTCTTTTCTTTGCTTCTGAATAACTTCAGAACTAAGATATAAGAGGCATCCTTGAGATCATATCGCAAGGTATAGAACAACCAGATCATGAAACACTTATTATCATATGGTGTTCCAACTACAAAAAGCTTATTTGAGTCCATAGATGGAGTTCTACACCTTACATACCTTGCTTTCCACAACTATGAAGCCTTGGGGCTACTGCATATGAATATCATTGGTGATGAATTGATAGAGGAATGCAAGCTTGACTTCCATCTTGAAGATGTCATAGTCAAGTTGTGTACTTCTAGTTAGCAATATTCTGATTGTTTTAAACGTGGTCACTGAAGAGCAAGTCTCATCGCAAGCGATGTCTTCTCTCCGTGTGTATCTTGTAGATACGAGCCGTGCTTTGAAGGTTTCTACCTTCTCATCAAGTTTCCTCTTTCTCTTGAAGATCCATTTACACCTAACGGGTCTTACCCTTCTAGGTGAATCATCGAGGGTCCATATACAACACTTGTATATGAAGTCTGGGTACATACACAACACTTGTATATGAAGTCTACTTTAGACTTTATTGCTAACATCTATCTTTCCATGTCATGATCTTCAGAAGCTTCATCATATGAAATCATAACATTGTCAGACTTAACTGACATATGGAATACATACTCTTTGGGTGGTCTTACCACCCTCAAACTTATTTGAAGAGGTACGAGTGTTTCATCTTTAATTGTCCTTTTAGTTTTCGATTTCAGGAGCCTCGTTATCTTCTCATGATTCAATGAGTCCTTTACTTCATTTTCATCTTGATTTTCAAGAAAGTCATCACCTAAGAATCATATCCTAAGAGATGAAATCTTTTAAGAATCTCAAGGTCATAAAGTAGGTATTCAATACCATCCTTTATATTCCTAATGAAGTCGCACTTTTTGGTGCTAGATTCTAACCTACTTGCATCCATAACAAAGTTATGAACCAAGTAACCTTAAATCCTCAAATGTCCAACACTAGGACAGGTTCCAAACCATAGCTTATGGAGGTTTTCAGGTTTAGATTTGAATGGAATCTTATTAAGGATGTATATTGTAGTCTCTACTACATATATACCTAGAAACTAAGAGGTATTTATGCTAATATTCATCATTGATCAAATCATGTCACACATGATCTAATTGTATCTCCTAACAACTCTCATTGAGTTTAGGTGTATCAAGAGGAGTGAGATAGGAATGGCATTCCTATCTCCATAAGGTATTCTTTGAATTCATCTAATATATACTTTCTACCTTGGTTAAATCAAATTCATTTCATCTTCCTTCAAACTTTGGTTCTAAACCACAATTATGAATTTTTTTACATTTCAAAGGTTTATGTGTCAATAGAAGAAATCTTATATCACAAATAATCAATTGATATCACATACCAGTAATGTTTATTATGACATAGATGATCTGCATACATCAACATGTATGAGATCTTGAATACCTTGGCATCTTACACCATCCCCAAAGAAGGGTGCATTGGACATTTTACTTGAAATATACTATTCATAAGTATGTAAGTTTTTTCATCTTTAGACAATAGAAAATTCAATATCTTACTAGTTTCTTAATCTTATCAATAACATATGTCCAAGACTTGATGTCATATCATTGTCAAATGATCTTCATCCCCCTACTGATCTTTTAAGCTTTAAATTTTCAGTATTAATGAACCATTCATTAATTTTTCTAAATATTAATTAAGTAGAGTCCTCTACATGTTAGACTACTATTTGAAATATGTCCATCATAACTCTTTATGATAGGTTTATTCCAGAATACATGTTTATTTCCGACATTTAGAAATAAACAATGAATGTATTCTAATATCTTAGGTCATAGAGACATTCTCTAAGACTAAGAACTCTCCCACTGAAAATATAGTCTATCTATCTAATGCAGATTACTGCAACAATTGTATCAACATCCATGTGGATGACTATTAAACCTTAAGATCAAATTTTCTAATCTTCTAAGATATATGCAACAAATTGCAAGTGTTAATAGAAGAATGAGATATAATTATTAAATTTTGATCGTATCTGATAAGAAAGTCAATTTCAATGATCAAATATAGATTATCTCTATGTACTATCCGAGTCCTTCTCTAACAAACCTAGATAGTCTAGATAGTCATACTATCAGTACATCAGCTTATTGCAGTATTGGTATTCATCCAACTCTTTGGATGACATATGGAAGTCATAAAAGTACTCTTTGACTTTCCTTCTCACTTGGGTCAGACCCATGCTTCCACTGTGTTTCCTTCATTTATAAACAACCGTTCCTTAAGACAAATGATCTCTTATGTTGAACTCAAAAGATTTCATTATAAGAGTATTTCAACATGTATACATGCTTCATTTAATTCATACAATATGAATATTATGAAGCTTCATGAATGACTTGAGTATAAAAAATAGAATGATGCTCGTCGTATCTACATCCATTTAGACTCTTAAAGACTTTGGTTTAGGCATGTACTCAAATATTTTGAGTACATCTTCTCTTATCGAGCCACCATTCTGCATAATGCAGTGAACCATGTCATTCATATTAAATGTCCAGAGCACATATGTATGCCAAAACATCTTAGATTTTTAAGGATTTTCGATAATTACGATCATCATTGACATGATACTTACAAAGCACATTCGATGAGAGATCAAGACTATAGAGACATACAAACACAAATTTTTTGTCTTATTGTCAATTTAATTGTCATTCCTCATTATTATGAGGAACCTTGCATATTGTAACCACAAACAATATGTGTCCAACTGCAAGTACAATTCTTGATCATAGATCTAATACATGATATTTTACTGGTTATTATTGAGTATAAATTTGAGTGAGTTTAATATAGGAATCTGAAATAAGATAATTTGCATAAATACATGTTTTACTTTGACTTAGGATTTTTATATCAAAGTTGTATTGACTTGTCAACTCTGAAAGTTCATTCCCTTATTCACTTTCAAAGAGATACACTTACCATTATATCTAAAGCAAGATTTAAGATCTCCTTCTTATCTTTGTTACATCCATGGCCTCAAATGTCAGCGAAATTCGATCGAATTTCTGTCGAATATCGATATCCAGTCGAAATCGAAATTCGACCGAAATGACCGAAATGACCGAAATATGGGGGTCCTAGCACAAAAAATGACCGAAATGACCGAAATTCCGATCGAAATTCCACCGAAATTCCATCGAAATTCAGTTTTACTCGATACCGAAATGGTGACCGAAACCGACATTTAGGGCCTTGGTTACATCCCAATAATATGAGAACTTATAACTCGGATAAAAAGAAGCGGGAACTCATTCCGCATTGCAAGTCCAATTTGCATTTTATAATTCGGTATCTAATACCCGAACCCACCACCCCTAAAGCAATGTTGACCCGTTGTTAATTGAACCAACCGTCAACAGGAATAACATTCACTATGAGCAATCCAATATCACCCCAATAATATGAGGACTCGATATTGGGATCACTACAAATACAGCCTTACTCTTTCGAGAAGTAAAGAACCCGATCCATGTGCGCTTGTATGCAGGAGTTGTCACTTCGGATAGGCATCTCATACATACAATCCATCATGATAGAACCTTTCACCTTGACGGGAAATCATGGATGTCGCTTAAGTGATCCTCCATATCATGTTCAAATTTTAATTAATTATTATGAATCATATTCACATAATTAATTCTTCCACGGGAAATACAACTCCATAATAGAGTATTTCATTTTGATATAATTAATTTAATCATATTAAATCAATTATCAATGCAATTCAATCAGCTAACAAACAATATTGATTGCTACTTGAAAGATGGTATAATATCAAAATATGTATTATTAAAATTTTGATAATTAAAAAAATACATCATGTTTCATTACACGTTGTCATGACCAGTACGCACAAGATGTGGGACAGACCGCTCACGAAGCAACCTGCTACCTCAACGATCCTCGACTATACACCATATCTGCTTCAAATCAGGATAATGTGATCTGATCATTTTGTATTTGAGATGATATGCGGCCTTTCAACTGAAGTTATACATATAATGTTTATCAAAACCATTTTGATTAATATTATAAGGAGATTTCCTAAACAAATCCCCAATCTTGTTCAAGTAACAAAGTTTGTTGGAAAGAGTCATTATAACCAATTCGATCAAGAACAATTATCTTATCTTGTTGGTTATGGCCATTCAAAATAATTATTTTTATTAAACATTTCACAAATATTTAACAATCAATTATTCCAGGAGATTAACCATTAATTTCATGAATTAATTGAATGGCAATCACAAGATTCTTGTCCAATTTGTTAATTTTCCAACAGTGACACATGTTTACTAAAATTAACAAATCTTGAGCAAATAAACTCCAAATCAAGCAAAATAAATTTTCTTCGTTTGATAATTTAATTTGCAACAGAATCCAAGGGATAAACATAGGGCTGGCTATTGAGTCACAGCTCGATGAGCCAGGCTCAGGCTCGGCTCGATAAGGGCTCGTGAGCTTGGCTCATTTAGCTATTGAGTCGAGCCCGAGCCAGATTTTTGGGCTTGCTAACTTATCGAGCCGAGCCCGAGCCGATCCCTGCTCAGCTCGATAACTCAATAACGGGCTCGATAAGGAATATATATACATATTCTATTTGTGAAACTACAATGATTTTTATTTTTATTTGTATTAGTTTTGCAACATTGTTAATGGTGGATTATGTGTTTATGTTGTTTATGTAACAACAATGTTGGGTGTACTATGTTGTAGACTTGAATTTTCTACCTTTTACCTATGTTAATCTAGGTTATAGTTAGATATTTAGTATTTTTTCCTTTTTTATTAACAAGCAGAATGTTACAATATATATTATAATTTAACTTTTATATACAACTTGGATGGTGACCTACTGGTAAAGTGGGCGATCTTGAAAAAGGAGGTCTCGGATTCGAGCCTAGGCAAAACATTTTTTCACCAAAAAAACACATATTTTTAACGAGCTTGAATAGGCTCGAGCCCAGATAGGCTCGATAAGAGGTTCGGACTCGATAAAGGGCTCGGCTCAAGACTTATCGAGCCCGAGCTGGCTCGATAAGGGCTCGAGCCCACCGAGCTCGAGCCCGAGCCAACTCGGTTGGGCTCGATCGAGCCCGTGCCCGAGCCCAAGCCCAGTTGGGCTTATCGAGCTCGAGCCCGAGCCTAGCCCTGGCTCGGCTCGTTAGGCTCGATAGCCAGCCCTAGATAAACATGCATTTATAGGAGTTTTAAAATAATGATTATCTCTTGATTATGTCCAAAACCATTATTCCCATAACAGTGGACACACTATTAAAACAATCATAACTTGAGCAAACGGATTCCAATTCACACAAACCTAAGTCCTACAGTTTGGTAATAAGATGGATAATGTAATCCAAGTGATAAATTCACGTTTTAAGACACTTAAATAGGGAAAAATCACAAAAAATAGGATTGCGGGAACAAAATGCAATGAAAATTAATGTCCATGTCATCTTAGATTTACGGATCATATCCGAAACCTCTGAAATGTGGCTCTGATACCACTTGGAGGTTATGGGCAAAACCTTACATGCATCATGGAAGCGTGGAAATCGTATCATACGCGATCAGGAACGACTAGTCGTACTAATTGCTCAGGACAGTGGAATTTAAAAAAAATCATGTGATGCAATCACATGATTCAAGAACAAATCTTAAATCGTTTCATCAAGATCACAAACAAGTATTAGGTTTACCTCTTGAAGCGTGCTTGTGATCGTGTCTCTAAATGAAGAGACCTCCAGTCTCAAGTCCGATCCAACGGAGGAGATGCTTGTGAGCGTGTTGATGAAACGTGTGCTCCTCGCAATCCAAGTTGTTGATACAAGCGGCAAATCTCCTGATTTCGTCACACAAGATCCGATGTCTTCTTCACAAGCGAGGTGCACCGAAGAAGGTGGAGATCCACGAGCGATCGAAGGGACGACAAAACAGTGTGACGACAACGACGATCCTCTCTAGGATTTAGAGTGGAGGCCACTCAAGGAGAGAGAGGGAACGTGTATTTGATGAGGGAGAGAGATGATATTCAAATGTTGTAAAAAAAGAACTAGGATTGTCTCTTTTTTATAATATTTTGGGAGACCATGGATCTCAATCTATGGATAACACAAATCCAATGGTGGAGATTGATTTGTGTTTCTTTCAATGAACATGATTTTGTTGTAAAAACACAATAACAATTAATTTAATGAAATTAAAATTATATTGAATAATTATCAATATAAATTAATTCAATCAAATCAATGAACAAGGAATAGGAAAGAGGCAAAGTCCCTTCCTAATGAGTGGAGGTTACACTTGAATTAGAACTAAAGGTGGTCGTCCACCCTCCCCACAAGGAAGGTGCCTTCCTTCTCCAATTATGTGAGATATGATATCTCACATAATCCTTCAATATTTACAACTTTTGTTGTAAATTATTTCATAAAAAATATTCCAAATTAATTTGTGAAAAATTAATCATGTCATTGAATATTTGAGAATCATATTCACAACCCAAAATAAAATGTAAACTACATTTTCAATTAATTGTCCAATGTGAATCTAATTCACATCAACATTTAAATTGTAAATGTTATTTATAAATATCTCTCTTATATATTATAAATCACATTTACAATATATATGATTAATATGTATAGTATTATGCACATTATTCATAACCTTGATAATAAAATCATATTTAATTATCTTGAATCTCTATTCTCATGTGCCCAAATAATATAAATCACATTCACATTATTCACATCTTTGATAATTAAATCAAATTTAATTATGTTAGATAACTCTCATTATATGGGCAAATAATATGAATCAAATTCATATTATTCATGATAATTAAATCGCATTTAACTAGTAATTTTCCTCAATACACAGACACATTATCAATAATGAAATTATCCTTGAACTCTTTCAAGAATAATACATTTTCTCCGCAAATACTTGAAGATAAGGATAGGGCATACAGTGACTTGGATATTGAGATCATATCTCAAACTCAGATCTCAGGGATCTCCCATAGATGTTTGATTAAATCAAAACCGTAAATCTAATCTTCTCATTGCATCTGAACCGCATTCAGATCACTGTCCAACAATAAGACCAAGATTAGATTACTTCTCTGCTGAGAGGAGTCACCAAAATCCAGACATGTTTCATCACTCCCTCGAAATGGAAGCGTCATGTTTATATAATCGTTTATGATCACATCACCCTCAGGTTTTCCTAATACATGTCCATCCTGCATACTGGAAGGCCTAAAATAAACCCGAAGTTTTAGGTCTTATTTAGACTGTCTTCTTCGAGATTTTATTATTAAGATTCTCATTTGATCATTGGGAGTTAGTGTCGATCATATACTTTTAAAAAGGCATACGTCATACATAAGTATTGATCATATACTTTCCAAAAACATATATCGAACGTACAAATTCAGTCAAGCTTCCAAACCGAGATGACCGTCACAGAATTTGATCTCAATATCTCATGAGTGAGCTCGTGTCTTTCCGTTCAGTAATGAACATGTATGATCCCTTTAAGAGATAATATTACTCATATGTCCTTGTACGCACACTAACTCGCCAGTATATAGACCTTGATTAAATCATCAACCTATCGGTCTGCCAAATGTACATACTTAAATATATAGTAACACATTTGTCTCCTATCAGAGGATGCCTGCCTATATCGTGACAACATACGACATAGGTCTTTGGTTATCTCGATCTCGTTAAGTCAACTCTTTGACCTAACTTATTTAATACCTCTGAATCTCTATTCTTGTGCAGAGGATCTGCATCAAGAGGTCGGTTAGATATCAGTCTTTAGAGAAAGGATTGTCATCTCCTTCTCAGGCTAGAGATCCTTTCTTAACAATCAATTGATGGTGTTTGATGAGCCCTCAATCTAACTCTTTAGATATCACCCAAGCACCAGCCTCAATGATTCAACATTTGAATCAACAATTGTATAATTATTAAGATTGCCATGGTACATAACCCTAATCGTACTAAGAGACCTATAATGCAAATTAGTTATTCGTCATTTTAGATCAGGGAATGATTTGCAATAACATTTATTACATAATGTCTCGTCATAGGCTCGTAAGTCCAATATAATCCTATGAGAGAGTTTGACAACCCAACATCGCTTGTTGGTCATGGATGTGCAAATAAAAAGGCTGGTAATGAAAAAGAGGCAAAGATTACTAGAAATAGATGGTGGAATCTTCAATTGAAGTAATAAAGCTTCAGTGAGAAGGTTTTAGAAGACTTAGTTGGGATTCTAACATTAGTGCAAACGAGATGTTAGAGGCAATAGCATCTTATATTCGAAGTGTAGCCAAAGAAATGCTAGTAAAGTCAAAATGGGAGCTCTATGCCAAAAGGAGGATTGATGGTGGAGTGGAGGGGTGCAAGAGAAGCTCAAAATTAAAAGAATATGCTTTAAAGCTATGTCTAAGGATAGAATAGAGGAACTATCACAAACTACAAAATAGCAAATAAGGAAGCAAAGAATGTTGTAACGAAATAAGTCAAAAACTTATGAAGTTTTGTACAAAAATATTAACTCTAAGGAGGGCTTGAAGGATATATTTATGTGAACCCCCTAGGATCCGGGTACCCGTTTACACACATTTCGCGTTACAACATTCATTCGCATTAGATCGTATAAGCTACGGAAATACAGGGAAATTTTTCGCGCAGTTAATTTTCCACTCGACATTCACATCCACATACATAACCACAAGTTAATAGAGACAATTGGCACCAAAATCTTATTTCATTAATTTTCATATGATTTTACAACATGTACAATGTCTGCTAGTACATACAACATCCCAAAAATTTGATTGAAGAGAAGAAGCTTTTTACAATATCAATTGAATTAAAAACTGTAACAAAAATCACATACCGTCTGGTATAGACTTTGTCTCCTGGAATCATGTATAGCTATTGAACAGCAGGCTGTTTGCCTGCCAAGCATGTTAGGAAAGAAGAGGCGTCAGCGGTTGCTGGTACCTCCCAAAAACTTATATAAAATAACAGGCATTTATTGTTACCAAAAGCAAGCAAGTAGAGAGGCAGGAACAACTCAAATTAAAATTTAATTCTACTTGCAAATGAAAAAGGTTTTCAAATTTCTAGTAAACACCTCTCATGATCAGCCATTATCCCAATATTTCCCAAATGAGCAAATCTCTATGGTAACTAATTGATCATAAGTATGTATATTTTATTCTCATATTAGTTAGAGATCATATTTGTGGATTTTGATGATGGAAAGATGAGATAAGAAGATATAATGAGTTATTAAATTCTTAAGTTTAGTGGATAGTCTGTGGTCTTGGTTCGTGTGAAACCTCACACTATGACTCTAAGACTAGGGGAATGTCTTAGGGTTGGGGTGCCTCCGTAGGCATGCGGTGTTGTATAATGCATCCTAACTAAGTTCCCAACACGTCCACTAGCTTATTAAGATTTCGAATTCAGCTTATAGTCACTTCCATTTACTCAACTTAAACTGTGATCTTTATAGGAATTTCAAAACTGATTATAGTCACTTCTAATCATCTCAATTTTAATTGTGATTTCCACCAAACCATGACTGTAACTCTCTTTCTGATGTAACTCCCGATGATGTAGATATAGATATAGATATGGATGATCTGGATGTAGAATCGCCAAGTCTGTTGGCGAAAGAAAAACTCAAGCGGTGAAGAAGCCAACACAAGGGCTCTTCCGTCTCGCCCTCTAATTGGAAGCGCGGTCCAATAGAGGGATAGGTCTACTCCCCAACTACGCCACTGAGACGGGTGAGAGAGACTCCCTAGAAAAGTCGCTCTAGAAAAACAGCCCGACTAGTACGGGCAACCGAGCTCGTACGTAAAGCTGAAAAACCAGGATCCCCCGCCTGGGCATCCTAAAACAGGGTCAGCGGAACTGGTCTAAAGTCTGGATCTCAACGAGGCGTAAAAACACTGCAAGCTTGCATCAAAACGGAAAAGGGATTGGGATCCTAGACCCGCGCATTAAGCGGCCGCTGCCCTAACTGGGCTTCCTTTCCTCCGCCCAGGTGAGGGTCACCGCGCCCTCGCACAGTCAGGTGTAAGATTCACCGTGACCGGCACTATAATTATAAGTCATCACTGATTTACCAATTTTTGCATAACTATACATTTCTTCTCAGTTCTTTTTGTGATTGACTGTACATATCTAAGTCCTTAAGTCAACGATCTTATTCATAACATTGATTCATCCTCAATTGTACTTATTTGACTACTCCATATGTTGCAAAGTCAGTCATCAATTGTCACCGCCATCTTGGAATTGTTCTCAATGCATTAATATCATGTCATTTATAACTCAAAGAAGAAAGAGTGTCGATATTCCGTCCATTACAAGTCAGTCATCCATTGAGCCTCATGACATGCATCTAAGGCACCAAATGGGAGGCCACTGATTGCCAGGACACAAAACCAGTAATCATTCATGCCTCAGTAAATTCAATCATTAGAAGTAACAGTTATGTGTGGACCTAAGGCTTGCATGTCCTAGATATAAATAATCCTAACGGTTGATGAATCAATTTATCATTCCCAATTTGTCACAAAGAGAAAAATATTGATTCAAGGTTATTCCGGTACATATCTCGTAATTACTGACCATACAACTGCACTCCAAATCACCATGCACTAATTTGAATAGCTTTGAAGTTTTTACCGAAAATTTTATCTTTGAAAATTTAAGCCTAATCCTTTACTAAAAGTTTAGTTATTATTATCATCATTTTAATCAACAGTTCCTCATCTTCTTGTTTTGTACTAATTATTTATCCACCATCAATTAAGATACTTTATATTCCAGTAATGATAGTCAAATTAACAATATTACTTGAGAGTATTTTCAGAAAACCCACATCAGTATCGGTTCTAGTATAAAAGATGAATATAAAATTTTTAGATTAGAGGGCATTGCTAATACAGAGATGAACAATTTCAGGATGTGATATATATATAAAGAATCTTCACCGAGTTCTCATGTTATCACGACTATCCACAGTTCCTTTATTTGAGTTCTCACAGAACATAGATATCGACGTCGGCGGAGGCACATGCACTCCTCCACTGTATGTGGTGAACAAGTTAATAATATTTTTATATGATCCTGCTATTTTTCTGAATCATTTGATTTGGGATTCGTACTATATTTTATCCCCCTCTCTTATCATCAAGTTTACTTTTGTATGTAACAGCAGAAATTTTTGTTAAAGTACTACTGATCATCAAATATAATAACATTAAGAAATTAAAATTTTAAGTTAAAGGCATGTAAAAGGATCAATTTAATAGTGCCAAATCACACCACTATGGAATCAACTTATTGGGTTATTGGCATGTAACTTGACCCTATCTATGTCAGAAACGAAGATTATTTGATCTCTACAGTAACATAGTTTGAAGGATAAATTCCCAATTTTCTTAATAAAATGTATCCATTCTAATGGTAGAACATGTATGGCAGAAACGAGGATGGGAGAGGAATTGTACATCAGATCTCCAAATTGGAGAAAAATATTGATCTTGCATGTAACAATTGGCTGAAAAAGATAAGTTTAAATATTCATGCATGGCAGCAATAAGGGGAAAGGGGATGTACCTTATTAGGTCTCCAAAATGGAGGTCTAATTGTATGAAAATGGCTGAGTAGCAGACTCACAGCAGCAGGTATGGTTGCATGCAGTCGGGGGCTGTCTTGAAGCAAGAAATGGTAACTTCCCTTTTGCAAGCAGCCACAACAACGGATTTTGGAGATGCTGGACAGCAGCTCTGAAGGTCTGCTACATCCCCTTCGTTGGAGAAATTGGGAAGGGATTTGGAATTTTGGAAAAAGCTTTGGGAGGAAGGAACGATAGGGAGTCACTGCTGGAGTTTATAAAGGAAAGAAAATAGGAATTCGGAAAAAAAAAACTTCGGTTGATATTTATAGGAAATTAGGTGGAGGAATTGAGGGGCAGGGAATTGTACCAATTTAGATCGACTTTTGGAGAAGAATATATCTCGCATGCAGCAGCTTTATGAGAGGGGAAAATGGATGAAATGGAGGCTTCAAGACACCCTCCAATCAGCAGCAAGGGACTGCTGAAATGGCATCAGCAATAGCCAACTTTGCAGGAGCTCCAGGGGTCCTCCAACCTTCCGCTCCTGAGATCTCCAGCGGCAGAGAAAGGGAGCAGCAATAGCTCTCTCTTTCTCGGTGGAAAAGATGGAGAACTAGAAGGGAGTGGGTGGAATTATATAGGCCTTAAAAGGTCTTGATAAATTGCCAAGTGGAATGGGAATAAGAGACATGTGGAAAGAGAACAAAACAACAAAGGGGAAGAAAAAAAAACAACGGTGCCGCTACAGTCTACAGTAGCAGACAGTAAAGTAAATTTTATATATATATATATATATATATATATTTTAACTTCTCTCCCATTTTAAAGTCACCCCTAATCGCACCTCGAACCTCGGATTTTGACGCATAATATCTCGTTTTGATCGTCTCGGGACGACGATCAATTTGAGTATAATATTCATATACTTTCGGTCGAGTTTTGAATACCCGAAATATTCGGATACGGTTTTTGTTTAAGGTTTAAATTTTACGAATTAAAATTATCAAACGACCTCCGATTGACGAACGGTCGATTCCGTTGGTCTTGTATCGTCGAATCAGATCTAATGATGGTCTCGGTTCATTTTGCGGTTTCTGAATTTGCGTCGCGGCTTTTTCACGGCGCGCATTACGAAGTGACCGATTTTTGGTCGATTTCGCCCAAACAACTTTTGATTCACCACCAATTGGTTGTTTTAAGTTGTTTAATATTTACTGACAACGTTTTTGGGTTCATTAGACCCAAAATCGGACGAGTTCGGGTTTGCCAGAATATGGATGTGACAAATATAAAAACCTCAAAGGGAGTCTCGTCCTCGAGACTCGAGTCAAGGTCATTAGGTGTTTTTGTTTGGATTTCGTATGGCCATAAAAACCTCAAAGGGTTTTAAACCCATAAAAACCTCAAAGAGAAAACAAGCCATATATTTATCATATATTAAATTACAAAAGCTTGTTTTGATGATTATATCAGAAAAGTTGCGGGTATCATGCCCGCATGTCGGCTTCGGTCTCCCACATCGCCTCTTTGATGTCGTGTCGATGCCACAACACCTTGAATAATAGAATCTCTTTGCTGCGAAGCTTCTTCATAACACTGTCAAGTATCTGTACTGGCTTCTCTTCATATGTCAGTCAGGTTCCACGTCAAGATTCTCGTAACTGATAATGTGCCGAGGGTCGTGCACATACTTCCTCAGATTGGATACATGGAAGGCATCATGGATAGTTGAAGGATGTGGAGGAAGGGCTACTCAGTAAGCAACCTTCCCCACTCGAGCAAGAATCTCGAACGGTCCAACATATCGTGGCGCCAACTTGCTACGGACACCGAATCTCTGCACTCCCTTCATGGGAGATACACGGAGGAATAACCAATCTCCTACCTGAAACTTTATGTCTCTCCTCCGACGATCCGCATAGTTCTTCTGGCGGCTTTGTGCCGTCAGAAGCCTCCGTCTCTCAAGATCAACAGCTCTCGCGGTCTCTTCTAAATGATCTACGGAATAGAGAGCATGGTCACCTACCTCCCGCCAACTGAGGGGTGTAAGATATCTCCGTCTGTATAGGGCTTCGAATGGTGTCATGCCGATACTGGAATGATAGCTGTTGTTGTACGTGAATTCTACTAATGGCAGATGGTCCTTCCAGGACCCTTTGCACTCTAAAGTGCAAGCGCGGAGCAAATCCTCCAATGTCTGAATGGTGCGTTTACTCTGCCCGCCTGTCTGCGGATGATAAGCAGAACTCATCTTCAGCTCTGTCTGTAGTGCTGACATGAACTGATGCGAATAATGCGATGTAAATCTCGAATCCCTATCAGACACTACCTCTCGTGGTATACCATGAAGTCTAATGATATTCTGCACGTAAAGCTTGGCCAATCTGGATGGAGTGTAAGTCTTGTTGACAGGTATGAAATGGGCTGACTTGGTCAACCTATCGACAACAACCCAATTGGAATCATGGCCACCCGGTGTCTTTGGTAGACCCGTGACAAATCCATAGAAATGCTCTCCCAATCCCATTCGGGAATGGGGAGAGACTGCAGTAATCCCGGTGGTCTCCTGTGTTCGGCCTTGATCATTTGACAGGTCATGCATCTGCTGACATGTAGTGCCACATCGCGCTTCATTCCATCCCACCAAAAATGTCAGCGTAGATCACAATACATCTTCATGCAGCCGGGATGGATAGATAACCGTGAACTGTGTGCTTCATCAAGTATGTCTCTGCGGAGCTGCTCGTTATTGGGCACAACGACCCGTCCTGCCTTCCATAGAATAGACTCAGCCACAACAAAATCATCTACCTCGTCCTTGACGGCGCGCATGTATCTATCTTGGATCTAATGATCTATCTTCTGGCCTTCAACAATGCGATCCCACAAACTGTTGAATCGTAGAGGTACGGCGGTAGAAATGGATGCGCTCTCCTGAGGATGCCAATCTGTCAAAGATGCGAGCATATCCCTCGTACATAACCAGTTCGTCGTACCCTCTGCATGTGCTCTCCTGCTAAGTGCATCGGTTACCACGCTTTCCTTACCGGGATGGTAAGAGATCGTGCAATCATAATCCTTCAGTAGCTCGAGCCATCTGCGTTGCCTCATATTCAACTCTTTCTGATCAAAGATGTACTTCAGGCTCTTATGATCAGTGAAAATTTCGAAATTCACCCCATAAAGATAGTGGCGCCAGATTTTCAAGGCAAAGACAACTGCCGCTAGTTTTAAGTCATGCGTGGGGTAGTTTCGCTCATGCGGTCTCAACTGTCGTGATGCATAAGCAATCACCTGACCTCTCTGCATCAATACCGCTCCTAGACCTTCTCCAGATACATCTGTGTAGACTACATAATCCTAAGTGCCTGAAGGAAGAGCAAGAATAGGTGTCATAGTAAATCTCTCCTTCAGTGTACTGAAGGCCTGCTCACATGAATCATCCCAAATGAAAGAAACTACCTTCTGCGTCAATCGTGTCAGAGGGCAAACAATGCATGTAAATCCGTTGACAAAGCGTCTGTAATATCCCGCTAGCCCGTTTAATATCCCGCTAGCCCGAGGAAACTCCGAGTCTGAGTAACTGTCTTGGGCTGCTCCCAAGACATGACTGCCTCAATCTTTGCAGAATCAACCGCGATTGCTGCCCCAGAAATGACGTGTCTCAAAAATGAGACCTGGGATAACCAAAACTCACACTTGCTCAACTTGGCATATAGCTTGTGCTCCCGCAATGTATCCAAAACAATGCGTAGATCATTCGCATGATCCCATTCATTCCGTGAGTAGATGAGCACATCATCGATGAATACTACTACAAATTTATTCAAGTATGGACGGAAAATCCGATTTATCATATTCATGAAAGCCGCAGGTACATTGGTGAGCCCAAACGGCATCACCAGAAACTTGTAGTATCCATAGCGCATCCTGAAAGCAGTCTTCGGAATATCAGACTCTCGAATCCTCAGCTGATGGTAGCCTGAGCGAAGATCGATCTTCGAGAATACCGAAGATCCTTGGAGCTGATCGAACAAATCATCGATGCGCGGCAAAGGGTAACGGTTCTTCACCGTTCTCTTGTTCAGCTGCATGTAATCGATGCATAACCTCATGGATCCATTTTTCTTTTTGACAAATAGAGCCGGAGCACCCCAAGGTGAAGTGCTCGGCCTCACGAATCCCAATTCCAGTAACTCCTGTAATTGCACCTTTAGTTCTCTCAACTCAGCGGGTGCCATGTGGTAAGGAGCCATCGAGATCGGCTGTGTATCTGGTAGTAATGTGATCTCGAACTCGATCTCTCTCTCTCAGGAGGTAATCCTGGTAGCTCATCGGGAAACACGTCCGGATATTCAGATACTACTTTGATGTCCTGTGTCATCGGCTCCTGATCAGACACCTCCCGAACGATGCAAGGTAGGAATCGCAACCCTGATCAATAAGTCGTTGTGCTCTCAACACCGAGATGTACTCCATGGTGGAGTCATGTATAGTACCCTCAAAGGTGAACTCAGGTAAATCTGGAATCCTGAAGACAACTGTCTTCCTAAAATAATAAACAAGTGCATGATGAACAGATAACCAATCCATGTCTAGAATCAAGTAGAACTCATCAAGCTGTAGAAGTAGACAATCTGCGAGCATCTCGTGTCCGCTAACTAGTACGGGCAAGTTCCTGACTAGTAGGGAAATGATAAACAACTGGCCACTTGGCCCTTGGATGTGATATGAAGGGGGGAGAGAGTCTCCGCGACTCTACCTAAAGAAACTAGTAGTCTCAAAGCTAGAAAAGAATGTGTCATGATAGAATTAAGTAGATCATGTAAAGGTTGACAAGAGTAGTCAGTATGTGTACTAGTTGGTTAGTCATCTCCTGGTCTGGTCGGGATGACATGGCTCTGCATGAGAACCATTGTTAGTCATAAAAGTACCATTTGGAGATACTTATAATACATGCTTTTTCTCTTCTTGGGATATAATATGAAAATTAATGAAATTGGTGACATCTGTGGTGATTGAATCTGAATGTCATATTTCCCTTCTCGGACTCACGACAAGTCGGAAGACTGCCGCTATTCGAGAACTTAATGCGATCTGTATCGAAATACTGCAAATGTGTGTATCGGGGTACCACTGCTCTGATACCAAGCTGTGAACCCCCTAGGATCCGGGTACCCGTTTACACACATTTCGCGTTACAACATTCATTCGCATTAGATCGTATAAGCTACGGAAATACAGGGAAATTTTTCGCGCGGTTAATTTTCCACTCGACATTCACATCCACATACATAACCACAAGTTAATAGAGACAATTGGCACCAAAATCTTATTTCATTAATTTCCATATGATTTTACAACATGTACAATGTCTGCTAGTACATACAACATCCCAAAAATTTGACTGAAGAGAAGAAGCTTTTTACAATATCAATTGAATTAAAAACTGTAACAAAAATCACATACCGTCTGGTATAGACTTTGTCTCCTGGAATCATGTATAGCTATTGAACAGCAGGCTGTTTGCCTGCCAAGCATGTTAGGAAAGAAGAGGCGTCAGCGGTTGCTGGTACCTCCCAAAAACTTATATAAAATAACAGGCATTTATTGTTACCAAAAGCAAGCAAGTAGAGAGGCAGGAACAACTCAAATTAAAATTTAATTCTACTTGCAAATGAAAAAGGTTTTCAAATTTCTAGTAAACACCTCTCATGATCAGTCATTATCCCAATATTTCCCAAATGAGCAAATCTCTATGGTAACTAATTGATCATAAGTATGTATATTTTATTCTCATATTAGTTAGAGATCATATTTGTGGATTTTGATGATGGAAAGATGAGATAAGAAGATATAATGAGTTATTAAATTCTTAAGTTTAGTGGATATTCTGTGGTCTTGGTTCGTGTGAAACCTCACACTATGACTCTAAGACTAGGGGAATGTCTTAGGGTTGGGGTGCCTCCGTAGGCATGCGGTGTTGTATAATGCATCCTAACTAAGTTCCCAACACGTCCACTAGCTTATTAAGATTTCGAATTCAGCTTATAGTCACTTCCATTTACTCAACTTAAACTGTGATCTTTATAGGAATTTCAAAACTGATTATAGTCACTTCTAATCATCTCAATTTTAATTGTGATTTCCACCAAACCATGACTGTAACTCTCTTTCTGATGTAACTCCCGATGATGTAGATATAGATATAGATATGGATGATCTGGATGTAGAATCGCCAAGTCTGTTGGCGAAAGAAAAACTCAAGCGGTGAAGAAGCCAACACAAGGGCTCTTCCGTCTCGCCCTCTAATTGGAAGCGCGGTCCAATAGAGGGATAGGTCTACTCCCCAACTACGCCACTGAGACGGGTGAGAGAGACTCCCTAGAAAAGTCGCTCTAGAAAAACAGCCCAACTAGTACGGGCAACCGAGCTCGTACGTAAAGCTGAAAAACCAGGATCCCCCGCCTGGGCATCCTAAAACAGGGTCAGCGGAACTGGTCTAAAGTCTGGATCTCAACGAGGCGTAAAAACACTGCAAGCTTGCATCAAAACGGAAAAGGGACTGGGATCCTAGACCCGCGCATTAAGCGGCCGCTGCCCTAACTGGGCTTCCTTTCCTCCGCCCAGGTGAGGGTCACCGCGCCCTCGCACAGTCAGGTGTAAGATTCACCGTGACCGGCACTATAATTATAAGTCATCACTGATTTACCAATTTTTGCATAACTATACATTTCTTCTCAGTTCTTTTTGTGATTGACTGTACATATCTAAGTCCTTAAGTCAACGATCTTATTCATAACATTGATTCATCCTCAATTGTACTTATTTGACTACTCCATATGTTGCAAAGTCAGTCATCAATTGTCACCGCCATCTTGGAATTGTTCTCAATGCATTAATATCATGTCATTTATAACTCAAAGAAGAAAGAGTGTCGATATTCCGTCCATTACAAGTCAGTCATCCATTGAGCCTCATGACATGCATCTAAGGCACCAAATGGGAGGCCACTGATTGCCAGGACACAAAACCAGTAATCATTCATGCCTCAGTAAATTCAGTCATTAGAAGTAACAGTTATGTGTGGACCTAAGGCTTGCATGTCCTAGATATAAATAATCCTAACGGTTGATGAATCAATTTATCATTCCCAATTTGTCACAAAGAGAAAAATATTGATTCAAGGTTATTCCGGTACATATCTCGTAATTACTGACCATACAACTGCACTCCAAATCACCATGCACTAATTTGAATAGCTTTGAAGTTTTTACCGAAAATTTTATCTTTGAAAATTTAAGCCTAATCCTTTACTAAAAGTTTAGTTATTACTATCATCATTTTAATCAACAGTTCCTCATCTTCTTGTTTTGTACTAATTATTTATCCACCATCAATTAAGATACTTTATATTCCAGTAATGATAGTCAAATTAACAATATTACTTGAGAGTATTTTCAGAAAACCCACATCAGTATCGGTTCTAGTATAAAAGATGAATATAAAATTTTTAGATTAGAGGGCATTGCTAATACAGAGATGAACAATTTCAGGATGTGATATATATATAAAGAATCTTCACCGAGTTCTCATGTTATCACGACTATCCACAGTTCCTTTATTTGAGTTCTCACAGAACATAGATATCGGCATCGGCGGAGGCACATGCACTCCTCCACTGTATGTGGTGAACAAGTTAATAATATTTTTATATGATCCTGCTATTTTTCTGAATCATTTGATTTGGGATTCGTACTATATTTTATCCCCCTCTCTTATCATCAAGTTTACTTTTGTATGTAACAGCAGAAATTTTTGTTAAAGTACTACTGATCATCAAATATAATAGCATTAAGAAATTAAAATTTTAAGTTAAAGGCATGTAAAAGGATCAATTTAATAGTGCCAAATCACACCACTATGGAATCAACTTATTGGGTTATTGGCATGTAACTTGACCCTATCTATGTCAGAAACGAAGATTATTTGATCTCTACAGTAACATAGTTTGAAGGATAAATTCCCAATTTTCTTAATAAAATGTATCCATTCTAATGGTAGAACATGTATGGCAGAAACGAGGATGGGAGAGGGAATTGTACATCAGATCTCCAAATTGGAGAAAAATATTGATCTTGCATGTAACAATTGGCTGAAAAAGATAAGTTTAAATATTCATGCATGGCAGCAATAAGGGGAAAGGGGATGTACCTTATTAGGTCTCCAAAATGGAGGTCTAATTGTATGAAAATGGCTGAGTAGCAGACTCACAGCAGCAGGTATGGTTGCATGCAGTCGGGGGCTGTCTTGAAGCAAGAAATGGTAACTTCCCTTTTGCAAGCAGCCACAACAACGGATTTTGGAGATGCTGGACAGCAGCTCTGAAGGTCTGCTACATCCCCTTCGTTGGAGAAATTGGGAAGGGATTTGGAATTTTGGAAAAAGCTTTGGGAGGAAGGAACGATAGGGAGTCACTGCTGGAGTTTATAAAGGAAAGAAAATAGGAATTCGGAAAAAAAAACTTCGGTTGATATTTATAGGAAATTAGGTGGAGGAATTGAGGGGCAGGGAATTGTACCAATTTAGATCGACTTTTGGAGAAGAATATATCTCGCATGCAGCAGCTTTATGAGAGGGGAAAATGGATGAAATGGAGGCTTCAAGACACCCTCCAATCAGCAGCAAGGGACTGCTGAAATGGCATCAGCAATAGCCAACTTTGCAGGAGCTCCAGGGGTCCTCCAACCTTCCGCTCCTGAGATCTCCAGCGGCAGAGAAAGGGAGCAGCAATAGCTCTCTCTTTCTCGGTGGAAAAGATGGAGAACTAGAAGGGAGTGGGTGGAATTATATAGGCCTTAAAAGGTCTTGATAAATTGCCAAGTGGAATGGGAATAAGAGACATGTGGAAAGAGAACAAAACAACAAAGGGGAAGAAAAAAAAAACAACGGTGCCGCTACAGTCTACAGTAGCAGACAGTAAAGTAATTTTTATATATATATATATTTTAACTTCTCTCCCATTTTAAAGTCGCCCCTAATCGCACATCGAACCTCGGATTTTGACGCATAATATCTCGTTTTGATCGTCTCGGGACGACGATCAATTTGAGTATAATATTCATATACTTTCGGTCGAGTTTTGAATACCTGAAATATTCGGATACGGTTTTTGTTTAAGGTTTAAATTTTACGAATTAAAATTATCAAACGACCTCCGATTGACGAACGGTCGATTCCGTTGGTCTTGTATCGTCGAATCAGATCTAATGATGGTCTCGGTTCATTTTGCGGTTTCTGAATTTGCATCGCGGCTTTTTCACGGCGCGCATTACGAAGTGACCGATTTTTGGTCGATTTCGCCCAAACAACTTTTGATTCACCACCAATTGGTTGTTTTAAGTTATTTAATATTTACTGACAACGTTTTTGGGTTCATTAGACCCAAAATCGGACGAGTTCGGGTTTGCCAGAATATGGATGTGACAATTTAGGTTGGTCAAAGCATGAGAAAGAAAGACCAAAGATCTTTCTCAAGTGATGCAATTTAAGGATGAGGAAGATCACGTTCTTGTTACTCAGAAGGATATAGAGATTAGATGAAAATATTATTTCCATAAGCTTTTCATTGAGAAAGGAAATATAGAGATCAGTTTGGGAGATCTAGCTAGTAGTGAAAGTTACTTGAATCGTGCAAGCTATAGAAGAATACAAAGGAAGGGAGCAGGGGATGCTTTGAAGATTATGAGACCTGAAAAAGGTGTAGGACCTGATGGCATTCTTATAGAAGTATGGAGAGTTTTAGGTGAGCATGGTTTGACGTGGCTTACAATATTATTCAATATTATTTGACAAAGCAAGAAAATGTCTGATGATTGGAAAAGTATCGCGGTGCCTCTTTATAAGAACAAAGGAAACACTCATAATTGTTCATACTACAGATAAATCAAGCTGATGAGTCACACTATGAAAATTTGAGAACGTGCGATCGAAAGAAGGTTGAGGCAAGTTTCCACGGTAAAAGAAAATCAATTCGGATTCATGTTTGATCGCTCGATTATTGAAGACATCCACTTGTTGAGGAGAACATGGAGATTTATGAAAATTTTTAGAGAAGAGACAAGTACATGTCATATACATTAACTGCATAGGATATGTATGATATGGCTTCATCTTATGTAAGGATCTGGCATGGGAAGACTGACTATTTTGACATCAACACGGGTTTGCATCAAGGCTCAACTTTGAGTCCATTCCTTTTTACTTTGACTATGGACGAGTTGACATGTCACATTCAGGATGAGCTACATTGGTGTATGTTATTCATTGTTGATATTGTATTGATTGATGAGACTAGAGATGGAGTAATAAGAAGCTTGAGGTCTGGAGTGCATTAAAGACTACAGGATTTCCTATAAACAGGGCTAAGACTGAATATATGGAGTGCACTTTTGATGGAAGCAGTGGTGAAGGAATCGAGATGAAGATTGGTGATGATAACATTCAAAAGAGAGATTCCTTTAGGCCATGCTTGGATTGAGGGTTAACCCCTTCTTTGGGGGGTTTACCCCCCCAAAACCCACCCCTTCTCTCACTTGTGGGGTCCACTATTCCTCTATTTTTTAATACATTATATAAATCATTTCTCTTTCATCTATTCCATCAAAAAATAATATATTATACCGTCATATCATCTAAAAATTATAAAGTACTCAACTTCTACTCACTTTTCAAAACTTGAATACAATCACAATAACTACTCACTTTTCCAAACTCCAATACAATCACATCACAACAAACCCACTCAACACAAAACCCTCTATCCAAACACCAAGACACAAAAATAGGTTACCCTCCACCAGTTTACCCCGAGGTAACCCGGCAACCAAACGCACCCTTAGATATTTGGAATCTATTTTGCAACATGATTGGGAAATTAATGGAGATGTTACTAATAGAATAAATGCATATTGGCTAAAGTGGAGAGGAGCATCTATTGTTCTATGTGAAAAGAAAATTCCTTTGAAAATCAAAGGAAAGTTATAAAGCAACCGTAAGACCTACTAGCTCTATGGATCTAAATGTTGGCCTATGAACCTTAGACATATGCAGAGAATGGCAGTAGTAAAAATGAATATGCTAAGGTAGATGTATGTACATACCAATGTAACGATCGGATTCGGAATGATGCCATCAAAAGGAAAGTTGGTGTAGCTCCAATTGAGGATAAGATGCGAGAAAACCGCTTAAGGTGGTTTGACCATTTGCAAAGGAGGTCAGCTAATGCACTAGTTAGGAAATGCAAGTTTGGGATGTTGAGCTGGCTAAGAGAAGACGATGAAGGCTAAAGAAGTGTCGGAATGAGTTTGTACGAAGGGATCTTAGTTTCTTGGGTCTAAGATCGAGAATGACCCAAGATAGATATAAATGGAGGCAAAAAATCCATGTAGCCGACTCTATTTAATGTGAGAAAAGGCTTTGTTGATGATGATGATGATGATTCATTCATTGCTAATGTAATTAATTAATATATTTATTCTATTCATTTTTATGAATTTTAGTTTTTTTAATAGGTTTAGCATTCTTGTTTATGAATGCATTATAACATTGAAAATGTCTAAATGTATGCAAATGTATAAGAACGTATGTATAAAAATCAATTTATACATTTAAAATAATAAAAAAAATCAACAACCGATTAAAGTCGGACTAAATGTGTGATTGGTCGTTCAACTGCCGATTAATTCTTGGTCAATGACCTGACCGTCCGAGTGTTGACTTCTGCAAGCCGACAAGCGAAGGCAATGGGATATATATGGCATTAGGCAAAGAAAGAGGAATTGCATGAAATACCAAGTTTACCAACATTATCCATAAAGGAAATCATAACAAAATAATGAAATGTTTCCCTAAATGGTGGCATGATAAGCACTCATCATTCAACCGTTGCCTCGAAGGGAGTATCACCCAAGCCATGAACGACTCCATTGCACTAAGAACTCATAATAAAATAATGAAATGTTTCCCTAAAAGGTGGCATCATAATCGCATGTCATTCAACCCTTGCCTCGAAGGAAGCATCGCCCAAGCCATCAACGACTCCATTGCACTAAGAACTTCATCTAATTTCCTGCTACATTGAAGACCAAGTCTGTCACCCCCCTCCCAAGTTCAAATATAGTCATCAACACGAAATTGCAAGCGTTGTCATCAATGCAATGTGTGCCTAAAGCCACTGTAGGATTAGCACAGCAGAGGATCCTTCTTCTCCATCAATGCTTGACAATAGAACCAGGAAGGAAATCCTACAGACATAAAGTATAGTGTCACCAACAAGGTGAGGCATCCAATAGAACTTTCACGTCACGTAGGGCCCCTTTATCCAGCGTAAAAAAAATCATCTTCACTAGCTTACCAGCTTGGGAAATCAAGGCCATAACGGAGACCAGATACTGGCAACACAATGAGACCCCAAAAAGAACAAAAAGCATGTGTTTGACTGAAGTCTCGTCCCGAGCCAATGAACTGTGCCATTAAACAATACTACTCCCCAACACTAGAGTATGCAGATCGACCAACATGCCCCCCACCCCTTCCAAGTGGTATCAACGGGAAGACATCTAATGCCGAGAGAACCATGGAAATTGCATCAACCACTGCATCAATTTGTGGCTCCACCCATGAATCAACATCAACCAAACATCATGTGAGATTCGTGCCAAGACCCTCGAGAGCACTGCAACTAACATGCATTTGACCCACTACATGGGCAACAAAGGAGGAATTCAACTTGGTTGACAGACACCACCATTAATGGGCACCCTTATGACTGGGTGGTAACAATTGCATACGAGATTCCTAAGTGACCCTTACTAGATCCACCATAAACCGAAGGAGGATTTCAACATGCAGGACAAGGTAGCATATCTTCAAATAGCATCCCTTTCGTACCTTCTCATCTCCACCCTTCAACAATGTATTTCCGTTTCAACTACCCTCCCTTGTAGATGTTACCCCAACTCTATGCTCCCCAATGTATCATCCCAAGTTAAGGCATTATTCGTCGACATCACTCTCTCGGTATTGTCCCCCACCTTTCTCGCTCTTCTGTCTTCCTCTACCCATCACCTCCATCTTGCATCATATTCTTCCTCTTTCACACATTCTCCATTTTCCAGGTGTTCATAGACTCAAAGGCAACTTCTGCAAATTTAGTCTCTTTAGATACCTTAAAAGGAACATTTTAATGTGATTATTGTAAATGGTAGAATAGAAGACAAAAATATACAAGGGAAGTAGCGGCACCAAATGATGTACCTACATCGAGTTTATTTGTATTAGGAGTGATGATGTTGAACACATTTTTTTTCTAGTTAAACCAGATTTAAGTAGTAGTCTTCCACCCTTATAACACACACTCACATCGTGTGAATTTTCCACTTAGGACTATTTCGGTATACTACACATTGTGACCTCGTCTAGGTTATTTCTCCATATGTGATATTCTGAGAACAGTCAGAAGACACGATCAAAATCAAGATCACTAAATAGCCACTTGGAGTTCTCTAGATGATTTAAGGCAGCAAAGTTGTTTGTATTTTGGAAATAGAGAAAATACTTCTCTTAATAACAAGGGCCTGTATCAATCCATAATAGATGAATTTGAATTATTTATAATCTTAATCAAATTAAAAATTGATACTAGATATATATACACCTCTAATAAATGCCATCCCCTTTTTAGAAACTCACATTCAACAATAAAGGACACTCATAGATGCCTACATTAGTCACAACCGCCACCCCCCAGATTAATAGGTGATCTTGTTGATACAGTTGCACTAGCAGACAGGAAAAACAATAAAGAAGAGCACAAAAATATCAAGTTGCAATAACAAAATAATTTTGGATGCTTTATAATTTTGGTATAAAGGGTAGCACCAACAAATGATCAAGAACATGTATTGTGATGGTGATACTAGAGGAAACTCCACAAAAGAGGAGCTTGAGAGAAAAGGAGAAGTAGGCGAAAGAGGAGAGGTCACTCTCCATATTTACATACCATCTCTAATCTTACATATGCCTGGGAGAGAGTATAGTTGAAATGTTTCGACATTGAAATCCGTCATATCTGATTCATGAATCTGAGATCATGATCATGTAGGAAGCTTTATTCCAGTGCTGCAGCGAGAAATGACAGAGATTTGGCCCTTACCACACGCTAACACGTGGCGAGCTTCGTACAAACTCGAAAAGAGTCTAGTGTCACTCCATTCCAAGAACATTGTAATGAACTAAGAATGCAATTCAATCTAGTACAACATCTCCTCTTCTCAATCTCTAGAATGCAAAGCTGTCAAACAATTCGATATGGACATGTTGAGATATTAACTATTTTTAGTAGTATTATACTTTCTTATTTCTTTATACCACTTTATGTAATTTACCTCATAGGTTTTTCTCCTATATAAGAGAACCTTTGGGATCCTAAATAATGCAAGTAATTATTTCATCATCATGGTATCGAAGCCACCCTAACCCTAACCCGCCCTAACCCGCCATCCACTCCTCCCCAACCCGCCCCCGCCACCCCAGGGCCCTACCTCCGCGTCTCCATGCGCCACACGCCCCGTGCCTCGGGCTCTTCACTCCGCTTCAGGCGCCCTCCGCCCTGCAGGCGCCCCCATGCCCTACAGGCGCCCCGCGCCCCGGCGCCATCGCCTTCCGCTCTTCTCTCCGTAGGCATCCTCCGTGCTACAGGCGCCCTCCGTGCCTTCGCCTTCCGTGATCCTAGCACTCCAGGCGCCACAAGCCTCTGTGCCAGCCAAGGTTTGAAAAAACGAAAGGCGGAACGAGGCGTTTTCCCTGGAAGCGAGGCGAGGCGTAGCCTCGAGGCGGTCGAGGCGTAAGCCTCAGTTTTGTATAGAAAAATAAATATAAAATATATAATACATATATTTATTGATGAAATAATATAATCTTACAAACATATAGTATATAACAATGTAATATATGATGATACTATGAAGATAAGAACATGAAAAAAGGATATATCAATGACTCAATGCCATAAACCTTTCTAAATTTCTACCTAATCAAACGAAAATCATTGGTTATAACTTATAACTATCACTAAAAAATTATCTAAAAGGGATTGGCTATAGTTGTCATTATAAATATCCAAGGTATTGATATGAATCATATGATTTGAATCCTAACTATATGGTCTACTATACCCATGTGAAGAACGGTTGTATGCATCCCCCCTGTATGATTTATATGTTTAAGGATGTAATAGTAAGCGTTCACTAAAATAATTTGGCATGCTAATGGTAAATATGAATATGAAATAGGTCAAATTCAAGCATATGAATATGAAAGAGATCAAATTTAAGCATACATTTTGCATAAATTAATAGTTAGATATAATTAATAGTAAATATGAAGTAGTTTGCTGAAATAGTTACACGTAATTAATAGTAAATGTGGAGTTATGAGTACGAAAGAAACATCAGATTTAGGCATTTAACTTGTATAATCATTATCCTAAACAAGTATATATTTATAAGCTTCTCAAACCACCATGTAACTATCAAAATCATACAAGAAATCTTCAAAAAAAACAAAAACGCCTCGGAAAACGCCTCGACCGCCTCGAGGCGGAACGCCTCGAGGCTACGCCTCAGTCAGTCGAGGCGCACGCCTCACTGGACAAGGCCGAGGCGCACGCCTCGAGGCTAAAAAGGCCCGCCTCGCCTCGAGGCGTACGCCTCGACCGCCTCGAGGCGTACGCCTCGACCGCCTCGAGGCGCGCCTTTTAATACCATGGTGCCAGCACCACAGGCTCTCATTGCCTAGCCTTCTCCGTGCCCAGGCAGGCCCTGGTCGCTGTGCATCCAAGCCCCTACGTGTACTGTGCATCCAGGACTCGCGCCTCCTGCATCCTGACACCCTAAGTCGCGAGTCCACTCTTCCACGGATAGTTTTGCGTCGAAGAACGATTTTGGGCATCTAAGTTACGTTTTTTTTCTTCTCGACGAGGTTAATGCCTGTTGGGGTTAGAAGGAAGGTGGAGGCTTGATGATATCTTTCTTCTGGTCAGATGGGAGGCAGGCAACGAGGGGTTTGCACTTGATGGCTTGGAAGGATCTTGCTGTATCTGTTTCGGAGGGGGTCTAGGTGTCCAGGATGTGGAATTAATGAACAAAGCCTTGTTAGCAAAATGGGTGGTGCGCATTTGGGGTTCATCGGACTCGTTGGTTTTACGGCTGCTGAGGGAGATCTACGGTGTAACAAGGGAGTTGGTGGCTGCAAGGAAGTGTCATGAGTCTTCGTTGTGGAATGGGATCCGTGTCGTGCTTCCGGAGCTAAGGCCTTCCTTTTGGCCGAGGTTGGGGAATGGTCTCACCTTCTGATTTTGGCAGGATGACTGGACGGGGGAGGGACGCTGGCCCAACGCTTCCCTAGGTTGTTGGCTTTAGTCGCTGACAGGGGGCGCGGGTGACGGAGGTGGCCGACTATGGGTCGTGGGCTCCGAGGTTCCTTGCGGTTCTCTCGGATCAGAGGCTGGAGGAATTTTTGTGGTTGCTATCGGAGATTCCCCTTGCTGGGGAGATGTCTGGCAAGGCAGATCATTTTGAGTGGGCAGATGGTAAGTTCTCGGTAAAGATTGCATATTGGAAGTTGTGTGGTGGTGTAGTGGAGCGCGACGAAGCTCTATGTGCGGACTTGAAGGTGATTTGGGCGACTAAGATTCCTACTCGGGTTAAGGTGTTCCTTTGGTGTCTTAGGAGAGACTGTCTATGTAACAAAGTGAGAAGGAGCAGACTGCTGGGGGTGACGGATGTAAATGTGACAAATGCGAGGAGGACGTGGAGGATGCGGACCACATTTTCTTCGGTTGCAGGTCTTCGGCAAAAGTGTGGGAATCTTTGGGGCCGGCGTAGGTCCAGGCATCCGACCTGGAACATTTTTGGAGATCAATTCGAGCGGTGGGGATTGGGTCCTCCGGTGATGTTTCCAGGCCCTTTGCCGCTCTTTGGGCTATTTGGCTTGGCAGGAATGATAGCACTTTCAAAGGGCAGCAGTTTTACTGTGAAAATGTACTAACGCACTGTAATGCTTTGTACAATTTCTGGATATCCAACTAATGTACCCTTTCATTAATTAATGAATACTTTGGTGTGGTCACTCCCGCCTTAGGAGGGCTCCCCCTTTTTACTATTAAAAAAATAAGTCTACACATACAACCAATCCTTTCTATGATTTTGTAGACTCGTTTTTATTAGTCTACTCCCCAGTTGAATTCCGTTATTTAGCTATTATATCATAATGTCAGATAACAAGAGTGACATATTCTCGTTTGGAGCCTTCAAGGGCCCATCCCCCATCGCTAAGATGGATGGAACTAACTATGAGCTATGGTCCATGCAGTTTCTCACCCTCATGCAGTGCAACAACAAGGAGCACATCCTGACAGATCCAGAGCCAACAGATAAGACTGGGGCAAATGCTTCTTGGCAGCAAGATGATGCATATGTACGTGTTTGGCTTTGTGGAACTCTTAGCACGGAGATTGCCAACGATATTGTAACTCAGCCCACTGCCAAGGCAATGTGGGATACTTTGGCATCTACATATGTACAGGTGAAGAATGAAGCCAAGATTCTTCAATTACAGTTTGATATCTACAACACCAAGCAGAATGGCCGTCCTTTGCATCTTTACTACTCTTCGTTGCGTGGCATGTTTGAAAAACTTCATAGCTACATGCCCATTACAACGTCTATTGAGCAGCAGAAGACGTATAGGAACTCCACGATGGTTGGAGTTTTCATGGGTGGACTTGATACGGAATATGATGTTGCATGCACTCATCTTCTTACTGGAGCAACCATTCCCCCTATAGAGGAGGCCTATAGTCATCTTAACCGGCTCATCATCCCTTCAATAGGCGCATCCTTGCACACATCAGCGATGGCCGCTTCTCGCAGTCGAGGCGGGGCGATCCAGTCCAGAGGACATACACCTCGAGGAAGAGGCGGTGGGCGCCAACGTGGCTCTTACACCTATTGCCGTAAGCCTGGACATGCAAAGGATACATGCTATCAGAAGCATGGATATCCGATTTTTGGTCGAGCCGCAGAACAGATTGTGTCTTCAGAGATTTTAGCTCTATAGGTCGATCCTCGTATAGATGATATTGTCTCTCATATTCGAGAGATCATGACTCCTACTAGCGAAATACCACTACAGATACCGTTACAGCAGCCAGAGCCTCTTCGAGCTCCTCAGGTATCACATATGCTTTTATTGGTAGTATGAATAGAGATATGATAGAATGGATTATGGATTCTGGTGCTTCTTATCACTTGTATGGAGACAGAACACGGTTGAGGTCGTACAGGGCTTATACCACCTGGCGGATGGGTTGTCATTGCTAATGGCGAACACTTACCTGTTACAAGACAAGGGGAGATGTATTTGACACCATCAATGCGCCCGAAGAATGTTTTATATGCTCCTGCTTTTCAGAAGAATTTACTTTCTATTAATCATATCACTAAGGATATAAATTGCCGTGTCATCTTTGACCCCTCGTCTCGTGTTTCAGGACATATTCACGGGCAGGGTGATTAGATGTGGCTGTGAGCAGCGGGGACTCTACAGACTAGTCCAATCTTCTCATGCTAGTGTTTATAACGTACCTGCTGGACCGATCTCTCCTTATCTGTGGCACCTTAGGTTTTGACATCTTCCTTTGCAGAAGTTATGTCATGTTCTCCCTCAGATCTCTACGAGATCCTCCTTTCAGTGTGAGGCGTGTCAACTTGGGAAGCATCATCGTTCCTCGTATTCATCTCGTCAGAGTCGAAGCAGTTCTCAGTTATTTGAGCTCCTTCATTTAGACATTTGGGGTCCCAGTCGTGTTCCTGATCATCACGAACACCATTTTTATCTCGTAGCTGTCGATGATTTTTCTAGACTTTATTGGATTTTCTTATTAAAGAATAAATCTAAGGTTGGATCTGTTATTAAATATTTTATTCATTAATTAAAAAATATTTTTCTGCCAATATCAAGTATCTCTGTTCCGATAATGCCTTGGAACTTCACACCTTACAGTTTTCTGAGTTTCTTAGATCACATGGCATTGCTCACCAGACTTCATGTGCTTACACTTCCCAGCAGAACAGTGTTGCTGAGCGCAAACATCATCATTTACTTGATATAACCAGAACATTATTAATACAAAGTTGTGCTCCTCATGCTTATTGAGGTGATGCTGTCCTTACTGCTTGCCATTTGGTAAACCGTATGCCCTCATCCGTGTTAGGAGAGAAGATTCCTTTCTTAATTGTGTTTCTCGAGAAGGATCTTTTCTCGCTTACACCATGTATTTTTGGATATGTTGCCTTCGTTCATGATGTCTCCCCAAGACGTGACAAGCTCTCCCCTAGAGCTGTCAAGTGTGTATTTGTAGGTTACTCTCGTACCCAAAAGGGGTATCGCTGCTTTGATCCTCTAAGACAGACATATTTTGTTAGTGTTGGTGTTACATTCTTTGAGTTTATCATGTATTTCTCTCCTATAGGTGATAGACTTGCTCCATCCCACTCTGATGAGAGATATACATGCCACCACCTCCTACAGTTAGTCCTTCACCCACTCCTCTTGTACCACCTCCACCACCTCCTCCACCTCCTCCTTTGGTTCAGTTTTTGCCTCATGTTTTTCCTCGCAGGTCTCGCTCTGTTCGCCATGCTCACAGGCCTTGTCCATCATCCAGCACACCTTAGGTACGTAATGAGCATAATGTTTCTACTGATGGCACTACTGAGTTGACAATGCAACAGGATGAGCAGGTACCCTCTCAAGAGGGAAATTGACAGGCACCAGGCCTAGCAGATGACCTTGACGTACCAATTGCTCTACGAAAACAGAAACGGGCATGTGCTACTTACCCTCTTGCAAACTAGGTCTCTTTGAGTAGGTTATCAGAGGATTTCAGGAGATTTACTTTGGCACTTTCAGTAGCGCAGATATCACAGACATATCAAGAGGCTCTCAAAGATAGCCATTGGAGGATAGCCATGGAGAAGGAGATGGTTGAGCTACAGTCACGTGGTACGTGGAGTCTTGTTTCTGCTCATGTTGATAAGTCGGTTGTGAGATGCAATTAGGTGTTCACTGTAAAACACCGAGCGGATGGAAGTGTGGATCGTTATAAGGCGAGATTTGTGGCACGAGGGTTCACCCAAATATATGGGGTAGACTATCAGGATACTTTCTCTCCAGTTGCCAGACATTCTACTCTACGTATTCTCCTTGTTGTTGCTGTGACACGAGATTGACCCATTTACCACCTTGATGTGAAGAATGCATTTCTCTATGGCGATCTACAGGAGGAGGTCTACATGCAGCAGCCACTTGGGTTTGCTGCTGAGGGAGAGTGTCAAAAGGTTTGCAGATTGCACAAAGCTATCTATGGCCTCCAGCAGAGTCCAAGAGCATGGTTCCAAAAGCTCTCGAACTTGATAGAGCAGCAAGGGTTTGTGAGATCAGCTGCTGATCACTCCTTGTTCGTACAGAAGACCCAGAGAGGTACTACAGTCGTTCTTATTTATGTTGATGACAAGCAGGGCATTTAGAGTACCAAGGACTTCCTAGGTCATGTGACCAAGGACCTTGAAAAAATACGTTACTTCCTCATACTAGAGTTTGTCAGGAACCAACGGGGTCTTGTAATGACCTAGAGGAAATATGTTATGGATCTTCTGTTAGAGACAGGCATGGCAGATAGCAGACCTGCCACTACTCCACTTGATCCAAGCATGAAGTTCTATGATAATGATACTGAGGAAGTCGATAAGAGGAGATACAGAGAGCTTGTTGGCAAGCTACTATATGTAACTATTACCAGGCCTGACATATCATTTACCGTAAGCAAAGTAATTCGGTTTATGGAACAGCCCAGACAGGCACATATGGATGCAGTCCATAAGATTCTGAGATACTTAAAGACTTCACCTGATACTGGACTTCTTTTCAGCAGAGGCACATCTCTCTCAGTTACAGCATGCGCAGATGCAGATTATGATGGGTGTCCAAAAGATAGAAAATCTACATCTGACTTTTTTGTGTCCATAGGGGATTCTTTTGTTTCATGGAAGAGTAAGAAGTAGATTGTGGTTGCCAGGTCAAGTGCTGAATCGGAATACAGGGCCATGGCACAAGCCAGTACTGAGATGATGTGGGTCGGATCTGTTCTTACTGACCTGACTATAGAAGTATCTCTTCCCATGCACCTCCAGTGTGATAATCAAGTTGCACTCTTCATTGTGAATAATCCAGCGTTTCATGAGAGGACAAAGCACATAGAAGTAGATTGTCACTATACTCGTGACATGATATAAAGGGTATCATCACTACCAATCATGTCAGCTTAGGAGACCAGACAGCATATGTAGTTACAAAGGCTCTAGCAAGAGGACCTTATCAGAGATGTTGTTTCAAGCTGAGTCTTATTGATATCTATGCTCCAGCTTGAGAGGGAGTGTTGAGATATTAACTATTTTTAGTAGTATTATACTTTTTTATTTCTTTATACCACTTTATGTAATTTATCCCATAGGTTTTTCTCCTATATAAGAGAACCTTTGAGGTCCTAAATAATGCAAGTAATTATTCCATCATCAGGACACAACATGGAAGAAGACCCGGTTGGGACGATCCTTGCATTAGGGATAGGCTGGCAGCAATGCTCCCACAACAAACTCTCCCAAGCACATGCCACATTTTCATCCACGGAGCAAATCTTCTTGCTACACATCAAGGCACGCATCACTGCCTAATCCCATGCTCCAAGAATATTGTCATTCCTAGACACCAAGAGACACCACTTGCTCGTAATCACGAGCTCACCTCCAGAGAAAAATTCGCCAACAAATCGGATCACGCCAGAAACAAGGTAAACGAAGCTTGTTTTGAGGTTAAAAAGAAAAAAGATGAACCTGCGGGAGAAGGAAGCGGCGAGAGGAAGGCGGAGCACAGTGGTGGACGACGAGCCTCGAGGGAGAGGGCGTGGAGGCTGACATGGCGACCGGCAGAGAAGGGGCCGCGAAGAACGAATGGAGCACAGTGTGGATGGGGATATAGTGGTGGGGAGAAGCCCGCCGGATCCCTGCCCCATCGCAATCCGCCAGGATCGTTCGGGTCGGGTGGATGGACAAGTTTTATATTGACTTTATTTATGTTATAGGAAATAACCTTCTCGGCTCCGTTAACCATTGTGTTTTAAACTGCATATAAATATCACTTGACATAGTTCGCTAACTCACATCTTTTGATTGTTGAAGTTAATAAAATCCGTCAACAAAATACATTACTCATTATTCTGAGTTGAATAAATTTACAAACAATACCACCCCGTCCTTCCCCCTACCCCTCCCCTAACCACATGTCACCACCTCCTCCCTTTTGCCACATCCTCTGTGTCCTCCGCATCTCCTCCCCCCTGTTGCTTACGCCACATCCCCTGCTTCTCCTCTGTTGCACATCCCCCGTGTTGCGTCATTCATCTCTCCTCCCCTGGGTCGATGCATCCTCAGTCTCCTCTCCCCTGAATGTCACCTTCTATGTTTCCTCTCCCTCCACCAGAAGCTCGACCTTCCTTCTCTCCCCTATACCATGATCAGGGCCTTCTCCCGAGGCTAAGAACCCAATTGGATCACGCTCCAGTTCTTGATCAAGTACTGCTCCGACCCATCTCATGATTTCATCGTAAATGGGTCACATTGGCACGTCCTAAAATAGGGTAGGATCTCCAATGTATTCGTCGTCAACAATTTGATCGGGAGTTGTGTTGCACATCTAATGTGTGCAATAAAGTCCCCATTTTACTGATCAAAGTCTCCTCCCCTCCCTCCACCAAAAACTCGAGCTCCCCTCCCTCTCCATGCAAGAGCCTACAACGGAGAAGGATGTAGGGCTAAGAAGGAATATGTGAAGGAGTCGTAGTTGGAGATTGGGTCGATAGCTAGCAATGGCATATGCATCAAAGTTAGGCTGCTTGACAGGGTGAGGAGGAAGAAGTTAGGAGGAGGAGGGAGAGGGAGAAGGGAACAAAATCCACAATTGAATTTTGTAGTGGTTTCATTAACTCAAGCAATTTAAGTACTCAAGAGGAGTCAATATAACGACAAAGATTGTGGTGTTAAACTGAGCAAGTTTAAAGGAGCAAAAAGTTTCGATCAATTCAAAGGATAAGATAGATAAAGATGCTTGACAGATAATCATAACAATCAATGGAGAAAACTAAGTAAAGAAACTTAACTGGAACTGGGCTGAACAAGAGAAAGGAACGAGTGATGAATTTTATCCTATGAGAAGCTAAAGATGCTTCACAGGTCTTCGCTCGAATCCTTGATTGCAGAAATGAGTTCAAGCAACATAGCGAGGTGTTGCTACACGCAAGAAAAGATGCGGATCTTGCCAACATTAACCTCCAGCACTCACAGAACACTCGCTAACTGTCACTTGGAGAGGCTTGATGTTGGGAGGTGATGCTCTGATTGGCGGATGGAGGTTACAGAGGGTGGAGGAGGGTTTTTTGTGCAGAAAGAGGTTATGGGAGTTCTAAACTCAGGTGGTGGTTTCAACCATCTATAACTTGCGATAGAGAGAGAACGAGGAGGAGTTAGGGCATGGATAAAGATAAGAAAAGTCGGGTGAATCGAATGGGTTGTTGGCTGGAAGTTGATCGGAGGCAGTTGGTGGAAAGACGAGAAGTTAGTTGAGTGACTAATGTCCCTTCGACAGAGAGAGATAGAGAGAGAGATCAGAGTGACGAAGCACAGTTATCGTTGGATTAAGAGATCCAATGGTTGCTAAAGAGGCATCAATGAAGCGTTCAGATCTAATCATAAGATTACATCAAGCAATTGTGATGGGGGCACTAGAGGACGGTGGAGATGAAGAGATATCGACATCCAACGACAGAGTAAGAATGGTGCTAGATAAAGAGGGTCCGGCCACACGTGGTACGCTAAGATGGTGCCACGTGGTCCAATAGAATAATTAGAAAAATCAATAAATATTAAAAAATCCGAAATAATTAGTTAAGTGGGAACTAAAAAAATGATGAACATGAAAGTTGTAGATCTCGATGAGTTCTACATCTTTCATGTAGAAGTCGACAAGAGAAAATGTCATCTATACATAGATAAAAATTAATTACATATTAAAACAATAAAAATATTTTTCTTTTATTTTCTTTTTTATTGTTATTGTATTTTTATTTTATATTTTATGTCGAATTAATTAAATGAATTTTGTTCAAATTTTATTTGAATTTTAATGAGAAATAAATACATAAAATAATGTCGCAATAATAGGGTTATATAGTATATATTGATTAGGGTCAATTATTTACAGCATACAGATTATTAATTATTGTTAATAGTCAATGAATCTTGGTGAATAGACTAAGTTAGAGAGATAATAATATAAAACAATGTAGATAAATTTGGGATTTATCAGCGACCTCCTATGTTCATTCTTTGATCCCTTCACCTGTCTTCTCTCTTGTTGATATTTTCTGTCTATGCTTAGGGATATCTTACCCTAATTGTAGGGGGAGACAGACGGAGTTGTGATTTGTTTATTCCCACCCTCGGCCCTCCCAACCTTGTGTATAGTCGATATACTTAGGATTATTTGATCCTAAGTTTGGGGGGGTGGTCGACCTCTCATTCTTCGTTCATTAATCATTGTAGTATAAGCTCTCTTATACTTAGTACGAGTTATGCCTTTTCTTTTCTCTTCGATCTATGAGGAAACGATTCAAGCTAAGTATGGGGCATTGTATATATTGTGTCTATACTTTAGGCATAACTTGTACTTTCGCATTTTCAACAAGTATGGCTAAAATACAACTAATCAAGTGTAAAGAAAATACTTGTATAAAATTCATTAAAATTCTTTGTATCTACCGATTAATAAACCAGGTAAAACTATTTTGCAAAATATTTGAAAAATGGTTTGAAATTCTCTTTGAAAAATCTTTTGAAAACTGTTTGGAAAATATTTTTGTAAAATATTTTCAATTTTTGTAAAAAAATTTTCTTACAAAATATCTTTTCTATGTGTGAAGTAAAATGTTTTGAAAATATATTTGCAAATGGTTTGGAAAATAGATGCAAAAATATTTTGAAAAATCTATATATATTGTTTGAAAAATCTTTGCAAAATGATTTTCAAATTTTGTAAAATATTTGCAAAAAATATTTGTCAAATTAGTTTGCAAAATAAAGTTTTCAAAATATCTGTAAAAACTTTTCAAGATATTTTGAGAATTATGTACGTAACTCAAACAAGTGAAAATTCTTTACAAATCATGTATATAAAATCCTGTAAATTTCTATAAACCAATCTCTGTAAATAAAAAGATGCACGTTCAGGTAAATATGTACACACTTCCTTATTGTTCAAAAACTTTTTGTTTTCAAATATATATATATATATATATATTATCACTTTTATTTTGAACATCCCAAAATATTTGCAAATATTTTTCAAAAATTGTATAAAAATTTGCAAAGCTTTTCGAAAATCCATAAAAAGTTCAAAACTAGAAAATTGCATCACTAAAATATTTTTTCTTGCATTGTACATAGCATTCACATTTTTTAGAATAACATAGACAATTGAACAAGTCCAAATAAAGTCGGGAGATTGGAGCTTGGATTAAACTTAATACACTTAATTTTAGAGGAACCCATGGAGGACTGGAAGTGGAGATATTGTAGGTCATCTTGACTTAATTCTTTAGGATCCATAAGAATATGTTCATGAGTCAATAAAATATGCTTAAATAGAACCCTTCATATCATATGTAAGACTCTTGAGATAGTGACTTGACTGGAAACCTCGCACCTAGCACTTAGCTCAACTCAGATGGATTGTTGAAAAATCTTGGAGTCTAAGTCGAGATGATGCAAAGCTGCTTCGTCAAGGGTGGCTCAGGAACCATTCTTGGAGATTGTCGACACCGATACTCTAACCCACTTCTTTTGGTAACAGTGATGGAGATGGATTGAGACAATGCTTCATATGAGGAATGGTCTCCCGACGCAACTTTCTCAAGACCTAAAAAAGTGGGTGGAACAAAAGATGTTATATCCATCGGGACACAAGTAAAGAATGCAGAAGATGTACAAAGTCAAAGAAAATATTCAAAGAATCCTATACCAACAATTCCACAAAAATTTGAGCTTTAGAAAAAGCCTGCTTCTCAGTAAAGAATCGGTTACACTGATCGACTCACAAGGGAATGAAGACTACACAGGTCCATTCCCACTTCTTTTCCCATTCTTCTAACTTCTTCCCCATTTGGTTGTAAAGATCGAGAGCACCTGACCTTAGAAGGGAATATCCATCTTCACGAGGACGATTTACCAGAGAGCAGACGTCTTGATGGTTCAATGATTTTGGCTGGGGAGAGCTAAACAAATTCACACACATGGTTCTATCACTTCAAGGTAGCAAGAGTATGCGACTGAGAGGATGGTTCTGACCTGGCTGTGAATTGGACCGGATGATAAGAGTATGGAACCTAAGGGTTGTAATGTCACACTTCCTGACTTCCATGTGGTTTCAAATACATCATTAATCCAAATACCTTCTCTGAGCTCCAAACTTTGACTATGTTAAGACAAGTTTGAGAATTGACAATTATTCCAAGTTGTTTATTTTTCTTTTTTATTTCTATTTTCTGCACTCATTGCATAAATGTTTGCTAGGGACTAGCAACGGCAAATATTGTGGGGGAGGGTGATGAATTTTCATTTCATCACCTTTATTCTTTCATTTTGACCTTCAAATCCTAGCTAAATTCATGTAAATATCATTATTTTGTATAAATTAACATTCATTATTTATTGTATAAATTACATTGTTTGAAGCTAAAATAAAAGAATAAGGAAAAGAAAAGGAATAAAATGCCAAAGGTATTTAATGATCCTAAACCCCGAGACCAAGTTAAGAATTGATTTGGTCGACAAGGAATAAAGTAGGGGAGAGAAGGGCCAAAAAGACAATAAAATCCCATTCTTTTATTCATAAATAATTCATTTTGGGGACCCATTTTATTCTTTATTATTTATACCTCAAATCGAGAAACTTTATAGATAAAAGTTGTAGATAAAAATACATAGGAAAATATAAAATTTACTTCACACAAAAATAATACACAGTGTACATTTTATATTCAGAATAAAAAGCCAAAATTCAAAATTCCTAAATCGATATCTTCTCAATACAAACTCAAAATGCACCAAAATCATCTTAATCGTATATAACTTTTAATTACATATTTAATGAAGGTGATTTCACTTAATTTGGAGTTAAGGTGTTAAAGTTAAGTTTTGGATCCCTATTATATAATTTACCTGAATAAAATATTCATGTATTTATTCTTTATATTTTTTTATACTTTTATATTTTAAAATTTTGTAAATATTATTTATAATATATGTACATATTAAGAATAGAAAAAATCATGAAGAAAACACAAAAATAAAATAGTCTATATAATACATAGATGAAATACCTATACTTATACCTATATAAAATATACCTCTATTTATTTAAGTATACAAATAACATTAGAAAAAATAACAAAAATATATATTGTATATAAAAATAAGTTATAAATATATAAATTATGAGAATAAATTAATAAAATCAAAATACAAAATAAAATAATATATATAATATAGGTAAATATATGAATAAATAAAACCCTAAAAAGTAACCTATAATAAAAATCATAATTAGATATAACATAAAATACTCAACATTTTTTATTCTATGGCCTAAAATTAGTAAATTCACTTGCTATTTATTCTTTATTTTGCAAGGCATTTTACTCTAGCATTTCCCTCGGTCAACTGCATGTCCCTTCTCTGCAGCATGTCAGAATCTCGAGCACACCCCTTTTTCCGCCTCTGCTTGATCGCTCTGATCGAAGATTTGCCTCGAGCCCTTCATGAAAAATCTTACCATCACAATCGCCATCCACGCATACTCATTAGATTCCATCGGTCTGCCTTGAGATTCTCAATAATTCAGCTTGAAAACCGCCAAAACCTTTGTTTATAAATGAAACCCAATCCCATTCTTTCATTCATTGATCCCTCTTCGAGCTCTGTAATCCCTCCAGCCATGTATGCATGAGTTTTCCAGTGACAGAGGAAGCTTCCCCGAGGTTTGAAGAGATGCAAGAGGAGGTCCATGAAGCACTCCTGCGACGTCCTTCTCCTTAGCTTCCCGACCAAGTAGGAATTGTGTCTTTTAATTTCTTAGGTAGATTTCTTTTCCACAATTTCATTTATGCATTTAGTTTGGTAACTAGATCTTTAGTGTAAATTAATTCCCAATTATTAGTTCGTCGGAGCCATTGGGGTTCTGGCCATTTCACTGTGAACCAACCCTCGTTCCGACGCGCCAACCATCCCAGCTCTGTCTCCATCCATTTCTCCATCAATCTGACACATCCAGAACCCTTGATCTTGCTCAGATTAGTCCGGTGGTGCTCCCTCTTCCGTCACATGATGGAGCACCTTAGTTCCCCTTCAAATCATCGCGAACCTCTCCAATAAAAGCCTAGACCTTATCGCACATGCCTTATCGTGCTTTCTAGCCCATTTGCAGGTCTAGAAGGGGGCATCTGAGCCTCAGTTGCAGTACTCGAAGACCTCAAGGAACATCTGAGCTCAAGGGTCGATCAACGAGCTCCAAACACTTTTGAGGCCGCCAATCAACGTAGAGCACTTCCAGCTTGCTCTCGAGCACTTCAGCAGTGTGATTGGTGGCCGGAGGAGGTAGTCATATCGGATCGAACCAACTTGCAGCCCTATTCTTGGAGTGTTCCTCCTGAGCACTCCAAGACTGTCCGATGAAAATGCCACTACAGATGAAGCAGGTGAAGTCCGATCGATTGAGCCTCAACCGCCCGATCTCATCCCAAGATCTAATCCTAGCCATCATCAACCCAATTGTCATCATGCGATGTGAGGATGCCACGTGTTCAAGTGAGGAAATCTCAGCCATCGACCCACGCGCAAAATAGGGGTAATTTGCACTGAGCCTCCTTTGCCTTTTCTTATTTCATTGTAGTTTTTAAATTCGTGTTTGTAGTGTAAATAATTTTGTAAAACTTGCATAGAGCCCCTTAACTTTCTTGTATTTTACACGTGGGTCGATGCTATCTCAGCTTATGTGGCTAGCCACATGAGTTGGGTATTTTGCGATCATGAACCCTTGATTTCGTCTATTTATTTTTAATAAATGAAATTGTATATTTAGTGTTTTTTTGGAAAATTTGTATAGAGGACCAGAACTTGTATGTACTTGAAAAAAGGCCCTACTATGGCACTTTTTAATTTATTCACTTTAAGGAAAAATTGCATAAATGCCATTGGATTTTGTTTGGAATGAATGAAATGTTTATCTTAATTACAAATAGGTCCCTGTCAGCACATTAAATTTTATTTACTTATTTATTTTTGTTAAAATACCTCCTATTTGCATTTAATTTTAGAAAAATACACAAAAATTCCTTGGATGATATATTTTCATGCTCTAATTTTAAATTTGCATTTCTGGGCTTTTATCTATTTATTAAAATTCAAACAATGATAAGTTTATCCTATCTAGCTACAAAAATGCCAAAAAAGATATTAAATGCCTTCAGAAATTATAAAAACATTATATGTCATTTATTATGACCTATATTAACTCTGGACCAAAACCCCTAAAATAGAAAACGAAAATGACAAAAAAATTAAAAAGCTCCAAAATCCAGTAAAAAATAGGAAAAACATCAAAAACCGCAAAAATATTTATTTTTATTTCTAAATTTTCTTTGTATTATTATCTCGATAATAAAATTTATTTGAAGCAATTTTAACACTTTTTACTATTTTTAACCTTCAAATCAATTCAGATTATTTATTTAATTCCTATTTTGAGATATTTTTGGATTTAAACATACATAAAAATATGCAAAAATTCCATGAAATTTTAAAAACATTAGAAAAATAAAAAAGCCTAAAAATATTTTCCCTGGATTTTTGGACCTTTTATAGATGTATATACCATATACTATCTATGTGTATATACCTATATATTTTATCTATATACTTTTATTATGTGTTAATATATTCTATGACTATAATTTTATTTTATTTTCAACAATAAAAAAGAAATTAAAATTTTGAAAATTAAAAACCTAAAAAAAATCAAAACCCTTAAAAAAGAAAAAAATAGATCTTGTTTGCATTTGATTGTCTCTTTCTCTCTTACATCCCCATTTCTATGTATATATATGTTAGTATACACGTATTTTATTATTATTAAATTACATATATACATATATTTACTATTAATTAAAAACTAAAAAATATAAAAATATAAAACCAAAAAATCCACATAAAAAGGCTTAAAGACAAGTATGCACATAACTCACATTGATTAGCAATAATCATCAGGCTACCTATCTTGCTCTCTATGGTTCAAACTCTACATTCTTACATGCTATAAATTTTTGTTTATAGAGTATAATAAATTGTGCCTTACATTTTCGGCTATTCATTGCTTATTTATACATTGTGAGTACCTGTTGATTGACTTAGGAACTCTTGTGAGCGGTCACCTCAGCGACACTCTATTTTCGCACTCTGTGATGATAATTTTAGATGCTCGCAAGATCCTTGTCATCAACCAGTTATATGGGTTTGTCAAAATGGAGAGATAGCATTAACATCGTAACAGCTTAATTGTTGACCCTTAAATATCATAGAGTGATCCCAAAATACTTACATCCTCGAAAGTCATAAGATCGATTTGTATGTTGAGATATCAATATACCTATATTAATTAAACTCGTGACTACGCTTTTCTTGGTATTCATGCGAGTGAAGTATCGGTCGATTAATTACAGAATTTAAAGATTCTACATGGGAATATTCTCATGTATATCCAATATCCCAAGGGTTGAATGTTTTATGTAATGTCACAAGCCCTACACCAAGTCTGTTATCAAGGAGTACTTGCCCAGACAACTTGTTTGTCTTGGGTGCAAGTAGAGCCCTTGATCACAATTGAAAATGCTTAAGCCCGGGTTGTCTGGTAGTATCCCCACTACTTATAAGTTACTACCATACTTTGTGATTAGTATATGTGTACTATGTTTAGGGTTCTATAATCAGCGCACTTATATTCACAAACTAATTGTTGCGCAATGTCCTGTGATCTATTTTGGCTTCACCTTTTGGATAGCTCTTTCCTCCTAACTCTATGGTAGGGGTGGCTCCAACTCTTGGGTATCACTTTTCCCTATAAGAGGAACTCTCTAATACCATGTATAATATCCCAGGTCTTAAACCCAATCCGTTATTAGGGATTACTTGCACAGACAACTTGCCGGGCTTGGGCCCAACTGTAGCTATTGACCACAACTCAAAATGCTTAAACTTTGGTTGTCTAGTAATAGCCCCCACTACTTATAAGTTACTACCATAATTTGTGATTATTATATGTGGTACTATATTTGATGTACTACAGTTTAATCCAAGATACCCTCAAGAACAATATATGTTTGAGATAAGAGTATATATGAGTCTATTCTCAAACCACAAAGCACCGTCTTAAATAAACTCTTATTTATTTGGAAAGTGATTTTCTTGACATAGCTAAATAATATTAATACTAAAACATGATGTAAGATGCAATGAAAATGAATTTTTTATGAAGCAGTTTCGATAATTTTAACCTTTTTATAAAGTTTTATGTTCTATTTTTTATAAGAGAAATTGTTGGTGTATAAAAATATCTTTGTGAACTAAATATAATTTCATACATAACAAATAGAAAACTATTTCTACGAAAGATATTTATAATCGAAGAGTGTAAACATCCGCTGCTTAAATTTAACTATGTCCTCGTAGTCTTCAATCAATGCAATGCAAGACAAGTGCAAGAACAAACGAATCAAGAAAGGATAAAAGCATAAATCAAGAGTATGAACAAAAAGAATCAATAAATGAAATATGTATGAAATAAAGAAGGCAGAAAATAAAATTAAGGAGTTACAATCGAATTATATTGCAAGAACGGGGAGCGATATAATCTATAAAATGAACCCCTCAAATGAACACCTCTCGACTGTAACCATGAGATTGAACTCTAATTTGGTTTTTTTGAGGTATTATTGCCCTTTGCAATACTTACAAACTCAACCTACTTAGTACCTTTATCACTAAACAATGTATGATTACCATATTAAATATGAGAAAAATGTGTTCGCTTGTTGTAATGTATATGGCCCTTCAAATCACAACAAAAGCCATCTTTCATTTTCAAACTATAGATGCTTCTACCTGTAATCTGGATTCCTAATTTCGAGACTTCAATCTCACTCGTTATTAGAAGGAAAGATCCTTGGGTACCTATAATGCAATGCTTTCTTAGGTCTTTATGACTAGATCAATGGTGCTGGCTTAAGTTGAAGTGAAACTCTCTTTCCATTGGTACTAAGGAAATGAAGAAGTCTCATCACACAAATTTGCCAGCCTTCAGCCAATCCAACCGTTTGTTACTTACAAGCCATGAATGTTCTACATGATTATCGGCTTGATTAAAAATCATATGTTTTGCTACCAAGTTTCTCGATTCGATACGAGCTTAGATTGACGAACAAGCGATCGCATCACACCGCTTGAATCAAGGATCACATCATTTTTTGGCACATCATCTTTTTAGTTTATCGCAGCTTTCGTGGATCCTCTCCAATCTGTGGAGGCATAGAGTAAACACCCCGTTTTATTTTTATGATGTTGATTTCTCATCACAAGCCGTGAAAGTTGCTTAAGATGAGAGCTAGACTTTGCTTGCTCAACAAAAAAAAAAGCTTGCAACTTATCATAGCACAGTCTGTCTTAGGCGACAACCTTACTATATTGTTCATGTTGGTCCTTGAATTTTGGACTTTCCTCTTACCAGTAAAACAAGAACACCACATAGGGTAACTCCGCCCGAAATGGGAGAGGACGAAGGTACCCAAAAAGCAAACGAATTGACGTGTCTTTGGAATAGACGCGTGTTCGGAATATATTATTGAACGTGTGGAGCTTTAAAGTGTCGACGGGCCTAGAGATGGCACGCTCAAAATCGAAATTTCAAAACAACCGAGAACCTCCGTGCAAAATCCGATGAACAGTACCTATTGGGCCTAGACGTGGCACGTTGCCAGGACCTCCACCGAAGATAAAAATCGAAATTTCAAAACAATTGAGGACCTCCGTGCAAAATCCGGTGAACAGTAACTATTCCACGGGGATTCATATAGTTTAGGATCCTACCCCCCTTCATCGTGAAGCTAAACCAGAACCAACCAAATAAGTATTAATAAATAATAAATGCTGCAACAGGATGCTACTTGATTATATTGAATGTCATACCAACACCAAAAATCTCAACAACAATTTCTTCTGAATTCCTCATAATGTCCTCTAACATCTGCCTTCGCTCCTTCCTCCTCTTCCTTAACAAAACGAAGAAATCAACGCGAGCACGGAAGAAATCCAAAAGCTTAAATGTCTCTAACAATATTAACAAGTAATAAAAAAGGTGCAAGTGCATAGATTATAATCTCGAATAAAATCTTACATCATCCTTTTTCTAAAATAAATAATAAAAACTTACAACCTCCAGGATTCTGTAGGTAGCTTAGGACGAGCCATACCTCAATCACACCTGTGCAGATATTTTAATCTAATACTCTCTAATGATGGCCTTTTTTAACCATAATAGTAATAATCAAACACTTCAGTGCCACTACATACATGCGACGAGATCTTCGCATTAAAACTTGTACACAGTTTCGGTTCCATTGACACGAACAATAGACGAGCCCCCTTTCAGCGGCAATTGATGTAACTTATTCCAACACTGACCATACATTAAAAGAAGGATAATAAAAAAAGAACTAACCTCCACAGATTGAAACGATTTAAATACTTTAAAAAAACATCAATTGTCACAACAGTTTAAAATTTCAACGCCTACGAGAAGTGAAAAAATCATCAAAATTACAATTTCTATTATCATGAATTAAAGAAAGCACATCGGCATCTACTATGAATACAAATACGGATAGACAGATTGTAGAGTAATTGCCAAAAAGAAAAAAAACTGATAATAAACATGGCACCGTTTTCTGTGCTTCTTCAGACGGTTCCCATTTAAATATTTGTGAAAATGAAAGGTCAAGAAGATCACCTAGATCCAACCACTATAATTAAATAATGTCTGAAGATTCGGCTTTGTGGCTAGCCATCATTGTAAAATGTATCAGATTTAAAGGAGATACGACAGACATGGGGGAAAATCCGTAGAATTACAAAAGGAATACAAGTAAAAAAGTGGGCCATATTTAGTTTCGCCTCAGCGAAAAATACAAGGATATCAAAAGGAAACCAAGAGGAAATCAAAGCCAAAAGAAATCAGGGCCATTTACATATCAACTTTTGTAACCATGACTCGGTGCTGTTTAACTGCACTACCCTAATAACTCATCACACGAAAAAGAAGATATCCGAACTAGAGCACAGAGTACAGCCTCACAACCTCAAAAGAATCGCCTTCTAATTAAAAATAATATGGGCAAAATAACCGATATCATCTACACTAATTAACACAACCGGCTTATTCCTTGCAAAGACTGCTGCATCAAAACCAACTGCCCACCTGATGTATGATCTCTGATTATCCACTTTACCACAAACGACTTTAAACTGTGCTTAATAGGTACCCATCGGTGGCATACCGTATGGTGGCATAGGAGGCATACCCATGCCGCCCATAGGGGGTGGCGGGAAAACACCAGGCATACCTGGTCCTCCCATACCTGGCATCGGGGGGGCTGGCAATGCAAGCGGTAACAATTGCGCGTACATGTTCTGCAAAAGCATATGCATCGCAACTTAAGGTTAAATTTTTAATGCTTGTGAATCTCTACTGCTGCAGAATGCTAAAATAAATAGTTCTGTGAAGAATACCTGTTGTGCAACCAATTCCTTCTCTTCGTTCTCTTTAGCTTTCACTTCCTTTTGCGCTTCGATTTTGTCCTTGACAAGTTCATCAACTTTGCTCGTGTACTCGCGGATAAACTGGAAATAGACAGATGATGAGAAATGCATTATACCGACCACTGACAAATAGAGAACAAACGGGATCATCTGAGGGATGCTCTTTTTAATATAATTAGCAAATAAGATGACACTTTGGATTGTTAGCCTTAGATTAACCATCAAACACATTCTCCAATAACAGGTCAACATACCTGCAAAAGATACGGGAAAGCAAAATCAATGATGTTGTGCATCCATGCGAGTTCCAGAGCAACATCGGGCCGAATCAAATCATAGCATATGAAGAGACACGATGCAAAACATTCTTTCTTCCCCTGCAAGCAAGCACACCAAAGTTCACATATTAGGCAGATCCAAAAGGCAAGTTTCACCACAAAAAAAAAGAATGAATATGGTAGTTTATACAGATGAATGCTTCTATGTCAGGAAACAGCGACGTGAAGAATATAAAGACGAGATTTTCCAGACAGAAATACTAGATTCTTTACTCAACTAAGGTGATGCATAAATTTTAATCAAATTCCATAGAGATTTGTCACTGCGCTTAGTCTTATTCCTAAGCCAACAGGATACACAAAACAAAGAAAGGTACCCTTCCCATCACCTACTCAGCACCATGGAAATGTGATTCCCATGGGTGTTTTAACTTACCAGAAATATGAACTCGTGCAGTATATTGAGAATGCTTACCAGACTTAATATAATATTATCTAACAATTTTTTCTTTTCTCAAGTGGTGACTAGTTTACATTTCATTAGAACTAATTAACATGCTCAAGTTTATTAATAACAACAAAATACGATGTCTACGTGATAATGATGCTTTTAGAGCATGAGAAAAACCAAATATCGCTAAGCAATGAATGATAATATATATCTTCGCATCAGCAAATAGATAAGCGAATATCATCAAAGAAAACGACGATAAATATATAAAATATATGACCTGATCAATGAAATAGACAAGCAACTCTTCAGCAAGATCACGGTCACCCGACTGAGAGGCTGTCTCCATGGCATCCTTGTAAAGATTGTCCTTCTTAGAGAGTGCAATTGACTGCTTCCATCTCCCAGCCTTCTTGTAAATATATGCAGCAATTCTCCTCATTTCAAGAAGCTCATGCTTCTCCACCTGTGCAGGCAGCATTAACAGAACTTTTAACAGGCATCGTAAATGAAGCACTCCTTGGAAAATATGATTGCATGAATTTACCTTCTGAGCAAGGCCTATCTGGTCAAAGTTATCATGCATGTCTATAGATTCACGCAATCTGTCATAGTCTTCCTCTTCGACATAAATCTCATTCAATGCCTCATTCACTGCTGAAACGTTGTTACTCTGAACTGCAACCATGTACGGCTTCACAAGAAGTAGGTGTCCAGCCTAGGCAATTGACAGCAACGCTCAATAAAAATTACAACACGATAAAAATAACCCAATAAAAATCAGACATAAAAAACTGGCAACTACGTTTCATAAGAACACAGAGCAGACAAACCTTGCGCATTATATCAACCACCCGAGTATGATCAACACGAAGAGCTAGTACATTGAGAAGATCATTGATGAGATCAGGATGTTCTTGCAGATAGAAATGCACGGCCTTGTAATAAAGCTCCACATTTGCAACTTTTACAGCAACATCCTTAAATTGCATGTGATCCCATGCATCAGGAGAATGATTCATGATAGTAGTTGCAGCATTGTCAAATTCATCATACTGAATATACAGATAAGTTAGCTCTTTCCAGTGCTGCTGCTCATCACAGGCCCTAATAAGCTTTGGAATGTTGAGACGAGTTGCAAACAATTTGATATGCTCCATGAGCTTCTCATGGCGATATCTCGCATACAAGACGCCCAGTTCAGTGAAAATGCCCATGTGTGCTCGCTCCAATCCAAGGCCACTCTCCATGAGAGAGATAAGCTCATTGAAGCAGCCCCTGTTTTGATAGTAGTCACTGACTTCTTCCAAATCATCAACCTAAGAATTTAAACGGAGAGAAAATGAGTCATAATCTCTGCATGAAAAAGCAGTACCTTGAGTCACCGAGGCATATGCCTCAAGACCTCCATGCCTCGATGCTTATGCCTCAGACACCTCCAACACGGCATAATACTCTGTAGTGGTGATGAGGACCATGAGGTGCCTCAAGGTGCCAAGGAATTACAGAAACCATGCCAAGGTATAAACCACAGGTTTGCAACTTTATGTTTCTAAATGCAAAAGGTGGGTCAAAATCAACCTAACTTGTGTTTATAATTGTATAATATACCGTGTCATTTTACAGGTAAAGTTGATATTGTTTGGCTCGATGGTAGATCTGTAATAATGATGCCTTAATACTGGTATTTCACCCGCATTCAACATTTAAGGTGCTGAATTTCATTAAAATATGTTCTTTATGTTATTCAATACTGTTGACCCCTCACATCAACGTAGGTATACTTATTTTTTATTCTTCATGGAAAATTGAGGCTTACATCTTGAGGTTCATGCCTCACCGGATGCAAGAAACACACCTCAAGTCAACCCCTGTTTTTGAAGCCTTGTGCATGATTTGTTTAAAGAGGGACTTGCATATAATAAAAGAACAAAACAATCTTTAAAAAAACAATTGAAGTGATGTACCTGCACAATAATATTAAGACCACATATCTGAGCCAAACGAAACTCCTCGGCATCCACACAGGCGAAGCAAACTTCTTTCCATGTCTTGGAGCTGTTTGCCTTTCGAGCAGCATCAACTGCTCCTTGGAATTGCCTCAGCTTAACGAGGGTGATTGCAAGCTTAGCCCAGTTGGAAATAAATGCAAAAATGATCTTGGCTGCTTCATATAGAGCTTCATCATATAGACGATCACCAACATTTTGTAGATTGGCAACATTTGGCATAAGAATAAACTCCTCGATGTCGCCCAGTCTATCAGTTTTGGCATATGCATATATGAGCTCACTGTCAACCTTTGGCTCTTTGGCTTTCTGTCTAACCATCAACAAGTACTTAACTAGATCGTGGTAAACATTAGCATTCTCGGCAGCCTGGATGACATCTAGGAACTGAGTTGCATCATCTGCACGGATGAATGATTCAATTGCATCACTGACCAGTCCTTCGCGGAGCTGAGCCTTAGCCACTTGGCTCCAGACAGCTTCCTCCTCAACACGGAAAGCAAACTCTACAGCTCGTTCTATGCTACGAAGGTTATCCAAAAGGACGTTGACAGCCTGAACATTCAAATTGAATTTCTTGAATATTGCAAAGGCTTCTTCATACAGTTGTGCTTCAACAGCCACTTCTCCAACTGCAGGTCCATCAAAATTGTCTAATCTATTGATGTAATCCATAACTCTGGAAGGATCTGCCTTAATAGCAGTCAGGATTAGCAAGTTTTGTAAATTGAAGTTCCCACTAAATGCAGAATTCTGGAGAACGATCTTTTCAAGGAGCTCAATAAGTTCATGTGGAAGATCCGCGGTCATGAAAGCCTTCACAGCTGCAGAAACTTGCTCTGGACTCTTGCTTTCAGGCAAAGCAGTAGACACAACTTGATCTATAAGCTGCCTTCTGTACTCATTATCAGGAAGCAAAACTTTCTCCCACAAATCTGCATCCATCCTCTCCACAACATATCTGGATGACACCAATCAACTAGCTAAGAATACACCACTTAACATAACAATGAAAAAAATGTGCAACATCTACTATAACCTAAATGGAATAAGAAGCAGTGATATACCAACCTTGCTTGCAGTTTGAATAGAGAATTCTTATTAGTGACATTGATCAGCTCATCATCACATTGGCCTCGCCTATAAGCAACAACTGCCAGGGTAGGATCGCGCTTCTCACAATATTTCCCGACCACCCGAGAATCATAATAAGGATTAGTTGTGAGGAAATGCTCTGGGTTGTTATTACTGTCAATTATAATTTTACCCAGAGCATTGTGAACATGAACGTCTTGACTCCCTTCACTGACCAGATGCTCCAAGAATTGAGTGAGCAACCGAAGCCGGTTCCTGCATAACAAAAATATGTTTTAATTCATTAGCAGGATAAAATGAACAAAGATCCAAGATGAACATGTTAAGGCTAATACCTTTTCTCACATTCATCTACAAGTGGCTCCACCGGGAGAAGAGAACGAACAGAAAGGATAAGACCCTTGATGAAATCCTCAGGGCACTCATCGTCAAGAAGCTGACCTACAACTAAAGGAGCGTTTCCAGGGTTTACCTGCAGATTAGGTGAGAATATTCAATACATCTTGGATTTCAGTGAAATATTAAGTTCATGTAGACAAGATGCAGAAAATAAGGAACTAGAATTAGAACCATTCTTTCAGAGGTAAATGCACATTGTCAATTCTCAAAGGAAACTTAATTATAGAAAAGGAGGTCTTCGGTATCAAAGAATGCTTACTTTTTGGACATAACCTTCAATGTACCGAAGCATATTATTGGTATAGAGGTAGTGCGTGAGATCTGGGACAAATCCAAACCGATCACAAACATTTATCAATGGACGTGCATCTGGAAGTTTAGCCTCCATCAAAAAGTTCTTTGCCTTTTCAGCATCATAAAAGTTTGATTCCCGTGTCACACGTTCAACTTCCTTGATTTGCCCTGTTTTAGCTGCTGCCTCAATGTATTTGAAGTGAATGTCTGGATCCTCACTGCACAAATCATAAATGGACATATATCAATAAAATTACCTTGAGAAGAGGAAGGGAATGGGAGGGTTACAAAACAGTGAGAGTGCATGGGGAAGGATTCTAGAACCTTCATTGAAAAAAGTACCTGGAGCTCAAAAATGATCCCAAGAAAAAGTATAGACCTTCATAGGACCTGAACTGCTCAAAGAGCTTGATACATGCATCCATACCCAGTTGTTCTGAATATTCCTTAGCCGTCTGCATCAAGGAATTTAATTAGACAATTGAACTGATTTTCCAGGATTATTCATCATGACATCATTAATCATGGGTCAATGAGCAAAAGAAACTACTGACCTGCACAACTATCTGAAGATTTCCCCTCAAATTAACAAGTAAAAGGTCCTTCAAACACTCAAGTGCCCATTCTCTGGAGATTGTCCCAAAAAACTCTACAAGTGCCTGTGTTAATTGAAATATGATCAGAACCAGCACAACATAAACAACAAACAAGACACGGCAGTAGGAAATGAACCTGAGGCTCAATGGCATGTGTATTGACGATTACACGCTTGATATCAGGTAACTCGGAATAGTGCTGCAAAATATAAAAATATCAGTAGTTATTTATAACATTTCCTGTTGTCACAAAGTTGTGATGAAGGGTTACTAAACCTGGAGCGCTCTCGCGTATAGTCCAGCCTTTTCACATAGCTGAGCAATGCGAGGACGATCATAGTGACTAAACATGCCATTGGCTAAAATGGCATCTGCAACATTGGGATATGTCACAAGATTGATCTCTAAAACCTGCACAAAGACTTCACATCAGTAGAAAGAAGAATTTGCAGTCAACCTCTATTTTCTATCATTGACCTTGGTTTGGAGAAAAGCATGCTCGGGTAGGTTGGGTTTCAAAACATCCAGCAAGAATGCAGTGGCTTCCCGAATCAAGTTTCTCTGGGGGTAAAGATAAAAAATATCAGGATACAGAAGGCAAGTAATCAAGAGACAATCAATATAAGTTGTGAAATACAACAGGACTTTAAGTCATTAACATGTAAAAAGTTTACTAATATTGTTAGGGATATGGACAGAAGGCAGGTAAACCTGAAGGAAGAGATCTGTAATGGTATTGTAATCCACAGGGCAGCCTCCCTCCATTTGTGACATCATAAGTGCAAAATTCACTGCTCCCTGCACAAGAAGGCAATCGATTTATCTGCACATACTTTTAATATCTAGCTGTGTAATCAGTCCTGCAGGAAATGCATAACTTAAACAGTTTGAAAAAGCAAACCTGAGGATCAGATCGGAGTATCGTTTGCAGGAGGAAGAGATAATCAGGTGTATAGCCAACCTATATTTTAGAAAAGGTAGTCACATAAGCAAGAAACTCAGGGCATTTTTCACCATCAGAACTGAAATCATATATAGGCACAATCATGCAAGAAAGTGAACCATGTTACCTGCTTTGAGTAAATCAAAATCTTGTCAAACTCTCTTCTTTCAGCAAAAGCTGCAACAACTTTCGGTGTGGCCCTCGCTTTAATATAAATCTTCAGTGCAAGGTCATTATCCACAGTCTGGAATCAAGGCAGAAAATTACTTCAGCATTGTTTTTGAATTTTCATATTTGCCCAAATGCAAAATGAAGACAGATGTTTTCAAGAAAACAAAGAAGAATTAATACACAATGACAACTAACCTTCACAAGATCTCCAAGCTCTTCGCTACATTCAAGTTTATCCTCTGCCAGCCAATTCTCCAACAGATTCTTTTTATTTTGGTTCACAACAAGGCGGGATAATTCCAATGACTCAAACACATTGAGTTTTCCTTTCGTTAACAAGGTCCCAAAATATTGCAGCAGAGGCGGTGTTTGACCAGCTTGTACCGGAACACTCTAAATGTTTAAATAGAAAAAACCATTAAATTGGTATTAATAATTATCCTATAGCTGAATTCGTAACAATAAAAAAGGCAAGCACAAGATTCCATAACTGGAACAATGCGATAAATAATTCTTTAGAAATTGCAAATTACGAAGTGATCATTAACATATATCCAGAGTGCCAATGAAGCATAATATCAGGAAAAAAATTAGGACCATCAGCTTGGGATTAAAAGATGATGACAATAATCGTGCCAAAGGATAAGGATTATAAAAAATAACGAGGTGAGTACAAATACCTGAAATTTAGCAACAGTTTCAGGAGTCCTAAGAATACCCTGTGGAGATTCTGCAGCAAGTTCTGCAGCCTCCTTATATTTCATTTGAGAAAAAAGTTCCTGGAAACGTTGCACAACCTGTTTGATACAATAACAAAGTTAGTCGCTTGATTAAGTGAAGTAAACATTCTCGAACATCTAGAAGCACCAAGTTAGACTGGGTGGCATGACTCATGGCATGGGAAACAATTGACTTCTAGGAAAAGATCACAACATTTCTGCATCTTCCGCATCTCCTCGGAAGGAAGAATATTGAATATGCTATAAATGATTTTCATAAATGTGTAATGGCTTTTTTATGGAATAAAGCATAAAAATAACTACAGTTCTAATCTACCAGCTGCTCCCTCATCAGATTCCTAGTAGAAAAAAATAAAGCTTTCGAAGAGATGAAGGTTAAACAAGAAACCAATCAAAAGGATGGCATTCTGGGAACAAAATGACAAATTAAAGGTGTATTTCTGAGGATACACAATATTAGTCCAGACCAAGGTTTGAAAAAAAACTAAAAACGGAACGAGACGATTTCCCTGGAATCAAGGCGAAGCGTAGCCTCGAGGCGGTCAAGGCGTAAGACTCATATTACAAGGATAAATACCTATAAAAACTACAATAAAATGTACACTGATGAAATGATATATATTCTCACTAACATATGATATAGATCACTATAATAAATTATATGATGAAATTATAAAGATAGGAACACTGAAAGAAAAGATATACAACTGTATATACCTTTTTTACTAAATTTCCATCCAATTAGAGAATGAATCCGTTGATATTCCCCTGAATTCTAAGCATTTAACCCATGTTGAAGAACAGTTGCATGCACCACTTTCTGTCATACCATACCACAATAAGACGGGGGTCCCACTGATTTTTATTGAGAGTTTTATTTCTATTCGGGAATATGGATATGTTTGTATGGGAATAGTACATAAACTCCCCTTGAATTCTATCTTGTTTGTCCTTCTCGGTATATTACATAGCTCATTATGTGACCACTCCTTAAAAACAAGTTTAGGAGTAATGTTTTCTGTGATATTTGTGGATTTGTAAGTTTAAAGGTATAATTTAAGAGTTTTTTGACATAATTGGACATGTTTAATGGTAAATATGAACATGAAATTGGCCAAATTTAAGCATTCATCTTGTATAATTATATCCTAAACAACTAGACATTTATAAACATATGAAATTGCCAACAGGACAAATGATTTACATAAAATAATTAATTTGAAAATAAAAAACACCTTGAGGACCGCCTCGACCGCCTCAACCACCTCAAGCAGATGAGGCGGTCGCCTCTCAGAGACCAGTGGAGGCGGCCGTTCTGGGGCGTTTTGAGACCGCCTCGCCTTGAAGCGTACGACTCATGCGCCTCGAGGCGCATTTTTTCGAACCATGGTCCAGACATGCTTTTCTTTAAAAAATGGTGCACTCGTTCAAATCAACTATTTAAGTATATTGACATTTGGTGTATAGCAAATCAGAAAGTGCACGAAAATTTTCCGAAAAACAGATCATTAATTTTGGAAGGTTGTAAAAGCATAGACAAGATGCGTCATTGAGGAGCACTCTCATTTCTACTTTCCTACGTGAATGTTTTGCCAAGAGGTTTTGCAAACGAAAATCAGTGTACTATTTACACATGCAAAGCAACCATGTCAGAGAAATTGCCGATTAAGGCAGAAAAATCCAAATAGCAGACTTCATTTAGCATGGAAAATACTCAATTGGTTAATGTTAGAAGCTTACAGCGATTCAAAAGGTCAATCGGATTACTGAAAGGAATTACCTTCTGCTCGTTCAAACAAATGTATGCACACTAAAAATAAAAATCAAGTACCATACTTGATAAGAGTGTCTAACCTTCCATCTAACTAGCTGAAGCATCTTTAAACATAAAAGTAAATGTAAAATGTATAACATTTTTACACATTTAGAAGATGTGAAGACAAACAGATTTCCGGAAATAGACAACCAATGCATCATTCACTGTTGTAGATAGGAAATTCGTGCATTTACCCGCTATAATGAATAATTAACAATATGAAAAAATGGTATTTGTTAGTAGTCGTATGTATAACCTGCACAGAATATTATAAATGCATGCAATTTGAAATGCTTTACAAGGCATCAGAAAACACAACTAGCTGAAGTTCAAACAAATGTAGCTAAGAAAAAAAATTTCTTAACCCATGACAATACAGAGAACACCAGCTGAGCACAATTATTTAAAGTAGAGGACTTTCTAGCTATTGGAGAAAATTCTTAATATATGACAATAAAGAGAACGACAGTGTCATACAAGATTCTCTGCCCCTGGAAGATTGCCTCGTTTAGCAAGGTTGACGGCCAACTCCAAATTGTTTAGCTGCATAAACACCAAAAAAACAAATGCCATAAACTCATAATTCTGAAACACTTATAGCATAGTCATTGTGTAGAATAGACATGCCTGGCCACTGATAAAAGGTATAATAGTAGACTCATTGACGGTTGCAAGAAGTACTTGCCCTCTCCTATTGACAGCGTAGAAACCGCCAACTGAAGTTGCTTCTGTTGTCAGAAAGATCGGATCTGGACTTATTCTATTTCTATAGACAGCAGCAGCACTCTCCAAATCATAAACAAATAATAATCCCAGCTTTGTAACTACGTATATTAAGCTATACTTGGTAGATATCTGTTACATTCCAACATTGACATGGTTACTAAAACATCTCATGTAAACAAAATGGATTAAGGGCACAAAGGCCCACTTACTTTACCTGCATTGCTACTGGAAAGTCGTCAGCAAAATCAAGGGGGAAGAATAGATCTGCTTGTTTTTTAGTGAAACCCGGTTTCCCTGAAAAAGTTAAAAGACCGTTAAAACAGAGAGAATGGCATAAATATTTTTACTATTTGAAAAACCAAAGGATGACCGCTATAGTTAATAACCATCCATAAGAATCACAGAAGTATTTCACTGTATAACGGGAAAAACCCATTATGACCTTGCTGAGCACCAAGTTCAATCACATGCATCTTTGAAGTCACTTGTCCAGCATTGGTTGTTTTGGAAGCAAAACTAATAAGTGTAGAAGGTTTGTCATTTCCAGGAACCTAAATTAGGATATCGGAGTTCAGAAATATATTATGAAAGCAAATAAAATGAATTGGTTTTACCATTAAGACAAATTAATATAACTGATAGAAGTAGAAATAAAAGAAATACCTTGAATGAGGCAAATGATGCAGCATGTGCTTCAAGCGCTTGACTGCGCTGTTGATCAACAGAAAAAAGCTGCATATTCCCCTTGACCAGTTGTGGTCTCTGCATTCAACACAATACGTGCAGAATAAGATTTGTCATAGTTGACTTAAAAATTTTGAAAAAACAGCATGAGTGAAGTTGATAAATAGAAAAGACAGTGAGCGAGTACTGTCTTCTACACAATATTTGCCGGGATGATCCCAAAATAGTATTCAGGGTATAAGCATGCATTTTACTTTCAGTGTTTCTGAAATTTAAGTTTTTAAAGAAGAAAGGACGGATGCCAAAGATGGTGTATGCTCATAAAATATATTAGCCGTGTATCAAACATACAACGAAGACCAACAAAAAGCCTTAGCATGAGCCACCACATTCACTACATAAAATATCTCATGCCAAAAACCACCACATTCTTGGCTATCCATGGAGCCCAGAGAAATGACTAAAGGTCCAGCACGATCTCTCCGTGAATGGAATACTGATTCACCCAAAGAGCTCTCGACGCCTGCTAAGCACGGGGTATCTAAGCACTCAATGTTTGCATTCCTCCCTACCTCTTTAGCAAAAGCACATGATAAGAACAAATGGCCAACATCTTCTTGGACCCCCAATGCACAGTGAGCACGTGACATCGGCTCCATGAAAAGTCTCACCCTGGGCAACTTTACCATCATCTTCACTCTTTGGAGAAACCACATGAATATATTTATATATGTATATATGTATATGTGTGTATACCCTCAAAGGCATCCTTGATTCCCAGATCAGTAGACAATCCATGGTGAGGTTCTCAGCATCACAAACCAGGGCATTGGGCACAGACGTCCATGTATGCCTTCTTCAGAGAGTAGTCGTTGTATAAAGCTCAGTGATCCATGTGACCAAAAAGCATCCCCACTATTGCTCAGAAAATTAGTTGGCGCCAAAAGTTCCTCAAAGCCCTCATTGAATAGCTCAGAAGGAAAGGTCAAGGCCCAAGATTCACCCATCTCTCCGAACCGAAACAAGAAATCTTCCATAGGCATTTTCTGATTGATTTCCAGAGCAAAGTACCTTGCAAAGATGTCACGCATCACCGCTTTCTCTGACCAATCATCTTTTAAAACTTGAGCGGCAAGCCATTACCAAGTATGTGCCTAAAGAAGGGCACCACAACAAACACAATTGAGTTGCAAAGATGTCACGCATCACTGCTTTCTCTGACCAATCATCTTTTAAAACTTGAACGGCAAGCCATTACCAAGTATCTGCCTAAAGAAGGGCACCACATCAAACACAATTGAGCAGATACCTCTCAAAAAAGTTGCAGGCATTCTCACTCACATTCGACGAAGTGGGAGTTCATACATACCTCAGAACTCAGAAGTCTACAAAGCATATCATCAACCTCTCCCCAAAAACAAACTACTCAATTAATAACGAGGGCCTTGGTCATATATGCCGGCTTCGAAACACCCAGAACTCCTCCACCCAAAAGTTGACGGCATTCTCACTCACAATCGATGAAGTGGGAGTTCATACATACCACAGAACTCATAAGTCTACAAAGCATATCATCACCCTCTCCCCAAAAACAAACTACTCATTTATTAATGAGGGCCTTGGTCATATGGGCCGGCTTCGAAACACCCAGAACTCCTCCATCAAAGGCTTCATAATAGATCATCGATCCACAAGCACCATGCACAAGCCTCCTAGCTAAAACTCAACCTCAAACCGTGATTACACCCCCCACATAAACCTCAAGAGCCAACAAATAAAATATTGGCATTGTGGCAAAAGAGACTTTTGGAGTACAAACATCCATCCCTTAGACAAGCACCCAACCTTCCACACTGCTAGCTTGCGTTCCATCCTTCTCCAACAAAGAAGCCCAAGTAAGTGGCTGGCCTAGATATTCCAGAAGCAAAACTTTATGCGGTGTGACCAAAATCATAGCATGATTCTTTACCACCCCCTCTATCATACCAAGCGAATCAAATCCATACCAAGTGAATCGAAAGCTGACCAAAAATCCCAATCGACATCGAGACCCCTCTAGACTCTACATCTCCTCATTGAATAAACAAGATGGCCTCATCAGCATATTGCAGCTCTAAAATTGTCAATTAATTCGACTTGCATCCAACAGTTTCTCCGACAACACATTTTCAATAGACACTAGCAAAGCGTCAGCTACAATAACATAAAGATGCAGTGCCAACAAACACCCATGTCTCTGTCAATGTCCTCTACAAAAACAGCAAAACCTTTTCCCACATTAAGTATGGCCGCCTACATGGATTCTTTGCTTCCATCAGATCTACCTTGGGTCATTCTCGGGCTTAGAACCAAATAACTAAGATCCACTGTTGTAAAAGTCGGCCGACTAGGCCGACTAGTCGAGTCGGGGGGGTAGCCGACTCGACTAGGCCAAATCGGCCAATAGTCGGTCAGACCCGATTACTCGCCCGATTAGTCGGCCTAGTCGGCCGACTAGTCGGCCGGCTTTTGCATAGAGATTTCTCGGCTGACTTTTGCATAGGGATTTCGGATATATATTTCGGCACAAACCATAAACTCGATTACCTGTTTAGAATCAGATGAGATTTAGGGCTTGTTGTTAGACAATAAGATGAGATACTTAAGGTTACATGCTAATGAGTATAACTCACAAATAAATTAAAAATATAAAAACAAAAAACACTAAAAATGTTAAATAAAAAATATAAGAAAATTCTGTATACTTCTATACTTTAAATTATAGTTTTTCATCTAGATATAGAATATTAACTAATTAATATACTATCCTGGATAATTTTGATTAAAACTTTGTGATTTAATTTCATGTTGGTTAACTTATATAAGATTAGAATTGTGTTTATTATGCCTAAATGTTCGTTAACTTAGATACTTCTTGTTGATTTGCATGATAGTTAGGTAACTTAGGTTATTTACCTTTTGTGGTTGTTGATTAGCTTTGTATTAATTTATTTCTAACTTCAACTTGTGCTATGTACCATACATTTTGTTCTTAACATTTTGTCCGTGCTATGAACCAAACATTTTGTTCTTAACTTGCTTCGTTTTTTCTTCTGTTGCTATAATTTTTTAAGCTCTCAAAAATATTAAAACTGCTAAATATATAAATATAAATGAGAGTATATGTTATAAAACTTGATTTATATATTAAAATAATTAAAAAATTCAAAACCGACTAATGCCCGACTAAATCCGATTACTCTTCCGACTGCCGATTAATCCTTAGTCAGTGACCCTGCCGACCGAGTACCGACTGCCGACTTCTGCAACCTTGCTAAGATCCTTTCGAATAGTCTTCTTCCAACACTTGTTGGGCCTTTATCGCCCTCTCTTACTGAGCATCCCAAATCTCCCATCTTCTAACCGGTGCATCAGTCGACCTCCTTTGCAAATGACCAAACCATCTTAATCGGTTTCTCTTATCTTATACTCTATCGGAACTACACCGACTTTCCTTCTGATTGCATCGTTCCGAATTCGGTCGTTTCGTGTATGCCTCACCGCCTTCTGTGGCAGAAAAAAACAACCCTTTGTTCAACCATTAATGGAACAGAGTATGATGACGTGATCATACACATCTTCATCCAAGCCAGTAAAATATATGAAAAACTATGCTTATGAACAGAGATTCATAGCAATCTCCAGTATACATAGTCATATATCTCGGAGAAGACAACCTTCCACATTACACCTTGAACATGTCACCAATGTGCCTACCACAAATGTCATTTCTAGTGAATTATAAAATCCTCCAAGACCATCCGAAGCTTCATAGCCTTGTCAATTTCAAATCGACAACAGTAGACAGCGTGATGAACCTAAAATCCTCTCATTATTTGGCAATATCTTTATGTAAGATGAGATGAGATCAAGCTAACCCTAACAATGCTAGAGTTTCCAGCACTGAACACCTCAACCAACTCCATAAAATCATCGTTCATAACATCCCAAAACTCACTGAAGAAAAATCTGAGAATGTATTCAATCCAGGGGATCCATTTAAACCGAGTGACTGAGCTAACTAATAGCATCTCTAACCTCTTGTTCTGTAAATAGTAGAATCAACCCGACCGCCTACTCCCCATCCAATCTTATCGCCCCCATCAGACTGGCTCTAAGCAAATTCCTTATTCCTCCAACCAAAGCCTGAAGTGGTCTAGCAACACCCCCGCATGTTTGTCCCTGGAAGTGATTGTCCATCTGCAATGATAGAAAACAAAGATCATCTTTCGCCTTCAAATGGCCACGAAGTGGGAAATAAGTGTAACCATCCTCCTTAAATCAGGTTATGTAGACCTTTATCACCCCTCCATTTCCTGCAACATGTCCGCATCCATCACCACGTCGTCGGCTTCTTTCCCCTCACTCATCTAGAGAATGGGATCAAGTATCTTCCAAATGGTCCAACCTATCAACCATGATGCAGAAAAGAATTATGGCAGAAGGATATTTAAGAGAGGAGAGAAAGTATGGAGAAGCGCACCAATTGTGCAGAATTTCCGAGAAAGAAACATGAAGATGTGCGGAGGGAAAGAGAGAAAGGTGGATAACGGAGATACTCCAAATTTTCTATAACTTGAACATTCCATTCACAATGACCCGTAGCCTCTTCTTTATATAGAGTGGAATTACAAAACAAAAATAAAATGGAATTTAAAAAATCTAAAAAAACCCTGATTTAAATCTCTAAAATTACTCAGCCTATAAACTAATTAGAAATTACATGTGATATATTAAAAAAAATGCATGGATTCAAACAAAGGTGACTATCCTAATTTTAACTAATGATTCTATGGAAAGGAACGGACGGCAAACCCTAGTTTTGCCCTGATTCTCAATTTGGCATTGCATCAAACCATCTCATGTGTAGCATCCCTTCAATGAATGTTCTGCAAACCCTACTTTTGCCCAGATTCTCAATTTGGCATTGCATCACACCATCTCATGTGTAGCATCCCTTCAATGAATGTTCTGCAATTTCATACGCTTCTTGTTCTCCTATAATTATCTTCTCAAAAAAGCAAGCTTAGAAACAATCCTAGTATTAGTCAAGCCCTCCAACTGCATGATTCTCCAAAAATCGAACAATGTCTCCCCAAAGACATCATCCAACAACCATGATCTCTCGAACTTGAACCCCTATAGTAATTGTGTATGGTTTGATAGGGTCTTGGACAGGGTCACTGACATCGCCAAATGGAACATCTAGACTCCAGAGTGTCTCGGTAGACACAAGGAAATGCTTAAATCTCAACATAAATGGTATATTCCCACATGTATCAACAATTCAGAGCATACATAATTCCTAATTGAAGCTCCCTAATCATTTCAAAATAATATGTTGAATATAGGGCATGAATCCTCTACCCCTTGGACAATCATCAGCCTACAAACTACAGTATAGGGTGATATGAAATCATCAATTACCAATCAATAGATGTCAAAAACCCTTGCCTAGCCGCCCTTAATTTTGATCAAATTTTGCCTCTAATGGAAGCATGCGTCAATCCATACATCACCGCAAACCCTAACATCATCGATATGCCTCCTCAAAGCCACTATTGTCCAAGGGTGGGAAGCTTACATTATTGAAGCACGTTCAAGGGTGGGAAGCTACCACTCTGTCCAAGGGTGGGAAGCTTACATTACTGAAGCACGTTCTTTCTGCCATTCCGATATTTTTCTTCTCGACGAGTCACAAGATTAATGCCGGTTGGTGTCAGGAGAAAGGTGGAGGCTCTGATGAGATCTTTTTTCTGGTCAGATAGGAGGCAGACAACGAGGGGGTTGCACCTGGTGGCTTGGAAGGATCTTGTGGTACCGGTCTCGGAGGGGGGCCTGGGCGTCAGGGATGTGGATTCTATGAACAGAGCCTTGTTAGCCAAATGGGTGGTGCGCATTCGGGATCCAACTGACTCGTCGGTTTTGCGGTTGCTGAGGGAGATTCATGGCATCACGGGGGAGTTGGTGGCGGTGTAGAAGCGGCATGAGTCTTTGTTGTGGAGTGGGATCCATGTCGTGATTCCGAGGCTCAGGCCTCTCCTCCGGCCGATTTTGGCAGGATGATTGGACGGGGGAGAGGGCGTTATCCTACCGTTTTCCTAGGTTGATGGCGTTAGCCGTTGACATGGGGGCGCGGGTGGCAAAAGTGGCTGACTCTGGGTTGTGGGCGCCGAGGTTCCTTGCGACTCTCTCGGATCAGAGATTGGAAGAATTTTTGAGGTTACTATCGGAGATTCCCTCTGTCGGGGATATGTCGGACGACCCCAACCATTTTGTGTGGGCAGATGGCAAGTTATCAGTGAAGACTGAGTACCAGAAGCTGAGTGGTGGTATGGTGGAGCGCGATGAAGACCTATGTGATGACTTGAAGGTGATTTGAGCGGCCAGGATTCCTACTCGGGTTAAGGTCTTTCTTTGGTGTCTAAGGAGAGACCGTCTTTGTGGCAAGGTGAAAAGAGGCAGACTACTGGGTGCGACAGATTTGATGTGTGACAGATGCAAGGACGACGTGGAGGACGTGGAACACATTTTCTTTGGATGCAGGTCTTCAGCCAATGTGTGGGATTCGTTGGGGCTTCCGTGGGTTCGGACATTAGATGCGGAGCATTTTTGGAGATCTATTCGGGTTGTCGGTCTTGGGTCTTCTGGAGATGTCTCTAAGCCCTTTGCAACGCTCTGGGCTATTTGGCTTGTCAGGAATGATACCACTTTCAAGGGACAACGGTTTTACTTTCAAAAAGTACTTGTACACTGTAGTGCATTGTACAACTTTTGGGTTTCCAACTGATGTACCTTCTTGTTAATTAATGAATGCTTTGGTGTGGTGACTCCTGTCTTGGGAGGGCTCCCCCTTTTTCTTATTAAAAAAAGCCACTATTGTCATCCTTATTCCCAACACCTCTTCAAATTGATGTATGTCATAGTTCCAACCATCAAAAAATCACTCAGATCTTGAAGAACATAGCATGATATTCTGACAACTTGGTTCCTACAAAGTCCTCCATATAAAATAATCATGTTTTACAACTTTGTTTGAAGTCAGCATGCTTTACAACTTCGTTCATACAACAACACACCTGTTACCCAGTGAGAAAGATATCCGATCATTGAATCCCCTTCTTCGAGTCATTCAAACCTCTAACATTGCAAGTGATAATATTCATTCAGCATGATGTGATGCACCACCCGAAGAGACGGATCCTAAGCTACTATCCACCACCTTGCAAAGATTGTTCTCCCACCTCTCGCAACTCATGCATCTTCATCATGACAATCCCCTTTCAATCCAAACGAAAACTTGTCACCCTCTAAGTAAGTTAGAGATGCAACCTCCTTTCCACCTGCTCCTTTTGGTCACACCAGCTTTGACTAGAAGGCAAGACCCCTAGCGTGCCTCCTCTTCTTGGTGAAAATCAAAAGTTCCTAGACCATCGTGTTCTTATAGTACTTCAACCCCAATCGATCTCCTGACAACAAGAACAAAACACATATGACTCCCAATAACTCTCCCATCATGTTTATCAATACAACAACAACAAAGCATTTTCCCACAATTAAGTAGGGTCGGCTACATGGATTCTATGCCTCCATTCAGATCTATCTTGGGTCAATCCCGGGCTTATATCTAAAAAACTAAGATCCCTTTGTATAGTCTCACTCCAACACTTCTTGGGTTGTCCTCGTCCTCTCTTAGCCGGCTCAACATCCCAAAACTCGCATCTCCTAACTGGTGCATCAGTTGACCTTCTTTGCAAATGACCAAACCATCTTAAGCGATTTTCTCGCATCTTATCCTCGATCGGAGCTACACCAACTTTATTTCTGATTGCAACATTCCGAATCTGATATTTATGAGTGTGTCTACGCATCCACCTTAGCATTTTCATTTCTGCTACCTCCCAAACTCCAACAACAATTTACTCGGTCCATACTCTAGATGAATACCACTTGACATGATCGAGCAGGGTTGAGCTCATAATATGACTTATCACAGCTAATGGGCCAAACCTGAGGATGCATAAACACGGTCTTTAGCCACACATCAAGTAACATGGGATCAAATTTCGCCGAAATTTGGCCGAATTTTGATCGAATTTCGGATTTGGTAGGTGACCGAAATTCGATCAAATAGCCTATATATCAATTGAAATTTTGGGGCCCAATTCAAAAATTGACAGAAATGTCCGTTCGATCGAATTTCGACCGAAATTCGGCCAAAATTTCATTTCGGTCAATCACCAAAATGGTGACCAAAATCGAAATTTGAGTCCTTGTCAAGTAAACAAATCACTTTTCAAGAAGTCCATGTGTCAGAAGTCACACGAAACAATGGCATCATCCATGTCTTGGGAGAGGACCATGTGGTTGACCACATTTTCAAAAATGCACACACCTTGTGTATTTTAATGGGCGAAGATGTCAACCCTAACATATCATCCATTTTGCCTTATGTTAAGATTGGCCCAAACATCATCATGTATACTGCAAAAGGCCATTAGCAATAAACGCAACACAACCATGTGTTTTATCTTGTCTTTCACCGTTGTCAGTAGGTCATCAACTCTGTCAATGATGATCCTTGGCAATTTTTTCCACTAGAATAGAGAAACGGACTTTCCCAACAATGAAAAGCACATCCATAAAAATGAAGACACAAGGTAGTCCACCTCAACCACGTCATCCACCAAGCTTCTCAATAGAAGTCAACCAACAACATCCATTGTCACCCTAACTATCGATGTCAACACCAATTTAATCGAGAAGTGATCACAATAACAAAGAGGTGCATAGCGGATAAAAAATCCAGGAACTAATAATCATCCCCGCATTGTTCCACATCAATAAGACGCAGTGAGACCACTTCATGTGGCATTCCACCACACTTTATGACATCACAGAAACACATTGCTTTGATCCTCTACAAGTACCAACAGACATATAAGGATACCCCATTAATGGGCGATGTCATCCTTGACGGATAGCCCAAAAGTTAACCCACCACGAGCATTGCACACCAATGACTTCATCCCACATTCGACATCCCCCCAATCAAGATCTCATCAAGAAAACAACAAACATGTAGCCCAAAAGTTAACCCACCACAGCATTGGATACCAAATGACTTCATCCCACATCTAAAATCCCCCCAATCAGGATCTCATCAAGAGAACAAACATCAACAATTTCTAGCACCGATCATCCATATGTTTCTCCTTCTAGACCCATGTTGCCTGGAAGGACCATCTCCAATGACCAACCTTCCCACATCGGATGCAGACAATCAAGCCCATGTATAATCCCTTGATGTGATCACATCCCCCACAATGGAAGCATCTGTATATCCACCACGCCGTTGTATCAAGATAGCCACACACAGCTGTGAAGAACCCCCAACCCCCCAAGCATGCCTACTTTGACTATGAATCTACTCCAGACCTTCATCTAGACACTGGCCCTTACTCGCCCTATTGCTCCCTAGCGCCCACGCTCTTCATCTATATTCGTCTAGCTCCGCACTCTCACCAACATCATACTCCAAAAAGATCTCTTCTTGATATTCAATAATAGATAAGATAGGAAAATGCCATTCACCTGCAAGCAATTCCCAGAATCTAATATGCTTCAATACCTTAGTGATGTGTATACTTTGAAATAAAAAAAATCAATGTCCACAAAACAGTATTAGTCATCCTTCTTTGCTTTAAAAAAATATCATACAAAGTTATCTTCCTAGAGTGTTGAGCTTAGTGGTTTCAATGTCGAGACCATAAAAGCCTAAACTTTTCATTAAGAGACTTCATTTTCATAGATAAGCCAAAGTAAACCAAATTAGGGGTGGATCTATTTGCAAGATTGCATAGAGCACAATCTTGTCCACTAAGCATGTGTTTGCAGCTTGGAATGTTAAACAAGAAGCAGGTATTAGATGCCAAAGGTCCTCATATGAGATGCAGTTTTCTAGAGAGATCCTGGAGCATCATGATTTCATGGCAACACTTCCTCTGTGGGCCTTTGCATCTCTAACACCAGAGTTCTTTAGTTGGCAGACCATCATGGACTGAGTGCATGAACAACTTAGCCCCTAATATTCACCTGTCCTTGTGGCATAAGAGCCCAATCTCCCTTTAATTGTTTTCCAGCTTTGGATATATTGCAAGAACTACCAAAATATAAAAATAAATAGACATTCGATAGAAAATGATAACAACACAAAGATCGAGGATTGCATTTCGGATACAATAGCACTTTCAAGAAATGTGATTCTACCTCGGGAGAACCAGGTGCTATTCCTATCAAAACCAACCACTTTTCAGAAGGATCACAGCGATAATTAATGATTTGGTTGTTTGCCAAATTGGCGGTCCTTTCAAACATCTTTGCTGGCTCTGATTCACCTGCATTTTGATTGGTGCAAGATTAGAATAGAAGAGAAACATTTTTTATTAAAAAAACTCTTGGCAGCAGCTATAAAACTAAGAAATTAGAAAAAACAACTCAATTTTGAAATTACCTTCTATAGACCAATGATAGACTGAAGTTTGTGTGACCAAACCCAGCATTTTAGGAGTAATCCATTTCCAAAATACCACCTGCATTTAGAAAATATGCAATTCAGTATATAAAAATTTAAATGCTGACATGACCATATCAACATTACCTGCTCGGGCATTTGATGAGATTTCATCTTAGCCTTCATCTCAATGTTGAAAATTTGAAGGTGGTCCTGTGTAGTACCAGGAAGTTGAGCTGCATAAATAAGGTGCACCTTGTCAACATAAATCATCAACAGGCAACTGAATCTGTCATGACTAAAACATGAGACTGCCTAACTAAGAGTTAGATCATAATATTTTTAAGTAAACAATTAATAGAATGACTAAAACAAGAGTTAGCCAGTGCCCAAATTTGGCATGAGAACGTTGGTTCCTTCACATCTGAAAGTTTTGGAAGATAATCAAATTAGATCAAGAGATCGATTTAGAATATTCTCTGAAGAATTTAGGGAAAATAGATATAATACTAATAGGACGATAACAATTGCATGTGGTTGTATGCTACGGAGCTATCCTTGAACTTGTAAAGGTGCATCATGCATTAATTTTAAAGTTCTTAGGTCAAATTTGGTCCTATTTTCATGTCAGGGTTTCATCTACATCATCATATGAAACATCCAAAAAAAGTGCATCCGTAATCAATTGTCTTTTCTGAGATGACGCAATAACAGAAGCTGAAGAAGTATATGACACGTGTTTAGGGTAAAGATATGACACTCTAATCTGACCTTGCCTGTAAAACACTCAGTAAGGTTATGGATTTTTCTCTCAGGAAACAGCTAAAAAGTTAATCACCATCTATTATAATCTTGCAGAGTTAAAAAATACATGTCCTACTACAGGGGCACAGAAAACCAGCTAAGTCAATGTCCAGAAATCAGCATAGAATTACATAGTAAAAATTAATGATATGACAATAGTGCTAGTTTTATATTCTTTTGCTTGACAATAGCAAGTGGTGGGACATGCAAAAACCATAAGAGGTCTTTACCACATAAAATGAGTACGAGAGCATACCCATTTCCATATGAAAGTCAGTCAGGAGAGAGTTCACGTCAAACAAACGTGTAAGCAGAGTTGAGTACCTTTGAGGGCGAGAATCTTAGAGTTCGGATTCATCAAAGCCGAATCAGCAGTGATGGGCCTCCTAAGCGGCTGCATCGGCATGCTCATATCGATGATGACAACGCTGTTCTGTGGTGACGTCTCCCTAACGCATATATACTTCTCCGACTCCATCGTCACATGTGTGAAGGTGATGAATTGTTGGTTTATGCCAAGACTCGTGAGCTGGTGCGACCCAAACACCACCAGAGAAGAAACAATATCAGGAAGTCAGATCAGCCATCGAATCAACACCTTACGCAGCAGATAGAGCATCCCAGAGATAACAAAAAGCAGAATTTTCTATTTTACAGGCATCAAGCCCCGGTCCCTGTGGCAGGAAGGACAACCCACTCGACTGATCCACTCACCCCCACCCCAATCGCATCTACAGAACACGGATCTGAACAGATCCGGCGCTCCTGATTTCAAAATAGAGCAATCCATTCTCCGTACTCGAATCAATCTATATTGGAGGTCATGCGACCGCGGGAGAGAGATCGAGAAAGAAGGAAATAGAGATCGAACTTACAGTCAAGGCCTCCTTCATGGTGATGGGGGCGCTGGCAGCGGCCATGGCGGGGAGATCGGCGCTTCCCGGTAGCCCTCGAGGTTAGGGTTAGGGCTGAGACGGGGAGATACGGCGCGGCGGATCTGGAGGGAGAAGGAGCCCTTGACCCCCCGACCGGGGAGGAGGGGACGGAGGGAGGGAGAAGGAAGAAGCTGAGGTGGAGAGAGAGGAGAGGGAGGAGGGGGAAGGCGTAGTGAGATCTGAAGGGTGGTAGAGGAGAAAGGGGACGCGAGGGGAATAAGTCTCCTTTTTTATTTCTTCCACTCTCATAGCTCCCGATTTTATTTTTTGTTTTTAATTTGATCTCGGTATTTAGAGTGTGGATTTTTAGCGTATGTCCTTCTTTTGTTATTATTGTGTTTCAATCCTCCTCTTTTTAGGGTATGTTTGGGTTATTGAAATGGGGTGGGTTAGAATAATCTCGTATGAATAATAGTTGTTTAGATACTTATGAGGATTGGAATAAGAAATGTGATGTGATGTTACATTGATTTTTGATGGAATTCCAACCCATGAATGAAGGAGAGTAAATCGATAGCGATGGGTTGGACAAAGCTCAGGTGTGTGGATAGCAGCATCATCGTGATTGTTGGTGTTTTCAAGAAACGATGCTTGAGAAGTTTGATTTTGTAATTTAGTATTAGGATCATTTCTGGAAATTTCAGGTTGTTTGTTTGAAAAGTGATTGGAATTGGCAACACAATAGAGAAACTGGACGATCATTGGCATACTAATGGGAAACCTTCGCTTACAAGGCTTGGTGTGACGTCCCTTAGTCAAGTTCATCCACTTCTCGAGTTCTTGTAGTCGACCCTAGCCCCTTATCTTGCCTTGATGAACACGATTACCATGATTCTTTGTCCCAGTAGATCAAAGCACCTCAACCTAAGTCTAATTTGTTAGAGCAATGAGTAATTTTTTTGTCAGCCCAAATCAAATTCAACCTTAATTGGGCTAGAAGTCGAAACCCCACACAAATTATTCAAACGATATACTTAATCAACTCTAATTTGTTTTGTTACCAGTTTACCTTTACCTAAATTATTCAAACGCTACACTTATTCAATCAATTTTATTGTGCTTCAGTGGTATACATGTTTAGATTGCATATGTAATTTCCATATATTGTTTATTCTACGAATGTGTATTTGTACGGATAATATGTGATTAAACTAATCATTCGAAAAAATATTTTAATCATATATGGACCATTTAAATTGCTTTATAATATATGTTCGAAAGGTTAGACAACCACATCACACTATTATCACCAATATCGTTGAATGAACAAATCAATCATTTTCTAGGGAAGCTGGAGTACCTCGATTCAGCACACAATGACTTATGGTAGCGGTGAGTTGATCCCTCAGATGACTTCTAAGGAGGTATTTTTACCAATTTTTCTGAAAAGAGTGCCCCGGGCATGTTTGTTGTGGTGGGGCATCGATTAATATTGCCACATGGTATGGGAGAAAAGGGTTCAATGATTGGTCCAAGAAAATGAACGCTTGCGATCTGAGCTAGAGATGGTGAAAGAGGATGATTTATAATTACAATGTGACAAGTGACAACTGACGAACTTGATGAAGAGTACAAGAAGACTCAAGCCCTCTGATGAAACCCAATTTCATTGTCCTAATTCGCAGATATTAACCCCCTAGCTTAGACTCAGTGTCAATAAGAACCAAGTTAATCCTTGTAATTATCAGAGTCCTGTAATAAATTAAAATACAAAAAATAGCAAAATTAAAATTTGTACTGTTTTTACCCTCAAAAACACTCACAAAAATAATTCTACCTTTGTTTAACCTCAACTCTGTTTTTGATCAACATGAAACTTGTAGATCTCATCGTCTACAACTTTCATGTTTAGAGTTTTTTTTCTAAATTCGATCTCCTTCTCATTCATATTTCACATTCTTCTTCGGAATAATATGATTGGGTCATGTGGCACTTTCTGGCTGCACCACGCGACCCATTTCTTCACGCGCCACGCATCCTCCTCTTTCCACCGTCAGATCGCATCTGGGGCTCTGATCTTCACCGTCCACTACCGCGATGATTCCTAGCCATCTGATCCAGCTCGAGATCCCATCTCCTCCTTCCTTTATCGCCTGCACCTTAAAGCTCCACGTGTCTTCCCCTACACCATCTTATCGTCTTCGAGATGTGGCCATCTTAACCACTCATTCCCTCTTCAAACTCAACCCTTCGATCATAACCCTTATCTCCTCATCGTCATCCACTTTTGACTGTCTATGCGCACGACATGTGGCGTTTCTTGTGCCCTCCGATCGTACCACCCTCGATTAAATCCAAGCCGTCCATAAACGCCTATTTCATGATCGTTGGATCGCTTGATCCAACGGTCGAGCTTCGTCGTCTACCTCCCGCTGCTCCCTCACCCACGATCTCCACCTCGTGCGTCAACCTCCCCCTTTCTATTTTCCCGACCACATCTGCCATCTTCTCCACTCCCCAGCTAGCTCACGATGGAGCTCCATCCTCCACTATCCTCGCAAGCCTCGTGGGTTGCCTCATAACCTCTCCTCGTGCCCCATCTCTCCCACTCAAACCACCTCCACCTGAACCACCACTTTCAGCCTTTAAATACTCCATCGTCGTCGCCCCCACACCTTGTCTGCCTTTATGTGGGGCCTCGCCCAACCCTCCCCTCCTCCCCGTGATAGGGGGAGGACCAAACCGAGGAGCGAAGATGACGGTGGCCTCTGGTGAGACCCTAAGCCATGGTAGGCTTAGCCCCGCGGAGCTCCGCCTCCGCCGAGCTGTCCCTCGTAGCTGCAGGGGTACAACGATGACCAGAGCGTCCCCCAGACGCTCAAGCCCAAGTTCTTCGTCTGCCATTTCTCAAGTAAGCAATTCCGATCTCCCTTCTGTGTTTCCTTTGATTTCTGTAATTTTATTAGCATCCCCCGCACCATCAACCTCCATCAACCATTGATTCAGTTCCTTCGCACTTCCATCATCTCCGCCCTACTCACAAACACATATCCCCCTTTCTCAGCGTCTGGCCACCTCCAACCCATCTGCTCCGCCCTCCACGACGAACCAAGCCTTCATTCCCTCTGCTCACGTAGGCTTCCATCCCATTCACAATCACCTCAAATCGTACGCATCGGCTATATCTAACGAATGCAGGTAGTGAACTTCAATAATCAGAGGCCTCGCTGGAGCTATCTTCATGGGATTCTCCTCCGGCGAACCAACATCGGTCGCGACTTCTAGGAACACATGCTGCTCCGCCGAGCTTCCACAATCTATGCCTTCATGAACTACAAGGGATCGTCTCCACGCTTGATAAGAGGTGGTGGCGCTCGGAGGCCATTGCCGAAGGCCTGAATCTGCCACCAGTCGCAGAGGAGGAGGAAGTCGTAGTTACCGTTGGATGCACCTTCCTGGTGTTCATCCAACGGCCCACACTCGACCACGTCGCCATCCACCACAAGCTATAGATGCCATCAGATCTTCTTGATCGGATGGCCCGTAGAGATCCACATCATCCTTCGAGCCTTCTGCCCAAGCCTGCAGGCTTGGGTACCCCGAGCCTACTCCTAACCAGCTACTGAAGCACTAGAGCCTCCTCCGAGCCTTTGTGTCAGCCTCGCCTCGCACGCGCTTGGTCACGTGAGACCGGGGGCATTTTTGCATGGAGGCCCCCGAAACTTCTTCAATTTGCAACCAGGTCCTGAAAACACGTGCAAACCACATGCGCCTAGGTTATTTTGCATCCAAACCCTCGCGGGTTTTAATAATTGCAAATATACCCTCGTATGTGTGGGTAAATTGTAGGGAAGGCTTCATAGTTTTTGCTATTTGCGTTTTAGTCATTTTTAGGGACATGTTTGCCAGTTTTCTTGCATTTATGCCCCTGGTTTCATGTGTGAATATCTTGAGCATCGTATCTCCATTTGAGTTGATTTTGGTTTCGTTTTGAAGCTAATCTAACGATCTTTTTAATGGCATGTAGTTCTCTGTTTTAACACTGTGAATTTTAATGAATTATTTTAATAGAGAAGTATCATTTATATAACACATTTAATGCCTCGCTTAACTTAATGGATGGAACTAGCTTCATGATGAGAACCCAAAATTGACTACTGATTAAATAACTCGAATATTCGGACTAAATATGGCATTTGCACAGAATTGCATTTCTTTACACCTTGTGGCATGCATATCAAAAATCAAATAAAAAATGTCTCTCTCATGTTTCTTTATACATCATGTCGTGTCTTCATGCATTTCTTGACTCATGACTTTTTAATCTAACACTTAATTTAGGTAATAGACGTCTAAATAATACTTAAGAGGCTCGTGTCCCTGAGTTCGACCTTGGGCTTGACCAAGTAAAATATAAAATCGACCACTTTATTTTGATTGATAAATTTAAATCAAGTGATCTTTTACGCATCCGATTCGGCCAACTACAACGCACTAAAATGACTTATTAAGAGGCCGATTATTAGACCCACCGAATGGCGTCATTGCCGGGGACACGTCTCATCTTTTATCTTGTCTGGATTTTTATTTATTTAATTGAGTGTTTTTTATACTTAGGTAAATTTGTTCATGTTGTCTTGCATTATCAAAATTTTTTCGATTTATATCTAATATTTATTTTTACGATAGGGCCCTTGATGTTCAAGGAGGCGATGAGTAGTTGTTTCCCCGATACGAAGAGCTGCAGAAGCATTTTTTGGGAAAAATGAAGAAGAAGAAATATCTTACATTTTATTCCATTTCATGTAATAATCATATTTACAACGATCTTCGATCGAAGACTCGCACTTGTAAATGAAAAAAGTTCTTCGTGGTTGTGTGGGGATCGCCTCAGTTGAGTTTGACCTAGGATCAGACACGCGGCTCTCGGAGCTATTTTCACATTTTTATTTCTATGTGTTTGATCGTAGGTAGGACACATTATAATCAAGACGTACATAAACATCGCTTCACTTAGTCAAATTAAAAGATATTCTTCCCCGTTAATAGAAGCATGTTAGGTGTGGTTTTTCATAGACTTGCATACATATGATTTTGGTTTCCAATTTAGTCCGAGTTTTCACGAATTTTGCTAAGACATTGTATGTTTTATCTCTTATCATAGGTCATGATTTTTGTCGACTGCATGGCTTTTTCTCGACCTCCCTTCCTGGCTTGATCACCTAGGTTAATGGAAATGGGAGTGAGCGGTAAACAGTGATTGCTTGATTTATGTGCTCACCTTAAATCAGTGATAACCTTAAGCAAATAAATTGGGATTAATAATTGCAAGTTAACCTAAAATGGAGTAAAACCTTGTTTTGGGAGAACAACACCCTTGTTTATGTAGGATGATTTTATTCGACATTTTCTTGATTCTCGCGTAAACTAGAATGCTTTTAATCACCAATAAAAAGACAAGATAATTAACCAACACCTGTTGGTTTCATGTGTGAGTTGATGAATCAAAGGGTTTTTGCATGCTTGTTTGAGCCTTGTTTGCTCCGACACCCTCCCCTAGACATTAGATACTCCATTCATCTCCGAAGATTCATACGCTCATTTGTACATCCATCCTACTTCTTCATTCATTTCAGGTCTCTCCCAACATCAATTATCCATCATTATACTTTTGCTACTCTCAGCCTAAGTATGGGGGGATCTGAATCCCCTGATTTTCTTACTCATCTTTCCTTGCCTTGATACTTTGGTTATTTCTAACCAAAGTATAGGGGGAGCCCACCTAGGCTCCGGTATATTTTTCTATACTTAAATGGACCTATGACTTTGTATCATCTAGTGCCATGAGGACATAGCAAAGTTTAAGTATAAGGGGGTATACCGTATATACCGTATTTGTATTTTAGATATATTTTAAAAATTTTGAAAAATTTAAATTTTTTTGGGCTAAAATACAGTCTTTTGAACTAAGTGGATAGAATATTTTCAAGGCTTTTCTATACTATGTTACACTATTTTCAAAGAAAAATATTTTTGAAAATGATTTGAAAAATGAGCTTTTCTTATTTTGAAAAATCTTCTGAAAATGTTTAGAAAATCTTTATTTGTGTGACATGGTTTGGAAAATTATTTTTGATTTTTAAGGAAAATGAGTCTAACCTGTGTTCTAACTCTAAAAATTCATAAAAATGAAAAAAAATCGAAAATCCTTTAAGAGTCAAAAGTGATTACTAAACTCAAATAAGTAGTCGCGTTCAATGAGGGATTTCCCTTAGCAGAGTAGGTGGTTTGGAGGACATCGCATAAGTCTCCATCCTCAAGCAACGGGCTCTGGCATGTACTTACACCAATACTGGCAGAATGCAGATCTACTCATTTGAGTTTAGACAGTCATTATGTCTTTCAAAGTCTTCAAAAAAATTTAAAAAAATAAAAAAAATTGATGAAGGAGTTGGATTAAATCCCCCTACAGTTTTCACTTCCACACAAGATCAAAAATGTTCAAGGATACTCGGTTTATGAGGTCTTGAGATTTTAGGTTAACCAGCCTTAACCATCATGGTCTTGGACTTAATCATCCACATTTCCCTAGGTTTCTAGATTTGCATGCTATATTGCATGCTTAGTCTCCTACCTTAAGAATATGATCAACACTTCACATGCACGACTGCGGACTCGATGAGATGAGTTGAAATTTCACTTGAGGAACCAGGATGGGGGATTTGATTCTAGATTTGATCTAATGATGCTAGATGATGGGATAAGATCATTGAAGGCTTCATGAAACCTGAGTGTCAGTATTTTTAGCCAGTATGAGAACATGGTTCTTGTACTAATATCTTGATATTAACCCAACTGCCAGGGTGTGAAATAAATAAAAAAATGTTGATCCGTGTGTGCCAACTCTTGGTAAAAGCAGTGGAGATAGCCAACAATATTGCAACTTAAAGAAATATCATTGTTGAAAGAAAAGCTCTCATTCCACAAAGTCAATCATCAAAGATCTTTCCACCAAAGGCGAGCGCTCGCAACCATTTCAAAGTATCCACTTGGACCACCGCTATTAGGACCAGGAGTCGAGCTTGCACCAAAAAAAAGGGCTCTACATCGTAAATTCTACAAGTCTGGGTGTAGAAGGTACGACAGGTACTCAAAAATGGCACACCCCGGTGTATTCATAGGAAAACAAGCGCAGATGACTCCAACTTCTCTTGACGAACGCACTGATCAACACCCAAAAAATTACGTTGATTAATAAGGAACTTGAGAGGATCCTTGTTCCAATGAGAGGGAGAGAAGAATTGACACAATCCTAGATCCTCCATCAAACTAGCTAGCCACCTACACTTTTAAGTCTGACAACTAAAGAGACGATGGATTGAACCTAATATTTGGTTTATTCCTTAGAGTTGAGGATTGGGTCCTTAGGAGAGTTTCTTGGACCGTGACCTTGGGCGACATTGCGACTCTACTCTCGTGAACGGAGTCAACACTTAAGCTCATATCCTTAGTTTATATGTATCAAAGAGAGAGTCTAGAAAATTAGAGGAATTGGATGCCTCTTGATTAAGGCTTGGTTGAGATCTAAGATTTTGGATCTCTAAAATTGGGAATTTTTGAACAGACCAGATCATGTACGCACATGCACAAGGGGGTTAATCTAGCTCATTCATTTTTGTGATGTTGGGGGACAAGCATAGTTTAAGTATAGAGGGTTGATGAAACCCAGATTCATTGTCCTAATTCACATATATTAACCCCCTAGCTTAGACTAAGTGTCAATAAGAACTAGATTAATCCTTGTAATTATCAGAGTCCTAGAATAAATTAAAAAAATATAAAAATAGAAAAATTAAAATTCGTAGTGTTTTTACCCTTAAAAACACTCACAAAAATAATTCTACCTTTGTTTGACCTCATCTCTATGTTTGGTCAACATGAAACTTGTAGATGTCATCGAGACCTACAACTTTCATGTTTTGAGTTTTTCCAAATTCAACCTCCTTCTCCTTCTTATTTCACATTCTTCTTCGGAATAATATGATTGAGCCACGTCGTGCCTTTTGGCTGTGCCACGCGACCCATTTCTTCACGCGCCACGTGCCCTCCTCTTTCCACCGTCAGATTGGATCTGGAGCTCTGGTCTTCACCGTCCACTACCGTGCTGATTGCTAGCCATCTGATCCAGCTCCAGATTCCATCTCCTACGTCCTTTAGCTCCCGTCAAAGTGCCACGTGTCTTCCCTAACACCATCTGATCATCTTCGAGATGCGACCATCTTAACCACTCATTCCCTCTTCAAACCTCAGCCCTTCGATCATAATCCTTATCTCCTCATCGTCGTCCACTTCCGCCCGCCTGTGCACATGACACGTGGCGTTTCTTATGCCCTCCTATCGTAACACCCTCGATTAAATCCAAGCCGTCCACAAACACCTCTTTCCTGACCGTTGGATCACTTGATCCAACGGTCGAGCTTCGTCATCTACCTCCCGCTTCTCCCTCGCCCACGATATCCACCTCGCGCATCAACCTCACCCTTTCTATTTTCTTGACCACATCCGCCATCTTCTCCACTCCCCAGCTAGCCCACGATGGAGCTCCATCCTCCACCATCCTCGCGAGCCTCGTGGGTCTCCTCATAACCTCTCCTCGCGCTCCATCTCTCCCACTCAAACCACTTCTACCTCCACCTAAGCCACCACATTCAGCCTTTAAATACTCCGTCGTCGTTGTCCCCACACCTTGTCTGCCTTTATGTGGGGCATCGCCTAGCCCTCTCCTCCTCCCCACGACATGGGAGGACCAAATCGAGGAGTGAAGACGGCGGTGGACTCTGGTGAGACCCTAAGCCTTGGTAGGCTTAGCCCCGTGGACCTCTGCCTCCGCTAAGTTGCCCCTAGTAGCTGCAGGGTTCCAACGATGACTAGAGCATCACCCAGACGCTCAAGCTCTTCGTCCGTCATTGCTCAGGTAAGCACCTCTGATCTCCCTTCTATGTTTTCCTTTTATTTCTATAATTTTATTAGCATCCTCCACACCATATCAACCTCCATCAACCATTGATTCAGTTCCTCCACACTTCCATCATCTCCCACCCTACTCATCGAACACCTATCCCCCTTTCTCCATGTTTGGCCACCTTCGACCCATCTGCTCCCACCCTCCACGACGGAGGAGAACCAAGCCTTCATTCCCTCCGCTCGCATAGACTTCCATCCCATTCACAATCACCTCAAATCGCACGCTTCTGCTATATATAATGAATGCAGGTAGTGAACTTCAATAATCGGAGGCCTCGCCGGAGCTATCTTCATGAGCTTCTTTTCCGGCGAATCAATATCGATCGCGATTTCCAGGAACACCCGCTGCTCTGCCGAGCTTCCACAGAGCTATATATGCCTTCAGGAACTACGAGGGATCGTATCCACACTTGATAAGAGGTGATGGCGCTCGGAGGCCATTGCCGAGGGCCTGAATCTGCCACCAGTCGCAAAGGAGGAGGAAGTCACAGTTACCGTTGGATGCACCTTCCCGATGTTCATCCAATGGCCCACAGTCGACCACGTCGCCACCCATCGCAAGCTGCAAATAATGTCAGATCTTCTTGATCGGACGACCCGTAGAGATCCACGTCATCCTCCGAGCCTTATGTCCAAGCCTACAGGCTTGGGTACCCCGAGCCTACTCCTAACCAGCTATCGAAGCACCAGAGCCCTCCGAGCCTCCTCTGAGCCTATGTGTCAGCTGAGCCTCGCCTCGCACACACTTGATCACGTGCGATCGAAGGCATTAAGCATGGAGGCCCCCGAAACTTCTTCAATTTGCAACTAGGTCCTGAAAGCACGTGCAAACCACATGCCTGGGGTATTTTGCATCCAAACCCTCGTGAGTTTTAATAATTGCAAATATACGCATGTGCGTGTGGGTAAATTACAGGGAAGGCCTCGCGACTCTTGCTATTTGCATTTTAGTCCTTTCTAGGGACCTATTTGCTAGTTATCTTTATGTTTTCTTACATTTATGCCCCTGGTTTTCATGTGCGAATATCTTAAGCATTGTATCTCCGTTTGAGTTGATCTTGGTCTCGTTTTGAATAATGATCTTTTTAATGGCATGCTTAGTTCTCTATTTTGACAATGTGAATTTTGATGAATTATTTTAATAGCAAAGTGCCATTTATATAATACATGTAATGCCTCGCTTAACTTAATGGATGGAACTAGCTTCATGATGAGAACCCGAAATTGACTATTGATTAAATAGATCGAATATTCTGACTAAATATGGCATTTGTGCAGCATATATTTCTTTGCACCTTGTGGCATGCATATCAAAAATCAAATAAAAAATGTCTTTTTTATGTTTCTTTATACATCATGGCGTGTCTTCATGCATTTCTTGACCTATGAGTTTTTAATCAAACACTTAATTTAGGTAATAGAAGTCTAAATAATACTTAAGAGGCTCGTGTCCCTGAGTTCGACCTTGAGCTTGCCCAAGTAAAATATAAAATCAACCGCTTCATATTGATTGGTAAATTTAAATCAAGCGATCTTTGACGCATCCGATTCGGCCAACTACAGCGCACTAAAACGACTTATTAAGAGGTCGATCATCGGACCCGTCACCCTCTAACTTAATTTTTTTGTGAATGAGATGAGTCATGTTTCGCATGTTGCATCAATTTCCCTTTGAACCCTCTTGATGATCCTCCGCCACCGGACATGGGCGGCCTAGTAGTATAATTTATTTCTTAAAGTTTTTGAATATTCATGTAAAGTTGAATATTTTTATGAATATTAAAAATAGTGATTTTTATTGTATTTTTTCTAACTATCTTTCTTTGTGGTTCTCTAACTGTCGATCATAGTTTAGTAATCGTCATTAATATTATTGTCAACAATGATGGTTATTTTGTATATTATGCCCAACGATTGTTGCAACTACCAAGAATGTGTTCTAAATGATGTGTTTTATAAACTGTTGTCAGAACCTTTCATTGCCGAAAAGATCATTGCCGGTTCTCTTTTAATTCATCGACAGTTTTTCAAACACCGTATATAGTGTATTATTGTTTGTTTCCAGACTGACTTCCGTTAGATAGTGGGGTGCTTTAGGACACAAGTCACACAACCTCCCAACCTAGGAATGTTACATCTTACACCCTTCTCCTCAAATAGACGTGAGGTCGTGAAACTTCAAAACAACAACACAATCTCAATGGTACGAGAACAAGTCCATGATGTAGAGGACTCCTGCTCAATGTGTGTCGAGATCGACAAATCAAAACAAGAATACCTCAACTCTCAAGCACATATTTCCTTTAGGACACACCAGTTAATTAGAGGAGAAAATTAGTGTACTACCTGTCATTCGACTCCATGTTGCATATTCGAGGGGTAACAACTATTACGGAGGAAGCACCAAAAACAGAGGACGAATACTTACCAATCATCAAAATGTAATAAGAATCTTACCATTAAAAACAATCTGGACAGTGGAGATTCATGGAGATGCATGTCCCTTTCTTTGTAGTATTTCATCACACCCTACGATATATTTTTCCTTTAATTAATTAGTTAAGATAACACATTTCACGCAAGGTTCATGCCCCATCAAGTATCAAAAAACTAGATATATGAACTTTAATTCCATGGCGACAATCTCAGTTGTAATTGAAAGAGGCAAGGTGCAAAGCAGAGCAGTCATGAGGTCACACATGGCAGACCTCATCGCTGAAGTGACTGATGTGAAGCTCAATGGACAATCTCAACAATTAATCCACAATAAATAAATAAACTCAAGTTTGGATCAAAATTTATTATAAAACACTACAAACAATTGTGTATAGTAGACAAGTAAGGTAGAGTGTCGAACACATGGAACAAGGACATAGCATGTATATTATTTATCTATAAATAATATAGGTATATGTGTATGTATGTATGTATGTGTATGTATGCACAAAATTAAATAAATGTTTTTTAGTTTTAAAATATTTAATATATATTTTTATTTATATATATATATTATTTTTTATTTATGATTCTTAATTTCTTTATATATAAGAGTGTATATATAAGTATATAAGGTGATATATAATAAATACACAAAATCAGAAAATATCCAAAGAAATGGTCCTTTCTATTTCTTTAAAGGTTTTAAAATATTTATAAAGTATTCATAATAATTATTATAAATAAGTATATATAATAGTATATATGCATATATAAGCTATATATGCTATTATAATTATAAATATAGAAAATATATAAAAATTAACAAACAAAATATTTTATATTTTTCAAATATTCTTATTTTATGATTTTTTGGGAATTTATACTAATTTTTTTATATTTTTAAAATAAGAAAAGGTTAAAAACAAGGAACTTTTAAATAGGACGAATTGTTTTGAGACTTAAAAATAACAAATAGGTCTAAAATTTCTCAAAACCAATTTTAATACATAGTAATATGTATAAAAAAATATATGTATGAAACTAATTTTTTAGCTTTTTAGAAAATAAATTTTTTAAGGTTTAGCAAGGATTTGCTATTTTTTTGAGTTTCTTTTGCTATTTTCTGTGCTTTTGGTCTGTAGTGATAAAATAAGCTAATAAATAGCAATGATTTTTTTGGAATTTTTAGAAAGGTTTTGTATATTTTGTATGCAAAATAACGACACTTTTGAATTGCAACTTGATTTTAAAGATTAAATGATAATACAAAACCCGGAGGGGTTTGCTTGCAAAATGTACACACATGGGTGTCCATGTGAGGTGACCTGGCATTGGACTAAAGTGTAATATTAAAAATTTACAAGGGATCACATGCAATTTGTCCCAAAAGTTTGAACTTAATCAAATATTTACAATACTTTTTCCTAAATGCAGAAAGGGTGGAGGGTAGATGTGTACTTTTTACCACTTAAGTCACTCTGATCCAGATGTTTCTAGTTTGCCATGTGGTGATCTGATGATCCTCGATGAGTATCCCTTCGAAAAGAACCAACGACCCAAATTAGATATGGGTCGTGTTCTTGATCGAATGGATGAGAGTGTCTCATGAAGAACATATGAAGGACTAAACTCCTTCTTGCTTTGATATGATGATTCCCCTTGCTCCGGTGACTAATCACTTCTCTGACAGGCCCAGCAGCTTGCTTGGGCTCCTTTGCATGTAATGGTCATCTCTGATGAAGTTGAGTGAGCTCAGGGAGCTTAGAAGGCTTCTGACGACCTGGGGCTGCTCCAGGCATTTGATGAGGTTCCACATAGCTTCTGGGAGTCACGAACCTACACAAATATTTTCCACAACTTGTGGTCGCCACGACAATGTGGTGAAGCTGAAGCAATGGAATGGTGGAGTGGCGGAGATGTTCCAGCGAGGAGTGACGTAGGAACCTTGACTCCCAGATCCATGATGGATCTGGGTTGAGAAAACGGAGGATCTTGTGGAGAATGTGAAGGGAAATCGAAATGGGCAATATTGGAGTGGATTAATGATGAACCTCCATTTCATCATCTTTTATTCTATCATCTTGGCCTCAAAAACCCTAGCAAATGCATGTAAATACCGTTAATTCATACATCTTAGCATTCATGCATGTGTGTGTAAATAGGGTACAAATTGCGGGTTTTAAAGCTAAAACTATAGAATAAATAAAATAAAAGAAAAAAGAATAAATATTGTAAATATTTTATGACTGAAACCCCGAGACCAAGGCATCTAGATGAATAGGTCGACAGGGAATAAAGTAGGCAGAGATAAGGGCCAAAATACAAAAAATACCCTTTTATTTAATTCATTCTTTATTCATTTTGGACCTATTTTTAAGTTCCACTTTTTATACTCCAAATAAAGAAACTTTTACATGAAAGTTGTAGATAATTAAAATAAAGAAAAATATAAAATTGTTTCTCATGCAAAAATAAACAAACAAAAATTTATGATCTGAATAAAATTTCAGAATCCCAACTTCCCAGACTTGTATCTCTAAAAAACCCCGAAATGTATCGAAATCACCTTTAATTGTATATAATTTTCAAAAAGCTATTTAATGAAGGTGGTTTCATATTTTGCGGATCTATGGTTTGAAAGTTGAGTTTTGGACCGTCCTTGTATACTTATATCGATTAAAATATTTATTTTATTTATTATTCATTATTTTTATACTTTTATTTTTTTATAAATATTGTTTATAACATATGTGTATATTAAAAACAGGAATAAAAATACAAGAAAACACATAAATGAAATACATGTGTACGAAACCTAGGTATAATACCTATAAATATACCTATATAGAATATACTTCTATTTATTTAATTGCACAAAACACTTCAAAAAAATAAATAAAAATATATTTAAGTATATAAAAATGAGTTATAAATATCTAAATTAATAAACCAAAATAAATAAATTAAATACACAAAAAATAATAAAATATATAGATGAATATACTTGTATATAAGCTATAAAAGGTAACTTGTATTTTTAAACCTCTAAAAAATAAGTAAAATCATATTAAAATATTTCAGAAAATAATAAACATTTTTTTATTTTACAACCTAAAAACAATAAAATCTTTTGCTATTTTACAATAAAATTTTAAATCTTTTTTCCAAGGAATTTCCGGGTTGGTCCACGTGGACCAACCGGGAGCTTCCGTTGGTTGACCTCGGTTAACTCTTTGACCGAGGTCTAGCTCTATCAGCCTGTGTGTTTTGACCTCGCTTCTCGCTTTTTTCGAGGACAACCTTTGCACTATTTTGCGATACATTCTTCACGACTGATGAACGCCAATTTTCCTCTTTAAAAATAGGTAATTGTCCGTAGCATAGGAGGCGAATTCGGTTCAGCAAAAACGGCAATCATTGAATGTTGTGGACTATTTTATACTTGGCAAATCTACCAAGGTCGAACGCAAGGACACGTCTACCTAATTTATTTATCGAATTTTGATTCATGACGCACATGCGTGAATTATTTCAAGTTCAGGTCTGCAAGATGCACTATGCTGATTACAATGCAATGCCATGATGTGTGCAATTTTTAGTTGGTTTTTATGCAATTATAAGATGATGCATGAAAATAATGTAAGAGAATTTATATGCCGACTAAAGACTACAAATATACCCTAAAAATTATGAGCGTAATAAAATGGAAATCAGTGTCATTTTAATCACAACATTAAAAACAACCATCAAATCAGAGCAAGGACAAAGGGGACGAAGTCATCATCTATCACAATAAAAATTTACTTCATTTAAAACAGTAGCAGATGCGAAAATTAAACATGACATGATGTAGAGGACAAAACAAGGATCAAAACGACACTAAAATCATGCAATTTGGACCTACAATGCTCAAGTTATGCTAAAAATAATGCAAGGGCATAATTGTAATAAAAATGCAAGAAAAATAAATGATAAATATTACATTTAGGTCCCTGGAGGGACCTAAATGCAAATAAGAAAAACCGCCTGGGCCCCTTCATAAATTTTCCATTGCACGGGGGCATTTTTGTAATTTCTTGAAAGTTGGAGGGCCTCCCTGTAAAATACCCAGGCACGCACGTAAGCCACGTGCCTGGGGACCCTTATGCAAATATCAAAAATACCAGGGTCATTCGTGCAATTTACCCAAGCCCTCACGTGCGATGCACGTAAGGCGCCTAGGCTCGGGAGGCAGTCTCAGGGTCGGGACACGTGGCTGTGTCTGATGGTTCGATTCGAGGTTAGGATGACCCGAGCCTATTGGTACGGACTGAGGCTCGGGTCTGCCATGTGCCATCTTCACGGTCGTCCGATCAGGGATGATCGGACGACATCTGTAGCACCTTCTTCCTCCGCGACCCACCAGAGAAGGCGAGGCTCCGGCAAGCCTGCCATAGCTCTGCTGGGCTCCAATCGCTCGCCTGAAGCTCTGAAGATAAAGCTGAAGGGTCGGCGAAGGAGCTGGTGAGCTGGCGATGCTCCAATGGTGTCTTGAACGGCTGATCGATGGAGCTGCACCGGCGGTGAAGATTGGAGTTGGAGCTCAGGTGCGATGTCCGGCCATTGATGCTGTGTGTACCTGCAGATGTTAGATGCAAATAGCCGAAGCGTGAAGTGATGTGAAGTGAGTGGGCTGGGGGCCGTGAGGTGTCGGAGATGGGGGCCCTGGGTCTTCTTCTCCGGCGAGGCGGTGAAGAAGGGGATCAGAGCGTGAGGGGTTCTAGAGAAAGGGAAGGGGTCGGCGAGGATGCCTGTGAGGTGGCTAGTGTCGTGAGGTGATCAGATGGAGGTGAGGCTGATTGTAGGCGGCGGGATAAATGAGAGAAAACACTAGAAAAGGAAGGGGGAGGGAAACCTCGTCGGGGAAGGGGAACCCTGGTGGAGGAGGCTACTTGGGATGAGGCTCAAATGAGCCTTGGGGTCGTCGCCCAGCTAGTCAGCAAGGCCAACGAGCTTGGCGGCCAGAAGCGCCTCTACACGGCGGAGGAGCCGTGGGTCGACACCGGGTACTAACCCATTGTTGCCTTGACGTTCCACCCCTCCGCTGTCACCGGAGGGGCGGAGGAAGCTAGGATTAAGCCTAAGAATGGTGGACAAGGGTGATGGAGACGGAGGGTGGCTATTTAAAGGTGGACGAGATCGACAGATATGGAAGGGGCAAGGTGTTTTTGCATGGAGATAATGGAGGTTGGGGTTAATGGTGGTGTTACTTGAGGATTACACGAAGGAGGCAGAGGAGTGGGCTGTGAGGGTATGGCATTAGGAGAGGAAGAAGGTGGCTGGAGCGACGGCCAAAAATGGAAGGGGGCGTTGGGTTGGCGAGATGAAACGGCTGGGGGAAGGGGGTTACGAAGGAGGAAGATGATGGGCGAGCCGTTGGATCATGCGATCCAATGGTTAGGATGTGAGCTCAGGAGGAAGGCCATGATCAGATCCAAGGATCTGATCGCACGACTGATGTTAGGGTGCGAGGGAGCGGTTAAGATGAAGAGCGGGGGTCCATCCAAGAGTGAGGGGCGAAGGGGTGACGTGGAGCATTATCGACCGTAGGATGAACGTGGGATCGGGCGGCTATGGAGGCGGGGCGACGTGGCTTGAAGATAGGCGTAGGATAGGAGGTCGATCCAACAACTATAGATGAGGCACTGGGTAGCGGTTGGGATTTGATCTGGAGACAGATCTGACGGCTGGGGAGTGGAGCAGCGGTGGACGGCGGAGATGGGAGTGGAGGTGAGTGGATCCGACGGTCCATAAGGGTGCCGCGTAGCGGAAGTGGAGGCGGGCCACGTGGGCGGCCCAGAGGGCGCCACGTGGCCCAATGAGAAAATTTTGAGCATAAAAACAAAGATAAATTCTCCCTCGATCTTTGGAGCGCCCCGTCAACCCTTCAAAAGCCACCTCCGCTTTTCAATTTGATTTTTGAACCCCATTTAATCCCGTTTTCTCCCCCTTTCTTGTGCTTCGGCTAGCTGGTGGTGACAGCTCCAGCTCCAGCCAAAGTGGACGGAGTTTCGGCACGGATTTTGGCGAGTTCCACCACCTCCGACGATCTCCGCCATTGAGGTTCTTCCTCAGGTATATCTGCCTTCGAGGTCCTCCCCTTTCCCTTGTTTTCTTTTAGTTTTACGTTTACCATCATCCTAGGAATCGATCCATATTGTTAGTTTAGGGTTTCGTCCATCAAATCACCCAATCACAACCTTCGACAAAGTGGCTCCGACCAACTCCGATTTTGTCATCTCCCGCACCCATTCGCTTCGCAAACCGTCGAGGCATTTTGCCCTCGTCGGTGTCACTATTTTTGTGCAGGTCTTGGAGCCCATCGTGCGCCTGGGTCACTTTTTGGTGCCCGTCGGAGGCATTTGGGGGTGCTCCGCTCCTCCACCTCCGCCGACGCGCTCCGATGATCGCCGTCACCTTTTGATGCTGCCAATCAACAGAGGACACCTGCAGGATCCTCCCCATACATTTTGAAGCTTCAAGTCCACCGGAGTCCGGAGGGAGAGCTTGGAGAACTTCGCCTGGGCGGAGCTCCTCTCTGTTCTTCCTCCTGCATCCTCAGCCGTTGGACCGGGCTGTGGATCTAGATCGCACAGCCACCGTCGGATCGAGCCCTCCAGCAACCGTTGATCCTCAGCGTAGGATCTAATCTGGGCTTTTTTTTAGCCGTTGGGTTGTCGCCACGTGTCAAGTGGAGACGCCAACGCCGTCAGATCGTCTAGGCGTGGATATTTTGCTAATTAACCCTGTCCCTTATTGTATTTATATAACAGAACCTAAACTTTCATTGGTAGTTTATAGTTTTGTAATATTTGCAAAAACACCCTTCAAGTTTCTGTATTTGCATCTAGGTCCTCGACCACGTCACCTCACATGCCTGTGTGGGTAAGGGGGCGGGGTATTTTATGCAGGGACCCTCGCTGTTTGCTTTATTTCATTTAGGTCCAGGAACTTTCAGTTACGTTGTATTGTTTTTGGTAATATTGTAAAGTAGCCCCTCAGGTTTTTGTTATTTGCGCTTAAGTCCCTGCCATGTGCATGACCACTATGTGCATCAGTGGGAATTTTGCGCCGCATACCCCTGGTTCTTGTGTATTTGTGTTTGGTCCTGGAACTTTGTTAATTAGTTCTAATTTTGTGGAAAAATTGCACTGTGGCCCTGTATGTTTTGGATATTTACATATATGCCCTCGCTAGTAGTGTAGTTTCTCTCTGTCGTCTCTATTTATTTCATAAATGTATAAAATTCGTAAAATCACCAAAAAAGGCATACACTCCTGTTGCATTGTGCTTCCACGTTATATTTTTATTTGGCATTTCTGTTGCATTTTATTATTTATAAAAATTCTAAAACATGCATTTTCTTCACTGTTTGCATTAGAAAATACATAAAAATTAGAAACCGATTTTGAAAAATTCCAAAAAATTATATTTTGTGTGTTTCTATATGTTCTAAATCCAAACCAAAAGTGACTAAAAACTCAAAAGAAAATTCCTAAAAGTTAGAAAACCCCTAAAATCTTCATAAAAATCTTAAAAATTCCACAAAAATCCTAAAAATATAATTTTTGTCTCTAAATTTTCTTTTTTCTATTATCTTTACTTTAAAATATATTTGAGGAATTTTGGACCCTGTTTGATATTTTTCATCCTCATTTTAATTTCAGCCATTAACTTTGTTCACTATTTTAGTACTTTGACTTTAAAAGTACCAAAAAAATTAGGAAAAATTTGGAAAAATCATAAAAACATTGGAAAAATATAAAAAGTTCAAAAATATTTTATTTCCTAGATTTTGAGTACTTTTACCTATATATGTCCCTTTATTATCTCTCTTGTGCATAAATATTCTATATTGTTGTATTACTTTATTTAAAAGAAAAAGAAAATATAAAAATATAAAATATAAAAAGAAATACAAAATTAGTAAATTAAAAATCAAAGTACAAAAATATAAAATCAAAAATTAAATAAAAATATAAAATTAAAAACCCACAAAAATAACACACTTGTAGGCCTTTGATTACATTCACTCTTGAGCACTTTTTCCGATCTATCCTGCTTGTTCCCTGTGTTCGACACTCTACATTACTTGCACTATACACATTCTTGTTGTAGAGTTATAATAAATTTTAACTCCGTACATTTACTTTCATTGCTTGATTTATCTCTTGTGGGTTAATTGTTGACTGAAGTCCGGATTTTCTTGCGGGTCGCCACAACGACTTTGCCTCCGCCTTATGTGGGGGCATATTTAGACCCGTGGAAAACCGCTTCATCAAATGGCACCGTTGCTGGGGAACAACATCGTATAGATCATTTCTTTGTGATTGATTGTGATTGCTTGTCTACATTTTTGTCTCTCTCATTTATTGATATATTTTGTTGAGCTATCTAACCTCCTCTCTTTGTGACTTTGTGCGAGGTACCATAGATCGAGGGAGGCGCTCTACCCTAGGCGCCTGCGTACCCACGTGAAGTCAGCTTCGACCTGCTACTCTTGCACCAAAGCGGACTTAGAGAGATTTTGTAGTCCTAGCTCTAGTTTCATTTTCATTGCATTACTTGTGTAATTTGAAGTGAGTGAGTAACTATAACTTGTAATATTAAGGACTTGGACACTTCAACACTTCACGAGGTCCAATGCTTGAGGGATAGTACGCTTAGGGGCCTCGTTGGTTTTTTCGTGGCTTTTCGCAGTTTTTGCCGATTTTATTACCTGCTTGTTTCACGCGGATTTAGCTCCTAGATTTAGGAGTTTTTACTGATTGTGACGTAAATAGCTAAGGCCCAACACTTAATATCTTGCCTGTGCCTATAGATCGTAATTGGGCTTAGCTAAAAGTCAATTGAAAAAGCTATCTGACTTGGAGTAGAGACCACGTGTCGGGAGGGGTCGTATACAACGCTTGTAGGATCCATTGTGGTAGACATCGATCGGCTCCCAAGACCAGACTCCGATCTCTCTTCCTAGTCATAGCTACTTGTGCTTCACGATTAATAGAAGTTGCTCATCTAGGGACGATTTCCTTGTGCATCATATAGGTAGTTTATTTCCTGTCTTTTAATTTATGCGCGGATCACCATGCATGTAGAGTGCTGGGGCAAGGTACGCATTTCTATCTTTTCATGCATCATTGTGTTTGATCGCGCATCGGCTTTTCTGACTTCCTCCCCCGTTTTATTGGACTCAAAATAACCAAGGAAATCGAAAAATTCGTTAGGCGTTGCTTTTATTCAGAAAATACCTAAAAAGTGACAACCAAATAAAATTGGGACTGCTAATGCAAACTTGGCCTTAAAACTCACCCCACCAAAATTTTTTTCTTGGAGAAAGTAACCCCCTCATTGTTTGATTTATCTGCAGCGAGAGAGTGACCCGCACACTAGGCTAGAGCCACACCCGAAATCCTAATTAACTATTGGTCTTGGTAAGTCGTTCTCCAGTGAGGATCTCTCCGGTAACCGGTAAAGCGGACCGCGATGTCCTTAGCATATTGAGTTGATCGGATAGCCGGTAAACGGTCCGCAATTCATACTGGTTGGGAAAGATCTCATTTGGGATTGGGACAGTCGGCTAGGAGAGTTGGGTTCCCAACAGCCCGCTTAATCGCTCTGATAGATTGATTGATCACCTAACTAAAATTGACTAGATAAACGACCGAACCTTCATGGTCATCAGCTCAAGAGTTGCATAGGTGAATTGTGGGTTTGATTGCCAATCTTGTTTGCATTCCAGATCTCATCCGCCTTTTTCTCCAGATCAAGATGATGGGAAGGAGATCCCTGAGCCCACGTCTGGTGGCACCGCTATCGAGCACTCCTCCTTTTTCATCTAGGTCGGCTTCGGGGAGTTTAGACCCACTCTTCGAGCCCGAGTTCACGTCCAACGTGTTTCCCCCTTGATCACCCTTCTTCTGTCAGTCCTGAGGTGTCAGAGTTTAGTGCAACAGAAATTCTGGACATTTGACGGCACCTGAGATGGGTACCTTTTCCTTTGCAGAGACCCAAGACATGGCCAACAGTGAGGGACGCCAGATGAGCAGGGACAACCTTCATATGTATACGATTAGACTGCCATCAACAATTCACTGCTAGCTTCCCTGGACAAGATGCAGAGACAGATCAGAGATCAGGGAGCCTTCATGGGTGACATTATGAGAGAACTGGTGCATATGCGAGCCAATAGAGAAGACAGACCTGAGGGCGGTGGAGAGATTACAGATGCAGGACCCGATGCAGGCGGCGGAGCAGGAGGAGACCAACAACTGGAGAGGCCACCATCGACGACCATGAGACAGTTGCACAACCCAGCTGCAACCCTCACTCACCGATGGATTCAGCTTCCTCCCATTATTGGGAATTTTGAGCTTCACCCCCAGATGATCCAGTTGTTGCCCAAGTTTCATGGGCTAGCCACCGGGGAGCCTCATCTCCATCTGCATAAGTTTGATATGATTTGCAGCACTGTCCACGACAGACTTGTGGACGAGGACACAATAAAGATGATTGCCTTCCCGTTCTCATTAATTGATCGAGCAGCCTATTGGCTGAAGCATCTTGGGAGGTATGTCACAACTTGGGAGCAGCTCCGGACCGCATACTTGAATAAGTATTTCCCTCTCGGCTGGACCAAAGCAGCGTAAGCTATAATAAATAACTTCACAATGATCCCGAATGAACAATTCCATGAGGCTTGGGATCGCTTCAGAGAGCTCATTGACCTGTGTCTACATCATGACATATCGAAGCTCAACCTTGTTCAGAGTTTCTTTTATGGGCTGACACCGGAGCTGCAGGGACTTGTAAATGCCTCTTGTGGTGGGTTAGACTTTTCCAAGGGTGAAGACGAGGTTTGGGCCATCTATGAAGGGATGGTAGAGAACTCGACAGTAATGGCCCAATCCCGAGTCTACATACAGCAGAAGGCCCCCCAAGGGGCAAGATCATATCAGAGGATTGCACGCATCGATGCCGGTCCCCACACTTCGTCAGCAGCAGCAGCAGCTCAGGTCGAATCCATCACAGCCTACATGGAGATCATCAACGAGAAGTTGGACCGCATTGAGATCCTTGAGAAGAAGCAGAGCCAGGGGCTGGTCCAGATGGACCAGTTAACGCAGACCATGAGTGACCTGAAGACACAGATCTTATGTATTCAGGAAGCACAGACGTCCATACAACCCCCTAGATCACGTGCTGATTCCAGCAGTAGCAGCTCCACCCAGCCCTCTGCCACACACCGTCAGGTTCACTACATCCATGCAGAGCCGGTTCAACAGCTACCATACTATCCATCGCCGCCACTATCTCAGGAGACTCAGATGGTGGTTTATCACCCGGATCAACCACTGGCAGTTCTACCTCCACCACCCTTTAAGTAGGATCCATTAATGGAAGTCAATGGGATATGTTACGATCGGTACCCTCAGCAGGCCGGGATTCGTCGTGATCATCCCAGATTCCATTGGACCACTGGAGGCACCTCCTCCCAACAGTAGCCTTCCCCTCAGGGTAGTTAGAGCAGCCAGTAGCAACAACCCTATCACTCCCAGCAGCAGTATTAGTAGGGTCCCCGTCCCTCTAATCAGGGACAACAGTGAAGGCAGCGTCAACAGCCTTACCAACAGTACTCCTAACCTCCCCCTCACTATTCACAACAACAGCAGCCTCATTCCCAGCATGGGAACACTTCCGGTTCTCAGGCACCTACCTTCGAGAACCCGGCTCCTGATGACCTCGCCCGCTTGCTCTCCGAACAATAGGCATCCTTTCGACGAGAAAAGGATGAGTTTCGACAGGAAATGAGGGATATTATCAAGGTCAAGGCTGCCATACCAGCTCAGATCAAGCCTAACCCGAACAGTTTGAAGAGGAAATTGGAGCAGGTACAGTCTACAGAGGATACCACTCCTAGTGACTTTTTGAATGACATGTCTTCTTCTATGTTTGATGCTGATTTCGTGACTAGTAGGAGCGGTAGGATGCCAGCCGGTGACGCCTTGTCTGAGCGACAACCACATGAGGAACCAGGAGCGCTAGACGAGGAAAGTAGCAGTGCTGATGCCGCTAGGGATGTTGATGACGGTGGTGCTGATGTCAGCATGGAGAGAGATCCAGACAACGGTACTAAGGCCTTCGTGACTCCAGATGCATGCGGTGGTACTGAGGCTACCATTTTGCTTGATGTAGATCCAGATGCAGATGGTGGTGCTGATGCCACCATTTTTGATGCTGAGCCAGAACACGGTGCTGATGCCGCGAAGTCAGATGCCGTGGGTGGTACTGAGGCCACCACTTCTACTCATGATGTATTTCCCTCTGTTGTGTTACCACCTTTTTATATCTCAGGGCTGTGGTAACAAGAAAAAGACCAAAAAATGAATAAAGTAAAGGTTTCTTCATCTTCTCAGAGTCCATATGTTTGCATGATGATCTTGGTATGGACTCCATTCCTTCACAGGCACAGGAACCTATTCCCAGCCCTCCATCTGAGGAGAGCCCAGTCATCCCCTTCCCTCAAGCACTCCGCTTGGCGAAGTGGAATAAAAAGGAAAATTCCAAAAAGACACAACAGTTGGAGTTGAGCCAACACATGATTGACAGATTTCAGATTCACCTGACTCTACAAGAGGAACTTGAGCACATCCCCCTCTTCCAGAAGAACTTGCGAGAGAAGACTACTGTACGCAGGAAGAGGAGGAACCACAGAGGAGGGATGGATTGCCGTATGCCACTCACTACGCTAGCCGGACTTTGGATGCCGCTCAGCGGAATTATACTGTGATTGAGAAGGAGATGCTAGCTGTAGTCTTTGCTTTGGATAAGTACAGATCACATATTCTGGGACCAAGAGTGACTATCTATACAGATCACACCGCCATCCGATACCTCATGGCAAAGAAGGATGCCAAAGCTCGACTTACCATATGGATCCTTCTGCTCCAGAAGTTTGATATTGGGATTAAGGATAAACCTGGAGTTAAGAATGTGGTGGCAGATCACCTCTCCTGCTTAGAGAACCTTGAGGAATCTGAGCCCATTGCACATATCACTAAGACATTTCCAGATGAGGCGATCCTTGCCATCGCCTCACTTCCATGGTACGCCGATATTGTGAACTATCTTGTTGCCAAGACGGTTCTACAGGGTTGGTCCAGGCGGCGACTGGAGACTTTCCTTGCAAAGGCCAAGTCATACCATTGGGAGGATCCTGTCCTTTATCATGAAGGAGGGGATAGTATCTGAAGGAGGTGTATCCCTCAAGAAGAGCTGCATAGCGTCCTCACTTACTGCCACAAGCTTGAGGCAGTAGGACATCATTCTGGGAGACGGATATCACATAAGGTGCTCCAATCCGACCTTTGGTGGCCTACTCTCTTCAAGGATTTTGATGAATTCGTGAAGAGGTGTATTAACTGTCAGAAGATGGGTACTTGCAGACAGAGAGACATGATGCCCATGCATCCCGTTCACTTTTGTGAGGTTTTGATGCATGGGGGATTGATTTCATGGGCCCATTTCCTAAGAGTCAAGGATTTGAGTACATTCTGCTTGTTGTAGATTGTGTGAGTCGTTGGGTTGAGGCCATCCCCGCCCGAGCTGCATATGCTAAGACCGTGTGTCAATTTTTGAGGAAAAATATCATTTCACGGTTCGGGGTACCTAGAGTTCTGATTTTACATGGGGGTCTCACTTTATCAACGACAAGGTAAGGGCCCTTGCAGATGAGTTGAGCATTGACCATCATGTTGCCACTCCATACCACCCTCAGACTAATGGTCTTGCTGAAGTATCGAATAGGGAGATCAATACTACTTTACAGAAGGTAGTCCGCCCAGATCGAAAGGATTGGTCACAACTTTTGGACTCGGTCTTGTGGGCCTATCGGACTTCCTTTAATAAACCATTAGGGACATCTACCTTTCGTCTCGTCTATGGCAAGCCATGCCATTTGCCAGTGGAAATCAAGCACAAGTCACTATGGACAGTTACATAGTTATTATTGGATCCCGAGAGTATAGGAGAACATAGGAGAGCAGATTTGGCAGCCCTGGAGGAGCTGAGAGATACAACCTTTTCGAGTAGCCTACAATACAAGGAAAAAGTGAAGACATGGCACGATTCTCATATCAGCCATAAACAGTTTGAGCCCAATCAACGAATATGGTTATTTGATTCTAGGCTGAAATAATTTCCAGGGAAATTACAGAGTAAGTGGAAAGGTCCATATGTGGTCAGAAAGGTACATGACAATGGCAGTATTGATGTATCCGAGTTGTCATCTTCCTCTACCTTTCGAGTCAACGGTCAACGCCTGAAACTATATCTAGATCATGATCCGCCGACCGTTGACGTTTCCCCTATTCATATGGTATGAGATGTGCTCTTTGACTCACATCACCTGCATCTCATACATGGTTATCACTTCCATCTTCCACTGTATAGATCCATTTGTCCATATCATTCATTCTTTCATTCGTTATGTCTGCCACCCTGTCGTCATCTTATGATTTTGCTATACTTAGGACACACCTTGTCCTAAGTATAGGGGGGTGCACACACTGAGTTGTGATCTGTTTATTCTCTTTTCTTCTTTTCTTTTTCTATCTTCTTTATTTATCAAAAAGGCGTCACCCCTTTTTGTCAGTCTTCTATGCTTAGGACGTACTTTGTCCTAAGTATAGGGGGTGTGCACCCCGAGCTGATTCTATCCTTTGATCCTCTCTACTGTCTCCTCTTCTTGTCTATACTTAGGGATATATTACCCTAAGTATAGGGGGAGACAGTCTGAGTACGATCTGTTCATTCCCACCCTTGACCCTCCCTGTGTAGTGTACAATCTGCTATACTTAGGATTATTTGATCCTAAGTATAGGGGGACGGTCGACTTCTCATTTGTTTATCCATTCATCTTGTATTCATTTATTATTTAGACTTTTCTATACTCAGTACGAGTTATGTCTTCTCTTTTCTCTCCGATCTATGAGGACATAGCTCAAGCTAAGTATAGGGGGGTCGTATATACCGTGTATATACTTTAGCCATAACTCATACTTTCGTATTTTCTTAATAAATATGGCTATCATACTTACAAAATTCATTAAAAAACTTAATAAAAAGATGTGATTATTCCTCAAATTCTTTTTGTACTTACTGACTAATAATCGGGTGAAAATGTTTTTTGTAAAATATTTGAAAAATAGTTTGAAAATCTCTGTGAAAAATCTTTTAAAAACTATTTTGAAAATATTTTGTTACATGTTTTCAACCTTTGTGAAACATTTTGTTTGAAAAATTATTTTCTTTATGTGAAATAAAATGTTTGAAAAATGATTTGCAAATGGTTTGAAAAATGGTTGCGAAAATATTTGAAAATCCATAGATATTGTTTGGAAAAACCTTTGAAAAATGATTTTTAAATGCGTGTACATGTTTGTAAAAATGTTTGTAAAAATTTTTTTGGACTATAGTTTTCAAAATTATTTGAAAAACCTGTTTCAAATAAGTTTGAGGAATATATACATCTCACCTAAAATTCTTTATTATATATACCTATAAAAATTGACCACTTACCCTTGTGAATTCTTAAAAATCTACTTCTTGTAAATATAAAATGCATCCCCATATAAATATTTGTACCTAGTTTTTAGCCAAAATCTTTTGATTTTCAAAAATCCCAAAAACATTTGCAAAATTAAAGTACAAAAAACATTTGAAAAACCTTTTTGAAAGATACAAAAAAAATGCATATGCATCATCTTTTCAAAAACCCATAAAAAGTTCAAAATCTTTGAAAATTGCATCACAAAAATATTTTCTGCATAGCATTTGCATGGCATTCACATTTTTCGGATTGAGTTTGTTGGTTGACCAAGTCTAAATAAAATTCGAAGATTGGAGCTTGGTTGGACCTTAAATCTACCTAATTAATAGGAACCTTACAGGGGCTGAGATTGAGGTACTTCAGGTCTAGTGGACTTAATTCTTTGAGGATCACGAGACTTGGTTCAATGGATTCTTGACTATCTAAGTAGAGTATTTCAGAGCACACGCACAACTCTTGTTGATAATGACCTAACTTGGACACCCGCACCTTTCACATGGCTCAACTCAGTTGGAGTGGTAAGGGGGTTGGATTTGCCGGTATAAGACGCACACATGTGGAAACACTTGTCCTCCTCTAGGGAGGGAAGTGCACCCCAACCCATCCGGTAATGATGAGTTTTGAGGATAGGAGATTGTGGGTTGCAATAAAGCTTCAAAAGAGGGATAGTCTTCTGGCTCAAGAGGAAAAACTCCCTATGTAAATGCTGTTGTATACAATCTTTCAAAAAAATGCAAAAATCAAAAACTCCAAAAAAGTGGACAGGCCTGTAAAAAAAGAAAAATGCCTACCGGAGTGTACATATGTGTACAGTCAATAAGAAAGCTTGAGCTTCAAAGTCAAATCATGTGAGCCTGCAGCTGGATGACTTGGCTACACTAGTCTTGCATCCTAGGATAGGTAGCTATACTGGCTACCATCTGTTCTTCTCTTTACCCCCTCCTCTTGAGCTGGTTGCCACTTGAACTTAGAAGGGAATACCTCGCTCCTTGAGGAATGAGTTGTTGGATTGGGGAATCATTGGGTTGTCATACTGGAGAAGCCAGTCTCATTGTCATTTCAGTTGCGGAGAGCCACCATCATTTACATTATACAAGTCAGATTCATAGTCGTAAGGGTTTGTGTATGAGTTGAAGTATTCTGACCTGGCTATTGAGGAGACTTGAACAAATTTTTGGGAGTCTCAAAGGATGTTGGATTTCAAATCCGGTTCTCATTAAGGTTCTGCCCGCACTAAAATTTCAAAGGTCCGACTTAAGCTCCAAACTTTGATTTTATGAAGACAAGTTTGATAATTAAATTCAATCCAATTTTCTTCTTTTTATTTTCTTTGATTTTCTTTTCTGCACTTATTGCATAAGTGTTTGCTAGGGACTAGCAGAGGAAAGTATAGAGGGATGATGAACCTCCATTTCATCATCTTTATTCTATCATTTTGGCCTCAAAAACCCTAGCAAATGCATGTAAATTCCCTTAATTCATGCATCTTAGCATTCATGCATGTGCGTGTAAATAGTGTACAAATTGCGGTTTTTAAAGACAAAATTATAGAATAAAGAAAAGAAAAGAAAAAGAATAAAATATTGTAAATATTTTATGACCCGGAACCCCGAGATCTAGGCATCTAGATGAATAGGTCGACAGGGAATAAAGTAGGGGGAGATAAGGGCCAAAATACAATAAAAATACCCTTTTAGTTAATTCATTCTTTATTCATTTTAGGACCTATTTTAAGTTCCATTTTTTGTACTCCAAATAAATAAACTTTGTACATGAAAGTTGTAGATAATTAAATAAATAAAAATACAAAATTGATTTCATGCAAAAACAATGTACAGACAAAAAGTTATGATCTGAATAAAATTCTAGAATCCCAACTTCCCATACATGTATCTCTCAAATAAAAACCCAAAATGTATCAAAATCACCTTTAATTATATATAATTATCAAAAAGCTATTTAATGAAGGTGGTTTCATATTTTACGGAGTTACGGTTTGAAAGTTGAGTTTTGGACCCTCCTTGTATACTTATACCGATTAAAATATTCATTTTGTTTATTATTCATTATTTTTATACTTTTATATTTTTATAATTTTGTAAATATTGTTTATAACATATGTGTATATTAAAACATGAATAAAAATACAAGAAAACACATAAATGAAATACTTGTATATGAAACCTAGGTATAATACCTATAAATACACCTATATAGAATATACTTCTATTTATTTTATTACACAAAACAATTCAGAAAAAATAAATAAAAATATATTTAAGTATAAAAAATGAGTTATAAATATATAAATTAATAAACCAAAATAAATAAATTAAATACACAAAATAAAAATAAAATAATAAAATATATAGATGAATATATCTGTATATAAGCTATAAAAGGTAACTTGTATTTTTAAACCTCTAAAAATAAATAAAAATCATATTAAAATATTTCAAAAAATAACAAACAATTTTTATTTTATAATCTAAAAATAATAAAATTGTTTACGATTTTAAAATAAATTTTAAAATCATTTTCCAAGGAATTTCCTGTTTGGTCCACGTGGACCAACCAGGAGCTTCCGTTGGTTGACCTTGGTCAACTCTCTGACCGAGGTCTGGCTTCATCAGACCATGTGTTTTGACCCCGCTTCTTGCTTTTTTCGAGGACAACCCTTGCACTATTTCGCGATACATTCTTCACGACTTTTGTGCCTCGTTAATCCCTCTTTCACGCCCTCATTTTTCCAAGGCCGAGGATCGTCGATTTCGTCCATCTCCCTCGATCATTGGAGCACCCCGTCAAACCTTCAAAAGCCACCTCTGATTTTCAATTCGATTTTTGAACCCCATTTTTTCCTATTTTTCTCCCCCTTTCTCGTGCTTCGGTTAGCTGGTGGTGACAGCTCTAGCTCCAGCCAAAGTGGGTAGAGTTTCGACGTGGATTTGGGCGAGTTCCACCACCTTCGGCAAGCTCCGCCGTTGAGGTTCTTCCTCTGGCATATATGCCTTCGAGGTCCTCCCCTTTCCCTTGTTTGCTTTTAGTTTTACGTTTACCATCATCCTCGGAATCGATCCATATCGTTAGTTTAGGGTTTCGCCCATTAAATCACCCAATTACAACCTTCGACAGAGTGGCTTCAGCCAACTTCGATTTCGCTGTTGCCCACACCCATTCGCTTCGCAAATCATCGAGGTATTTTTCCTTCGATGGTGTCACTATTTTTGCGCAGGTCTTGGATCCCATCACGTGCCTAGGGCACTTTTGGGAGCTCGTCGGAGGCATTTGGGGGTGCTCCGCTCCTCTACCTCCGCCGGCACGCTCCGGTGGCCTCCGCCACCTTTTGACACCACCAGTCAACAAAGGACACCTGCAGGATCCTCCCCATACATTTTGAAGCTTCAAGTCCACCAGATGCCGGAGGGAGAGGTTGGAGAGCTTCGCCTGGCCGGAACTCCTCCCTGTTTTTCCTCCTGCGTCCTCAGCCATTGGATCAGACCGTGGATCCAGATCACACAGCCACTGTCGATCGAGCCCTCCAACAGCCATTGATCCTCAGCATAGGATCTAATCTAGGCCATCAAATCCGAACCGTCATCGACCGTTGGGTTGCCGCCACGTGTCAAGTGGAGACGCCATCACCATCGGATCGTCTAGGTGTGGGTATTTTGCTAATTAACCCCTGCCCCTTTTTGTATTTATTTAATAGAACCTAAAATTTCATTGGTAGTTTAATAGTTTTGTAATATTTGCAAAAACACCCTTCGAGTTTCTTTATTTGCATCTAGGTCCTCGGCCACGTCACATCACGTGCCTGTGCACGTGAGGGGGTGGGGTATTTTACGCGGAGACCCTCACTGTTTGAATTATTTCATTTAAGTCCAGGAACTTTCAGTTACGTTGTATTATTTTTGGTAATATTGTAAAGTAGCCCCTCAGGTTTTTGTTATTTGCACTTAAGTCCCTGCTAGGTGCGTAACCACCACGTGCGTCGGTGGGAATTTTACGCCGCATACCCCTGGTTCTTGGCTATTTGTGTTCGGTCCTGGAACTTTGTTAATTAGTTCTAATTTTGTGGAAAAATTTCACTGTGGCCCCGGATGTTTTAGATATTTACATATATGCCCTTGCCAATAGTGTAGTTTCTCTGTGTTGTCTCTATTTATTTCATGCATCTATAAAATTCAAAAAATAACCAAAAAAGGCATACACTCCTGTTGCATTGTGCTTCCATATACATTTTTATTGGGCATTTATGTTGCATTTTATTTTTATAAAAATGAAAAAACATGCATTTTCTTCACTGTTTGCATTAGAAAATACATAAAAATTAGAAAGCATTTTTAAAAAATGCCAAAAAAATTATATTTTATGTGTTTCTGTGTGTTCTACTCCAGATCAAAAATCACTAAACATTCAAAAGAAAACTCCTAAAAATTAGAAAACTCCTAAAATCTTCATAGAAATCTTAAAAATTCCACAAAAATCTTAAAAATATAATTTTTGTCTCTAAATTTTCTTTTTCTGTTATCTTCACTTTAAAATTAATTTGAGGAATTTTGGACTCTGTTTGATATTTTTCATCCTCATTTTAATTTCGGCCAATAAGTTTGTTCATTGTTTTCAGTATTTTTGACTTTAAAAGTACCAAAGAATTAGGAAAAATTTGGAAAAATCACAAAAACAATGGAAAAATATAAAAAGTTCAAAAATATTTTATTTCCTATATTTTGAGTACTTTTACCTATATATATCTCTTTATTATCTCTCTTATGCATAAATATTCTATATAGTTGTATTACTTTATTTAAAAGAAAAAGAAAATATAAAAATACAAAATATAAAGGAAAATACAAAATCAGTAAATTAAAAATTAAAGTACAAAAATATAAAAGAAAAAATTAAATAAAAATATAAAATTAAAGCCCCCAAAAATAGCACACTTGTAGGCATTTGATCACATTCACTCTTGAGCACTTTTCCGATCTATCCTGCTTGTTCCCTGTGTTCGACAATCTACATTACTTGCACTATACACATTCTTGTTGTAGAGTTATAATAGATTTTAACTCCGCACATTTACTTTCATTTCTTGATTTATCTGTTGTGGGTTAATTGTTGATTGAAGTCCGGATTTCCTTGCGGGTCGCCACAGCGACTTTGCCTCCGCTTGTGTGGGGCATATTTAGACCCGTGGAAAAACTGCTTCATCAATTAATGGCCAAGTCACAATGATTAGACATGGAGCTCGTGCTCCAGGGGATTTTGGGGTTTTGAAATTATGCCTGATGATGGAAATTAACACCGAAATTAAATGCTGGAACTGAATCTACACTTGCAATATTACCTAGGACAGGACAGACGAGCCTCGATTTGGTCCAAGGACCAAAGAAGTTGAACCAGTCGGAGTTCTCCTCCAATAATGGGTGGATCACCACCTCTGTTTCTCCTCTTCATTGCAACTCCTCCCAACTTTAAGTTTTCATCAAGAAGAAGCGAATGTAATGGAATTGAGGGGCTAAGTGTAACCGAGGGGGGATCAAAATTGGAGGTAGAGCGGAGGATGTTCTTTTATGGGCTGTTGGAGGTGGCATCTTCGATCGAGGATTTTGATTTGTTCAAGAAAGATGAGTTCGATCTAAGGCGTGTTTTGTTTTTAGGGACATCATATCGATAGTTTTTGTTTAGATCAGAGGGCCAAGAAACGAGTACATCGAGTGGGAAAAAGGGATGAAGATGCGGTCTGACATGTATACGACTCGAGGAAGAGAGAATGGGGTCAATCGACCCGAGTCAACAGGGGGAGGCTTTTGGTTGGTCCACGTGGGCCAACTAGAAAATTCCCCAGAGAAAATCCTTGGAAATTAAAGAGTAATAATAAATGAATTAATTTAATTTTACGAAAGCACAAAAATATTTGTAATTTAATGTCGTATTTTATTTCACTTTTTATTTATTTTTATGAGGCTTTTTATTATGAGTTAATATTTACAAGTATAACATAGGTGAAAATTACTCGTGTTTTGGTACTTTTATTTTGTGTTATTTATTTTATAATTATTTGCATGTATTTTATGTATTTTTAATTTACTTAAATACTCATTTAGGTATTTTTGTTGTATTTCTCCGAGTTTTATGTACTCTTAAATAAATATGGGAGTTTCTTATATAGGTATATACATATATATAATTCATCTATGTATGATAATAGACTTATTTATTTTATTTTCTTTTTGAAGATTTTATTTTTATTTAATTATGTACATGTTTTTTGAATAACATATATAATTTTATAAAAATGAAAGAAAGTAGAAAATATAAAGAATATATATTGAATATAATATACAAGTATATTACACCATAGGGATCTAAAAACCAACTTTTACATCTTAACCTCAAATTGAATGAAACCACCTTCATTAAATAGCTTAAAAATTTTTATATACAATTAAAAGTGAGTTTGGTCAATTTTAATCCAGTATACTGCAAAGTCTTTATTTTTGCTTTTTATTTTGTATGTCCCAGGCACACTGTGCATTATTTTTCAGTGAAATCAATTTTTATCTTTGTATTTTTCTCTACAATATTCATGTTGAGGGTTTCATTATTTAAGGTGTAAAAATCATTAAAAATGGGTGCCAAAAAGTAATATTTGGGCAAAAATAATTAGGGTTTTAATCGTATTTTCTATATAATTACTATGTCCTATCTCCCCCTACTTCATTCCTTGTTAACCAAGTCACTTGACGACTGGGTCTCAAGGTCTAAGGTCATCCAATACCTTTGGTGTCTCATTTCGTTTTCTTTTCTTCCTCTATTCTTTTATTTCGAAATTAAATACATTAGATACATAACATTTTATACTGTTTTCTTTTATAGTTTATGCATTGTTTATTTTGGTAAATTAATGATATATATATATATATATGCATGTAACTAGGGATTTAAGGACAAAATGAAAGAATAAAAGTGATTAAATGAGGATTCATCACCCCCTATACTTGCCTTTACTAGTCCTTAGCAAACACTTATGCCTAATAAGTGCAGAAAAGAAAATGAAGAAAAGTAAGGGAAAGAACTTGGATTGGTTTTAACTTTTAAACTTATCTTTACAAAATCAAAGTTTGGAGCTCAATCGGACCTTTGGATTTTTAGTCCCGTCGAAACCTTATTGTGAACTGGACTTGAAACACAACAACCTCTAAGAATCACAAAACTCTACCCAAGCCTCCTCAAGAGCCATGCCAAAATAAGTCGATGTCATACGCAACCCCTTATGAATATGAGTCTACCTTGTACAATGTCCGTGATATAAAGCTCCTCTCGACTGAAGCGGTAGATCCAATAACTCTTCCTTCGAGAAGTAGGGGTATTCCCTTCTAAGTTCAAGTATAATCGGCTCAAGAAGAGGAGGTGGGGAAGAGAATGGACGGTAGTCAATGTAGCTACCTATCATGGGATGCTTGGCCATTGTAGCCAAGTCATCCGGCTGCAGGCTCACATGTATACTTTTGACTTTGAAGCTCAAGATTTCTTATTGAATACATACATACTTCGACGAGAATTTATTTTCTTTGATTTTTACCTATCTATTTTTAGAGTTTTTTATTTTTCATTTTTTCAGATACTAATTACAGCAGTATTTACATAAGAACTTTTTCTCTTGAGCCAGTAGACTATCCCTCTTTTGAAGCACTATTGCATCCCAGAACATTACTTCATTAGACCTCATGGCTACTGGATCGGGTTGGGATACAATGGCCATGGTATCGTGACTTCATATGTTTCCACTCACTTGTGTCTCATACCAGCAAATCCGGCCCTCCACCACTTCAACTGAGTCGAGCAATGTGTAAGTTGCATGAGTGAAAGTTAGGTCACTGTCGACATGAGTCATACGTGTGTTATGAAATATTCTACTTAGGCAGTCAAGATGACATTGAACCAAATCTTGTGGTCTCAAAGAATTAAGTCAAGTAGACTTGAAGCGCCTCAATTCCGGTTCCTATTTTTGTGATTAAGTGAATTAAAGTCCGACCAAGCTCCAATCTTCGGATTTTATTTAGACTTGTTCAATTCTCATTAACAATCCAAAAAATGCAAATGCTATGCAATTCATGTAAAAACCTTTTTGTAAAGCAATTTTCTACTTTTGAACATTTTTATGGATTCTTAAAAAAGTTTTGCACGTATTTTATGCAATTTTTTAAAACATTTTACAATTTTTTGTAGTTTTTTGGTTTTGCAAAATTTTAGATTTTTTTTTAAAAACAAAAGAGTTAGAAAAAGAAATGCATTCAAATATTTACATGGGAGTTATTCTATATTTACAAGAATTAGGATACAAGAATTTACACTAGTTTTTACATGAATAAAGTTAGTTATTATTTACAGGTTTCTAAACAACGTTTGTAAAGAAAATTTGTTCGCCTGAATTATGTACAGAGTTCTCAAAATAATTTGAAAAGATTTTTACAAACATTTGAAAATTTTATTTTTGCAAATAGTTTACATATCATTTTTGCAAACATTACAAAATTTTGAAATCATTTTGCAAATATTTTTCAAACTGTATGTATAGATTTTTCAAAGCATTCTTACAATCACTTTCCAAACCATTTGGAAAATAGGTTTTCAAAACATTTTATTCAAATAAAGAAAGATATTTTCACAAACAAACATTTTTATTATGGTTTGAAAATATTTCACAAAATATTTTCCAAATAGTTTACAAAAGATTTTCAATAAATTTTCCAACCATTTTCAAATATTTTGCAAACATTTTTAATCGATTTATTAATCATAATTAAAAAGAATTTTGATGTGTATTTTAATTCTTAATAGTCAGCTATATTATTGAAAATAAGCAAGTATGAGTTATGTCTAAAGTATATATAGGGTATATACAACCCCATATAATTATCTTGAGATATGTCCTCATAGATCGGAGAGAGAAGAAGACATAACTCGTACAAAGTAAAGGAAAGTCTATACGAAAACGACTTAATAAAGACTAAGAAGTCGATCGTTCCCCCTATACTTAGGATCAATTAATCCCAAGTATAGCAGATTGTATACAAAGTAGGGAGGGTCGAGGGTGGGAACAAATAAAGAAATTATCAGCTCGGCATGTCTCCACCTATACTTAGGGTAAAATATCCCTAAGTATAGATGGGAATATCAAGAGATGAGGAGAAATGCGAGGGGTCAAAGAATGAACACCAGTATGCATTCATCCCCCCTATACTTAGAATGAATCATATCCTAAGTATAACAATGATGAATGGGATGAGTGACTTTTCAGAAGAATGAAAGAACAGAAAACGAAAAGAAGAAAAGAAGAAAAAGAATAACAAATCGAAAATATTTTTGAGTGTCTTGTCTGAATATGTAGATGCTGTGACTGGAAGTTCATTTTCCTTTACCACCTGGATTGAGTCTAGCACATACATGAATGTATCATTCTCGAGATAAGCCTTCATAAGCTATCTGTTAATGATGAAAGGATGTCCGTCAGCTGACAATCGGGATATGGTGATGCTTCCATTGTCACGCACATGCTTCACTATGAACGACCTGGTCCACTTGCTCTTCAACTTCTCTGGAAATAGTTTTATCTTTGCATCAAACAACTAAATCTCCTAACTTGGCTTGAAAGTCTTGTGGCGGATATGCTTATCGTGCCACTTCTTGAGCTTCTCCTCGTACATCAGGTTGTTGTCATATGCATAGTCGCGGAATTCAACTAATCTATTTAGATCGAGCTTTCTATTATTCCACGGCTTATTAGAATAGATATTAATTGCCCATAAAGATTTATGAATTAATTCACAGGAAAATGGCATGGCTTGACATAGATAAGGTGGTAAGAAGACATTCCCAAAGGTGACTTGTACATTGTCCCATAGGCCTAAAGAACTGAATCAAGTAGTTGAGACCGGTTCTTTTTGTCTGGACGTATAAGCTTTTGAAGAACTGAATCAAGTATTTGAACATTCTGCCAAGCCATTGTACTGTGGGTGGTACGGAGAAGCAACATGATGTTCAATACAATATTCTTGATTTAGTTTCTTCACCTCTCCGCTAATGAAATGGCTACCCCCATCTAATATTAGAATTTTGGGGATCGCGAACTTTGCAATGATGTGTTCTTTTAGAAACTGGCAAATAATGCGACTGTCGGTGGCTCGGATCGGGATAGCCTCCACCCAAAGACTAACATAGACGAAAACGAGCAGAATATACTCATATCCCTAATTGTTGGGGAAATGGGCCCATGAAGTAAATGCCCCATGCATCAAATACGTTTGAAATCTGAATGCACTTCAGGGGCATTGTATCTCTCATTCCAATAGTGCCACCCATTTTTTGACAGACATTGCATCTTTTCAAGAAATCTTCTGCATCTTTGAAGAGAGCTGGCCACCAGAGGCCACATTGTAGCACTTTTACTATCGTACATTTCCCAGAGTAGTGTCCTCCTAATTGTCAAGCATGGGAATGTTAGAGGACACTGTGAACTTACTCCTAAGCAATGCACCTTCTCCAGATGCAATCTGCCCCCTCACAAAAGAGATATGAATTCTCCCACTGATAAAACAAATATCAAACATAAATTTAACTTTTAGCTTTGGACAATCTTGCAGAGTTCTCTTGGAAACAAGATAGTTCATAATATCGATGAACTAGGGGATCGAGGCGATTGACAAAATTTCTTCATCCTGAAAGGTCTATATGATTGAGAATAGGATTTTCTCAGGAGTGTCTGGCTCTGGAAATCTTGATAGATGATCTGCCACCACATTTTAACTCCATGTTTGTCATGGATTTCAAGATCGAATTCCTGGAGTAGAAGAATCCATTTGATCAGCCTTGGTTTGGCATCCTTCTTGGATGGAAAGTACTTGATGGCAGAATGGTCTGGTACACAATCACTTTGAATCCCACTAAATGCAATATGAACTTCTTTACGGAGAAAATGACTGTTAGCAAAGCCTTATCAGTAATTGTCTAATTCTTTTGAGCTTTGTCAAGAGTCCTGTTGGCATAGTGAATAGCAAATGGTAGTCCATCTCTTCTCTATCCTAGAACCGCTTCAATGGCATAGTCTAAAGCAACAGTTATTATCTCAAAGGGTAGAGACTAATATGGCAATTGGAGGGTAGGGGCCTGAGTGATCATATCTTTCAACTGATTGAAGGCTTGGAGGACTCTGGCATCTACAATGAAATCTGCCTCCTTGCTTAGAAGCTCAGACAACAATTGGGAGATTTTGTTGAAATCTTTAATGAATCTTTGATAAAATCTCATATGCCCTAGGAATGACCAGACTTGCTTCAAATTTGTAGGTAGCTCAAGCTTTGAAATGACTTCCATCTTTCAGAATCTACCTCTATGCCATGCTTGGATAATATGGCCTAGCACAATCTCTTTAGTCACCATGAAGTGACTCTTTTCCCATGAGAGCACCAAGTTTACTTCGCAGCATCTCTTCAAGATCTTGATAAGATAAGCATTGATCAAAACTATTGTCGTAGACCAAGAAATTGTCCATAAAGGTCTCGAGAAAACTACCAACAATATAAGTGAAAACTGTTAACATGCACCTTTGAAAGGTCAGAGGAGCATTGCACAGTCTGAAAGGCATCATGCAGAAGGCATATGTCCCAAATGAACAGGTGAAGGCATTCTTTTCTTGGTCCACATGCACAATCTCAACTTGATTGTAACCAGAGTATCCATTTGAGAAGCATAAATACTCCTTCGAGATTAGTCTTTTGAATATTTGGTCAGTGAAGGGAATCGAGAAATGATCCTTCTTGGTCGCTAGATTCAGGCGTCATATGTAATCCATATTGATGCGAAGAAGTAGGTACTCCAATCGTGATCTCATCTCCTTTGTCGTTCTTCACGATGATGATCCATGAAATCTTCGGCACGACATGCAAGGGGCACACCCATTTCGAGATGGAGATGGGATATATGAAGCCCACATCACACCATTTTGTAATTTCATTCACCACAATCTCCTGGATTTGGATTTAACCTTCATTGGAATTCATGGGATGACTTGCTATCTTTCTCAAGGTAGACGTGATGGGAACACAATGATGGATTAATCCCATAGATATCTAAAATTTTTGACCCTATGGCCTTACAGTTTATTTCTAGAACTTCGAGAAAACGAGATTCATGTTCATGGGCCATCTGTGAGTTGATGATTACAAGAAACATATTCTGCGCATCCGCATGAAAGGTATACTTCATATTGGCTGGAAGTGGTTTGAGCTTTGGTTGGGTCTAAATCACATTAATGGCAACTTCTGCAACTATGCATGACATTGGTGTTGTATCTTTCAACTATAAGTTGTCCACCATTAGAATTTCAAGTTCTGAACTCAATGCAACACGAAAATTCTCAATGATAGAATATTGTTTAAAGAAATATGCAATGATCTCTTCTTCCTTTATTAAAGAAAGGTGGCCATCAATCGGCTCTTCTGGTACACCAACAAAAATCTCATCTTCATAGACGGAGGGGAATTCAAATGTGCTATTCACTCCTTCATCGGTGGAGAAGAATTCATGGGTCTCTATTTCATCCATAAAAAGATTGGTGTCTCTAATCTCTGCAAGAAAGTCATAATATTTTGTTCTCTGTTTTGACGTCCCACTCGCATCTGATGCAGATTCTGACGGTTTGGGCACTTGGATCATCTTAATTGGACCTTATCATTGTTGGAACGAAAGGTGATTTGCTTAGTGCCATAACCCACCACTGATTTGACTGTTTGAACGAACACCATCTAAGTATAATAGGTGTGTGTAAAAGAGGAGTTGAGGTGTCCATGTCCAATATGAGGAAGTCTATATGGAACTGCATTCCCTGAATAGTGACAATGTCAAACACCGAAATTCCTCGGGGCCGCTTGATAGATGTATCCACGAACTGCAAAATCATTCTTACGCATTTGAGCGGTCCTAACCTAAATTCCTTCAGCAGTGAAGTAGGCATTGATGAATATGCATTTCATCATCTTTATTCATTTGTTTTAGCTCAAAAACTCCAATAAACATTCGTGTATATTAATAAATCCATATTCTCACAACCTGCATCTTTATGTAAATATTATACATATATTACTATTTTAACCTAAAATAAACAAATAAATAAATAAAGGAAAAATAAAGAAAATAAAAGACTGTATATATGTAATAGATACATGCTGAATCAAATCTTGAGGGAAGGTGAAGACTTGATCTGATCGACAAGGAATCAAGTAGGGGGAGATAAGGCATGAAACACCAAAAATATACTTAATACACATATATATTCCTCACTTGTCTACATTACACACTCCCAAATCTTCTGCAAATACAAATAAATTCCTTCTTGAAAAATTGGTATAAAACCCTCTTGTAAGTAATTAAATAATGTGTATATCGTAAAATACATCACTCTCCAAAAGCCACAAAGTACACACTTCTCATATCAACATCTTCTCCACTTGAACCCCAAATTCATTAGACTCACTTTCATTGTACTCACAAATTAAATTATCCTTAAAATAGAGGTGATTTCATAAAATCCCGAGTTAAGGTGTGAAATATGGCTAATAGGGGTATTACTGTATACTATACCTATATATACACAATACATTATTTTTCTTATGCATATTTGTGAATATTGTAATTTCAATTACTTGTAAATATTGTATTTAACTCATGCAAAATACAAATAAAAATTACAAAATCAAAAATCAACAAATAATAAAATCATGTATTTATTGTATATATGTTAGCATGTATATATTATGCATCTACATATTTAATTAAATCTAATAAACTATCGCCTAAAAGTCCAATAAAAATATCATTAAAACCCTTGTAAAATATTATCAATAAATAAAATATTAAATCATGTATATTTATAAAAATAATTAATTAAAAATCAAAATACTATGTACATAGGTATACATACATGTAAATAATACCTTGTATTTATTTTAACCCTTGTAATTATATTATTTAATTAACTAAATCAACCAAATTTACTTTAAATTATTTCAAACACTTTTTATTTACATTATGCAATTAAATAAAATCTTTTCAATTTTTAATTGATTTATTTAACATATTATTGAATTTTTATCGTGTAGCTTATTTTGGTAGTATTCCATGTGTGCTCCTATTGGCCAGCCCGGGTATGTTGAACCAGGTCAACTCCTCATCTGTGCCTCTTCTTCCACTGACTCCGCTTATGCCATTCACTCACCCAATTTCCCCACGCACCTCGATCATTAACCAAACCCTATCCCTTCACCAACTTTCTCGCCTATTCAACGCTCTTCCACGCTATCCCTCCAGATCCACCAACCATGCCTATGATATTGACCCTTTTCAAATTCAAATTTAGTCAGAGATTGTTTTATAAATAGATATCCAAACCCTCCGCCTTGAGGAAATCCGTTCTCCAGCTTGTTTCTTGGCCCACGATCGATCCCTAGACTCAGCAACTGTGACAGGGTCGCTGCTCTACGATTTGGAGCGCTAAATTTCAAGTGAGGAACGTGATTCACCTACGTCACCGACGATCTCTGCTACACGTCTCCGCCTCTCTGCTCAGTCACAAATTGAGGTGTTTTCTTTCTCATTCCTTATCCGTATGTATATTAGATAGTTTAGTTTTCATTTATACTTCATTTTGTGCTTTGATTTCATCAGATAAATCAAATCCATAGATCGCTTTCAACCTCCGATCTGTCTGATTGGAGGGTCTCCGATCATCTAAACGAAACCCTAACCATGACATCACCTTCAACCAGACCATTCTCCTTCTTTCATCCTTTGTTTACCTCCAAATCCCCAAAGATCCAAAGTTCACTCTCCATTCAGACCACCTTCGTCGGAGACCCCCGCTCATCCCCAGTTCACACTTTTCTGACCTATTCTATTGAGCCAGAGTTTACCTCCGAGCACGAGCTATACTTGCAGGTCTAAGGAGCTCCATGGAACTCATGAATCGTGACTAGTAGATTAAGAGCAAGTTCCTGGAGCGTTATACTTCATCACCTCCCAAATCTTCAGTCTGGAGCTTTCTCACCCATCCAATGTGTTCATCAGACACAGAATGACTTGGGCCATCTTTTTGATGTTGATTTGAAGCATATCCATTGATGGACAAGGGCGATCCACGTGATTCAAGTTCGACGGAGAGCCGTTGCTTCTCAGTTCATCCGGACCCTTTCAACACCCTTAGATCAAGAATAATTCCTCCACTTTCCATCTCAACTGTTGATTTTGCGCCAAATGTCCGCCGTTGATTGAATATCCAGATTTGATCCACACCATTCACACAAGATTCAATCGCAACCGTTCTATCAGCTCTGCAACACATCAGGACCATCTAGCACTCCACGCCATTTAGGGGTACTTTTGTGCCTCAGTCCTCTATCTTTATTTTATTAGCGAATAAGTACCTGTGAGGACACATGTCATTTTCTCTTTAATTGAACACTTTCATTTTTAGCCTCGGTATTTATTTTAATTACACATTAGTCCTATTTGAACAGCATATGTGCACAACACGTGCTTTGTTGGGTATTTTGCAATAAAAGTTATGAAGTTTTCAATTAATATTTGGACCTTGGATTTATTTTATTTAGATTTTGGTCGAATCCAGCGGGGCACACATGTCTTGGCACGTGATTTCTTGGGAAAATTACACATTTAGCCCTGTTGGTTTCTTATTTGTTATCATATAATCCATATTTATAAAATAATTGCTTTTAGGTCCTTGTGAATGTATACTTATTTTGCATCTTTAAAAATAAAAAATTGCAAAACATATTGAAAAATCCCACAAAAATTTTCGTAGCTTCCTATTTCATGCATCTCGCATTAACAATTTTATTTCATATTTTCCTTATTTTCTATAATTAATTAAAATTCAAAAACATCATAAAAATTCCCTGTTCTCATTCAAAAAATATAAAAAATATAAAACTATTCCAAAAATTATAAAAAATTTTGTTTGCATATTTTGTGTTATTTTCGTTTCTAACCAATTTTCATGTTTTTTATTATTGATAAAACCATAAAAATTGTAAAAAAATAAAAAATCTTAAAAAAACATATAAATTTAGTAAAAATCTAAAAAAACATAGGATCACATCTGGAAAATATAAAAATTCATCTTTAATTTTGTAAAATTTTCATCAATTTTTGACATCATTTGATATTTTAAAAATCCAAAAATACTCGTATTGCAATCTATTGACATTTTTTATATTTTTCAATCATTGAAATATTAAAAAAATCAGAAAAATAAAAAAACTTCAGAAAAAGTTTAAAATCCCAAAATAATCTTGTCTTAATTTCCTGTACATATTTGATATATTTGAACAACTCAGCCATTGTCGGTCTCAAGCCTATGTAAATGAGGAGGGTTGTGTTAGGTAGCCGACAACCAGTGTAAAACAGTCAGAGACAACTTCCTAAATAGTACTTTTTTTCTAAAAAAGATACTATTTAAGAAGTTGCCTCATAACAATCGAATCTTTTCAACATGGATTTAAGCAAACAAACAGATTTCATGGGCGTTCCCGACGTGCGACGCGTTGCATCGCCCGAATGCAATGAAAAACTGCCAAGGGCTGCTACATCACAGCCTGGATGTAGTTCAAAATTTGCAAGGGTTCTCGCATGAGGAATGCATGCGGGTAATTAAGCTAGTTTCGCTGCATCACCGCCCGGATGCATTCCAAAATTTACAAGGGTTCTCGTATAATGGACGCATGCGAGTAAATAAGTTAGTCCAAAAGAGATTGCAACAGATGTTGCGGATTGGTAGTTGGAATATTGGCACTTTAATTGGAAAGTTGATGGAGATAGTGGATACGATGTAAAGAAGGAAATTCATATACCATGTCTTCAAGAGACTAAATGGGTTGGAGAGAAAGCAAGGGAGATTAAGAAGACATGCTTTAAACTTTGATATTCAGGTAAAGATAAGGGTAGAAACGGTGTTGGAGTTGTTGTTCATAAGGATTTGAAGGGTTGTGTGGTTGAGGTGAAAAGATTCGGGGATTAAATTATTTTGATAAAATTGGTGCTTGAAGACGAAATTCTGAATATCATCTCAGTTTATGCACCACAAATTAGTTTAGATCAAATGACTAAACAAGCTTTTTGGGAAGATTTGAATAAGAGTCTACAAGAAATCTCACAAAGAGAGATGATTTGCATCGGTGAAGATCTTAATGGACATGTGGGAAAAGATGCTTCAGGGTATGCTAGTGTTCATGGAGGACATGGTTTTGGGGATATAAATGAAGAGGGAAAAACCATATTGGATTTTGTAATGGCATATGATCTTTTCATAGCAAACACTCTCTTCAAGAAGAGGGAGGAACATTTATTTACTTATAAGAGTGGGCCAACTAGAACACAGACAGATTACTTTGCGTTGAGGAGAAGAGATCGGTTGTGTTGTAAACACTGCAAAGTAATCCCAAGAGTGAGTTTGACAACCCAACATCGTTTGTTAGTCTTGTATGTACAAATGAAAGGGACGGTAAAGAAAAGGAGGATTTCCAAGATAACTAGAACTAGATGGTGGAATCTTCCACTAAAGCAAGCGAGTTTCATGGAGAAGGTTTTAGAAGACTTATCTTGGGATTGTAGTGGTAGTGCAAATGAGATGTGGGAGGCAGTAGCGTCTTGTATCCGAAAGGTAGCCAAAGAGATGCTAGGCGAGTCAAAGGGAGGAGCTCCAGGTCAAAAGGAGGCTTGGTGGTGGAGTGAAGGGGTGCAAGAGAAGCTAAAAATAAAAAGAGCTTGCTTTAAAGTTATGTCTAAGGATAGAACAGAGGAAACTGTCACAAACTACAAAATAGCGAAGAAGGAAGCAAAGGAGGCCGTAAGCGAAGCTAAGTCAAAAGCTTATGAAGTTTTGTATAAAAATCTCGACTTTAAGGAGGGACAGAAGGATATATTCAGATTGTCCAAAGCAAGAGAAAGAAAGACCAAAGATCTTTCTCAAGTGAGATGCATTATGGACGAGGAAGGTCATGTGCTTGTTACTCAGAAGGATATAAAGACTAGATGAGAGCAATACTTTCATAAACTATTCATTGGGGAAGGAAATAGAGAGATCACTTTGGGTGATCTAGCTTGTAGTGAAAGTTACTTGAATCGTGCAATCTAGAGATGGATACAAAGAAAGGAAGTAGAGGAGACTTTGAAGGCTATGAGACCCGGGAAAGGTGTAGGACCGGATGACATCCCTGTAGAAGTATGGAGAGTTTTAGGTGAGCGTGGTTTGACTTGGATTACGAATCTATTCAATGTTATTTGGCGAAGCAAGAAAATGTCTGAAGATTGGAGGAGGAATATTCTTTATAAGAGTAAAGGAGACATTCAAAAATTTTCAAATTATAGAGGTATCAAGCTGATGAGTCACACTATGAAAATTTGGGAACGTGTGATCAAAAGAAGGTTGAGGCAAGTTTCCAACGTATAAGAAAACCAATTTGGATTCATGCCAGGTTGCTCAATGATTGAAGCCATCCATTTGCTGAGGAGAACAATGGAGATTAATAGAGATAAAAGGAAGAACCTCCATATGATCTTTATTGATTTGGAGAAGGCTTATGATTATATCCCACGAGAGATATTGTGGAGAGTGTTAGATAAGAGACAAGTACCTGTCCTATACATTAACCTCATAAAGGACATGTATGATAGGGCTTTATCTTGTGTAAGGACCCCGTTTGGGAAGACTGGATATTTTGACATCAACATTGGTTTACATCAAGGTTCTGCTTTGAGTCCATTTCTTTTTACTTTGATTATGGATGAGTTGTCAAGTCACATCCAGGATGAGTTACCTTGGTGTTTGTTATTTGCTGATGATATTGTGTTAATTGACGAGACTAGAGATGGAGTAAATGAGAAGCTTGAGGTATGGAGACATGAGTTGGAGACTAAAGGATTTCGTATAAGTAGGTCTAAGACGGAATATGTGGAGTGCACATTTGATGGAAGCAATGGTGAAGGGATCGAGGTGAAGATTGGTGACAATAACATTCAGAAGAGAGATTCCTTTAGATATCTGGGATCTATTCTGCAACATGATGGGGAAATTGATGGAGATGTTACTAATAGAATAAATGCAGGCTGGATAAAGTGGAAATTGGCCTCTGCTGTTCTCTGTGATAAGAAAATTCCTTCAAAAATTAAAGGAAAGTTTTACAAAGCAGTTGTGAGACCTGCTATGCTTTATGGATATGAATGTTGGCCTGTGAACCATAGACATGCGCAGATAATGTATGTAGAAAAAATGAAAATGCTAAGGTGGATGTGTGGACATATACGTAAAGATCGGATTTGAAATGATGTAATCAGAAAGAAAGTTGATGTAGCTCCGATCGAGGATAAGATGCAAGAAAACCGCTTAAGACGGTTTGGACATTTGCAAAGAAGATCAGCTGATGCACTACTTAGGAGATGCGAGTGTTGGGATGTTGAGCCGGCTAAGAGAGGGTGAGGATGACCCAAGAAGTGTTGGAATTAGACCATACGAAGGGATCTTAGTTTTGTGGATATAAACCCGTGATTGACCTAAGATAGATCTGAATGGAGGCAAAGAATCCATGTAGCCGACCCTACTTAATTGTTTGAAAAATAAAAAGGGTGCATTATCTTATTTATTTAGTTCATCTATTTGATATTCCATTTCCTTTAAAAATATTTTTTTTGCAAAATTAAAAATATTATAAAGCAGAAAACCAAATAAATAAATTATAAAAGTTTAAAAAATAAAAAAATAGAAAATTCAGAAACAAAAAATGAAGCATAGTGTACAAAGAATTTCCTTTTATTCGTTCCTTAATATTTCTTTGCATAGAATAACCCTAGGTATATTTCTAGCCTCCCTGAGTTCGATCCTATTTGCTATAAAGTTACATTAAATAGCAAATTCTCTTACTAAAATTTTGTATTTAGAATAAGTAGTTTTTCTTTGATGCTTAATTGGGTTGCGATGACACTTGTAATTAATTAATTCAAATAAAAATCCCAAAATAACACTCAACAAAATGACGATGTTGTTGAGGAGGCACACCGAGGGTAGTTAGGTTTTTCATTTGACTTACTATTCGTGGTTGTATATTTCTATTTATATTTTCCTTACATTCTCTCACTATTCATATTCATTGTGTTTATTCAAATTCATTTTTATTGCTCACATTTTTATAATTGTGTCTCTTACATATTCTTTTATTTCCTCTTTTTTGTGAGGGCCCGACGAGCAAGGGTGACATTCTTAGGAGTGTCGACGCACCCAAGCGAAGGGGAGGCAGCTTGATTCTTCATCAAGATGCATGAGAGCGTAGAAGGACGATGAGAAGAAGATTTAGAGGAGACCATTAACTAAATCATAGATAGTTTTTTATTTGGTTTAGCATTTTGTTCATTCAAACTCTAGTAAAAAGGACATTACTTTGTTGTGGGGTCTATTTGACCAAGTGCCGATGCACTTGAGGAACCTCACTGATTTTGTTTTTCATCGCTTTCTTTTTATTTATTTCATGAAGTTTTCTATGCTGAGCCATTGGTGATTGCTTTATTAACTTGTTTGAGCCAAGTAATTACATAGGTCCAAAGCCCTAAATAATAATTTCTATACATAGAGTAGAGCGTATTTGGAATTAGTAAAATTAAATGGTTCTTGCCCGCTAATAGAAGTTATTGTTAAGACGATTCACATGCATCATTTAGATTAGTTTTATTTCCTATATTTAAATTCTGCACGGATCCCCCTGCATATAGAGTGCTGGCGACAAGTTATGCAACTCTAACCCATGCATGCATCATTGTATTTAATCGTGCATTGGCTTTCCCGATTTCCTCCCTTGTTTTCAATCACATAACTAAAAAAGGAAATTGGACACTCGGTAGACGATTTGTGCAAAATAATCAAAAGAGTGATAACCTTTAAAACCAGGTCTGCTAAAGAAAACTCGATCCTAAAATAAACGTAAAGAAAAACTCTTATTTTTGGGAGAGTTATCCCCTCATTGTTTGATTTTACTTGCAAATAAGAGATGGAAAAACACTAGGATAGATCCACATCATGATTTTCATATAGACTACTACTTCTATAAAAACGATTAGCTACTTCTCAGTAAGCAAATGCAGGTAGCCGGTAAACGATCTGTATTTCCTTAGTAGAGTGGGAGCTTTAGAGAACACTTTGGAAGGCTTCGTTCTCAAGTAATGGATAGCCATATTTTATAGTCCATACTGGCTGAAAGTAGGCGCAACTAGTTGTAAGAATCGGGCCAATCTGTAGGGGAATACATGAACCTAATAGCTCGTTAACTCTTTCAAAGATTGCATTTATCACTAGTTAAAATTGAAAAGATAAAAGACCAAACTCTTACGGTCTCCACTTGTGTTGAGTTGGCAAAAAGGGGGTTTTATACTGTGTATTGATTGCTAATGCTAGAGATCCTTCCGCACCATTTTCACCTTCCACTCAATTTCCTCTTGCATTGACCTTCGTGTTCTCGCATCTTGTCTACGGATATGTCACATTGGAGGATTCCTCTTTCAGATTTTGTGAACTCATTTCACACTCCGATTAGTTCATCTTCTATCCAAGGAGACTCACTTCCCGAATATTCTTCTTTCTCCACTTCACCCTTCACCTCATCCATTAACCCAATGTTTGAGATTGGATCTAATGTCGAACTAATAATTGAGACTCCATTATTTCCGAGGACTAATCGAGTGCCATGCACATTTTTAGGACATATCGGATTTTATACGTGAGTCATAAATGATTTCAACAAGATCACCATGTCTCTAACTGAGCTTATATGCAAGGAGAGTGAGTTTGTTGTTGATGAGAAAGTCCTCCTTGCATTCAATCAAATGAAAGATATGATTACTTGTGCTCCGGTCCTACAGCCGCCTGATTGGTCTCTTCCTTTCGAGATCATGATGGACGCTTCATATTTCGTAGTTGGAGCTATTTTAGTATAGAGAAGGGATGTGATACCATTTTCTATACACTATGCTATAAAAATTATGGATGAAGCACATCAAAATTACATAGTTACAGAGAAGGAGATGTTAGCAGTTGTGTTTGGGCTAGAGAAGTTCATATCTAACCTCCTCGGTTCCCATTTTATTGTGTGCACCGATCACACTGCCATACAATACTTACATGTAAAGAAGGATGCCAAATCATGCCTTATCAGATGGATCCTTCTTCTGCAAGAGTTTGATTTAGAGATCCAAGATAAACCTGGAGTGAAAAATATTGTGGCAGATCACCTTTTATGTACGACAGATTCATAGACCTCTGAGCAAAACATGATCCCTATTTTTGAAATGTTTCCAGAAGAGGCCATTTTGTCCGTGGACTCACTCCCATGCCATGCTGATAGTGTGAAGTCTCTTTTCTCCAAGAAAGTTCCACAAGATTGGCCAAAGTACAAGGTAGTCAGATTCTTGTGAGATATGCATTATTACGAATGGGAGGTTCTGTACCTATTTTGTGAGGGTGCAGATTATATCTGGATAAGGTGCATTCCTCAGGAGGAACACACCCGTGTACTTGAGCATTGTCACAAACTAGAATCTGGTGGGCATCATTCGAGGAAGAGTATGACAAACGAAGTTTTACGAAGTGTCCTATGATGGCCAACATTGTTCAAGGATGATATAGAGTATGCTTGAGGTTGTACCGACTGTTACAAGATGGGAGGAACCATTGGTTCCAAAGATACGATGCCCTTGAGATATATACCGATTTTTGTTGATGCTTCGGGCATAGACTTCATGGGACCGTTTCCTATCAGTCATGGATATCAATACATCCTTTTGTCATGGATTATGTCAGCCCGATGGGTGGAGGATATCCCCACCCGAGATGCTGATAGTTGTACTATGTGTGCCTTTCTCAAGGACCATGTTATTATGCCGTTCGGGATTCCAAAGATACTCATTTCAGATGGGGAAGACATTTTATTAATAGAGAATTCAATAAGCTTGTTAAGGAGTACACCATTGAGCACATAGTTGTTTCTCCTTACCACCCACAGAATAATGGATTGGCAGAAATTTCAAGTAGAGAGATCAAGACAATATTGCAAAAACATGTACATCCATATAGGAATAACTGATCCTAGATGCGTGACTCAATTTTATGGGCTTATCAGACGACGTACAAGTCTCCGCTAGGTATGTCTCCCTACAGATTGGTGTATGAAAAACCTTGCCACCTACCAATGGAATTAATTCACAAATCTTTATGGGCATTCCGTGTAAGCAATCTTGATTATGAGAAGGCAAAAAAGAACAGAAAGTTGGATTTAAATATATTGCTGGAAGTCTGAGACTTTGCATATGATAACTCACTCATGTATAAGGAGAAAGTCAAGCGTTGGCATGATAGACACATTGTAAGAAAGACATTCTCCCTTGATAAAAAATATGGTTATTTGATGCTAAGTTGAAGTTGTTTCCAAATAAATTAAAAAGCAAATGGTCAGGACCGTTCATCATGAGAGCTGTGCATGATAATGGTAGTATTGTCACATCTGGATTGTCATCTGACACACAACCATTTGTTGTGAATAGACAGTTGCTGAAGCCATATCTAGATCATGATACATTCCTGTCCATGTTGATTCTATAACTGTGGTATCAGATGATGACTTTTTGACATCTTCTATGTCTGATACATGAGCTGATTATCTTTTGTATATATTCATTCATTGTATTATCTTATCCCGTTTTATCGGTCACGTCTTTCTTCTGTGTGTGTGCTATACTTAGGATGTACTCTATCCTAAGTATAGGGGAAGTGAATGATTTGTGTTGTTCCTTGGATTGTCCCTCACCTTGTTGTTATTCTTTCCATACTTAGGGATATTTTACCCTAAGTATAGGGGGGCAGGTCGAGTCGTTGAGTCCATACATTCTTTTCCTAGGTTTTCCCCATTTGTACCATCTTATATACTTAGGATTATTTAATTTAAGTACATGGGGATCACCAACTTCTATTCTTTCATCTATCCTTTGAGTCGTTGTTGTATAGTACTCTTTTCACTTTTCTATACAAATTATGTATTTCGTTGTAGCTCTTTGATCATTATGAGGACATAGTTCGAGCTAAGTATAGAGGGTGCCATATATATAGTTTATGTATACTTTAGACATAACTCGTACTTTACATATCAAAACTAGGTACACTGTATAAAATGTTTGTAAAATTATTTTGTCATAGGGGGTTGTATACCAAACTTGTAAGATCCACGCTTGTATAAAACATTTAACCTCCTGTGAATAATACTCTTTATTATAAAATCCTTGTATAAAATTTGTAAAACCCTTATACAATCCTTGTATATATATTTTCTAACCCTTGAAAAAAATGCTTAAAATCCATAAAAATCTGCAAAAACCCTTTTTATTTTTAATTTTTTTCTTTTCTTTAAAAAATGTTTTGTATATACTTCTTGCATATGCATTTTTCAGAATAGTATTGACATTTAAACTAGTCTGGAATACAATTGAAGAATGGAGTTTAATTAGACCTTAATCCGCTTAGTTTCAGAAGAACCTTATAAGAACTGAAGTTAAGAGTTTTCATGTCCTAGCAACTTAATTCTTCGAGTCCACAGAACTATGTTCACATGTCATCTTGATGAGTCTATGTAGAATATTTAACAACACATGCATGATTCTTCTAGACCGTGGCTTGACTTGGACAGGCACTCTATACGTAGCTCTTCATGTATGAAGTGGTGTGGGGGCATAACTCTTTGGCTTGGGGTAGCACACAAGTGTGTAACAACTAATGGGAACATCCGTCTTCCTCTATGGAGGATAGTGCTTCTCAACTTGGTTTAATGGCATTGAAGTCAAAAGACATGATGCTGTGGGGTTGCAATAATGATTCAAAAGAGAGATAGTCTACTGACTCAAGAGGAAAAAGTCCTTATGTACATGCTGCACCTTGTATATATTAAAAAAATACAGAATCTCCAATGATGGACATGTGTGGTTGAAAAGTAAAATGCCTACCGGAGTGTATATACAAGTATAATAAAATAAGATTATCTTTAAAGTCAAATTTTGTAAGACTGTAGCTATATATCTTGGCTACATTGGTCATGCATTTAAGGATATGTAGCTACACTATTTACCATCCATTCTTTTCTCCATCTCCTCTTCTTGTGTTGATTGTACTTGAACTTAGAAGGGAATATCCCCACTCCACGAGGAAATAATTGCAAGGCCAGGAAACTAGAGTTATCTTTTTGAGGGAGGATGTTTCTTTGCAACTTTTGAGATGAGAAGCTATATTTTACTTACACCGAACAAGTAAAGATTCATAGTCATAAGAATTTGTGTATGTATACTTGTTCTGACCTAATTGTTGAAGCGAACTGAATAGGAGTCTTGTGAAACTTGACGGCTATTAAGTTTTAAATCCATTTCCCATTAAGGTTTGCCACAATAATCCAAAGGTCTGACAGAGCTCCATACTACAACTTTACAAAGATAAGTTTAATATTAAATATTGTCCTAATTTCTTAAATTTTCCTTTCTTTTTATTTTATTCACTTATTCTTTCAAATAAGTGTTTGCTAAGGGACTAGCAAAGGTAAAGCATAGGGGGATGCTGAATCTGCATTTTGTCATCTTTATTCATTTATTTTAGCTTAAAATTCCTTGTAAAACACTTGTATATACTAATAAATCCATATTATCACTAACCTGCATCTTTATGTAAATACTGTACATATATTACAATTTTTAACCTAAAATAAATAAATTAAGAAATAAAGGAAAAATAAAATAAAATAAAAGATTATATATGTAATAAATACATGCCGAATCAAACCCCGAGAGAAGGTCAAAATGTGACCTGATCGACAAGGAATTAAGTAGGGGGAGATAAGGCTTAAAACACCAAAAATATACTTGATACATGTATATATTCCTCACTAGTCTATAATACACACTCCCAAATGTTACGCAAATACAAATAAATTCCTTCTTGAAAATTTGGTATAAATCCCTCTGGTAATAATTAAATAATGTATATATTGTAAAATACATCACTCTCCAAAAAGTACAAATTTCCCATATCAACATCTTCTTCACCTGAAATTCAAATTCATCAGAGTCACTTTCATTGTAATCCAAATTAATTTATCCTTAAAATAGAGGCGATTTCATAAAATTCTGAGTCAAGGTGTGAAATGTGGCCAATTGGGGTATTATTGTATATTATACCTATATATACACAATACATTATTTTTCTTGTTCATATTCATGGATATTGTAACTTAATTACTTGTAAATATTGTATTTGACTCTTAAAAAGTACAAATAAAAATTATAAAATCAAAAATCAACAAAAAACCATGTATTTATTGTATATGTATCACCATGTATATATTGTACATATACTTATTTAGTTAGCCTAATAAACCAACTCTTAAAAATCAACTAAAAATATCATTAAAATCATTGTAAAATGTTGTAAATAAATAAAATATTAAATCATGTATATTTGTATAAAAATAATTAATTAAAAATCAAAATACTCTCTATATATGCACACATACATGTAAATAACATCTCGTATTTATTTAAACCCTTGTAATTATATTATTTATTTAATTAGAAATCCCAAAATTTACTTTAAATTATTTCTATTATTTTTTATTTATATTATGCATTTAAATAAAATCACTTTCGATTTTAATTGATTTATTTAACAGATTATTGAATTTTTCTCATGTACCTTACTATTGCAGTATTCCAGGCATACTCCTATTAACTCCTCATCTGCGCCTCTTCTTTCGCTAACTCCACTTCTGCCGTTCACTCACCTAATTTCCCCACGCACCTCGATCATTAACCAAACCTGATCCTTTCGCCAATTTTCTCACCTATTCAACGCTCTTCCACGCCAACCGTCTAGATCCACAAACCGTGCCTCTGATCTTTTACCTTTTCGAATTCAAAATTCATCGGAGCTTGTTTATAAATAGATATCCAAACCCTCCGCCTCAAGGTAATCCATTCCCCATCTCATTTCTTAGTCCGTGATCAATCTTAGAGTCAGCAACTGTGACAGGGTCGCTGCTCTATCATTTGGGATGTTAGATTTTGTGTGAGGGATGTGATTCACCTACGTTGCCGACGATCTCTGTCACGCCTCCGCCTCTCTGCCCAATTGCAGATCGAGGTGCTTTCTTTCTCATTCCTTATCCGTACGCATATTAGATAGTTCAGTTTTCATTTAAAGTTCATTCATTTTGTGCTTTGATTTCATCAGATTAAATCAAATCCATAGATCGCTTTCAACCTCTGATCTTCATGATCGGAGGGTCTCCGATCATCTAAACCAAATTCCAACCACACCATCACCTTCGCTCAACCATTCTGCACTTCTTTCATCCTTTCTTCCCCTATATATCCCCAAAGATCCGGAGTTTAGTCTCCATTCTGACCACCATCGCTGGAGACCCTCGCTCATCCGCATTTCATGCTTTTTTGACCCAATCTATTAAGCCAGAGTTCACCTCTGAGCATGAGCTATACCTTGCAGGTGTAAGGAGCTCCATGGAATACATGAATCGCAACCAGCAGATCAAGAGTAGGTTCCAAGAGCATTATACTTCATCACCTCCCAAATCCTTAGTTTGGAGCTTTCTCGCCGATCCAATGTGTTCATCAAACATGGAATGACTTGGGCCATCTTTTGAGGTTGCTTTGAAGCATATCCATTGACGGATGAGGGAGATTCACGTGCTTCAAGTTCGATGAAGAGATGCTTCTTCCCAGTTCATCCAGACCCTTTCAGTGCCTCTGGTCAAGAACAACTCCCCCAGTTTCCATCTCAACCGTTGATTTTCCCCAAATGTCCACCACTGATTGAAGATCCAAATCTGATCCATGCCATTCAAGCAAATTCAATTGCGGCTATTTAATCAGCTCTGCAACACATCAGGACCATCCAACACTCCACATCATTTAAGGGTACTTTTGTGCCTCATCCCTCTCTCTTTATTTTATTAGCAAACAAATCCCTACGAGGACATGCGTCATTTTCTCTTTAATTGAACAGTTGCCCTATTTTCATTCAAATATCATAAAAAATAAAAAAAACTATTCCAAAAATTCTAAAAAAAACTTGATTTGCACATTTTGTATTATTTTTTTCTGACCATTTTTCATGTTTTTATTATCTATAAAAACCATAAAATTGTAAAACAATCTAAAATCTTAAAAATTCATATAAATTTAGTTAAAAATAAAAAAAACCATAAAATTTATTTCTGGAAAATGTAAAAGTAATCTTTCATTTGTAATTTTTTCATTAATTTTTGACATTATTTTATATTTTAAAAATCCAAAATACATGTATTGCAATATATTTACATTATTTGATATTTTTCAATTATTTAAAAATTTAAGAAATTAAAAAAAAATCATAAAACATCAAAAAGTTTAAAAGCCCTAAAATAATTTTTCTTAATTTTATGTACACATTTGATATATTTGAAAAATAAAAAAGAGTGCATTATCTTGCTGATTTAGTTCATCTATTTGATATTCCATTACCTTAAAAAAATAAAAAAATATTTTGTAAAATTAAAATAATTGTTATGAAACATAAAACCAAATAAACAAGTTATAATAAAAAATAAAAGATTCAAAAACACAAAAACCAAGCATAGTGTACAAAGAATTTCCTTTATTCTTTCCTTGATCTTTCTTTGCATAGAATAACCCTCGAGATATTTTTAGCCTCCCTTAGTTCGATCCTGTTTTCTATACATGTACATTAAATATTAATTCTCTTGTTACAATTTTGCATTTATTTTTGCTTGAGAATAAGTATTTTTTGTTTGACTCCTAATTGGGTTGCGATGACACTTGTAATTAATTAATTCAAATAAGAAGCTCGAAAATAGAACTCAACATGCATCAGATTGATCGAAAATCCATTGTCAAGAAGTGCTTGATCGAACTCTTTATCAACCATCTGGCATCTCAAAAGAGGAGCTCCCATGTATTTCTTCTTACTCGTTAGATCGCACTTGGAACGTGCTTCACATTTCTCTATCAGGTTCGACATAGCTGTCTTTTTGAAGTACATGCCTTATTCAGTCTTTTCTTAATGTCAGGTGTTTACTTGATTGTCTTAAGCAGCGATATCTCTAGAATAAAATTTTATATCTCCACAACATTGGGATATACAAGATTGTTTTCAAATTTTTAATTTTTAAAATTTTTGTAAAGCATTGATGAGCGGCCTACCAACTAGGGTCAAGTATGAAAAATAAGCACATGTCATTGTGACCCCAACCTGTATGTCTGAACTCAACAAGAAAAATAAGAAACCACTCAGGCAATTAGATAAATCAATAAAAACCGATGTTAGCAGTCTCCACTATTTTATTTTAACCTGGTATAGCGACCAGGGTCGTACTCAAGGAGCATGAAAATGTACGAAGTAGTCAGTAATCAAGCCAGAAAATGCACATTTTTATTAATTTTTAATTTTTCAAATTTTTATATTTTTAAAATAAGAGAAGGCAAGCATGAGAAATAAAGCAATAAGGCACTAAAGCAAGTATTTATAATTTTTTATTAAGGTCAAAAATGCTCAAAAATTAGAAATAAAAATATTTTTATGTTTTTCAAATATTCAGATATTTTTGATAATTTTATGGCTTTTTTCTTCCAATTTTTACATGATTTTATAAAAACCAAATAAGATCAAAACATTGAAACATTGCACAACCAGGACAAAATTACAAGTTAAAAATATTTAAATTGTCCTAATGTCCTTGATATGAATTTTATGTGATACTAATAAAAATGGCTAGAAACATAACTGAAATGTAATTTTTTTATTTTTCTAGAATTTTTAATGATTTTTATAAGTTTTAAGGGTTTTGTAATTTTTAGTGTTTTTAGAAAGATTTTGGCAACACAAAAGCTACTGGAGGTAAAACACAGAAAGACAAGCAAACACTATTTTTTGTAATTTTTAAACAATTTTTATAATTGTTATGTATTTTATAAATTAGACAGAACAATTTTTACGAGTTTTTGATTTTTAGAAAATATTAAACAAAACTAAATTAATTCACAAAAATCACCATAAATATTACGTGTTAGAAGGAGCTAATAGTAATTTTATGTATTTTTGGAGTTAATTAGGTATTTATTTGATAAAAATGAAACATACAGTTCACAGGGACCTAGTTGCAATTTCAAGAAAGTTCATAGGCCAAATAGTAACGCATATATAAAATGTAGGGCCATGATGAAAAAAGCCCAAGGTGCACGTACGTAACACACGAACATGCCTCACATGGGTGTAAATGCAAATATCAGAAAATGTTCATTTCAAATATAACATTCATGAAGTTCGAGATCAAACATGCAAAAACACCAGATAAGCACGTGGGACGGCATGTGACTTCAGCTCAACTGGACTAAAATGCAAATATTAAAGGTAGCAAAGGTCCACATGCAAAATAACTGTACTGCAACTTTATTTACAGAGCTAAATCATAAAACATAAAAGTACAGGGGTAAAAGATGCAAAATACCATGAGGAGGCACGCGACACATGCTAAACCCTATGCTGGTGTATGGTTCTGATCGTGTCTAATGGTAGATATGATGGTTGCAGAGGATGTCACGGCCACGCGGGGTAGATGTGTCAGGCCATGATCCAATGGCCGCAATGCTGGGGCTGTCATGCAGCAATGATCATGTCTGGAAGAGCGGGCTCATACGATGGTGGAGGAGGATGCTGGAAGAACAACCTCTAGGCAACCTTAAATCGAGCGAGGAGAAGAATCCGTCGGCCCGATGAAGGATCTGAAGGTCTCATTGTGCTCGGCGTTGCTCTATGCGTTAGGAGGGCTGCCCAAATGTGAAGGAGAACGTCCGGATGGCCGTTGCGGTGGAGGTGCGCCTGGAGCTGCTCCGCCTAAGCAGTCAGGGGGCCAATTGGGGGTCTCTACATGTACCATCACCTACAACATGTACATCGCTCGGAGGCGTAGCTCCGACGAAGGTTTGTTGCAGATAAAGATAAGAGAAGCATAGGGGGATGGAGCTTGACTCCCGACGGAAGTGAAGGAAGGGTGTCGTAACCTCAATATTGATCCGAGGGTCGAAGCTAAGGGGTATCATACTACGCACGGAGGTGACTGGAAAAGTGGGGTGTCAATCGAAATGGATGGAGGCGGATAACGAGGCTCCAACCAACTGGTTGGAGCAGGTGGATGTACTGCGGAGGAAGATGGAAAGATGGAATCGAAAGTGAAAATGTGAGGGATGGAAGTGATACTTGAAGGATCAGAGGGGCTCCTAGGTTTCAGGCGAGGATGGTCGTCGGGGTTATGGCCTTAACCACGTTGCTGCAGATGGGGAGGCTACTCGCAGTGGAGTTCCAGCCGTGAAGGTCAAGCTGCATCATCATTGCACCAAACCAAGCTCCAAAGGACGCTTCGAACAACTGTCACTCAACTGGAGGTGTCTAAGGATCGAGATGGGAGTGAGGAACGAGCTGTTGAGCTGTGGATGTGGAAGAGAGATTTTATAGGCTTCCTAGGGGACTGGAATGATCGAACAATAATGGGTAACACTAGGAAGATCCGTGCTTTCTTAGGGATTCGTGAAGGTCATGGATCATAGGAGGAAGCTCGGGCAAAGAATCGGGGCGAGAGAAGGCCCGACTCAATCAGGAAAAATAAGAGAAGAGGCTCCGGTGAAGCAAATCGGGTCGGGTCAACCTGCAAGGAGAGGTCAACAATCTGACGTGGCCTAATCAGGAGGGGCCTGGAATAAGACAAAGTACGCTACAAGACAAAACAGAAGAGAAAAATAAAGATAATTACATAAAAATAATAAATGAATTTAAATGAAAAAATGAATAAAAAAGTTTTAATTATTTTTCAAGGAATATTTCTACGGTTTTTAATTATTTTTATGAAAAAAATTATTATATATATATAAATATATATTGTTATATACAAATATACTATACCTATGTATTATGTACACATATTTTTATTTTATTATTTTTAAATAAATACCACCATTTTATATTTTATTTATTTTCAAGATAATTTTAGGAGTACAAATTATTTTTTTTCTATTTTTATGGATTATTTACAAGTATATGATAAATAGGGGATGTGATGAATGCACATGTGTTTTGTATAATAGAAGGGGACTTTTTATTTTATTTTTATTTTTCTAATTTTTAGTTTTTTGTTTTATTTCTAGGAATATATATATATATATAAGGAGGTAAAAATAATGATTTAATTTTATTTTTGTGTCAAAAATAATTATGTGCTTATAGGTAATATGTATAATACAAAGTAGGCCATATCTCTCTCTGCTTATTTTATTTGGTGATCAGTTTAAGGCTTGACCTTCTCTTCGGGTTCGGGTCACTCTGTATTTATTCTAAATACCTCTTTACTTTTTCTTTTCCCTTTATTCTTTTATTTTTGCACAAATACATGCTAATTATGCAATATTAACAGATGCATGCAATTTTCTAGGTTATTGTATTTACATGTGTTTACATGATGTTTTGCCAAGGTAAATAGCTAAAATAAAAGAATAAAGAGTGAGAATCAGGGATTCATCACCCCCTATACTTTACCTTTGCTAGTCCCTTGGCAAACACTTAATTGAAAAAGAAGTGAAGAAGGAAAGAAAAGAAAAAGAAGGAGTATAAAGTTTGATTATTAAACTTGTCTTCATTAAATTGAAGTATGGAGCTCGGTCAGACCTTTGGATTATTAGTTTGTCGGAACCTTATTGAGATCTAGGTTTTAGACTCCACAACCTCTAAGTTCCACCATTCTATGGTCAAGACTCCTCAACAATCCAGATCCAAGTCTACATACACAAACTCTAATGACCATGTATCTTTCCTTGTACTGTGTAAATGATATGTAGCTCCCCACCTCAGAAATGACAAATAAAAAACCCCCTCAACAAGGTAACTCTAATTCCCTAGTCTAGCAGCTCTTTCCTCGAGGAGTGGGGTATTCCCTTCTAAGTTCAAGTACAACCGGCTCAAGAAGAGGGGGAAAGAAGAGAATGGACCATGACCAGTGTAGCCACATATCCCTGGGATCCCAACTAGTGTAGCTAAGTCTCCCATTGCAAGCTCCATGAGATGAGAAGGTGTAACATAAGCTTTGCTTTATTTGGCTACATACACTCTGGCAAGCAGCTTATTTTCAATCATGCCTGTCTACTTTTTTGAAGATTTTCTTTTGCATTTTTTTGAACTTTTTGATGTGCATATGCACAACATATCTACATGGTGCAACATATACAAAAGGACTTTTTCTTCTTGAGCCGGTAGACTATCCCTCCTTTGAAGCATTATTGCAACCCACTACTCCTGTCTTCAGACCTCAACACCGCTAGACCAAGTTGAGGCGCACATCCTTCCCTAAAGGAAGATGAGATGTTTTTCCTAGAAGTACTACCCTCATATGCTACCTCAAGCCAAAGGAAACTGCCTCCTCACCACCTCATCCGTAGAGAGCTATTTGTAAGGTACTAGTGCAAGTAAAGGCATTGTTTGTGAGACTCATCCGTACGTTGTTAAGTGTTCTACTTAGGCTCATCAAGATGACATGTGAACATAGCCTAGTGGACTCAAAGGACTAAGTCACCAATGGACCTGAAAAGTTTTAACCCCAAATCCTATAAGGTCTTTTGAGAGTTAGGTGGATTAAGGTCTTAACCAAGCTCCATTTCCCAATTTAATTCCAGACTAGTTTAAATGTCAACTATGATTTAGAAGAATATACAAATATATACAAAGATTTTTATGCAAAATTTTTGAAAATGTGCAAAATTTTTGAAAATGTGCAAATTTTTTGAAAATGTTTGAATGCATGTATGAATGCAGAAGTATTGCAAACTATTTACAAACATTTATACAAGGACTTTTGCAAACTTTTAATTTTAAATATTTTTCAAAAAAATTGTACTATATACATAATTTTGATATAAAAACTATTTACAAACCTTTACAATCAAAACATTTTTACAGACATTTGTACAAAAATAATTTTCATAGATAGGTATGTATGTGCAAGAAAGAATTTTATGTACAAGAAAAATTTTAATTTTTGTGATTTTTAGTAAGTGATTTTTGGCCATTTTATCTATTAACACACTCACTCCAAGTACGAGTTATGACTAAATTATATATGTAACATATACGACACCCCCCTATACTTAGCTCGAACGATGTCCTCAGAGTGATCAAAGAGCGATAAAGAAGACGTAACTCATGATTAGTATTGGGAAGTGAAAAGAAAGGCTATACTACAACGATGAATAAAAGAATAGAGACCGGTGACCCCCATATACTTAGGATCAAGTAATCCTAAGTATAGAAAATTGTACACAAGGGAAAAACCGAGGGTTAGAATGTACAGGGACTACCTCCCCTATACTTAGGGTAAAATGTCCCGAAATATAGGCATCAAAACAAAGATGTAAGAATCAAAAGAATAATCAAGAATCTGACACCCCCTATACTTAGGGTAAAGTACACCTTAAGTATAGCATAATCATCAGATGCAAATGAGGTGTTAGACGAAAGAATGTGTGATATGTATATCTGGATCTATACAAGGGCGAGAGACCGTGATAATCAGGCATGAGATGCAAATGATGTGAGTCAAAGACCACATCTAATGCAAAATGAACAAGGGTGACATCAACGATCAGCGGACATGATATAAATACGACTTCAGGCGCAGACCGTTAACACAAAAGGTGGACTCAGATGACATCTCAAATATGTCGATACTACAATTGTCATGCACCTTTCTTACCAAGTATGGTCCCTTCCATTTAATATGCAATTTCCCTAGAAATAATCTAAGCATGGCGTCAAAAAACCGTACTCTCTAATCTGACTCAAGCTTCTTATGGTTGATATGAGAATCATGCCATATCTTTACTCGCTTATTGTACTGTAGGCTGCTCGAGAAGGTTGTATATCTAAGCTCTTCCAGGGATGTCAATTCTTCCTTCCTATGATCTCCTATAGTCTCTGGATCCAATAATATCTCCGTGATTGCCCATAGTGACTTATGCTTAATCTCAACAAGTAAATGACATGGCTTGCCATAAACGAGATGAAAGGGAGACATACCCAAAGGAGTCTTGAAGGAAGTCCGATATGCCCACAAGAGTCCAAAAGCTGTGAGCAATCCTTTCGGTCTGGACGGAGACCTTCTGTAATATTGTCTTGATCTCCCTATTCTATACTTCAGCAAGACCATTGATCTGATGGTGATATGGAGTGGCAACGCGATGATCTATGTTGAACTCGTTAGCAATGGCCTTTACCTTGTCGTTGATAAAGTGAGATCCCCCCTCAGATATCAATATTCTAGGCACCCGAACTGTGAAATGATATTTTCCTCAAAAATCTACAAACAGTCTGAGCATCTACAGTTCGGGCGAGAATGGCCTCAACCCAACGACTTGCATAGTCAACAACCAACAGAATGTACTCGAATCCCTGACTCTTAGGGAATGGACCTATGAAATCAATGCCCATGCATCAAAAATCTCACACAAGTCAATAGGATGCATTGTCATCATATCACGCTGTCCACAAGTTCCCATCCTCTGACAGTCAGTACACCTCTTCAAGAATTCATCAGAATCCTTAAAGAGGGTAGGCCACCATAGGCTGGATTGAAGCACTTTCTGTGTTGATATCCTTCCAAAATGATGTCCTCCTACCTCAAGCTTGTGGCAGTAAGTGAGGATGCTATGGTGCTCCTCCCGAGGAATGCACCGATGCTAGATGTTATCCCCTCCTTCATGATAAAGGATGGAATCCTCCCAATGGTACGACTTGGCCTTTGCGATGAAGGTTTCAAGTTGCTGTCTGGGCCAACCTTGTGGAACTTTCTTGGCAACAATATATTTCACAATGTCAGCGTACCATGGAAGAGAGGCAATAGCAAGGATCACCACATCTGGGAAGGTCTATGTAATATGATCAATCTGCTCAGATTCCTCAAGATTTTCCAAATAGGAGAGATGATCCGCCACTACATTCTTGACTCCGGGCTTATCCTTAATCTCAATGTCGAACTCCTGGAGTAGAAGAATCCATTTAGTTAATCTTGCTTTGGCATCCTTCTTTTCCATGAGGAACCTGACGGCGGTATGATCGACGTAAATCGTAACTTTGAATCCAAGAATATAGGATCTGAATTTGTCCAACGTGAATACTATAGCTAGCATATCTTTTTCTATGTCTCTGTAGTTCTGCAACGCGACATCCAATGTATGGATAGCGTAGTTAATGGTAAATGGTGATCCGTCCCTCCTCTGTCCCAACACACCTGAAGTATATGGGGAGATCCTCAAGTGCATCACGGAAGCATGATGATCGCATCGTATGCGATCGAGAGCAACTAGTCGTACTAGTAGCTCGATGCAACAGAATTTTAAAAATTTTAATTTGATGAAACCACATGATCCAAGAACCTTTCTCGGATCGTTTCATCTAAACCACAATAGGTATTAAGATTACCTCTTGAATCGTGGTTGCGGTCGAGTCTCTAAACTAAGAGACCTCTTGTCTCAAGTCCGATCCGATGGAGGAGACACTTGCAAGCGCGTTGATGAGATGCGTCCTTCTCGCAATCCATGTTGATGACCCAAGCGGTGAATCTCCTGATATCGTCAAGAGATCCGATGTCTTTTTCATGAGCGAGGCACACTGAAGGAGACGGAGATCCACGAGCAAACACTACGACATCATAATGACAATGCTGTGGCTACAACGACTCTCTCAAGGGAATCATGGTGGACAGCCACGAGAGAGAGAGAGAGAGAGAGAGAGAGGGAGAGAGCATATGTTGTTGTCATAAACTTGTTCCTTGAAGAGCAAGGGTTGCCTCTTCTTATATATAGGGTTTTGGGACTTCATGGATCTCAATCCATAGACAACATACAATCAATGGATGAGATTGATTTGTGTTTCTTTCAATGGCTAAGATGTTGATGTAAAAAAACAACATCAAATGATTTAATTTAAATTAATTTAAATAAATAAATCAACAAAATTAATTTGAATTCAAATCACTTTTTACTAGAGAAGAGATAATGGGGAGACTAAACCAATCCACTAAGAAAGTGGGGGGCGACTACTCTTCTCCACACGGAGAGTTGTAGCCGTCCACTCATCTTGAGTGGATTTGATCAATCTCCTCTAATTATCACGAGATCTCATTATCTCATGATATCTCTTGATCTCTTGAAAATATTTTCATAAAAAAATAATTCCAAATTATCTTGTGGAAAATATCAACCATGCCATAGAAATTATGTGAATCTCATTCACAACCCAAAACAAAATGTAATTATATTTCAAATTAATCATTTAATGTGAATCCAATTCACATCAATAATTAATTAACAAATATAAATCACAATATTCTTTCTTTAATATATTATAAATTACATTTATAATATACCTGAATAATATGGATAGTGTTATCCACATTATTCATATTCATGATAATTAAATCACATTTAATAATGTTGGATCTCTATTCTCATGTGTCCAAATAATATGAATCACATTCACATTATTCACATCTTCGATAGCTAATCACATCTAATTATCTCAGATAACTCTCCTAATAATATGGATCAAATTCATATTATTCATGATAATTAAATCACATTTAATTATTAATATCTCAATTTTCAGATAAATATATATGAACAATGAAATTATCCATGAACTCTTTCAAGGATAATGCACTTTCTCCGCAGATACTTGGATATAAGGACATGGCGATTGTATTGTTCCACATATAATGACTTGGATATTGAGATCACATCTCAAATCAAGATCTTACAGACCTCCCATAGATGCTTGATTAAATCAAGACCGCAACTCTAATCTTCTCATTAAATCTGAATCACATTCAGATTAATATCCCACATTTGGACTAAGATCAGATTACTTCTCTATGAAAGGAGTCACTAAAATCTAGACCTGTTTCATCACTCCCTCAGAAGCGTCATGGTTATACAATCGTTTATGATCACATCACCCTCAGGTATTCCTAATACATGTATATCCTGCATACTGGAAGACCCAGAACAAATCCGAAGTTTTAGATCTCTTTTAGACTGTCTCCTTCAGGATTTTTTTATCATTAAGGTTCTCATTCGATCATTGGGAGTCGGTATCGATCATATACTTTCCAAATGCATATATCATATCTAGGTGTTGATCATATACTTTCCAAAAGCATATATCAAACCTTACAAATTCAATCAAGCTTCCAAAGCGAGACGTCCACACATGGAAGTTGATTCTTCCCAATATCTCATGAGTGAGCTCATGTCTTCCGGTTCAGCAATGAACCTGTATGTTCTCATTGACAGATCGTATTTACTCATATGCCCTTACATGCACACCAGCGCACCGGTGTATAGACCTCGGTTAGGTCGTCAACCTATTGGTCTGCTGATAACTGACACTTTGCGAGGGTCAAAATTATGTTGTCGCTGAGGCGACCGCTCACAAAACATCGGTTAGTCATCAACTAACCCACAATAAAAGAATGAATGAATTAAGTCCAAAAATGTGAATTAATATTTATTACTCTACCACAAGATGTACAGTGACTAAGTATGTAGAGGTCGAACCACAGAGAGCAATACAAAAGTGCAATAGCCTAAGATGTGCATGTACCACAGAGTCATCCATGTGTGAAGCATATTTTTGTGGGTTTTTATCTTTTATATTTTTTATATATTTAATTTATTTTATTTTTTTAAATAACATAATTAGGTAATATACATATATATTTTATAGAATATAAATATATAGATGTATATGTATCCATAGAGGGTGAGTATAGAGCATATAATACATACCTTAGATATATATATATATATAATGTTTTTTTTTAATTTTTGAGGAATATATATACAAAGGGGAGAGAGGGGTGATAAAATATTTATAGAAATATATACAAACAATCCAAAATATAGAAATAAAATCTTTTTGGGATTTTCATAATTTTTTACTTTTTTGGTGATTTTTGGGTATTTTTCAGATTGTTTTTTTTATTTTTTAAATGCTGAAATCAAGGAAAACAGTGAAGTAGGTACTGGCTGTAAGTAACAGAGGCATCACAAATAGGAGACAACCACAAAATTTTTCCACACTATTTTTCAAATACAGATAATAAAATATAGAAGAAACAGGATCTGAGTTCATATTTTTCTGATTTTTCTTTGATTTTATATAATTTTGTGAAGCTTTTGTGTATTTTTGAATTTTTAAGGTTTTCCTTTTGAGATTTTTAGGGATTTTTGGATTGACACTAAAATAGGACAAAATACACAGTAGGGATTTTTTTGGAATTTTTAGAGGTCTTTTAATATTTTTTTAGTATTTTATAAGCTAGACAGTAAATAAAAGGCATGTTTTTGATTTTTAATAAATGCAAAAATACAACAAAATTGAAATCCAAAAATATGGCGTGCAAGGGTACACTAACATGAGCTTATATCCATTTTGGCAAGATTTTTCAAATTAAAAAGAGGCACAAAATAAATGGACAAAGCATTCAACAATATATGGCCTGGTAGGGGCATTTTTGCAATTAAAATATTTCTCAGGGGCATCCATGCAAAAATTACAACAGAAATAAAGATTTATTTTTATTTTCAGGGCCATTTTACAAATACTAAAACCCGGCGGGGTTTAAGTGCAAAAATCACGCGCCTCACGTGGGTGCTGCACGTGAGGCGCGGAGGGACTAATATGTAAATACATAAACTGCAGAGGGCTTTCCATAAATTTTACAATTTATTTACAACGAGGATGTTTATTTATAGCATTAAAAGATAAATACAAAAAAGCGGGGGTGTGTGTCTGAAATTTACCCCCAATAGGCGTGCGATCCGATGGTTGATCTTCGTCCACTTGACACGCGTCGTGCATCCGTCGGCTGATACCGGTTCGAAGATGATGGCTGAGATTAGATCAACCTCGCTGATCGGACGGTGGATGCGAGGCTTCATCTGACGGTGCTCGTTCAAACTGGGCCGACCCTCCTGATCTGACGGCGCTGGAGGTGCCTGGAGTAACAGGGAAGAAGCTCGCCCCCGGCGAGCTTCGATCGTGCAGCGTAGGCTTCTCCGGGCATCTCCCTCGCTTCTGAAGTGCTCTGGACATAGCTGGAGTTCTTCCGCGTTAACTGATGGCCTTGCCATGGCTCCTGGAGGTCTGAAGGACTCGGACGAGGTCGATGAAGGGCAAGACCTCCAGGAACCTCTTCCTGGTTCGATGCGAGCCCAGATGGGCTCCATTCTTCGTTGGACCTGCATAGGAAGAACCCGGGGAGCGAGGGCTTCCTCCTCGACCCGGGGTTTTGAAGCTACACAGCAAAATGAGGTGAGGCAGAGGGGCTCCGGCGAATGGCGGAGGTGGAGCCCCGATTCGTGAGGACCGGAGGTCCTCGGTTGGACAAAGGCGATAAATCGATGGAGAATACAAGGAGGAATGAGATGGGATGAACGAGGCGGTCGAACAAAGTCAAGACCACGGTGGAGAAGTCATCGGAGCGGAGCTCCGACGAACTTCGAATTTTGGATTTTACGCTAAGCTGATTAACTACGGACTAAACTAACAATGGGAATCAAAAGCTAACGTTAAAACCTAACTAAAATGCATAAAAAGGACAACTCTTATACCTCGGGGCCACCAGGGAGCAGAAAGAACGTCGGAGCTCCGCCGCGTCAAAATTGCCCTTCCTTCGGCCGATTCGAGGTGCTGGATCACTCCCCCTGTCACGAGGAACGTCCCAGGAACGAAATCAAGGCTTTTGGATGGGTTAATGTTGGCCAAATTTGAGGAAGGGAGCGGAGCTTCTTATTTATAGACAATGGCCTGGAGCCTTATTGACCGGTGATTATTGCTTAATCCAATGAGTATCGGGTTGATCCAAGTTATTGGCGGGCATCTGTGATGATCAGAGATCAATTCTTGTGAAGGAAGCGAGCTCGATCGATGGACGGGATGGCCATAAAAACGGGAAGAAATCCGGGGAGTTGATAGTTAAGAGGCGCCAGGTCCCAGATGGGACAGTTGACCGGGCGGTCAACAAGGTCTGGCGCCCCATTGGTCCACGTCGGCCGCTAGACGCCAAAATAGGAAATTTTATTAGAAATTGATTTATTTAACCTAGTAAATGATTTTATTAGATTTTTCTTAAAAAATAAAAAATGTGTATTATTTCATGTAGTATTATTTACGATTTTTATTGAATTTTTTTGAAGTGTTTTACTATAGTTTTATTTTAATAAAGTGTATATGTGTGTATTTATATGTATTTTGTATCTTTTAATTTTTTATTTGTTTATTTTATTTTATTATTTTATTGGCTTATTTTATAAATTTATAATTTATTTTTGTGAGTATAAAGGTATTTTTATTTAATTTTTATGAGTTTATTTTTATTTTTAAATAAATAGGTATATGTATGTGTAGGTATTCTTCTTGGTAATTTACCTATGTATTTTGTGTACTTAATTTATTTAATATATTTTCTTGATTTTTATTTTGGATTTGCATTTTTAATAGGTTATATGCATTATTTATATGATTCTAAAAATATAAAAGAAGAGAAAAATTAAAGAGTGTTTTCCCCTTTTATTTATATACATTCTTGGTCATAGGTATTTTGCCTACTAACTTGCATAGGCTTATTTTATTTTATTAATCCTTTTTAGTTTTAGTCTAATTTTAGTATACACATGTATTATATATATTATTCACAAAATTCTAAAAATATAATTTGACAAGAATAATAGACAAGGATTATATTGAATATTTTAATCAGGCAGGCTGCCCAATGGGGGCCAAAAACCTAACTTTTGCAGATGGACTCCAAAAATTATGAAACCAATTTTAGTAAATAGTTCTTGGAAAGCTATATACAATTAAAGGTGAGTTTGGGTGTTTTGGAGTTTTTATTTGCAAGATATGGGTCTGTGAAGTTGAGATTTTGGCTTTTTATTCTGTGCATAAAATGTGCACTGTGTATTATTTTTACACAAACTCAATTTTATATTTTTATTTACATTATTCTCTACAACTTTCATGAACAAAGTTTCTTTATTTGATGAATAAATACTTCTATACAAAATAGGTGTCAAAAAATGCATAAGTGAATGAATAAATAGATGGGGTATTTATTGTATTTTTGCCCTTATCTCCCCCTACTTTATTCCTTGTCGACCAATTCCATTCAGGACTTGGTCTCGGGGTTAGGGTCATAAAATATTTGCAATATTTTATCCCTTTTTCTTTTCTTCCCTTTATTCTATAATTTTGGCATTAAACACCTTATTTAATGTACAATTAATACAATGGATGATGAATGCTAATATGTACAAATTGATGTTATTTACATGCATTTGCTGGGGGTTTTAAGGCCAAAATGATAGAATAAAGAATGATGAATCGGGATTCATCATCCCCCTATACTTGCCTTTGCTAGTCCCTAGCAAATACTTATGCAATAAGTACAAAAAGATAAAGAATAAGAAGAAAAGAAAAGGCAAAAATAAAGAATTAAGAATAAATTGAATTGATCATGATTATTAAACTTATCTGTACAAAATCAAAGTTTGGAGCTCAGGTTAGACCTTGGTGTGAAAATGTGTGTGGAACCTAGTTGGGAACCAAATTTAAAATACAAAAGCCTTCGATAGTCACAGAACTCGGTTCGAATTACCTCAATAACCAGGTCAGAACTAGCCTATATCATACGCAAACCCTTATGACTATGAAGCTGACTTGTACAGTGTAAGTGATAGTGGCTCTCCCCAACTGAAATGACAAAGGAACTGACTTCTCCAGAATGACAACCCAATGATTCCCCAATCGAGCCCTCTATCGTCGAGGAGCGGGGTATTCCCTTCTAAGTTCAAGTGGCATCCAACTCAAGAGGAGGAGGTGAAGAAGAGAATGGACGGTAGCCAGTGTAGCTACCTATCCTGGGATGCAAGACCAGTGTAGTCAAGTCATCCAGCTGCAGGCTCACATGGTATAACTTTGATGCTCAAGCTTGCTTATTTTCTATACAACACATATACATACTCCGGCAGGCACTTTTATTTTTATTTACAAGCCTGTCCACTTTTTTTTGGAGTTTTTTTCAACATACTATTTACAGCAGCATTTACATAAGGACTTTTTCCTCTTGAGCCAGAAGACTATCCCTCTTTTGAAGCTTTATTGCAACCCACACTCTCCTGTCATTCGACTTCATTGAAACTGGACCAGGTTGGGGTGCACTTCCCTCCCTAGACGAGGACGAATGTTTCCACTCGTGTGCATCTCAGACTGTCAAATCCAACCCCCTCACCACTCAAACTGAGTTGAGCCAAGTGAAAGGTGCAAGTGTCCAAGTTAGGTCACGGCCGACAAGAGTCATACGTGTGTTTCGAAAAGTTCTAGTTAGTCTACTGAGGTGACTTGAATCCAGCCCTGATTTCTCAAAGAATTAAGTCTGAATAGACCTGAAGTACCTTAAACCTAGTTCCCATAAGGTTCCAGTGCAGTTAGGTGCGGTAAGGTCCAACCAAGCTCCAATCTTCGACTTTATTGGACTAGTTCAATCATCAAGCTCAATCAAAGAATATGAATGCTATGCAAATGACATTTACAAATATGCAAAGAATCATGCAATTTTGAAAAAAGAGAAAAAAATTTTTACACAAAGAATTTACAAATAAAAGAATTTTTGGCAGTCAAAGCGTAAAGTATGTACAACTATTTACACGGGCGTGCCGCTTTATTTTACAAGACTTAAAGAATTTACAGGTTTTAACAAAGTGATTTATTTAGGTGTATACACAATTGATAAAGAATTTAATGTATTTTATTTGTGATTTATTTATTTATCATGATGCTTTTATTCCTCAAATTTATTTGAAAATCATTTTGAAAACTATAGTACAAAATAATTTTTGCAAATATTTACAAACATTTGAAAGCCATTTTGCAAAGATTTTGCAAACACTATATACATTTTTCAAAATATTTTTACAAACATTTTCAAAATCATTTGCAAATAGGTTTCCAAATCCTTTATTTCTTACAAATAAAAGAATTTTTGCAATCAAAATATTTTTACACAGGTTGAAATTATTGCACAAAAAGTTTTCCAAACAGTTCACACCATTTTTCAAATCATTTTGCAAAAATATTTTTGACCTGATTTATTAATCAGTATATACAAAAAGAATCCGAGGAATAAGAAGAATTATTAATTAATTTTTAATGAATTATATCATATTGTTAGCCTTATTTATTAATAATTATACGTAAGTACGAGTTATGGCTAAAGTATATACAGAGTATATACGACCCCCCTATACTTAGCATGAGCTATGTCCTCATAGATCGGAAAAGAGAAAGAGAAGACATAACTCGTACTGAGTATAGACGAGTTTAAAGAATATACGAATAAGAGATGAAGGAAATAGAAGTTGACCGTCCCCCCTATACTTAGGATCAAGTAATCCTAAGTATAGCAGACTGTACACAAAGTAGGGAGGGTCAAGGGTGGGAATAAACAGATCAAAGAATTAACAAATCAGGGGTGCACCCCCTATACTTAGGACAACGTATGTCCTAAGTACAGAAAACTGACACAAAGGGGCGACACCTTTTATTTAGATAAAGAAATATGAAAAAGAACATAAGAAAAGAAGAAAAGAAGAAACGATAGATACAAAGATCATGGAGAATATACGCATCACTCCCCCTATACTTAGGGTGAGATATCCGTAAGTATAGGCAACAACAGGAGTGACGAAACTGAACGACGAAAGAACAACGCGGTGTGTACCCCCCTATACTTAGGATAAGGTATGTCCTAAGCGTAGACACAAAGATATGGCGATATATCTAGGGCACACATAACATGCGGGAGAAAGAATAAACAAGGCACACATATATACAAGTGGTGAGAACTGGTGGAGTACATGATGGTATCTGACAAGTGAATAATGTACTCTCGTCATTGCCTCCCTATGAGAACAGTGACGTAGTCAAAAGGTGAAAAGACACCCGGATGTGCAGTGAGGTGGGTGTCGGCTACCAGGGAAAATAGATCAGAAGTAAAGCGGGGACTGGTAGCATGAAGCAGTTTATCGGCTCGTAGGGTCAGCATGAAGAAACAGAGCCGATATTATAAGACCGGGAGGTAGAAGGAACATTATAGATTCCTCCGGTCAATCAGAGTCTCAGAAAGATATGGACAAGTAAAGAACAAGAGACATCGTAGCATTCGGTGGTCATGAGGTCAGAAGATCACAGGAGACACTGAATACCGCAAGTCATGGCTCAACCCTGCGAGGGTCGTCAAGGTGAGCAGGCTCAAAGGAGCTGGGAATCAGACCATAATCAGAAGACTTGATCCACTGATCTGCAGATCGGATACACAATCAGAGAGGGGACCAAGTACACAACTCAAAAGATTCGACTTCGTGCTACAACAGACATGAGACACCAGAAATGAAATCGAGTACCTAGAAAATGATGTACCCTCCCGCAGATAACCCTCGGGGAGTGCTACATGCTAATCATCGAACATTCAGTTAGAAACTCAACCTTGCAAGGGTCGTCAAGGTGAGCGGACGCAAAGGCATCAGTGATCCATCAGACGGATCATTAGTACCGGTCGGTAGGCGACATATCGGCTACCGGCAGAAGAGATTGGACAATCTAAAGAATGTGGCAGCGTCCCTCAGACAACCCTCAGGGAACGTGCTGCCAGCTAGGCATGGAAAGATCAGATATCAGGAGCTCAACCTTGCGAGGACCGTCAAGGCGAGCAGACTCAAAGGAGTCTAAACAGATGGGTCCCATGATCCACCGATCGAGTATGCAACTCAGGATGGGACCAAAATCATATATATCAAATGACCCGATTCCGTGTTTCGCAGATCGGAAACACAGTCAGCAAAGGGAATCGAGCGTAAAGAGAGTGTCGCATTCTCCCGCAGATAGTCCTCGGGGAGTAATGCAATCTAAGCAGTGAAGTCTCAGACCGTGTCTCTACCTTGCGAGGGTCGTCAAGGAGAGAGAAGGCTCAAAGGAGCCAGATCCATCAGACGGACCCACATAGTGGCCTCAGTAGTCGACACATCGGCTACCAACAGAGGAGACCAATCAGATCGGAAATGTGTCGTAGTCTCCCGCAGATAACCCTCAGGGATCTACGATCTAGTCAAGGAATAATCAGAAAAGATCTCATCCTTGCGAGGACCGTCAAGGAGAGCGGACTCAAAGGAGTCTGAGCAAGTTGGTCTCATGCCCCAACAGATTAGGCGTATAATCAGAAAGGGAGACCGAGTGCACAAATTAGACGAATTGGCTTCGTGTTCCAACAGACAGGAGGCACCAGAAATGAGTGAAGCCGATCGTAAAGAAAGTGTCACATCCTTCCGCAGATAGTCCTCGGGAAGTGATGTGAGCTACATAGTGAATAATCAAAGTACAACTCGTCCTTGCGAGGGTCATCAAGGAGAGAAAGAGGCTCAAATGAGCCGGATCCATCAGACGGATCTACAGAGAGTCTGGTCTCGACAGACGGTAGACCGTCTATCAGCGGAAGAGACCAGAGTGGGGTATAATGTGTCATAGCCTCTCGCAGATAACCCTCGGAGAGCTATGAACTAGGCAGTGAGCAATTGGAATATCCAAGCTCGTCCTTGCGAGGACTGTCAAGGAGAGCAATCAGACAGTTGGCCTCAAGTACCAACAGATCGGGTACACAATCACAGGAGGAGGCCAATCAAGCATATCTTATGACTCGGTTTCGGGTCCCACCACCATGGTGACCCAAGCAGTGGATGAAACCGTAGTCCTAGAAATTGTCGCATTCTCCCGCTGATAGTCCTCGGGGACGAATGCGAGCTAGATCAATGTAGGTCGTGGCATAAAATCTCAGGTCCTCGAAATAATGTGAATCCATCAATCTACCGGAGGGCATAAGATCAAGTGGAGGGACAAAAGAGCAGGTCATCAATCATAATGCAATCCCTCGAAGTCAATCCAATCAGCTGAGATGGCACGCATGATAATCATGAATCCTCAAAGTGCTAAAGGTGAATAGTAGAATCAGGAGATCGAGGATGGGCCAATCACGAAGAAGAGAGATCATGTGGGTTCCAATCATCGTCATCATGAAGCATATATCAAGATAGTCCATCCAAAATCCAAATTAAGACGGGCTGAAACCTCAAAATAGATAGATTAGTAGAAACATCATGATATCATCCTTAAATCCCTGAAGCACATCACATCCTCAATCCGGTGTGCGAGATCTAAATCCTCAATACAGAATCACACCTAGTCATCGTGCATCATCAAAAGTCTTGTATGCACGTATCCAAAGTCAAATCCACCAAGTATATCCATCTCAGCATCCTCAACATCATTGTCCCGTCTTATACAAATAATCCGGGTAATCATACAATCCTCGATGTGGGCCTAATTGAAATGCACATCATTCCCGGGTAAAGGAATAGGTGATACGGGGAACACGAGGAAGGTGGATATGAAGGGTAACATAATGGAGTGGAGAAGCTGATTGAGCTATGTGCACCAATATCACGGGTGGTAGAAGAGTGAAGAGGGTGGGCGAGAAGAGGGAAACGAAGGACTTGGCGAAGAAATGATTGAGCTCAAGCGCCAATATCACGACTCGATGCAGATGAGGAGATATATGTATAAGAGAGGTAGAGAAACTCAAAGATGAAAAATGCATGACTCACACGATGGGACCGACTACTCTAATAATGGATGTGAAACATAACGGACTCCAAGTCACATTCAATACACAAGGCAAACCCCCGATTCACCTACTCGACACAGTGAAGACCGCCAGACGACGGTCATTTATCTTTTCGGTTTTAGAGTTAGGTGAGAATCACAGAGTTGTACAAACACTTAGGAGGCTTGATAGGATTTGGGCTCTACTCCTTAGTGTGTGCGTGGGCACTTAAAAGGCATACAATGAGGGGGTTGCTCTCCCCAAGACAAGGAAATCCATTATGTTTTATTTTTAATCAATAGAGTTAACAGTCCCAATTTTATTTAGGTTATCACTTTTTTTTGGGTATTTTTAATGCACGTGCCTATCGAGGTTCCAATTTCCATTAAGCATCTTAGGTTGGCAAAAACAGAGGGAGAAGGTCGGAAAAGCCATGCAAGTCGGAAATCGATGATGCATGCTAAGTAAGAGGACTTACAACACTTCCCAGCTCTCTCCATGTGGAATGCATAACAGAATTGAAACCTATGCTATATGCAAATGCAAGCCGAAGAAATCGCCCTAAACATTAGCTGCTATTAACGTGAAGAACCACAAGCTGGTCACTTATCTTTAACCTAAGGGTCCGGTCTTGGATTACCCCTCCTCTTCTCGACACACTCGAGTTCAGGAGTAGCGCTTGATGGGGCTCGCTCACGACACATGGGTTAAGAGATAAATGACCGAACTGTTTAAGTTTGACTAGATCCATACGAAGTAGACTATAGGAACATGTATTCTTATTAATGTTTGGACCTAGCTACCGAATCAAGCAACCTATATCTAGGGGCTCCAAGCACACAAAACAAAGTAAAATAAAGGCGGAAAGCACAAAACAACGGAAAACAAAGAAAAGAAGGTGGTGGAAAACACGGAAAACAACGATGAGGCCCCCAGGTGAACAGACACCCGGGCACTGAACCTCATTGTGAAGAGTAGAGTCCTATTAATTATTAAATGCCAAAATTGTCTCTCTCTCTCACCATAAATTACAAAAATAATCCGAAGTGTCCTAAACCTATCTAATCCCCATCTCCTTGCTTCCGTGATGCTCTCTCCAAGTGGTCATGAGGTGAAGACCACCCTCCTCCAAGCTCGGCTGCCTTGGCCTCCTAAGAAGCCATCCTCACGTGGCGGGCCCTCGCATCAAAGTCACAAAAAGATTGCATTAGTAGAGGTTTAATCAATCAAAATGGAGCAGATAAGAAATTAATCACAATAAATAAATCAATCAATAAAGCATGGTGATCAATGACAATAGAAATAGCTGCTCACAAAATTAATGATGAATCAAAGATGTACACAAGAATGACAAAATAAATTAGGCTATGCTCATTGCTCCCCGGCAACGACGCCATCTGATAACTGACATTTTGCGAGGGTCAAAATTATGTTGTCGCTGAGGTGACCGCTCACAAAACATCGGTTAGTCAGCAACTAACCCACAATAAAAGAATGAATGAATTAAGTCAAAAAATGTGAATTAATATTTATTACTCTACCACAAGATGTACAGTGACTAAGTATGTAGAGGTCGAACCACAGAGAGCAATACAAAAGTGCAATAGCCTAAGATGTGCATGTACCACAGAGTCATCCATGTGTGAAGCATATTTTTGTGGATTTTTATCTTTTATATTTTTATCTTTTTATTTTATTTTTTTTATTTTTTAAATAATATAATTAGGTAATATACATATATATTTTATAGAATATAAATATATGGATGTATATGTATCCATAGAGGGTGAGTATAGAGCATATAATACATACCTTAGATATATATATATATATATAAATAATAATGTTTTTTTTTTAATTTTTGAGGAATATATATACAAAGGGGAGAGAGGGGTGATAAAATATTTATAGAAATATATACAAACACTCCAAAATATAGAAATAAAATCTTTTTGGGATTTTCATAATTTTTTACTTTTTTGGTGATTTTTGGGTATTTTTCAGATTGTTTTTGGTATTTTTTAAATGCTGAAATCAAGGAAAACAGTGAAGTAGGTACTGGCTGTAAGTAAAAGAGGCATCACAAATAGCAGACAACCACAAAAATTTTCCACACTATTTTTCAAACACAGATAATAAAATATAGAAGAAAAGGATCTAAGTTCATATTTTTCTGATTTTTCTTTGATTTTATATAATTTTGTGAAGTTTTTGTGTATTTTTGAATTTTTAAGGTTTTCCTTTTGAGATTTTAGGGATTTTTGGACTGACTAAAATAGGTCAAAATACACATTAGGGAATTTTTTGGAATTTTTCGAGGTCTTTTAATATTTTTTTAGTATTTTATAAGATAGATAATAAATAAAAGGCATGTTTTTGATTTTTAATAAATGCAAAAATACAACAAAATTGAAATCCAAAAATATGGCATGCAAGGGTACACTAACAGGAGCTTATATCCATTTTTTCAAGATTTTTCAAATTAAAAAGAGGCACAAAATAAATGGGCAAAGCATTCAACAATATATGGCATGGCAGGGGCATTTTTGCAATTAAAATATTTCTTAGGGGCATCCATTCAAAAATTACAACAGAAATAAACATTTATTTTTATTTTCGGGGCCATTTTACAAATACTAAAACCCGGCGGGGTTTAAGTGCAAAAATCACGCGCCTCACGTGGGTGCTGCACGTGAGGCGCGGAGGGACTAATATGTAAATACATAAACTGCAGATGGCTTTCCATAAATTTTACAATTTATTTACAACGGGGATTTTTATTTATAGCATTAAAAGATAAATACAAAAAGCGGGGATGTGTGTTTGAAATTTACCCCCAATAGGCGTGCGATTCGATGGTTGATCTTCATCCACTTGACACGCGTCGTGCATCCGTCGGCTGATACCGGTTCACAGATGATGGCCGAGATTAGATCAGCCTCGCTGATCGGACGGTGGCTGCGAGGCTTCATCTGACGGTGCTCGTTCAAACTGGCCCGACCCTCCTGATCTGACGGCGCTGGAGTGCCTGGAGGAACAGGGAAGAAGCTCTCCCCCGACGAGCTTCGATCATGCAACGTAGGCTTCTCTGAGCATCTCCCTCGCTTCTGAAGTGCTCTGGACGTAGCTGGAGTTCTTCCGCATCGACTGATGGCATTGCCATGGCTCTTGGAGGTCTGAAGGACTCGGACGAGGTCGATGAAGGGCAAGACCTCCAGGAACCTCTTCCTGGTTCGATGCGAGCCCAGATGGGCTCCATTCTTCGTTGGACCTGCATAGGAAGAACCCGGGGAGCGAGGGCTTCCTCCTCGACCCGAGGTTTTGAAGCTACACAGCAAAATGAGGTGAGGCGGAGGGGCTCCGGCGAACGGTGGAGGTGGAGCCCCGATTCACGAGGACCGGAGGTCCTCGGTTGGACAAAGGCGATAAATCGATGGAGAATACGAGGAGGAACAAGATGGGATGAACGAGGCGGTCGAACAAAGTCAATACCATGGTGGAGAAGTCGCCGGAGCGGAGCTCCGACGAACTTCGAATTTTGGATTTTACGCTAAGATGATTAACTACGGACTAAACTAACAATGGGAATCAAAAGCTAACGTTAAAACCTAACTAAAATGCATAAAAAGGACAACTCTTATACCTGGGGGCCACCAGGGAGCAGGACGGACGCCGGAGCTCCGCCGCGTCAAAATTGCCCTTCCTCCGGCCGATTCGAGGTGCTGGATCACTCCCCCTGTCACGAGGAACGTCCCAGGAACGAAATCAAGGCTTTTGGATGGGTTAAAGTTGTCCAAATTTGAGGAAGGGAGCGGAGCTTCTTATTTATAGACAATGGCCTAGAGCCTTATTGACCGACGATTATTTCTTAATCCAATGAGTATCGGGTTGATCCAAGTTATTGGCGGGCATTTATGATGATCAGAGATCAATTCTTGTGAAGGAAGCGAGCTCGATCGATGGATGGGATGGCCGTAAAAACGGGAAGATATCCGGGGAGTTGACAGTTCAGAGGCGCCAGGTCCCAGATGGGACAGTTGACCAGGCGGTCAACAAGGGCGGGCGCCCCATTGGTCCACGTCAGCCGCTAGACACCAAAATAGGAAATTTTATTAGAAATTGATTTATTTAACCTAGTAAATGATTTTATTAGAATTTTCTTAAAAAATAAAAAAATGTGTATTATTTCATGTAGTATTTATTTACGATTTTTATTGAATTTTTTTGAAGTGTTTTATTATAGTTTTATTTTAATAAAGTGTGTATGTGTGTATTTACATGTATTTTGTATCTTTTAATTTTTTATTTGTTTATTTTAGTTTATTATTTTATTGGCTTATTTTATAAATTTATAATTTATTTTTGTGAGTATAAAGGTATTTTTATTTAATTTTTATGAGTTTATTTTTATTTTTAAATAAATAGGTATATGTATGTGTAGGTATTCTTCTTTGTAATTTACCTATGTATTTTGTGTACTTAATTTATTTAATGTATTTTCTTGATTTTTATTTTGGATTTGCATTTTTAATAGGTTATATGTATTATTTACATTATTATAAAAATATAAAAGAAGAGAAAAATTAAATAGTGTTTTCCCCTTTTATTTATATACATTCTTGGTCATAGGTATTTTGCCTACTAACTTGCATAGGCTTATTTTATTTTATTAATACTTTTTAGTTTTAGTCTAATTTTAGTATACACATGTATTATATACATTATTCACAAAATTCTAAAAATATAATTTGACAAGAATAATAGACAAGGAATATATTGAATATTTTAATCAGGCAGGCTGCCCAATGGGGGCCAAAAACCTAACTTTTGCAGATGGACTCCAAAAATTATGAAACCAATTTTATTAAATAGTTCTTGGAAAGCTATATACAATTAAAGGTGAATTTGGGTGTTTTGGAGTTTTTATTTGCAAGATATGGGTCTGTGAAGTTGAGATTTTGGCTTTTTATTCTGTGCATAAAATGTGCATTGAGTATTATTTTTACACAAACTCAATTTTATATTTTTATTTACATTATTATCTACAACTTTCATGAACAAAGTTTATTTATTTGATGAATAAATACTTCTATACAAAATAGGTGTCAAAAAATGCATAAGTGAATGAATAAATAGACGGGGTATTTATTGTATTTTGGCCCTTATCTCCCCCTACTTTATTCCTTGTCGACCAATTCCATTCAGGACTTGGTCTCGGGGTTAGGGTCATAAAATATTTGCAATATTTTATTCCTTTTTCTTTTCTTCCCTTTATTCTATAATTTTGGCATTAAAGACCTTATTTAATGTACAATTAATACAATGGATGATGAATGCTAATATGTACAAATTGATGCTATTTACATGCATTTGCTGGGGGTTTTAAGGCCAATGTAGAATAAAGAATGATGAATCGGGATTCATCATCTGCCAAATGTACATACCTAAACATATGGTAACACATCTGTCTCCGGTCAGAGGATGCATTCCTATATCGTGACAGCATACGACATAGGTCTTTGGTTTTCTCGATATTGTTAAGTAAACTCTTTGACCTAACTAATCTGACACCTCCGAATATCTATTCCCATGCAGAGGACCTGCATCAAGAGGTCGGTCATATATCTTCCAAATGAGAAAGGATTTCCATATCCTACTCAGGATGGAGATCATCTCTTAATAATCATTTGATGGTGCTTGATGAATTCTAAATCTAACTCTTTAGATATTCATCCAAGCACCAACCTCTATGATTCAATAATTGAATCAACAGTTGTATGATCATTAAGATTGCCATGGTACATAACCCTAATTATACTAAGGAACCTATTATGCAAATTAGTTATTTTTCATTTCAGACCAGGGAATGATATTTGTAATAACATTTATTGTATAATGGATTGCCTTGGACTCGCATGTCCAACAATCTCCCACTAGCCCAAAGATCCATTAATGGGCTAATCATTTAACCCCACACTTATGTGACAATCTTAGGCTATTCAGAAAAATATCCAGGTAAGATGATCAGTCACTTTGTTCCCAAGAGACGATGCCAAGTCCTTTTACTACACTTGCATATCCGCAGTAACTATGCTCACATCCAATGAGAATGTTGCATCTTATGCAAACAATACTCAATTTTGTTAGTTATAGTGTCCTCGACACTACATCTCAATAATTATTATAACCAACATTTAATTTCCATTATCCTCATAAGAATAACCATATTCCTGGAGATCTCTATCTCCTAAGGTATACACAGTTAAGACCTTTTAGATTTCCATCTATAAAGTCTTAAGCTCTTGAAGATAAGACTTAGAGATCACTATCTCTAAAGCCACGCCATCTTCAAGGATTTTGTTATTATTGCAATCAAGTATTTTATTTCCATAGTAGGATTAGTAACAGTTTACTACTCCCACTACATGGCATACGTCTGGATTTTATACACATCCAGCATACATATGGCTTCTCGTAATAGATGCACAAGCACAAGCAGTTCTAGCATTGACTTCCTCAACTCTTTGAGGTGCTATCCCTTCAGATAGGTCAGTACCACATCTCAAGGAAAGAAGCTTTTCTTGGAATTTTCCAGAAAAAATGGAAATGTCCAAGGTGTACCACTAATGTGACGGTTCCAATGCCCTCTTCTCTTTGCTTCTAAACACTATCAGAACTAAGAGTTTTAAGAGGTTTCCTTGAGATCATATCTCAAGGTATGGAATATCCAGTCTATAAAACACTTATTATTATACTTATATCATTCCAAATGATTATGATATTATCTACATTTAGCATGATGAACACAATGACACTCTCACTAAGCTTCACATGGTTCATCAAGATTCTATCTGAAACCAAAACATTTATGATTTCATCAAATCTGATGTTCCAACTACAAGAAGCTTATTCGAGTCCACTGATGGAGTTATTCAGCTTGCACAACTTGCTTTCCTCAACTATGAAGACCTGGGGTTACTTCATATGAGTATCTTCAGATAGGTATTCATAGAGGAATGCAATCTTGAATCACATCTTGAAGATGTCACAGTCAACCTGTGTAGCTATAGTTAGCAATATTCTGATGTGTTTAAGCATGGTCACTGAAGAGTAAGTCTTATTGCAAGCAATGTCTTCTCTTCGGTGTGTAGCTCATGGCTACGAGCCGTGCTTTGAAGGTCTCTACCTTCTCATCAGGCTCCCTCTTTCTCTTGAAGATCCATTTATATCTTTGAAGATCCTCGAGGGTCCATATACAACACTTGTTAATGAAGTCTACTTTAGACTTAATTGCTAACTTCCATCTTTCCATGTCATGATCTTCAGAATCTTCATCATTTGAAGTTCGATCATTGTTAGATTTCTCTAGCACATGGATTCCATCTTCAAACTCCTTTGAAGATGTATTGGTGTTTCATCTTTAATTGTCCTTTTAGTTTCCGATTTAGGAGCCTCATTATCTTCTCAACATTTAATGAGTTCCTTTACTTCATTTTCATCTTGATTCTCAAAAGAGTCATCCTCTAAGAATCACATTCTCAGTTATGAAATCTTTTAAGAATCTCAAGGTCATAAAGTAGGTATCTAATACCATCCTTTATTTTCCTAAAGAAGTGGCACTCTCTGGTGCATGATTCTAGCTTACTAGCATGGGATATTATTAAGGATATATATTGTAGTCTCTACTACATATGTACAAGGAAACTAAGAGGTAATTATGTTAATATCCATCATTTATCAAATCATGTCACACATGATCACTTGTATCTACCCACAATTGTATCTCCACACATGTAACTAAGAGGTGTATCATAAGGAGTGAGATAGGAATGATATTCATATCTCTATAAGATATTCCTTGAATTCCTCTAATAGGTACAAGTTACCTTGATTAGATCCAATTCATTTCATCTTCCTTCAAACTTTGGCTTTAAACCAAAATTGTGAAATCTTTGAACATTTCAAAGGTTTTTAAAGTGAATGGAAAAATATCATATCACTAATAATCATCTAATGATATCACATATCATCAATGTTTATTATGATATAGATGATCCGCATACATCAATATGTATGAGATTTTGAATACCTTGGCATCTAACACCATTCTCAGAGAAGGGTGTATTAGACATTTTCTACTTTGAATACAATATTCACAAGTATGTAAGATTTGAAATTTCAGACAATCTAAAGTTTCATCTCTTACCAGTCTATTGATCTCATCAATAGACATATGCTCAAGATTTGATGCCAAATCATTGTCAAATGATCTTCATCCTCCTATTAATCTTATAAGGTTTATATTTTCAGTATTTAGAAATATTAATTAACCATTCATTAATTTTCTAATATAGTAGAGTCCTCCAGATGTCAGATTACTATCTGAAATATATGCATCATAACTCTTTATGACCGATCTATCTCAGAATTCATGTTTATTTCCAACATTTAGAAATAAAGTATGAGTGTATTCTAATATCCAAGTCATAGAGACATTCTCTAAGATTAAGGGCTCTCCCACTGAAATTATGGAGTTTATTCATTCAATAAAGATTGTTGCAACAATTGCATCAATATCCATTTGGATGAATATTTAAACCTTAAGATCAAATTTTCTATTCTTCTAAAACATGTGCAACCAATTGCAAGTGTTATTAGAAGAATGAGGTTAAATTATTAGACTTTGGTCTTATCAAAGAAGAAAGTCAATTTCAGTGATTAAAATGTAGATTATTCCGATGCACTATCTGAGTTCTTCTCTAAGGATCCTAGATAGACTTGATAGTCATACTATCAACACATCATCTGTTGCAGTATTGGCATTCATCCAACTCTTTGTATGCCATATGCGTGGAAACCATAGAAGTATAGTCATCTCTTTGACTTTCCTTCTAGCTTGGGTTCGACCCATGCTTCCACTACACTCCTTTCATCTATAAACAACCATTGCTTAAGACAAAGGATCTCTTATGTTGAATTCAAAAATATTTCAATATAAGAGTACTTCAACATTTATACACGCTTCATTCAATTCATACAATATGAATATTATAAAGCTTTATGAATGACCATAGTATAGATAGTATAATGATGACACTCATCATATCTACATACATCTTAACTCTTATAGAATTAGGTTTAGGTAGGTACTCAAACATTTGAATACATCATCTCTTATAGAGCCGTCATTCTGCATGATGCAGTGAACCATGTCATTCATAATTAAATGTCAAAGCACACATGTATGCCTGAACATCTTCTTAGATTTTATAAGGATTGTTTAACACTTACGATCATCATCGACATGACACTTCCAAAGTACATTCCATGAAAGATCAAGACTATAGAGACATACAAACCCTAGGGTTGTAGACCTATTGTCTATTTAATTATCATTCCTCATTATTATGAGGAAACTTGCACATTGCAACTACATACATTATGTGTCCAACTGCAAGTACAATATCTTGATCAAGGATCCAATCCATGATATTTTACTGGTTATTATTGAGTATAGTACTAAGTGGGTTTAATGAAGGATTAATCTGAAATAAGAAATTTGCATAAATATATATACATATTTTACTTTGATTTAGGAATTTTATATCAAAGTTGTCTTGCCTTGTCAACATTGAAAGTTCATTCCCTTAATCACTTTCAATGCAACAGATATACTTAAAATTATATCTCAAGCAAGATTTGGGATCTCCTTTCTTATCTTTGTCACATCCCAATAATATGAGAACCAGTAACTCGGATAAAAAGATGCGTGAACACATTCCGCCTTGCAAGTCCAACTTGAATTTCCCAATTCTGTTTTTAACACCCAGGCCCACCACCCCTAAGGTAATGTTGTCTCATCATTAATTGAACCAACTATCGATGGGAATACAATTCGCTATGCACAATTCAATATCCCCCCAATAATATGAGGACCCGATATTGGGGTCACTACGCATACGTTCTTACTCTTTCAAGAAGCAAAGAGCCCGATCCAAATGGCTTGTTTGTAGGAGTTGTCACTTTGGAGAGGCGTCTTCGACATACGATCTCTGGCGACAGAACCCTTTGCCTTGACGGGAGACCATGGATGTCACTTATGTGATCCTCCATATCATGTTCAAATTCTAATTAATCCTCATGAATCATATTCATTATGATTAATTCTTCCAAGGGAAATAACAACTCTATTCATAATAGAGTATTTTAATTTTAATTGGATTCCAATTAATCTAATCATATTAAATTAATGATCCAATTAATATGCAACAAATATTTTTTAATTGTTACTTGAAATATGATATTATCTTAAAAATGTATTATCTCGAATTTTAATAATTAGAAAAATACATCATGATCTCTCAAGCATTATCCGTTCCCTACCCGCTATCATGGTTAGTATTGATGGGAGTGGGACAGACTGCACACTATGCAACCTGCTACTCCAATGCTCCCCGACTAGACACCATATCCACCTCGGGAAAAGATAATGCCAAGTCAATCACTTTGTACTTGAGATGATAGTCGGTTTTTTCAACCGAAGTTATACCATATAATACTAATCAAAACCATTTTGATTAACATTATAAGGAGATTTGCTAAACAAATCCCCAAACCTTTTCAAGCAACATGTTTGTTGGAAAGGTTCATGTAACCAATTGTGATCTAGATCATATCTAATCAAGTTGGTTAAGGCAATGCCATTTAATGAAATAATTATCATCTATAAATATTTCACAAATATTTATAAATAATTATCTCAAGAAATTAACTATTAATTTCTATAAAATTAAATGACAATCACAAGGTTCTCGATTAAGTATGCAATTTCTAGCAGTGATCCTCACTTACTAAAATTAGCATATCTCATTCATTTTAAATCAAAATTAAGCAAAGTAAGTTTCAAATTTGCTAATTTGATTATAAAGAGAACCCAAGTGCCAATCACACATATCTAAGCATGTCAAAAGATTAACTAACTCATTAATTACGTCATGATTCACCATCCCTGAAACAGTGGATATATGGTCATTAAAATGATAATATATTGAGTTATAAGACTCCAAATCTCGAAAACTCAAATCCTTCGGTTTCCTTATTTAATGGGGAACATTATCCAATTGAAAATTTTGTGTTTAAATGTTCTAACAAGGCTGAAATTTATTACAAAACAGGTCTGCGAAAATTGAAATGTGATAAAACTTTCACAAACCCTAATGAGACCAAGTCTTCCTAGGTTCATGGATCATATCCAAAACCTCAACCCTGGCTCTGATACCACTTGAAGGATATGGGGAGATCCTCAAGCACATCACGAAAGCGTGATGATTGCATCGTATGCAATCGGGAGAGACTAGTCGTACTAGTAGCTCGTTGCAATGGAATTTAAAATTATTTAATTTGATGAAACCACATGATCCAAGAACCTTTCTTGAATCGATATAAACCACAATAGTTATTAAGATTACCTCTTGAAGCGTGGTTACGATAGCGTCTCTAAACTAAGAGACCTCATGTCTCAAGTCCGATCCGACAGAGGCAAGCTTGCGAGCGCGTTGATGAGATACGTCCGTCTCGCAATCCATGTCGGCGATCCAAGCGGCGAATCTCCTGATATCGTCAAGAGATCCGACATCTTATTCACGAGCGAGGCGTACCGATGGAGATGGAGATCAACGGGCAAACACTTCGACATCATAATGACGATGCTGTGGTGACGATGACTCTCTCAAGGGCTCCATGGTGGACGGCCACAAGAGGGAGAGGGAGAGAGCATTTGGCGTGTAGAGAGGGGGGGGGAGCATATGTCGTTGTCATAAACTTGTCCCTTGAAGAGGAAGGGTTGCCTCTTCTTATATGTTGGATTTTGGGAGTCCATGGATCCCAATCCATGGAAAACACATAATCAATTGATTTGCATTTCTTTCAACGGCTAAGATGTTGTAGTAAAAACACAACATAAAATGATTTAATTTAAATTATTTTACATTTATAAATCAACAAAATCAATTTGAATTCAAATCACTTTTGACTAGAGAAGAGATAATGTGGAGACTAAACCAATCCCCTAAGAGGGGGGGGGGGGAGCGACTACTCTTCTCCACATGACCCGTTCACTACTCTTGAGTGGATTTGGTCAATCTCCTATAATTATCATGAGATCTCATTTTCTCATGTTATCTCTTGATCTCTTGAAAATATTTTCAGAAAAAATTCCAAATTATCTTGTGGAAATAACAACCATGCCATTGAAATTATGTGAATCTCATTCACAATCCAAAACAAAATGTAATTATATTTTAAATTAATCATTTAATGTGAATCCAATTCACATCAATAATTAATTAACAAATATAAATCACAATAGCTCTCTTTAATACATTATGAATCACATTTATAATATACCCGAATAATAGGATAATGTTGTCCACATTATTCGTATCCATGATAATTAAATCATATTTAATCATCTTGGATCTCTATTCTCATGTACATAAATAATAGGAATCACATTCACATTATTCACATCTTTTATAATTAAATCACATCTAATTATCTCAGATAACTCTCCTAATAATGTGAATCAAATTCATATTATTCATGACAATTAAATCACATTTAATTATCAATATCTCAATGCTCGGATAAATATATATCAACATTGAAATTATCTATGAACTCTTTCAAGGATAATATGCTTTCTTCGCGGATACTTGGAGATAAGGATAGGGCGATAGTGACTTGGATATTGAGATCACGTCTCAAATCCCATCTCAAATCCAGATCTTACGGACCTCCCATAGATGCTTGATTAAATCAAGTCTGTAAATCTAATCTTCTCATTACATCTGAATCACATTCAGATTAATGTCCAACATTTGGACTAAGATCATATTACTTCTCTATGAAAGGAGTCACTAAAATCCAGACATGTTTCATCACTCCCTCGGAATGTAAGCATCATGGTTATACAATTGTTTATGATCTCATTACCCTCGGGTATTCCTAATACCTATACATCCTGCATACTGGATGACCGGAACAAATATGAAGTTTTAGATCTCTTTTAGACTGTCTCCTTCAGGATTTTTTATCATTAAGGTTCTCATTCGATCATTGGGAGTCGGTATCGATCATATACTTTCCAAAACCATATATCATACCTAGGTGTTGATCATATACTTTCCAAAAGCATATATCAAACCTTACAAATTTAGTCAAGCTTCCAAAGCGAGATGACCACATGTGGAATTTGATTCTTCTCAATATCTCATGAGTGATCTCATGTCTTCGATTCAACAATGAACCTGTATGATCCCTTTGAGAGATCATATTACTCATATGCCTTTGCATGCACACCAGCATGCCGGTGTATAGACCTTGGTTAGGTCGTCAACCTATTGGTTTGCCAAATGTACATACTCAAACATATAGTAACACGTCGGTCTTCAGTCAGAGGTTGCGTGCCTATATCGTGGCAGCATACTGACAACCGCTCCCGCTACCCTAGTTAATTCATGCAAATTAATGTCCAAATTAATTGATGATGTTCGTTGCAATCGGATAACGAGAGGGAATATCAAAAACCATTTTTAATTTAATCAAGTCAATTTCGAGTGGCAAAATTTTTTGCTTGGTGAAGTCCAAGGTCAAACTCAGGGAGGCATCTGTCTCCTTAAGTGAATTTGTAGCAAAGTCCAAGTGTTCGATTTTCGAGGAATATTTTTTTTATTTTTTTCTATGCAGACACATGCAAAAATCGAGCCAATTTAAAGTTAAATCAGTTAAGGTATCAAATGAAGTCCAAAAATTATAAAAATTGGCCAGATGATGAAATATGGTGAAATTAAGCTACTCTAATTTTTTTGGATTTTTTCAACACTAAATGAATTTACTGTGAATTTAAAATGAATGCGAGGTGATTTTCACTAACTTAATTTTAATAAATATCAAATCACAAAATTTTAGGAAATAAAATTATCCTAGATAGATCTAATGATGAAGAATCTAGGAAAATTGTCAAACCTAAATTTTAATGTGAAATGAACTATTAAAATCAAAATAAGGAAATTACCAATTAATTTATTTAGGCCTCGAAATGTGTGCAAATGAGATGAAATTTTTATGCCATGTTAAGTTACTATCCTAGAGCTACTGTGATTTTTTGGGAATTTTTGGAGTTACAGAGATTTAACTATTAATTAAAAGGTCCAAATGGGCAAAATATCACAAAAATAAACCAATTAATTAATTAATAATTCTACTCATACCACAAAAATTTGACAAGTGTCACAACAGATAAAGGACAAGTTAAGCTACAACATGCAACTTTTGAAACTCAAAAATGATGCAATATGACACCTAGGGATCCGTGCAAAGATAGGGGTATAATTACAATACATGAAATAAAAATTACATAAAAATAAACATGTTGACAGGGACTTAAATGCAATTACCTATAATGCTGGGGGTGGAATGCAATTTCTCCACGGCCACTCGTGCTCCTCACGTAGGGGTGCTTCACAGGGACCGATTTGCAATTTCTGAAAGTTCCAGGGCCTTCTGTGCAATTTACCCTGGCGCACGTGCTGCTCACGTGGGGCGCCTAGGTTCGGGTGGCGTCGACGTCTCGGGTTGTGGCTCGGGCGCTCTGGAGGTCTGGAGGGAGGCTCGGCGAAGCTTCGGGTGGTCCGAGCCTAGAGCTCGGGGAAGAGGCTCGGACCTGATGTCGTGGTGTGCTCAGGACCTTTGGATCAAGATCGATACAAAGACTATCGTGGATGGCGCGTGGCATGATCATAGACCGTCAGATCTAAGCTGATCCAACGGTGTTTGGAGAGCGATGGAGGGGGCAACGTGGCGGGAAGCTGACCGTAGGATCGAAGAGAGATCCAACGGCGATGTGCTGCTCCTGTCGTGGGCGACGTAGCAGGCTAGGGACCGTTCGATCAAGATGATCGAACGGTGGCTGGAGCTTCGTCCTCAACGGTCCTCCGCCACCTGCGGAGGAGTTGGCGGGGCTCCGGCGATGGTTGCTCTGCTCCGCCCGATCCTCCTGACGTCAGTGAAGCTCTCCGTGGGCTCGGATATATCCCGAAAGATACGCGGCGGTGCGGCGAAGCTCCAGGTGTCTTCAGAAGCGGAAGAGGGGTGATGGAGCACCGTGGCGATGAAGCGCGAAAGTAGCTCCGATGAGCTTCCGGTCGATGGTGGAATTGAGTACCTGCAGGTGTTAGGGGTAGCCGAAGCATGTAGGGGAGTTCGTGGAGATGTGGGGAGTGACGACGAGGGCTAATTGAAGTGAAGGGATGTCCGGCGATGGTGCTTCGCCAAGGTGGCGGAGCTGGAGCTGATGAAAGGTGAAGTGAGGTGTCGGAGGGCGATAAATTTACCGCGAAGGTCAGAGCTCCGTCGCAGAGCTCGACGAGGTGAATGCAGGGCGAAAGGATGAAGGTGGAGCGCGAATAAAATGGGAGAACTCAAAGGGAAAATTAAAACGAAGATCAAGGGAAGATGGAGGAGGTTACCTGGGGTTTGGAGCTTGGATTGGAGTTCCAGGTCGTTGCTCGAGGGATCGGTACGGTCCCGAGCTCAAGCAGCTTCGCAGAGGAGGGCTGCGACACGGCGGAGCTCGCCGTGGATCTCGCCGGAGAAGAAACCGGTCGTCGCTTGAAGAGGCACTCGATTGCTGTCACCAAAAGAACGCTCTGAGCTCAAGGAACTTCTCTGGGGTGGCGGATGGGTGTGAAGATGGTCGGTGATCGAGTATTTATAGGATGAAGTCGAAGGCCGGGCTGGTGACGAGGTGAGGTTAGTGGGGTTCGTGGAGCGTCTTCGGTGGTCATCATGGAGATAGAGGGAGTTGGCAAGGATGAGGGAAGAGTGGGGGTGATCGTGGCGGTGTTGGCGGTCGGCGAGGGTAGCTGGCGTGCGGTCGAAAATAGAAAGGGGCAAGCCCCTCGCGCAAGCTCAAGAACGCGAGAGAGAGAGGCGCTGGAGGTGGAAGACGAAGTCCTCACCGTTGGATCTTGTGATCCAACGGCGGAGAAGAAGGCGGGAAGGGGCGGTTAGGATTAGATCTGGGGCGTGTTGATCAAGGGCCGTGGAGCGACCACATGGCGCAGCGGAGGCGAGGCGCTGACGAGCGGTGGAGATTAGATTAGGGCTTCGATCGTGCGGTTGAAATTAAAGCGCTATTGGACGATGCAGATCGAAGCGCTGAAGGCGTGATCGAAGGGCTTAAGATGTGACACATGGCGCACTGTGGTGAAGGCGCTAATGGATGGCTCAGATCTGAGGTGGGTTGGGATCGAACGGTGATGGATAAAGGCACACGTGGAGTGGGCTGGGCCGTTGTATTCGAAGAGAACTCCAACGGCTGAGAGCAGGGGTGGCTAGGGCAAGGGGAGCGGGCCGCGTGGTGCAACCAGAGGGCGCCACGTGGCCAACTGTGATTGGCTGAGACTGGAAATGAATGTAGAGAGAGAAGGAGACTGAATTTGGAAAAACTCAAAACATGAAAGTTGTAGATCTTGATGAGATCTACAAGTTTCATGTTGACCAAAGACGGAGATGAGGTCAACTATGATACAAAAATATAAATATACACAAATATACTATACATAGTGTACATAGAGGCCCAAAAACCCAACTTTTTCCTATGAGCTCCAAATTGGATGAAGTTAGTCTCATTTTAAAGGTCTTTTAATGTGTAATAAACTGAAGGTGAGTAGACCTATTTTGGAGGTGGCATGAAGGAATTATGGGCTAAGGATCATGGATTCTAGGTCTTTATTGGATATTTTACAAAGGGGATTCCTGATTCTCTTCCTTATATTATTAACTACAGGTGTACATAATATAAGGGAGGTGTTATTTTAATAGGTGAATAATTTACAAGTGATCTTGGCTTCTTATTTAATGCAAAATGTGAATGCTAAAATGCATGTATTATGAATGCATGTATGAATGCTATTTATGCGTTATAAAAGGAAAGATGCATCTATTTACTTGGGAACAAGCTTCTATTTTAAACTTTTAGAGTGATGAATCACGGATTCATCAACCCCCTATACTTAAACCTTGCTCGTCCCCGAGCAACTAAATGAAATGCAAGAGTGAAATGATTTTGGGTTCCATACCAAGGTCATGAACAAATTTTGAAAATGAGGCTTGACTCGACCTTTGGATTAATTGTGTGGCGGAACCTTATTGGGACCTGAACTTAAGACCTAACAGACTTCAAGTTCCACAAGTCTTCTATTCAAGACTCCTCAATAGTCAGGTCAGAACAAATCCTCAAACGCATATTTCTGATGACTATGATTCTTACTTGTACTGTGTAAGTGAAATGTAACTCTTCACATTAGAAATGACTCAGAACCAGCCTCCTCTAAAAAGGTAACTCAATAACCCGGTCCAATAACTCTTTCCTCGAGGAGCGGGGTATTCCCTTCTAAGTTCAAGTGTGACCATCTCAAGAGGAGGGGGTAGAGAAAAGAATGGACGGTAGCTAGTGTAGCTACCTATCCTGGGATACCTGACCAGTGTAGCCAAGTCATCCAGCTGCAGACTTCTTGCTAGTATATATACTCCGACAGGTATTTTATTTTCACTTGGACCTGTCTGATTTTTTTGGAGTTCTTGCATTTTTTTAAACCCATACAAGGTGCAACAAGTACATCAGGAGTTTTTCCTCTTGAGCCAGTAGACTATCCCTCTTTTGAAGCATTATTGCAACCCACAACATCCCGTCCTTAGACGTCAATACTACCAGACTAGGTTGAGACGTACTACCCTCCCTAGAGGAGGACGGATGTTTCCACCCGTGTGCTACTCCAAGCTAAAGGATTCTACCTCCTCACCACCTCATCAATGAAGAGCTACGTGCATTGTGTTTGTTCAAGTTAGGTCACTGTCTATAAGAATCATGCGTGTGCACGAGATATTCTACTTAGACTAATTAAGATGACATGTGAACATAGACTTGCGGATTCAAAGAATTAAGTCACTTGACCTGAAAAATCTTAACTCCAGTTCCTATAAGGTTGCTCTGAAATTAGGTGGATTAAGGTCAAATCAAGTCCATCCTCAATATCTACTCATAACTTGGTTTAGAACCCACTAGCTTTTCACCTTGCGTATGCAAGATATGCAGATGAGAGGTGCAGATGACATGCTATGTATATGAGTGAAATGCAGGACTCTTTTTCAGATGCAGAGATGATGTGCAAGAGTAAATAAGAAGCCTTATTTTCAACAAATTTTTTGACACACTGGTATACCTCCTATGATATAAGTATTTTATGAGTATTATACAAATTATACAAGTGTATTTTACAAAAAATTTTCTCAAATTTTTTTACCCACCCGTAATTATTGCATAAAATTTCCTGTAATTATTGCCATAATATATACAAAAATATGTGAAAATACGCGAAAGTACGAGCTATGGGTAAAGTATATATGTAATATATACACGCCCCCCCTATACTTAGCGTGTGCTATGTCCTCAGAGCACGAAAAGCGACTAAAAAGACATAGCTCGGGCTAAGCGTAGGAGAGCTAAAAGTACAGAAGTATAGAAGTCGCTCCGCCCCCTATACTTAGGCTCTGACAGCCTAAGTGTATAAGAAGATCAAAAATGGGGCGGACGAGGGCAAGAGGGGAAATGGATGAGTATATACATGGAGGGCATCGGTCCCCCCCTATACTTAGGTTCTTGTCAGCCTAAGTATAAGACAGGAGTGAGTATGAGAACCGATGTGATCTGGAGGATGTACAGTGAATAGACTTAAGTGGCTCATTCCCCCTATACTTAGGATCTGGTCATCCTAAGTATAGTCCAATATAGAGATAGATGAAGCTGGGAGGAGTTACTAGAGTCGTGAGAGGAGAAATGATAGAATGTACATAAATGATGGTATATACAAGCGAGTCGGTCTGAATCTTTCAAGATGCTGCTGATGGCTGGAGCTCACTGCTGCAAGGTCTCCTGCGTGGCTCGAGGTGTATCTGCTGAATCTATCTCGCGCATAAACACAATCTCCTCAATATGGACTAACTGCTCATTGGATTCGACGAAGTGTTTTAACAGTTGTCCATTCACAAGGGATGTCGGTGCGTCATCTGTGAGATCTAAGATCTCAACACATCTACTATCATGCATCGCTCGGACAATGAATGGGCCCGTCCACTTGGATTTCAACTTGCTTTGGAAGGTCTTCAGCCTTGCATTAAACAACCATACCTTCTGTCCAAGAACAAAAGTCTTTCGTATGATATATCTATCATGCCAACGCTTCACCTTGTCCTTGTACACCAAACTGTTGTCATATGCGCGGTTTCTGACTTCCATAAGCTCATGCAGATCCATTTCTCTCTGCTTCTGCCCAAGGTGCGTGTTCCAATTGACCTTCTTAATTGCCCATTCCGATTTATGCACTAACTCTGCGGGCAAATGGCACGTCTTTCCGAATACCATTCGGAAAGGGGAGGTTCCTAGCGGTGTCTTGTAAGCTGTCTTATACACCCATAGGACCTGATCCAAGATCTGAGACCAATCCTTCCTGTCTGGGCAGACAAGCTTTTGCAATATAGTCTTCACCTCCCGATTCGACACCTCAGCCATACCATTAGTCTGTGGGTGGTAAGGTCTAGAGACATGGTGTTCAATGCCGTAGTCCTTCAGGAGTTTCTTCACCTCCCGATTCACAAAGTGGCTTCCCCCATCTGATATCATCATTTTGGGAATCCCGAACCTAGAGATGATATGATCTCTGATGAATTTACAGACAGTTCTGCTGTCCGCGGCTCGGGTTGGGATAGCCTCCACCCACCTGGATAGATAATCTACGTACTCAAACCCGTGGCTAACATGGAATGGGCCCATGAAGTCGATGCCCCAGGTGTCAAAGACATCACAAATGATGACAGGCTGCATTGGCATCTCATCCTTGGGACCAACAGTTCCTCCCATTCTCTGACATACTGGGCACGACTTCGCAAAGGTGATGGCATCGCGAAACAGAGTCGGCCAGTAAAAACCACACTGAAGTACCTTCCATGCGGTTCTCTTCCCGGAGTGGTGTCCTCCTGCCTCCAAGATGTGGCATAAAGAAAGGACACTTTGGTATTCCTCCTGAGGAATACACCGTCTCCAGACACAATCCGGTCCTTCAAAGAAAAGGATCGGATCTTCCCAATGGAAGTGTCTCGCATCCGACTTAAGTCGGTCGATGTGGCTCTTGGGCCAACCCTCGGGAACCTTCTTGGAGACAAGGTAGTTCACGATGTTGTCATACCATGGGAGTGAGTCGACAACAAAAATCGACTCGTCAGGGAAGGAGTCTCGAATTGGTGAATCCTCGGAAGTATTAAGATCTTCGAGACGAGAAAGATGATCGGCTACTACATTCTTCTTTCCAGGTTTATCACGAATATCCAAATCAAATTCCTGGATAAGTAAAATCCAACGAAGAAGACGCACCTTCGCGTCCTTCTTCTCCATCAAGTACCGTAGAGCCATGTGGTCAGTGGACACAATTACCTTGGATCCAATCAAGTGAGATCTGAACTTGTCCAAGGCAAATACTACCGCAAGCATCTCCTTTTCCGTAACTGTATAGTTACGCTGAGCGGTATCAAGTACTTTGCTTGCATAGTGAATTGCAAACGGGATGCCATCCCTTCTCTGTCCTAACACATCCCCAACAGCAAAATCTGAGGCATCTGTTATGATCTCAAAAGGAAGAGACAAGTCTGGGGCTTGTAGAATAGGTGCATCCATGATCATCCCTTGCAATAGCTTAAAGGCTTCAAGACATTTGTGATCGATAACAAACTCCATGTCTTTGCCTAAAAGCTCAGTTAGCGGTCAGGCAATCTTAGAAAAATCCTTAATGAATCTCCGATAAAATCCAACATGCCCGAGGAACGACCGCAACTGCTTGACGTTGGTTGGTGGCTGGAGTCGTCTGATCACATCCACCTTGGTAGGGTCAACATCCATTCCTCTCTTGGAGATGACATGCCCCAACACAATGCCCTCCGTCACCATGAAGTGACTTTTCTCCCAAGAGAGCACCAGATTAACCTCACAACATCTTTTGAGGACTCGATCCAGATTCTTAAGACAAGAATCGAAGGAATCACCGTGGACCGAGAAGTCATCCATGAAGACATCCAGGAATTCGCCGACCATTTCGGCGAATACAACAATCATGAACCTTTGACAAGTACCCAGAGCATTGCATAACCCAAAGGGAATGCGCCTAAAAGCATATGTACCAAAGGGCATGTGAATGTGGTCTTCTCCTGGTTCTCAGGAGCTATGGCTACTTGATTGTAGCCCAAGAACCCATCCAAGAAGCAGAAGAATTCTTTACCCGCTAGTATCTCTAGGATCTGATCAATGAATGGTAGGGCGAAATGATCCTTCTTCGTCGCGGCATTCAAGCATCTGTAATCCACACAGACGCGCCACGACGTGGGCACTCGTGTCACGATTTCCTCTCCATCCTCATTGGTGGTCGTTTGAATTCCCGACTTCTTCGGGACCACATGTATCGGGGCCGCCCATTTTGAGTCGGAGATGGGATAAATAAAACCCGCGTTGCACCATTTCTCTATCTCCTTCTTCACTACCTCTCGTAAATTTGGATTCAAACGACGTTGGAATTCACGAGAGGGTTTGGCTTCATTCTCCAAGTAGATATGGTGCGAACACAGAGCGAGATTTATCCTGTGGAGATCGGAAATGCTCCAGCCTATCGCCTTGCGGTTTTTCTCCAGGATCTCTAGCAAGCGAGATTCCTGCTCCGCGGTCAATCTTGAACTGATGATGACCAGATATTTCTTCTCTTGACCTGCAAGGAAGGCGTATTTCAGTGTTGTGCGTAAAGGTTTGAGCTCAGGTAAGGTGTGATCATCTAGGAAATCTGGTTCAATCGAATCTGGCTGAGTGTTGGAAGTGGTTGGATCTTTCTCTGTAATAGCTGCCACCAAATTATTTGGCTCTGGAGTCGAATCGTCAAAGGTCTCCATGAAATCGGCGAAAGCCACGTCCGACTCTTCATCCTCATCTTCTGATTGTCCTAAAGAGGGAAGGACTAACAAGCCCAGCTGGGCTTCTAAGTCATCGAAGATGTAGGGGGATGCAGGTTTTGAGCTGTACTCGTCTCTGAGGATCTCGCAAACTGACTCATGCACTGGATCATCTCCGGAGAGGATGGACTCATCGATACTGGCTGGGTTCTGTCTCCATGGCCCAATTATGTCTACATGATCGTAGTCTGCTTCGGTTGAAGATTACTCGGTGCTGTATTTGGAATCCGGTCTCTGCCATCTGGTCTGCTTCATCTCAAGTTCCTCATCTCCGCCTGTAGTTTGGAACTGGATCTTCCCGATCTTGTAATCAAACAAGGCCCCCGCTGTCCTGAGGAAGGGCCTGCCTAAGATGATCTGGGAGTCTCTCCAATTACGAGGGGTTTCCATATCTAGGACAGTGAAGTCCACCATATATTATTGCCCCTCAACTTTGATCACAACATTCCTCAATTCTCCTTGGGACCTCTTGGTTGATTTATCAGCGAACTGCAGGAGGGCTCTAGATTTCCTAAGAGGTCCGAGGTTAAGCCGCTCATAGAGGGCTGTAGGCATTAGGTTAATTGAGGAACCATTGTCCAGGAGAGTGCGTGCATACATAGTGTGCACCCATGTCCCTTCCTTTCCTTGGAAACGAGTTCTTTATTGCACAAGTCGTGGCTACTGACAGAACATGTTTCTCAACACGGCTTTTGGTCTTCCTGCTAACCCTAGTAGGTGTGCATCTCACCTTAAGGTATTTCTGAAATGCAAGAGTCATTTCCACGTACTTGTCAAAGGGGATTGTAACCTTGATGTATTTGCTGTATAGCTCGGCCATCTTAGGGTCATCTTTTTGGATTTTTTTGATTTTCTTCTTTCCACCCGTAAGAGCTCGGGGGAAAGGGATTATTGACTCTAACTCATGTCCTGAAACTGAAATTTTTTCATTGAAAGCTGGAACTGAGTTCTGTACATGACTCGAACTCTGAAACAGACTCGGACTCTGACTAGGATTAAAAGAAACATGCTGGGGCAAAACCGGTGATGTATCTTCCGCTTCTTCAGGACGGTCCTCCTCAGATGGAGGTGCGGGCTCTTCATCGGTTTCGTCGAACTCATTAATGATGCGGGTTTGCTGCTTCGAGGACCTAGGAGTCCTCTTCTTCTACCGGTGATGGTGACGGTGGTTCTACTCCTCTTCTTCCTCCAAGTTCTCCTTAGGTAGAGACTTGGCGGCTTCTTCCTTTGGTGCTCGTGCCCGATCAGGTACGATCACGGTCCTTCCGCTTCTGAGGAACATATGATTTACATTATCATACGAAAGGATCTCATGTTCAGATAAAGACTTATCTGAATAGTATACCTGATCACGAGGTTGGTTCTGGCCTTGATTTAGGTTGTTTGGTTTGGCCTGAACCTGGGCGGGAATTGGGGTCTTTGGCTCCATTTGTTGATCCTGGGTACGAGAAACACGATTCAGATCGGTTCTCATACCCAGATAGTCATTCTGGATCTGTTGGACCCTATTAGATAGGGTCTGGATCGCCAAGGTGAGGGTCTCCAATTCAGTGGGCTGAGCTGGCTGGTGATGCTGATTTGCAGACGAGGTTCTGTACTGGCCCTGCTGGCCATGCCGATACTGCTGGGACGGACCCTGCTGGAATGCGTGCTGTTGCTGCTGGTGCTGCTGAGGCTGGTATCCTTGTTTGGGCCTGGACTGAACAAAGCGTGGTGCAGGAACGAACCTGGTTTCTTGGAAAGCTGGGGATGGTCGGTGAGGCTGACCATTCCCCATTTCTGCCTGCCTGACGATGGGGTCACGGCTACACCAAAGCCCGTTGATCTCATACACCTGCGAAGGCTCCTCGTATCCGGTCTCCACTTGTGGGGGTGCATGCTGGTCCTGCTGGGTGTAAGTCTAATCCCATCCACTCTGAGACCCCGGGGCCTGTTCCTGTACAAGATGGACTCGATGTACAGGTACAGGTGGTGCAGAAGGGGCATGTAGCTTTATCTTAGCTACCTTCTCAGAAAGTTCCTCCACTTGCTTCGGTAGATGTGAAAGAGATTCAAGGTCCACGACTCTCTTATGGATCTGCTCGACCATGGTTAGATTATCAGCAATCATCCCCATGCTGGGAATGAGGTCCTCTGTCAGATCCGCTACAGTCCTCCGGGTTGTCTCATTGGATAAGATTGTGGGAGACAACTGATAGCCCCTGGTGGCCTGTGACCTGCCGGTTTCCGCCATCTGCTCAGTATCTTCCATACAACATTCTCATTTTTATTCAGATAGCTTCCTCCACAGGCGGCACTTACTAACCCCTGCATCTTCGGGGTCAGACCACAGAACAAGGTCTGGACTAAGATCGCCTTAGAAATGCCGTGGCAAGGGCATTTTTGAACTAGGTCATTAAACCTATCCCAGGCATCATGGTCTTCAGAAATAAGTCCTTGAACTGCATCCAGGTTGTACATATCACCCCTAGGTTCTTCAGCCAATGTGCTGCCTTATCTCCTAAGGCAAATGGGGTAGCCTTCAGTTTAATATAATCCTGCCCAACCCTAGGATGGCTAAGGTTGTTGCAAACCAGCTCGAAGTCTCGGAGAAAGGCATATGGTTCTTCATGGGCATTTCTGTTGAACTTCGGTAGCAGACTAAGGAAGTGGGGCTTAAGCTCAAATGCTTCGGCGGGAACCGCTGGTGCCAACCAACTTTGTATCTCATTCTCTGCTGGGTTTTAGGCATCAACCATTGGTCGGTCGATTCCTCCTACCGCAATGATTTGTCCCATTCTAGCCGTGAGATCTGCATTTTGTTGTTCGGCTATGGCAAGGTGATTAAGAATCTGTCGCAACTGATCCTCATCCGGTGGCTGCTTAGGCGACATTTTGTCCTCTATTTCTGGGTATGAAACAAGGTTGGTGTCAGAGGACAAATCAAGGAAGGGATTCTTACCGAGGCGATGGTCTTCCTCGGTAAGCTCAGAGGAGAGGAAAGGGTTGGTTTGAGAGTAACCACCCTGGGTGTGAGGGAACCAGAACTCAAGAGGGTCATGAGTCCCGGGTGGTCCAAGGTGCGCTTGGGCCAATGAAGAGGAGTTTCGTGGGGGGCTCAAAGAGAGATTTGTGAATAAAGAGTCGATATCCCCCCAGTCACTCATCTTGATTTGGCTAGAAGAAATGGGAGATCTAAGTGAAGATAGGATTTGACTCCTACCTGAAGCAAACAATTTAATCCAAGACCCTGGGTTCACACTCAACACAGTGAAGGACTCGAAATCGAGTCCAATTTATCTTGTAAATTTTAGGTGTGATTTTTCAAGCAGGATAGCAAAGATTATGTGGCCTATAGGGAAGTCGGCTCAGAGCCGGATGCGTCTTCCCTGTTTAACCTGTCGCCTAAGATACCGTCAGTCCTCCCTTTCTTCGCTCCTATCCGGAGTTGGGGACTCAAAGACCGTGTGCCTATCTACCTGCAAGCAGGCGGAGGCTGACAAAGCTAGGCCTTGTCACGAAGTACCGCTGGTTTGCCCCTATCTACCCGCGAACAGGCGGAGGCTGCTTGGTACTGGTCAATGAATCTGAAAATATCCAACTCGTGATATTTGCTAGGATTAGTTGGCCCGTGTTATGGAAGGCGGGGATTTGGGCTCTGCCTTAAGGTGTTCACACACACTCAAGTACCCTCACTCAAACTGAAAACAAGGTCGTGGATTAGTCTCCCGCAGACAATTTTTCTAATTTTATTGAATTTTTTGGTCAATAATGTTAGCAGTCCCGGTTTTAAGTTAAGTTCTCACTTTTTAGTCCAGCCACACAACACGCCTATCATCCAGTCCCAATTTCTGTTTAATTTAAATTTGAAAAACTAAGGGGGAAATCGAGAAAAGCCGATGCACGAAAAATAATGATGCGTATGCTGAGTTAAGAAGACTTACAGTGATCCCTTCGCTTGTATGCAGGATGCAAAACAGTATTGAAATTTTACACTATATGTAAATGCAGACGACAAAGTCCGCTCCTAGACAGGCAGTTCTATTAGCGAGTGAAGAACATGTTTATTTGACTAGATCTGCGGTCTAGGTGCGTCTTTTAAGTGTGTATGTGTGGTCCTAAAAATTACGAGCACAAGCAATTCCTAAAGTGGCTCGAGGAGCTGCTAGTGCAAGCATAAGTTACAATTCAACCACACAGCACACGGGGACACGGTTCCACTATTTTTACACACACGAGAACCCAAACGGGAACCGCTAGAAATGGTGCGAAAAAAAGTGGAAATAAATAGTACAAGTTCTCTCAAATCACTCAATCAAATTAAAATGCAAGTTTCTCGAAGCATCTTCGACTCCGGCGTCCCTCGCACAAAAAATAAATTGAGGTCAGAGAACGACACAAAAAATGCGGAAATTTAAAAGACAGAGAAATATTCACAAGAAAAACCGGGGGTCAGACTACCCGGGGAGAGAAAATCAAACAATCAGAACTTCACTGCAAATTAACCTAAGCTGTGCCTCCCCGGCAACGACGCCATTTTGACAACCGCTCCCGCTACCCTAGTTAATTCAGGCAAATTAATGTCCAAATTAATTGATGATGTTTGTTGCAATCGGATAACGAGAGGGAATATCAAAAACCACTTTTAATTTAATCAAGTCAATTTCGAGTGGCAACATTTTTTTACTTGGTGAAGTCCAAGGTCGAACTCAGGGAGGCAACTGTCTCCTTAGGTGAATTTGTAGCAAAGTCCAAGTGTTCGATTTTCGAGGAATATTTTTTTTATTTTTTTCTATGCAGACACATGCAAAAATCGAGCCAATTTAAAGTTAAATCAGTTAAGGTATCAAATGAAGTCCAAAAATTATAAAAATTGGCCAGATGATGAAATATGGTGAAATTAAGCTACCCTATTTTTTTGGAATTTTTCAACACTAAATGAATTTACTGTGAATTTAAAATGAATGCGGGGTGATTTTCACTAAGTTAATTTTAATAAACATCAAATTACAAAATTTTAGGGAAATAAAATTGTCCTAGATAGATCTAATGATGAAGAATCTAGGAAAATTGTCAAACCTAAATTTTAATGTGAAATGAACCTATTAAAATCAAACTAAGGAAATTACCAATTAATTTATTTAGGCCTCGAAATGTGTGCAAATGAGATGAAATTTTTATGCCATGTTAAGTTAACTATCCTAGAGCTACTGTGATTTTTTGGGAATTTTTGGAGTTACAGAGATTTAACTATTAATTAAAAGGTCCAAATGAGCAAAATATCACAGAAATAAATAAATAATTAATTAATAATTCTACTCATACCACAAAAATTTGACAAAATGACAAGTTAAGCTACAACATGCAACTTTTGAACTAAAAAATGATGAAATATGACACCTAGGGATACGTGCAAAGACATGGGTGTAATTGCAATATAGGAAATAAAAATTACATAAAAAATAAACATGCTGACAGGGACTTAAATGCAATTACCTATAATGCTGGGGGTGGAATGCAATTTCTCCACGGATACACGTGCTCCTCACGTGGGGGTGCTTCATAGGGACCAATTTGCAATTTCTGAAAGTTCTAGGGACTTCTGTGCAATTTACCCAGGCGCACGTGCTGCTCACGTGGGGCGCCTAGGTTCAGGTGGTGTCGGCGGCTCGGGTCGTGGCTCGGGCGCTCTGGAGGTCTGGAGGGAGGCTCGCCGAAGCTTCGGGTGGTCCGAGCCTAGAGGTCGGGGAAGAGCTCGGACCCGATGTCGTGGCGTGCTATGGACCTTTGGATCAAGATCGATCCAAAGACTGTCGTGGATGGCACGTGGCGTGATCAGAGACCATCAGATCTAAGCTGATCCAACGGTGTTTGGAGAGCGATGGAGGGGGGCGACGTGGCGGGATGCTGACCGTAGGATCGAAGAGAGATCCAACGGCGATGTGCTGCTCCTGTCGTGGGCAACGTGCGGGCTAGGGACCGTTCGATCAAGATGATCGAACGGTGGCTGGAGCTTCGTCCTCAACGATCCTCCGCCACCTGCGGAGGAGTTGGCGGGGCTCCGGCGATGGTTGCTATGCTCCGCCCGATCCTCCTAACATTGGTGAAGCTCTCTGGGGCTCGGATATATACCGGAAGATACGCGGCAGTATGGCGAAGCTCTAGGTGGCTTCAAAAGCGGAAGAGGGGTGCTGAAGCACCGTGGCGATGAAGCACGAAAGTAGCTCCGATGAGCTTCCGGTCGATGGTGGAATTGAGTACCTGCAGGTGTTAGGGGTAGCCGAAGCACGTGGGGGAATTCGTGGAGATGTGGGGAGTGACGGCGAGGCCTAATTGAAGTGAAGGGATGTCCGGTGATGGTGCTCCGCCCAGGTGGTGGAGCTGGAGATGATGGAAGGTGAAGTGAGGTTTCGGAGGGCGATAAATTTACCGCGAAGGTCAGATCTCCGTCGCGGAGCTCGGCGAGGTGAATGCAGGGCGAAATGAAGGTGGAGCGCGAATAAAATGGGAGAACTCAAAGGGAAAATTAAAACGAAGATCAAGGGAAGATGGAGGAGGTTACCTGGGGTTTGGAGCTCGGATTGGAGTTCCAAGTCATCGCTCGAGGGATCGGTACGGTCCCGAGCTCAAGCAGCTTTGCGGAGGAGGGTTGCGACACGGCGGAGCTCACCGTGGATCTCGCCGGAGAAGAAACCGGTCGTCGCTTGAAGAGGCACTAGATTGCTGTCACCAAAAGAACGCTTTGAGCTCAAGGAACTTCTCTGGGGTGGCGGATGGGTGTGAAGATGGTCGGTGATCGAGTATTTATAGGATGAAGTTGACGGTCGGGCTGGTGACGAGGTGAGGTTAGTGGGGTTCGTGGAGCGTCTCCGGTGGTCATCATGGAGATAGAGGGAGTTGGCGAGGATGAGGGAAGAGTGGGGGTGATCGTGGCGGTGTTGGCAGTCGGCGAGGGTGGCTGGCGTGCGGCTGAAAATAGAAAGGGGCAAGCCCCTCGCGCAAGCTCGAGAACGTGGGAGAGAGAGGCGCTGGAGGTGGAAGACGAAGTCCTCACCGTTGGATCTTGTGATCAAACGGCGGAGAAGAAGGCGGGAAGGGGCGGTTAGGATTAGATCTGGGGCGTGTTGATCAAGGGTCGTGGAGTGACCACGTGGCGCAAAAGAGGCGAGGCGCTGACGAGCGGTGGATATTAGATTAGGGCTTCGATCGGGCGATTGAAATTAAAGCGCTATTGGACGGTGCAGATCGAAGCGCTGAAGGCGTGATCGAAGGGCTTAAGATGTGACGCGTGGCGCACTGTGGTGAAGGCGCTAATGGATGGCCCAGATCTGAGGCGGGTTGGGATCGAACGGTGATGGATAAAGGCGCACGTGGAGTGGGTTGGGCCGTTGGATTCAAAGAGAACTCCAACGGCTGAGAGCAGGGGTGGCTAGGGCAAGGGGAGCGGGCTGCGTGGCGCAACCAGAGGGCGCCACGTGGCCAGCTGTGATTGGCTGAGACTGGAAATGAATGTAGAGAGAGAAGGAGGCTGAATTTGGAAAAACTCAAAACATGAAAGTTGTAGATCTTGATGAGATCTACAAGTTTCATGTTGACCAAAGATGGACATGAGGTCAACTATGATACAAAAATACAAATATACACAAATATAGTATACATAGTGTACATAGAGGCCCAAAAACCCAACTTTTTCCTATGAGCTCCAAATTGGATGAAATTAGTCTCATTTTAAAGGTATTTTAATGTGTAATAAACTGAAGGTGAGTAGACCTATTTTGGAGGTGGCATGAAGGAATTATGGGCTTTCTAAGGATCATGGATTCTAGGTCTTTATTGGATATTTTACAAAGGGGATTCCTGATTTTCTTCCTTATATTATTAACTACATGTGTACATAATATAAGGGAGGTGTTATTTTAATAGGTGAATAATTTACAAGTGATCTTGGCTTCTTATTTAATGCAAAATGTGAATGCTAAAATGCATGTCTTATGAATGCATGCATGAATGCTATTTTTGCGTTATAAAGAGAAATATGCATCTATTTACTTGGGAACAAGCTTCTATTTTCAACTTTTAGAGTGATGAATCACGGATTCATCACATACGACATAGGTCTCTGGTTTTCTCGATCTCATTAAGTCAACTCTTTGACATAACTAATCTGACACCTCCAAATCTCTATTCCCATGTAGACGACCGGCATCAAGAGGTCGATCGATATTAACCAAATGAGAAAGGATTGCTATATCCTACTCAGGATGGAGATCATCTCATAACAATCATTTAACGGTGCTTCATGAGTCCTCAATCTAACTCTTTAGATATTCATCCAAGCACCGGCCTCTATGATTCAATAATTGAATCAACAGTTGTATGATCATTAAGATGGCCATGGTACATAACCCTAATTGTACTAAAGGATCTATTATGCAAATTAGTTATTCTTCATTTCAGATCAGGGAATGATTTTTGCAATAACATTTATTGCATAATGGCTCAACGTGGGCTCGCATGTCCAACAATCTCCCACTAGCCCAAAGAGCCATTAATAGGCTAATCATTTAACCCTGCACTCATGTGACAATCATAGGTTATTCAGAAAAATAGCTAGGTAAACTGATCAGTCCCTCTGTTCCTGAGAGACTACGCTAAGTCCTTTTACGACACTTGCATATCCTCAGTAACAGTGCTTGCATCCAATGCAAATATTACATCTTATGCAACCAATACTCAATTTTGTTACTTATAGTGTCCTCGAAACTACAGCTCAATAATTATTATAACCAATATTTGATTTCCATTATCCTTATTAGAATAACCTTATTCCTGGAGATCTCTATCTCCTTAGGTATCCGCAGTTAAGACCTTTTAGATTTCCAACTATAAAGTCTTAAGCTCTAGAAGATAAGACTTAGAGATCACTATTTCTAAAATCTTGTCATCCTCAAAGATTTTGTTATTACTACAATCAAGTATTTTATTTCCATAGTAGGATTAGTAACAGTTTACTACTCCCATTGCAAGGCATACGTCTGGATTTTATACACATCCAGCATACATATGGCTTCTCATAACTCATGCACAAGGACAAACAGTTCTAGCATTCACTTCCTCAACTCTTTGAGGTGCCATCCCTTCAGATAGGTCAATACCATATCTCAAGGAAAAGAAGATTTTCTTGGAATTTTCCAAAAAAATGGAAATGTCCAAGGTGTACCACTAATGTGACGGTTCCAATGCCCTCTCCTCTTTGTTTCTGAACATTTTCACTACTAAAAGGTTTAAGAGGTTTCCTTGAGATCATATCTCAATGTATGGAATAACCGATCTATTAAAGACTTATTATTACCCTTATATCATTCCAAATGATTAAAAATTATATCTACATTTAGCATGATGAACACAATGGCACTCCACTAAGTTTCACATGGTTCATCAAGATTCTATCTGAAACCATAACATTTATGATTCATCAAATCTGATGTTCCAACTACAAGAAGCTTATTCGAGTCCACAAATGGAGTTATTCAGCTTGCACAACTTGCTTTCCTCAACTATGAAGCCCTGAGGCTACTTTATATGAATATCTTCGGAGAGGTATTCATATAGGAATGCAATCTTGACTCACATCTTGAAGATGTTATAGTCAACCTGTGTAGCCGTCGCTAGCAATATTCTGACGGGTTTAAGCATGGTCACTGAAGAGCAAGTCTTATCGCAAACAATGTCTTCTCTTCGGTGTGTAGCTCATGGCTACGAGCTGTGCTTTGAAGGTCTGTACCTTCTCATAAGGTTACCTCTTTCTCTTGAAGATCCATTTATATCTTAATGGGTCTTAACCATATAGGTGGATCATCGAGGGTTCATATACAACACTTGTATATGAAGTCTACTTTAGACTTAATTGCTAACTTCCATCTTTCCATGTCATGATCTTCATAAGCTTCATCATATGAAGTTCGATCAATGTCAGATTTCTTTGGCACATGGATTTCATCTTCAAATTCTTCTAAAGAGGTATTGGTGTTTCATCTTTTATTGTTTTTTAGTTTCTTATTTAGGAGCCTCATTATCTTCTCAAGATTAAATGAGTTATTTTACTTCATTTTCATTTTGATTCTTAAAAGATTCATCCTCCAAGAATCACATTCTTAGATATGAAATCTTTTAAGAATTTCAAGGTCATAAAGTAGGTATCCAATACCATCCTTTATTTTCCTAATGAAGTGGCACTCTCTGGTGCATGATTCCAGCTTACTAGCATGGAATATTATTAAGGATTTATATTGTAGTCTCCACTACATATATACCAGGAAACTAAGAGGTAATAATGTTAATATTTGTCATTGATCAAATCATGTCACACATGATCATTTGTATCTCCCCACAACTCTATTGAGTTTAGGTATATCATGAGGAGTGAGATAGGAATGATATTCATACCTCTATAAAGTTACCTTGATTAGATCCAATTCATTTCATCTTCCTTCAAACTTTGGTTTTAAACCAAAATCGGAAATCTTTGAACATTTCAAAGGTTTCTAAAGTGAAGGGAAGAAATCTCATATCACTAATAATCATCTAATGATATCACATATCATCAATGTTTATTATAATATAGATGATCCACATACATCAATATGTATGAGATCTTGAATACCTTGGCATCTAACACCATTCCCAAAGAAGGGTGTATTAGACATTTTCTACTTTAAATACAATATTCACAAGTTTGTAAGATCTGAAACTTCAGACAATCTAAAGTTTCATCTCTTACCGGTCTATTGATCTCATCAATAGACATATGCCCAAGATTTGATGCCAGATCATTGTCAGATGATCTTCATCTTCCTATTGATCTTATAAGGTTTAATTTTTCAGTATTTAGAAACATTAATGAACCATTCATTAATTTCCTAATCTAGTAGTGTCCTCCAGATGTCAGACTACTATCTGAAATATATCCATCATAACACTTTATGACTGATCTATCTCAGAATTCATGTTTATTTCAAACATTTAGAAATAAACTATGATGTATTATAATATCCATGTCATAGAGACATTCTCTAATAATAAGGGCTCTCCTACTGAAATTATGAAGTCTATTCATCCAATAGATATTGTTGCAACAATTGCATCAATATCCATGTGGATGAATATTTAAACCTTGAGATCAAATTTTCCAGTCTTCTAGAACATGTGCAACCAATTGCAAGTGTTATTAGAAGAATGAGATACAATTATTAGACTTTGGTGTCATCAAATAAGAAAGTCAATTTCAATGATTAAATATAGACTATTCTGATGCACTATCTGAGTCCTTCTCTAAGGATCCTTGATAAACATGATAGTTATACTATCAACATATCAGCTTTTTGCAATATTGGCATTCATCCAACTCTTTGGATGCCATTCAACTCTTTGACTTTCCTTCTAACTTGGGTCCATCCCATTCTTCCACTATGCTCCTTTCATCTATAAACAACCATTGCTTAAGACGAAGGATCTCTTATGTTGAAATCGAAAAGACTTCAATATAAGAGTACTTCAACATTTATACATGTTTCATTCAATTCATACAATATGAATATTATGAAGCTTCATGAATGACCAGAGTATAGATAGTAGAATGATGACACTCATCATATCTACATACATCTTAACTCTTAAAGAATTAGGTTCATGTAGGTACTCAAACATTTGAATACATCATCTCTTATAGAGCCACCATTTTGCATGATGCAATGAACCATGTCATTCATAATTAAATGTCAAAAGGACACATATGTACCTGAACATCTTCTTAGATTTTATAAGGATTGTTAGACAATTACGATCATCATCGACATGACACTTCGAAAGTACTTCAATGAAAGATCAAGACTATAGAGACATAAAAACTCTAGGGTTGTAGATCTATTGTCTATTTAATTGGCATTCCTCATTATCATTAGGAAAACTTGCACATTGCAACCATATACATTATGTGTCCAATTGTATGTACAATATCTTGATCATGGATCCAATCCATGATATTTTACTTGTTATTATTGAGTATAGTACTGAGTGGGTTTAATGAAGGATTACCCGAAATAAGAAATTTGCATAAATATATATACATATTTTTCTTTAATTTAGGACTTTTATATCAAAGTTTTCTTGCCTTGTCAACATTGAAAGTTCATTCCCTTAATCACTTTCAATGCAAGAGATATACCTACCATTATATCTCAAACAAGATCTGAGATCTCCGTCCTTATCTTTATCACATCCTAATAATATGAGAACCTGTAACTCGGATAAAAAGAAGCGGGAACACATACTGCCTTGCAAGTTCAACTTGCATTTCCCAATTCAGTCTTTAACACCTGGGCCCACCACACCTATGGGGATGTTGACCTGTCATTAATTGAACCAACCACCAACATGAATACAACTCGCTATGCGCACTCTAATATCGCCCCAATAATACGAGGACCCGATATTGGGGTCACTATGCATACGTCCTTACTCTTTTGAGAAGCAAAGAGCTCGATCCAAATGGTTTGTATGCAGGAGATGTCACTTCGGACAGGCATCTCCGGCATACAATCTCTGGCGATGGAATCCTTTGCCTTGATGGGAGACCATGGATGTCACTTATGTGATACTCCATATCATGTTCAAATTCTAATTAATCGTCATGAATCATATTCATTATGATTAATTCTTCCTAGGAAAATAACAACTCTATTCATAATAGAGTGTTTTAATTTTAATTGGATTCCAATTAATCTAATAATATTAAATTAATGTTCGAATTAATACCCAACAAACATTTTTTAATTGTTACTTGAAATATGGTATTATCTCGAATATGTTTTATTTCGAATTTTAATAATTAGAAAAATACATCATGATCTCTCAAGCATTATCTGTTCCCTACCCACTATCATGGTCAGTACCGACGGAGTGGGACAAACCGCACACGGTGCAACCTACTACCTCAATGCTCCCCAACTAGATACCATATCCGCCTCGAGAAAAGATAATGCCAAGTCAATCACTTTGTACTTGAGATGATAATCGGGTTTTCAACCGAAGTTATATCATATAATACTAATCAAAACCATTTTTATAACATTATAAGGAGATTTTCTAAACAAATCCCCAAGCCTATTCAATCAACATGTTTGTTGGAAAGGTTCATGTAACCAATTGTGATTTAGATCATATCTAATCAAGTTGGTCAAGGTAATGCCATTTAATGAAATAATTATCATATTTAAATATTTCACAAATATTTATAAATAATTATCTCAAAAAATTAATCATTAATTTCTACAAAATTAAATGATAACCACAAAGTTCTCAATTACTTATGCAATTTCTAGCAGTGACCCTCACTTACTAAAATTAACATATCTCATTCATTTTAAATCCAAATTAAGCAAAATAAGTTTCAAAGTTTGCTATTTTGATTATAAAAAGAACCCAAGTGACAATCATACATTTTTAACCGTGTCAAAATAGTAACTAACTCATTAATTACGTCATGATTCGCCATCCCCGAAACAATGGATATATGGTCATTAAAATGATCATATCTTGAGTTATCAGATTCCAAATCTCGCAAACTCAAATCCTAAGGTTTCCTTATTTAATAGGAAACATTATCTAATTGAAAATTTCGTCTTTAAATGTTTTAAACAGGTCTGAAATTTATCACAAAGCAGAGCTGCGAAAATTGAAATGCGATAAAACTTTCACGAACCCTAACGAGGCCAAGTCTTCCTAGGTTCGTGGATCGTATACAAAACCTCAAACCTGGCTCTGATACCATTTGAAGGATATGGGAAGATCCTCAAGTGCATCACGGAAGCATGATGATTGCATCGTATGCGATCAGGAGCGACTAGTCGTACTAGTCGTTCAATGCAACATAATTTAAAAAATTCTAATTTGATGAAACCACATGATCCAAGAACTTTTTTCGGGTCGTTTCATCTAAACCACAATAGGTATTAAGATTAGCTCTTAAAATGTGGTTGCGATCAAGTCTCTAAACTAAGAGACCTCCTGTCTCAAGTCTGATCTAACGGAAAAGACGCTTGCGAGCGCATTGATGAGATACATCCTTCTCGCAATCCATGTCGATGATCCAATAGGCGAATCTCCTGATCTCGTCACACAAGATCCAACATCTTCTTCACAAGCGAGGCACATCGAAGGAGACAGAGATTCACAAGCAAACACTCCAGCATCATAATGACAATGATGTGGCGACGACGACTCTCTCAAGGGCTCCTTGGTGGACGACCACAAGAGAGAGAGGGAGAGAGCATTTGGCGTATAGAGAGAGAGAGGAAGAGAGCATATGTCGTTGTCGTAAACTTGTTCTTTGAAGAGCAAGGGTTGCCTCTTCTTATATTGAGGATTTTGGGAGTACATGGATGACAACACACAATCCATGGATGAGATTGATTTGTGTTTCTTTCAACGGCTAAGATGTTGCTGTAAAAACACAACATCAAATGATTTAATTTAAATTAATTTACATTGATAATCAACAAAATTAATTTGAATTCAAATCACTTTTGACTAGAGAAGAGATAATGGGGAGACTAAACCAATCCCTTAAGAAAGGGGGATGGTTACTCTTCTCCACACGGAGAGTTGTAGCCGTCCACTCCTCTTGAGTGGATTTGGTCGATCTCCTCTAATTATCATGAGATATCATTATCTCATGATATCTCTTGATCTCTTGAAAATATTTTCATAAAAAATAATTCCAAATTATCTTGTGGAAAATATCAACCATGCCAGTGAAATTATGTGAATCTCATTCACAACCCAAAACAAAATGTAATTATATTTTCAATTAATCATTTAATGTGAAACCAATTCACATCAATTATTATTTAACAAATATAAATCACAATATGCTCTCTTTAATATATTATAAATCACATTTACAATATACCTGAATAATACAGATAGTGTTATCCACATTATTCATATCCATGATAATTAAATCACATTTAATCATCTTGGATATCTATTCTCATGTGCCTAAATAATATGAATCACATTCACATTATTCATATATTTGATAAATAAATCACATCTAATTATCTCAAATAACTCTCCTAATAATATGAATCAAATTCATATTATTCATGATAGTTAAATCACATTTAATTATCAATATCTCAATGCTCGGATAAATATATATCAGCAATGAAATTATCTATGAACTCTTTCAAGGATAATACACTTTCTCAGCGGATACTTGGAGATAAGGACATGGCGATTGTATTGTTCCACGTATAAACGGATGACTAAAAACAAAAATAGAAATAGGAAAGCAAACCTAGGATTATTACTAATATAAAGAGAAAATAAAAATAAGCCTCAACTGGCCAGAGACCAGGAGATGCTACCTCACAACGGTGCTCCGCCGGAGGTGGGTGGAATGCACCTAAGGCCACGCCCGACCCCACTACAAGTTGCTACATATGCCTCTGTCACCGATTTCGATCTGAAGCACTAGAGAGGCCCAAACTAGGTCAAAGGGATTCAAATTTAAAAATGGAGGATGGAGAGTATATGTACAGTGAGGTAGTCAGGGGTTCAAGATAAAGGAGAAGGCGGTGATTCAGTGGCCCATTAGCCAAGAAATCATACTCATGAGTATGTACAATGATCGATGAATAGAAACACAGAAGGAATCGAGCCCAATCGATGACTAAATCAATAGGGGAAAAAGATAGAAAAGCGAGTCAGACATAGGGCTGTTAGAGTAAATGCTTTTATTAAAAAAAGTTATAAAATAAAAGTTGTTACTTATTTTCTATATTATTTTATTATGGTTTTATTTATTTTTTAAACTTATTTATTACAAGTTAGCTTTTAGGGTTTTATTTATATGTATATTTACCTATGTTTTATTTCTTTAATTTTTAATTTGTATTTTTGATTTTATTATTTTAAGAAATTATAACTTATTTTTATATACATAACTATGTTTTTATTATATTTTTCTAATTTAATGGTTAAACTTAATTAAATATAGATGTATATTATGTAGGTATATGTACTATATATTCATCTATGTATTTTAGTATATTATTTATTTTAGTGTTTTATGGTCTTAATGTGTTCTAAATATGTACATATATTATAAATAATATTTTAAAAATTATAAAAATTTAAAAATTTAAAATTATAAAAATATTAAAGAATAAATAAAATGAATATTTTATATAGGTAAACAATATAATAGGGGTCCATGACCTAACTTTCACATGCTAACTCCAAAAAAATACGAAACCACCTTCATTAAATAGCTTATTAAAAGTTATATACAATTAAAGGCTATTTTGATATGCTTTAAGCTTTTATTTGATATATATGGGTCTGGGAAGTTGGGATTTTGGCTTTTTATTTAGAGTATAATTTGTACACTATATGTTATTTTTGTATGAGATCAATTTTATATTTTTCTATGTATTATTATCTGCAACGTTTATGTAAAAATTTCTTTATTTGAGGTATAAAAAATTGAAAATAAAATATGTACTATAAACTAATTAATAATAATAAATAAATGGGATTTTTAATGACCCTTATCTCCCTCTTCTTTATTCATTGCCGACCCGATCATCAAGATGCCTAGATTTCATGGTTTAGGGTCATAAATTACATTTAGCATTTTATTCTTATTCTTTTCTTTTCTTTATTCTAGAATTTTGGCATTAAAAAGCAATATTTTAGACACAATAAATGCAAGAAAGAATGAATATTAATTTTAGTGCTATTTATGCATTATCTAGGGGTTTTAAGGTCAAAATGTTATAATAATGGTGATGAAATGGAGATTCATCACCCCCATACTTGCCTTTGCTAGTCCCTAGCAAACACTTATGCATTAAGTGCAGAAGACAAAGAAAAGAAAAAGAAAGTGCATTAAATTTAATTTTTGAACTTGTCTTCACAAAATTAAAGTTTGGAGCTTAAGTTTGACCCTAGGATTTTAGTACGGTCGGAACCTTATTGGGAAAAATATTTCAAACACAACAACCTTCAAGAATCCCAAAACTCTGCTCAAGTCTCCTAAATAGCCAGGTTAGAATACCTCAACTCATACACAAACCCTTATGACTATGAGTCGCACTTGTACAGTGTGTGTGATGGTGGCTCCCCTCAAATGATAAATATACTAATTTCTCTAGCATGACAATCCAATGATTCCTGAATCTGACAACTCTTTCCTTAGGAGAGGGGTATTCCCTTCTAAGTTCAAGTAACAACCAACTCAAGAGGAGGGGGTAGAGAGAAGAATGGGCGGTAGCCAATGTAGCTACCTATTCTGGAATGCATGACCAATGTAGTCCAGTCATCCAGCTGCAGGATCACAAGCTATGAATTTAAAGCTCAAGCTTTCTTATTGACTATACATATATGTGCACTCCAGTGGGCATTTTATTTTCACTTGGATCTGTCCACTTTTTTTGTAGTTTTTTCCTTTTTGTTTCTTTTTTTTGAAATACTATATACAATAGAATTTACGTAAGGAGTTTTTCCTCTTGAGCTAATAGACTATCCCTCTTTTGAAGCATTATTGCAACCCACAGTCTCCTAACTTTAGACGTCTCTACTACTGGACGGGTTGGAGTGCACTTTCCACCCTAGACGAGGACAATTGTATCCTTTTGTGTGCATCTCATACCAACAAATCCAATCCCTTCACCACTCCAAAAGAGTTGAGCCAAGTGAAAGCTGCATGTGTAATAGTTAGGTCATTATAAGCAAGAGCCGTGCGTGTGCTCCAAAATACTCTACTTAGGCAGTCAAGATGACATTGAATCATGTATCACAATTCTCAAAGAATTAAGTTAACTAGACCTGAAGTACCTTAATTCCAGTTCCTATAAGGTTCATGTGATTAGGTAGATTTAAGGTCCAACCAAGCTTCAATCTTTAGATTTTACTTAGACTAGATCAATCATCAAACTCAATCAGAAAAATACGTATGCTATGTATAATGCAAAAAAATATTTTTGTGATACAATTTTCAAATTTTGAACTTTTTATGGATTTTTCAAAAAATTTTTGCATTTTTTTGGGAATTTGTGATTTTCCAAAATTTTTTAGGCTTTTTCAAAACAAAAGTTTTTGGAATAAAAGATAGGTACAAATATTTACACGGGGATGCATCTTATTATTTAAAAGAGTTTGGGTTTCTAATAATTTATAGGGGATTTGTGATTATAAAGATATATGCACACAATCAATAAAGAATTTATGTGCGATTTATATATTCCTTAAACTTATTTGAAAATATTTTTACAAATAATTTTGAAACCTATAGTCCAAAATATTTTTTACAAATAATTTTTACAAACATTTTTAAATATTTGAAAATCATTTTGCAAATGTTTTTCAATATATATATACATATATATATATATATAGATTTTTTTAGAATAATTATGCAACTATTTTCCAAACCATATGCAAATAAATTTTCAAAACATTTTTTTTCACAAAAAGAAAAGAAATTTTTACAAGCAAAAAATATTTTTACAAAGGTTGAAAATATTTAACAAAATATTTTCCAAATAGCTTTGAAAAGATTTTTTCAAAAATATTTTTAAACTATATTTTAAACATTTTGCAAAAAGTACTTTTACCTTATTTATTAATCAGTATGTACGAAAAGAATTTTGATGAATAATACACATATTTTATCAAGTGATTTCATAAATCTTATAGTATAGATATTATTTTATACAATATTTTATCCATAGTTGTTAAAACACGAAAGTAGGAGTTATGGCTTAAAGTATATATGTATTATATACGACCCCCTATACTTAGCTTGAGTTATGTCCTCATAGATCAGAGAGATAAGAAAAGTCATAACTTGTACTAAGTATAGAAAAGACCAAAGAATAAACAAATAAGGAGTAAAGAAATGACAAAAGAAATGAATGAATGAGAAGTTGACCACCCCCCATACTTAGGATTAAATAATTCTAATTATAACATACGATACACAAGGCATGGAGGGTCACGTGTGGGAATGAACAAATTGTACTCAGACTTTCTCCCCGTATACTTAGGGTAAGATATCCCTAGGTATAGATAAGAAGAGGAGACACTGAAGAGGATCAAAAAATAAAGGAACTCAGGGTGCACACCCCCTATTCTTAGGACAAAGTACATCCTAAGTATAGCAAACTGTCAAAAAGGGGTGACACCTTTTTGGTAGAAAAAGAAAAATGAAAATGAAAAGAAGAAACGATAGATGAAGATAGAAAAAAGGAATCAAAGAGAATGTATGTGAAAAGAATGTACGCATCACTCCCCCTATACTTAGGGTAAAAGAATTGTAAGCATAGGAAACAAACAGGAGGGATGAAACATAATGAAGAAAGAACACTCGATCCGCCCACCCACCTATACTTAGGACAAAGTACATCCTCAGCAAGGCAACACACGGAAATGGGCTGGATAAGTGAAATGGTGGATGGAAGGAGATAACACGAAAGCAGATATATAAAGAGGCAGATATACAGAGGGTCAAGAAGGTAGAAAGAGGACCTTCTTGCAAGATCGTTGAGGAATAGATCTGACGAGGTGCAAGTCGATATCGAGGTCCTCAGATGACACAAATCGATCAAGATTGACCTGGTGAAGATCCTCAACAATCCTAGGGTGAGAAGGCACATACGAGATAGTAGAAGAAGTGCGACTATGTTCGAGCTTGGGTGTCTCACAGATATCAAAGTAAAAATGATCAAACTCATCAATGAAAATAGTAAGGTCAAGTCCATCCTGGCGAGTCTCTAAGTCAAAACAGAAAGGAACGACTCATCTATGGAAGTAGTAAGGTCATGTTCATCCTCTAAGGTCTCAATTGGATCATCATTTGCATCAAAAGGCTCGAATTTATTGATTAAAGAAATAAGATCAAATTTGACTTCATTAGTATCTACTAAGTCTGTCCTCTGCTCAAAGGTATCAATTGTATAAATCTTGCAGATATCATCAACACAGAGCCAATCACAAGAAGAGGGAACTCCAAGGTATATACTTTTTTAATCTTCCTCCCTATAGAGGAATTTTCAGGTCTTATAAAGCCAACCTCTCTGATATCAATAGATAGGTCATAAGCCTCGAGGTCGGCTAAGTCAGGTGTAGTCACTTCAGGTGCAGGTCTCTGGTCGGCAGTAGGTGTAGTGATGACCACAATACTCTCGTCATCAGGACAAAAGCAAATCTCTCCTGATCCATAATCAATAATGACTCTTTCATAGGTAAGAAAGGGTAATCCCAAGATGATTGGAGAGTGCTCCCCAACAGAGGAAGACTCTATGGGCAATACAACAAAGTTAATAGTGTAGCTCATGCTCTATAATACCCTTCAGCCTCTTTATTGATCCATCAACAAACTAAAAGATCATCGTGGTTTTCTTGAGAGGCCCTAAGTGAAGAGACTGTACTAACGAGAAGGGTATTATGCTAATTGAAGAACCACCATCGAGGAGAGTGTGATCACATGAATAGTCAGAGATGGTGCATGTAATGAATGGTGTAGCAATATTCCCTTTCTTGGAAGAAGGGCGGTAGGTGATGGCATAGGTAGTGACCATGGTCAAGATATGATGCTCAAATCTGCTCCTTCGCTTTCTCTTTTTGGGTTGGGGAGCAGATAAATGGGTCATGTCTTGGCGAAGTGGGGCATCAATGTTCTCATGAATAACAACCACCACACCGGGTTCAGTCAATATTTTTTGAATTTTTAGATCTCCTTCATACAAGGAAGGAGATCGGAATAAAGATGTACACAAGGATGACTAAGAGCAGTATGTATAGTATCATCCTTGGGGTCAAAGGTGGGACATGGGGTGAGTGAATGCTTGGGCAAATGATCTTGCAAGTGGGTCCTCTCCTCAAAGCCTGAATCGATATTGTGTCTCCTAATTTTTTTTGTATTTTAGAATTTTTCTCATTTTTTTATTTTTGAAGATTACAATCTCTCATGGTTGTCCTCAAGTGGATCCATATCATCAAATGGCGAAGCATCATTGTAGATATTATTTATGCTAGCGAGGTTATCAATCTTCTATATCATATGCTCCGGCATCTGGGTCAAGTGCTCAAGGGTGGATTCCATGAGAGGTGACTCCAATAGATCAATCTTAGTGGGTGAGGTGGAGGAAAATGTGAGGATGGTGGTGGTGGGAAAAAGTATGAGGCCTGGAACTATGGCTGAGGTGAATATGTAAAAAAATCAGGAGCAAAGTCCTCTTGGAAAAATGGAGGTGGATCAGCTGGAGGGTATGATGGATCCACAAAGTCCAGATAAAATTCACTCCAGCCAACCATCTTCGAAACAAGACGGAAAATAATCGGAAGAGGAAGACGGTCAAGTCAAGAGATGTGAAAACTAGGAGCAAATGCACAGAGAGGATTAAGGATGCACACAAACAATCACAAAAAAAACTCACACAAAACAAACACCTCAATTCAGCTACTCAACTCAGTGAAGATCATGAAAGTTCAGTCTTTTTATCTTGTTTGTTTTAAAGTTAGGTGAGAAGACAAACATTGTACAAACACTTAGGAGGCCTAGGATTGGGGAACTAACCTTATTGTGTATGTGAGGGGCTTACTCTCCTCAAGACAATGATTTTTTTATTTATTTCAGGGTCGAATAATATAGCAGTCCCAATTTTATTGGTTATAACTTTTTTTTTGTATTTTTAATAAGAATGCACGAGCCTATCGAGGAGTCAATTCCTTTAGCAACCTAGGTGGTCAAAATTAGAGGAAGAGAGAGAGAGTTAGAAAAGTAAAGCAAGCGACAAATCGATGATGAATTCTAAATCATAAATGCTCACATTGCCTCCAACTCTCTACATGCAAGGATATTAGGAAAAATTGAAACCTATCTACATGCAAATGCAAAGCCGATGAAATCGCCCTAGATGAGAGAAGAACTGTATGCTAAACATTAGAATATAACCAGAGGGTTTGATCTCGGAGCCTACTCGGTGCCCAAGATCGAACCCTTTGGCTAATTGAAGAGCAATTCAAAATTTGACTAAGTCCAATGGGACTATAGGTACATGCAATGGTAATTAAGTGTTTGACCTTAATCTATCGACAAGCAGATCCTACAAGTAGGACTCAATCACACAAAATAAAGAAAAATAAAATCGTGAAACAAATTAAAAGAAAAGCGAGAAAACACAACAAAAACTGATGAGGCCTCCAATGGAACAATCCGTCGGGTACTAGACCTTGTGAAGTCAGGCAGAGTCCTGGAGAGTCCTGAATATTACAAATAAATAGTCTCTCTCACTTGAATTACAAAATGAATAAAATGAATTAAAAGTGGCTATATCTTCAAAATTTCTCCAAGTCTCCTTTGGTGCTAGGTCAGAAAACTGAGCCGGCTTCAAGTGAACGCCCATGCGCTCCAAAGAAGGCCTCCCTCGATTCAAAGTCCTCACAACGAAGTCAACAAAAGTGGTTATTTAATAACTCAAAAAATCAAATAAATAGAAAATAAATAAATGAGAAAATGAAGACAAGAAAGAAGACACGGGTAAAAACTAATCTACGTGGTGTTGCTCCCTGACATAATCGCCATTTGATAACTATGATTTTTCGATGGTCAAATATGTCCTCACAAGCCAAGGACAAAGTTGTTGTAGCGATCGCTCAAGAAACCATATAAAATAAAAAATTAACCCACAATAAAATTAATCAATGAAAAGAACAAATTATGAAGTTAAAATCTATTATAACTCTATAATGAATGTGTATCGTGTGCAAGTATGTAGAGGCCGAACACAAGGAGCAAATGGGAGAATGATGCAAGTGAATGCAAAAAAAGTGTGCTTCCTGTTGTCTAGGTATTTTTGTGGGTTCTGATTTATATTTATATATATAATTGTTTCTAATTTTATATATTATATTTTCTTTTTATATTTATGAATTTTAATTTCCTTTTCTTTTTATAAAAGATATATAAAGTATATAAGGCTATAAATACAATATAGGATAATATAGATATAAATAATACTAAAATAAATAAAAGATACAGAGTTAAATATTTTTTTACTATTTTTAAGATTTTGGCTAATTTTTATAGATTTTTAAAGTCAAAAGCATCCCAAATCAGGGATTAAATGAATAGGTAGAATTGAAATGAAAATTAAAAATATCAAACAATGCCCAAAATTTTCCAAATCAATTTTAATAGATAAATAATAATATAAAGAAAGTTGTAAAATATAAAATTATATTTTTGGAGTTTTTTTGGATTTTTTTAGATTTTTATAATGGATTTTGGATCTTTTTAATTTTTAAGAGTTTTCATTTTCTATTTTTAGTGATTTTTGGAATGAAGACTCAAAATACTTAAATAAATAATATAATTTTTTGGGAATTTTTAAAAATGATTTTATTTTTTGATATTCTATACTACAAATATGATAAAATTATACTCTTTTGGATTTTTAATAAATAGTAAAAAGTCCTTAATTGCAAAAAAATATTGCGTGAAAGTGTGTGCAATCAGATAAACCCTATTTTTGGTAATTTTTAGAGAACAAACACTATATTTAATAAATGGAACAAATAATAAAAAATGCATGTACTGATAGGGGCATAAATTTAAATAAAATAAAGATCAAGAGCCTTTCTGCAATTTTAATAAAAATATAATACTAGAATAAATATTTAGTGGACTAATTTTAAATATAAAAACTTTCAGGGGTACTAGTGCAAAATGCCTACTTTACGTGGGACCACACGTGAGGTGAGCTGACATGGACTAATTTGTGAATAGAAATAGTTGAGGGGCTTGTTTGCAAATATTACAAAAATATATAAACAATAGAGGAATGCTTATATGTTGAATAATAAATACAAAAAATGTGTTGGGTTAAGTGCGTAAAATACCCAACTATAGAGGTACGAATCAATGGTGGAGCTCTTCCACATTGCCATGTGTCGGCCTGTGCGTGCGCGATGCCACTTCACCGATGAAGGGTGAGGATTATATACTCGTCGACGATTTAGTAATTCTGGTGTGTTTCATCCGACGATTGCTGAGCATTCTGGAGGATGTCTTCAATCGAATGATTGGGACGTATCTTGAAGGAACAGGGAAGAACTCCCATTCCTCCGAGCTTCAATCAATTATGGAGCGAGCCTCCGACCTCCTGCTGCTTGATGAATCCATGATTCATCACCTCAATATATTGATCTTAGCAAAATCTCTGAGTAAAATCTCAAATAAATGTCCTTAAAATCAATAAATTAATAAAATAACTCTTGTAAATAAAATACACTAATTAATATACTATATATTGTATAAAATAAATTAATAATAAAAAATTAAAAAATAAATAAAGAAGTTTTTCACCTGTAAATATCCCAAAACTTCATGTCTTTTTTAATAATTTATTTCAACTCTTTTTCAGCTAATTCTTTCTGTAACTTGTTTATAAAAATGTATATAAAAATACAAAAATACAAAATAAATTTCACCTTAAATAAATACTCCTAGATCCCAAAGAGAGGTCCAACTTCTGGGCCAAATTCCTGCTCCGTATGAACTACAAATTCACAAACTCACTTTTAAAGTTTAAGTTAGAAAATTATCTATCTAATGAAAGTGGTTTCATTAAAACCGGAGCTCGTTTGCAAAATATGAGTTTTGAGATCTAGGTGTACATTGTATATATTGTAAATATTCTTTCTTTCTTCCCTTTTTATTTTCTTTTTCTTAATTACTAAAAAATCATGTTTGTGTTTTATTTTCTTTTTAGTATTTTATTTTATTCTTATGTTGTAAATATCTTTTATTAAAAATACAAAAAATTAGAAAGTAAAAAACATGTACATATTGTTTGTTTTATTTTGTAAAATTTCCACTCTCTTTTTTCTTTATTTTATTTTTGGTAGCCTATTTTATTTTCTTTTATTTTATTTATTGTCCTTTTCTCTACAATAACCTCCCATTCCACTCCATCTCCTCCACCATTTTCAATAACCACCCATTCAACTCCACCATTCCACCATGTTTCTAACTTCTATTTTTTCTATTTTTGTTCTTCTCTTCATCCTCATTTTCGCCATCCTCCATTCTTAGAGAGAAGGAGTGAGCTTGGAATGTTGTGTCGGTGACAGCAACCTAACATCTTCCTCAAGCAACGACCTCCTTCAGGCGAGATCTGCAACGACTAACATCTCCGCATGGCGAGTTTCCCGACAAGCTCACAAAGCTTCTCCCATTTTCCGCCAAATTGGATTAAGGAGACGACAAGAGTCCAACATAACTGCTTCGTAAATCCGATGAACCTCAGCTAAGTTTTCCCTCTCATTTTCCATATTATTTTATTTTATTTAACTTTTTGTTTCCTGATTGTTTCATCACCACATCATCACCTCCATCATACCATCACCATCACCACCATCATCTTCTCATCTTTATTTCATTCCTTGTTTACAATAAAAAAAATAAAAAAAACAATAGAACAAGTAGGTGGTTGGCCCCTCCGCTCCACTACTAGCCACCGCTCTCCTCCGCACCATCGTTGCACCCAACCACCTGCACGCCCCATGTTCACCCTTCATCGATAGTCCCTGTAGCACTGTGGCCCTCCCCACCGCTCCGCTGTAGCCACCTGCAGTTGCAGTCCTCCTGTGGCCTTCCTCCTTCAAGCGTGACCACCCAGTCATCCTGTCGCTGCTCTAGACCCAACCCAGCCATGCACCGCCACGCTCCTTCCACTGCTCTTCATAGTGCCCTCCACCCATTGCACACCCCCTTCCATCGCGATCGCCTCTGTGGTTGCTTTAGCGTCGCACTGCATGCCCTCATCCAGCAGGCACTAACCGTCGTACTGCGCACAATAGCTCCTGCACCTTCGTCCTCGCCAACTCTGCCTCTGCCATGGAGCTGCTCCACCATCCTCGAAGATCGTGCCCACCACCTACAAGAAGGAGAAGGTCTCTTTCTTCTTTATTGTTTTTTTATATTTTTATAAATATTGCATAGTTTATACACATGTTTTAGTATTTGCAAAGTAGTCCCTATCCATATTTTATATTAACAGTTAATTTCTGAAATTGCACGGATACCCCTAGGGATGTCAACGGGTCGGGTTTACGGCCGGTATCAATATTCCTAAACCCGTACCCATATATAAAATCACTACCCATACCCACTTGTTTGTTAAATGGGTAATTTCTAGCAGGTACCCATATACCCGACTGATACCCATGTACCCAATGGGTACCCATATATTTGACATAATAAAACTATAAGCTACAATAAATGTACTTAAGATTTTCATACATAGATTAAATAGAAGAGGATCATGTAATACGGTGGTACACACAGATGTGTAATGTGTAGAGAATGTTAAAGTTTATATATATTAGGTGTTTAACTTTTTTGGGTTGGTAATTTTTATTTATTAAAGATACAAAAAGATAGTTGAATATGACTAAATGGATAGAGAGAAGAAATTGAGTTGATTTTATTTATACAGCTTGATACCTATTAGATAAGAAGTGGATTTGATAAGTTTGACTAAAATGCAACACACATATCTATATTTATATTTATTATATATTCGGGTTTGGGCGGGTTCGGGTACGCACAAAGAAACCCCTAACCCATACCCAAACCCGCATTGGTACTAAATTCAAGATCCAAACCCATCCAAAAATAAATGGGACGGGTTTCGGGGTCCTTAAATAGGTCAGGTTTGGGTCGAGTACGTAATGGGTATACCTAGATTGACACCCCTAGATACCCCTATGTTTGCAAGTAAATTTGGACATCATTTTTGCATCATTTATTTTAATGAAGAATATCATGATGTTGAGCAACTAATTCTTTATCATTTATATATTTATTTGAATTTTTGTTAGCTTTTGGTAATTAATTAAAATTACATATTTTACCCATCGTGAGGTCTTAAATTCATATTTGACTCACGGTTGCTCTAATAATTCCTCGAAAATTAGTAATGATACCTTGAAATATGATTTCATCTTAATAGAGTCGTCCTCTGCCTTAAAAAATTGTAAAGTAATTTTAGCAAATGGCTTTTAATTACATCCACATATATATTTTTTTACAAATTCCAACTCTCCTGGATTGCATATTAAAATAATTTTCTCTTCGGCTAAATTGATAATGTGGATTTATTAGGAATTAAATACTTACTTTCACTCTGTTTTCATTAGCAAATTCATAAAAAATCATATATTGTCAAAAAATTCTAAAAAAATTATCGTGGCCTCATTTCATCATGTTTAAGTTCCAGTATTTTTTTATAATTTGCATTCTGTTTGTGTAAAAAATTTTATTAAAACCCACAAAAGTGTGCATTTTTTGTTGTTGCATTTTAACCCGTAAAATTTCAAAAAAAAATGTGTTTTGTCTTCATCACTGGATTAGGTTTTTAGGAAAGATATAATTTGGATAAATTGTATTAATTTCACATTAAAATTAATTTGGCTTAGTTGTATGTTTTCTTATTAATTTGATTCACCCGCATTTTGCATTTGCATTCATTTTGCATTAAGAAAATATATAAAAAAATCAGTGTTGGAAACCTAAACCTAATTATTCTGATTAAACAAAATTTGTTCCTTTGCCTCCCTATGTTCAACCCCGGACTTGCCTGGTATATAAATTAAAAATCGAGTCCTCTTCACAAAGATATTTGATTCAGTTCTGATTAATTGACTGAGTTCCATGCTACAATGAGTACATTCTTATACCCACTCAAATGATTCTTCACTACTCCTCTAAGAGGCTCAAAAGCCTCGTCTTCTTCCCTCGCAGTTGTAGACCTCCAAAAAAATGCTGGGGACCTCACTAGGAACAAGGACAAGGCCTCGGAGCTGGAGGTTACTTTCTATCCTCCAGGGCCCTTGTAAATAGTCATATATTGCTATTTCCTATAGGAAATTAGTTAGCACAAAAATGCAATGTTCTGAGGGCGTCAGATGGTGGAATGCGATGGAAATGCGGTGGGTGACGTCCCTCTGGCGTACGACGGAGGAGGAGGGAGTGACTGCTTGATCCTTGTAGGATCAAGGTGAGCTAAGGTGCGTCGAGTGTGGAGGAAGCGACGAGGAAGAGAGGGAGGTGGTAAGGAGGTCTGGTTACTAGTCAGAAACGGGTGGAAGGGTTCAGCGGAACTCAGCTCCGATGAACTACGAGCTAGTGGTTCTAAGCTAAAACATGCAATTAAAAGACAAAATAGAAATAAGAAAGAAAACCTAGGATTAACACTAATCTAAAGACACAATAAAAATTAACCTCAACTGGCCAGAGGCCAGGAGATGCTACCTCACGGCGGTGCTCCGTTGGAGGTGGGTGGAACACACCTAAGGCCACGCCCGACCTTGCTACAAGCTGCTGGAGAAGCCTCTGTCACCGACTTTGATCTAGAGCACCAGAGAGGGGAGAAAACTAGATCAAAATGATTCAAATTTCGAAAATGGAGGATGGGGAGTATACGTACAATGAGGTGGTCAGGGGTTCAAGTTCAGGGAGAGGGTGATGATTTAGTGTCCCATTGGCCAAGAAATCATACATGTGAGTATGTACGATGATTGAGGAAGAGAAGCAGATAATGAATCAAGTTCGATCGATGACTACATCAATCATGGAGAAATGTAGAAAAGCGAGTCAAACGTAGGGAAGCTAGAGGGTACTGGATGTCAGAGGAGTTGACTGGAGTCAACCCTTGACGCCCTGGTTGGTCCACATGGACCAACTGGTGAAAAATCTAACCTAAAATTATTGTAAAATACATAATAAATAGTAAATGATTTTATTAAAATAAAGTTACAAAATAAAAGTTGTTTATTATTTTCTATAGTATTTTATTATGGTTTTTATTTATTTTTTGAACTTATTTATTACAAGTTAGTTTTTAGGGTATTATTTATAAGTATATTTACATATGTTTTGTGTATTTTATTTTAAATCTGGATTTTAATTTTATTATTTTAAAAAAATATAACTTATTTTTAAATAAATAAATATATTTTTATTATATTTTTTTGATATAATGTTTACACTTAATGAAATATAGGTTTATATTATATAGATATTTGTATTGTATATTCATGTACGTATTTTAGTATATTATTTTATTTTGGTGTTTTATTTATGGTCTTAATGCATTTTAAATATGTAGATATATTATAAATAATATTTTCAAAAATATTAAAATATAAAATTATAAAAAATTGTAAAGAGTAAATAAAATGAATATTTTATATAGATAAACTATACAATATGGGTCCAAAATCTAACTTTCACATACTAACTCCAAAAAATATGAAACTACCTTCATTGAATAGCTTATTCAAAGTTATATAAAGTAAGGTGATTTTTTCATATTTTGTTTTATTTAGGAGATATGGATATGGGAAGTTGGGATTTTGGCCTTTTATTTAAAGTATAATTTGTAGATTGTATCTTTTTTTGTGTGAAATCAATTTTGTATTTTTCTATGTATTATTATCCGCAACTTTTATGTACAAAGTTTTTTTATTTGAGGTATATAAAGTGGAAATAAAATAGATCCCAAAAATGAATTAATTATGAATAAATAAATTGGTTTTTAATGCATTATTGGCCCTTATCTCCCCCTACTTTAGTCCTTATCGACCCAATCATCAAGATGCCTAGGTCTCGAGGTTTAGAGTCATAAAATACCTTTGGCATTTTGTTCTTATTCTTTTCTCTATTCTATAATTTCAGCATTAAAAATTGTATTTTGTGTCGATAAGTGCAATAAAGAATGAATGTTAATTTGTACAAATTAGTGCTATTTACACATATTAGATAGGGTTTTTAAGGCCAAAAGGATGGAATAAAGGTGATGAAATGGAGATTCATCAACCTCATACACTACATTAACTCGACGATTTTAAGAGAGGTAAAAAGCGATTCATCAATGCACCGTGAGTATATTCTTACCCGAGCATGCATCATATTTTCTTATTTGTATTGGTTTTTCTCGATTCTCAATCTTGATTTACAACCTAGGAATTTAAAGTAATTGGGACTGGATGTTAGATTATGCTTTCTTGCTTGCTCACATTCAAACTTAAGTGATAACCTTAGCTTAAAATTGGGGCTACTAATGCTTCTTGACCTAATTAAATGGAGTAAATTTGAAGTTTATTTTATGGGAGAGCAAACCCCACATTGTACACAGATTTATTATTCATGTATGATAGGTGAGGATGTATCCTTAGGATAATGCATAAAATCCAAACTTGATGTGTGTAATGGACTCTAAATTGGACTATCACTAATAAAAAAATCTAACCATAATTCCTTGGTCTTCATGTGTGAGTGGGTAAATTCAATTGGGATTGATTTGTGATTAATTGATTATGATGTTTCAGAACCCACCCCTTACAGACTTCAAGACTCCATTTCATCTCTTCAGATTAAATTCAACTAATAGATTCATTTAACACTAATTACTTGTGTCCCATTTAGCTAGATGATTTGTGATTTAATTAGAATAAATAACAACTCATTTGAATCCAATTTCCAATTCCAATTCCAATGTTCAAATGTTTGAAACAGAAATGGTCATGGAAATGGAAGTATACAAGCTCCTTGAGCTCATTTCTTAGCTCTAAATAGTTTGGACTATGATTAAAAATGTTCAAGGAAGTTGTATTATGCTCACCAACACTTTGTCTATCTCATGGATAGTGTCATGCATTTCATTGAGCTCACTGGGAGTATAAATTTTTATAGCTCAATCTCAACATTCGTATATGATGAATTTTTGCAAAAATGATATAAACTCTGAAATTGGATAGTTATCCACATTTCAAGTCACTATACATGGATAGTATGATCTCCCGACATTATCTCCAAGTATCTGCATTCCTATCTCATGAGTCCTAATTGAATTATGACTCATACCCATTAATATTATTATACATTATTGATAAGGGCAATTTTGTGAGCATGATTCACAAGCATAACTCATTAATTAATGTGAATTGTGATTCACAATAATGAATATTTATATGGATGTGATTCACATAAATATTTATGTAAATATAATTTACATAATGTTTCCAAGGCTTGAGATTTTGTGAATTTGATCCACATTAATTTTGTAGATGTAAATTGGATTTACATTTAATTTTGAGATCGTGAATATAAATCATAAACTTTAAGAATTAACACCATAATTTATCCAATATTATAATATTATTATCAAATGAATAAACAAATTAATTAAAATTTGCAACAACTTCTTCCATATATGGAAGGTGATGTGGCATGCACATATGATATACACATAGCTCCACATGGTTGAGTTCTAATTGAATTAGGACTCTAAAGTTGTTGCTTATTTTATTTTAATTAATTAAGATTGATCGGATAAATAAGGAGATATTCCTCATTGAATTAGGACTGATCTTAGCCCTTAATTTAAAATCCAAGGCACATGCTGGACATGTGCTTTAAGTATAAAAGGAGGGCAAGGCCTTCTCCTTTTAGACAAAAAATTGAAGAGAAAATCCTCCCCTAAATTTCATGTCCCTTTAGAGAGAAAGACTCTTAAGAGTTTTCAAATCTAACAACTCTCTTCTTGTTACCCTAATCGACGTTCAGGTTCATGGGTAGTAACACAACTCATCTCTGTGCCTATGAGAGACAAGTATGTAGATCAGACTTGAGTCGGGAGGTCTCTTATTTTAGAGACTCAAACTTAAAGAGGTAAACCTAATTTGTCCTTTATATTCATTATGAATATCAGAAATTATTTTGTAAATTGTTTCCTTAGAATTTATAATTTCTGAATGCATAAAATATTATGTTACATTTTCCAGTTCATATGATGAACTCACATTGTTTGCTAAATATTCCATGTTTCCATAATGCGTAGTAAATAAATTTTTATTTAATCCCTTCAGTTGGCATAAGATCCAAAGTTTTGAAGATTTGGACTATGATGAATCTGTGATTCATCACTTCAAAAGTAAAAAATAGAGCATTGTTCCCGAGTAAATAGAGGCATATTTCCCTTTATAATGCATAAATAGCATTCATGCATACATACATAATACATGCATTTTAGCAGTCCATTTGCATTTAAATAAGAAGCCAAAAACCCTTGTAAAATATCCACTTACCAAAATAACCTCTTCCTCATAATATGTACTCCTTAGTTAATAATATAGGGTAGAAAGCCAAAAATCCCCCTTGTAAATTAGTCAATAAAGCCCTAAAATCACTGGATCAAAAAATACACATAAACCCCTCTCACAAACTTCAAAATAGGTCTACTCACTCTTAGAATACTACACATTAAAAGATCTTTAAAATGAGACCAATTTCATTAAGTTTGGAGCTCGTATGAAGAAGTTGGGTTTTCGGGCCACCTTGTATACTACATATATATGTATAAATTGTATCCTTGTATTTTTTGTATCATACATGACCTCATCTCCATCTTTGGTCAACATGAAACTTGTAGACCTCATCGAGATCTACAACTTTCATGTTTGGAGTTTTTCCAAATTCGGTCCCCTTCTCTCTCTACACTAAATTTTCTTCTCACCCAATCACAACAGGCCACGTGGCGCCCTCTGGTTGCGCCACGTAGCCCGCTTCCCTTGCCTCATCCGCCAGCAGCTACAGCCGTTGGATTACCTTCCAGATCCAGCGGCCAAGCCACCTCCACGCACGCCGCAAATTTCAGCCATCCGATCATTTTCAGAACCCCATCAGCACTGCTCGTTCGCGCCTCAAGCTTAGCGCGCCACGTGGAGCTTCTAGATCCGCAGGATCACGCCCTCGATCCCTTCATCCAAGCCGCTAGATCTTCTCTCTATTCCCATCGTCAGATCACGCCCCGGCCTATCATCTGCGCCACCCGTTCCCGCCTCATTTCCCTCGTGCCACGTGTCTCACTTTCATCCACACGATCCTTTCCATCACAACCGCTTATTCCACCCCGCACCTCAGCCCTTTGATCGACGCCCTCATCTCATCTCCACCATTCACCAGCGCCGCTCCCACAACGTACCACGTGGCGCAATCACACCCCTTGTTCAATTCGCCTTTGATCTAATCCTACCCGGCCATTAGCGCTTCGATCTGGGCCATTGGATCACAAGATCCAACGGCCAGGACTTCGTCTCCTACCTCCGATCACCCTCTCTCCCACGATCTCGATCTTGCGCCACACGCTGCCCCCTTTCTATTTTCGCCTCCACTTCTGTCACCTTCTTCGACCACCAATGCCGCCACGATCTTCACCACTCTCCCCTCATCCTCGCCAGCACCCTCACTCCCCACGACTCCCACCAGAGTCGCTCCACGATGAACTCGAACTCCACCTCCCAGCGACTTAACCCATCAACTTCATCCTATAAATCACTCGTCTCCGGCCAATTTCATCGGCATCCGCCCCTCGTGAGAGACGCCCCGAGCTCGGAGCTTCAAATTTGTGACAGAAATTGCGAGTGTCCTCGAGCGAAGACGTCCGTCTTCTCCGGCGAGATCCTCGGCCTCCGCCGAGTCGCAGCCCTCCTCCGCCGAGCCGCTGCTTGAGCTCAGGGATCCACCGAAGGTTCGAGCGACGACCTGGAACTCAAGGAAGAGCTCCAATCCCCAGGTGACGCATCCATCCCTCTTCGATCTTCTCTTCATTTTTCTTCGCTCTTTCTCGCCTTTTATTCGCCGCCTCCGGTCATCTTCTCGCCTCCATTCCATTCCGCCGAGCTTCGCATCAGAGCTCCCATCTTCGCGGTTACCTTCACGCCCTCCGACGACGCCTTCCATCTTCCAGTAGCTTATGCTCCGCTAGTTGGCCGGAGCTTCTTCGCCAGACCACCGCAGTACCACTTAGGCCTCGCCCACCATCCCATCACCTTCACGAGCGCACGCACGAGCTCCGGATCTACCTTTAACACTTGCAGGTGCCAAATGATTCATTGATCGGAGCCTTGCAGGAGTCGTCTTCGACCTTCGTCGTCTCCCACCTCCGTAGACCTTCTCCGACTCCTGGGATCACCGCCACCTTCGCCGCATCGTCACGAACCTTCTGGGATAGCTCCGACAAGTCGGAGAGCTTCATCGACACGAGGAAGGACGGGCGGAGCAAAGGCAACTTCGCCGGCGCCCCGCCATCTCCTCCGCAGGCGGCGGAGGACCATCGGAGGAGAAGTACAGCTGCCGTTCAATCACATCGATCGAACGGTCCATAGCGTGCCACGTCGCCTCTCAGTTGAGCGTCACAGGAGTCGTTGGATCCACTTAGATCCAACGGCGCCTAGTGCGCCACGCGTACCCCCTCCGCAACAGCTCTCAGCCGTTGGATACCTCATCTGATCCAGCGGCGGACCGTCAGCCACGTCGCCATCTCCACCGCAGCCAGTAGCCGTTGGATCAACCTAGATCTAACGACCTGAGGTCACGCCACGATTCTTCATCGCCACCCATTGGATCGAGCTCGATCCAACGGTCCACAGCGTGCCACGCAGCTTCGGTCCGAGCCTCTTCCCCGAGCCTAGGCTCGGATCGCCCAAGCCTCACTCCAGACCTCCAGAAGCGCCCGAGCCGAGCCCCGAGCCTCCGCAGCTATCCGAACCTAGGCCGCCCACGTGAGGAGCACGTGCGACCGGGGTAATTTACACAGAGGCCCTTGGAACTTTCAAATATTGCAAAAAGGTCCCTGTGAAGCAGACCCCACGTGAGGAGCACGTGCCTCGTAGAGAATTTGCACTCGAGTCCCCAACATTATAGGTAATTGCATTTAAGTCCCTGTCAGCATATTTACTTTATGTATTTTTATTTTCCTGTATTGCATTTACACCCCTGTGTTTGCACACATCCCTAGGTTGCATTTTACATCATTTTTTCAATTCTAAAAGTTGCATTTTGTTGAGAAACTTGTCCTCTGTCTATTGGGCCCTGTGTCATATTTTTGTAATTTCAGTAGATTTTTAAATGAATTAATTGGTTGATTTGTGGAATATTTTGCCCAGTGACACCCTTTGATTTATATTTAATTCTCTGTGATTCCAAAAATCCTCAAAAATTCACAGTAGCTTTAGGACAGTAAACTTAACATGCCATAAAAATTTCATGTCATTTGCACACATATCGAGGCCTAAATAAATTGTTGAGTGATTTTCTCATTTTAATTTTAATAAAATCATTTCACATTGAAATTAACATCTGTCAATTTTCCTGGATTCCTTATCATTAGAGCTATCTAGGATAATTTTATCTCTTGAAAAAATTGTGATTTGCTATTTATTAAAAATTAAACAGTGAAAATCACCCTGTCTGCATATTTAATTCACAGTAAATTCATTTAGTGTCTAAAAATTCCAAAAAAATTAGGGTAGATCATTTTCATCATAATTAAACATCTGGACAATTTTTAGAATTTTTGGACGCCATTTGACATCTTAATTGAATTAAACTTTAGATTGGTCTGCTGGTTGCATGTGTCTGCATAGAAAATAGAAAAAGAAAAAAAATTTAATTCCCTGAAAATCCAACACTTGATATTTGCTCAAAAATTCACCCAAGGAGACAGATGCCTCCCTGAGTTCGACCTTGGACACTACCAAGTAAAAAAAATCACGACTTGAAATTAATTCGATTCTAATTAAAGTGGTTTTTGATTAGCCTCTCGTATCCAACTGCAACGAACACTTAAAATTAATTTGGACATTAATTTGACCGGATTAACAAAGGGTGCGGGACGGTTATCAAAATGGCGTCGTTGTCGGGGAGGCACGGCTTAGGTTAATTTTTGGCGAACTTTTGAGTGTTTGATTTTCTTTCTCCGGGTAGTCTGACCCCCGGTTTTTCTTGTGAATATTTCTCTGTTCTTTAAAGTTTTGCATTGTTTTCGAGTCGTTCTCTCTCTGACATCGAAATTATTTTTGTGCGAGGAACGCGAGGAGTCGAAGACGCTTCGAGGAATCAACATTTTAATTCTTTGAGTGAATTGAGAGAACTTGTAAATTTCAATCATTTCCACATTTTTCGCATCATTTCCAGCGGTTCCCGTTTGGGTTCTCGCGTGTGTAAAAATAGTGGAACTGTGTCTCTGTGTGCTGTGTGGGTGAATGTAACTTAGCTTGCACTAGCGGCTCCCCGAGCCAATCTAGGAATTGCTTGTGCTCGTAATCATTAGGACCACACAAATCACTTAAAAGACGCACTTAGACCGCAATACTTAGCCAAATTAACCTGTTCTTCACGTTAATAGAACTGCCTGTCTAGGAGCGGCTTTCATCGCCTGCATTTGCATTTAGATAAAGTTTTCAATTCTGTTCTGCATCTTGCATAAAAAAAGCGAAGGGATCACTGTAAGTCTCCTGAACTCAGCATAGCATCATTGTTTTATCTTGCATCGGCTTTTTCTCGATTTCTCCCTCTGATTTTCACATTTAATTAAACGGAAATTGGGACTGTCCGATAGGCGTGCTGTGTGGTTGACTTAATCAGTGATAACTTAACTTAAAATCGGGACTGCTAAACAGTATTGACAAAAAAAAGGGAATAAAATTTGAAAATTGTTTACGGGAGACTAATCCCCGACCCTGTTTGCAGGCTGAGTGAGGGTACTTGAGTGTGTGTGAACACCTTAAGGCAGAGCCCAAATCCCTGCCTTCCATATCACGAGCCAACTGATCCTAGAAAATATCACGAGTTGGATACTTTTAGCTCATTGACAAGTACCAAGTAGCCTCCGCCTGTTCGTGGGTAGATAGGGGCGAACCAGCGGTACTCTGCGACAAGGCCTAGCTTTGTCAGCCTCTGCCTGCTTGCAGGTAGATAGGGGCACGTCTTTGAGTCCCCAACTCCGGATAGGAGCGAAGAAAGGGAGGATCGGCGGTATCTTAGGCGACATGATAAACAGGGAAGAGGCATCCGGCTCTCAGCCGACTTCCCTATAGGCCGCGTAATTCTTGCTATCTTGCTTGAAAAATCACACTTAAAAACTACAAGATTAATCGGACTCGATTTCGAGTCCTTCGCTGTGTTGAGTGTGAACCCAGGGTTTTGGATTGATTTTGCTTGCTTCAGGTAGGAGTAAAATCCTATCTTCTTCTCGCCACATCAAGATGAGTAACTGGGGAGATCTCGACGCGTTATTCACCGATCTCTCTATGAGTCCCCCAAGTGACTCATCTTCATCGGTCCAAGCGCACCTTGGGCCACCCAGGACTCATGACCCTCTTGAGTCTTGGTTCCCTCATACTCAGGGTGGTTACTCTCAAACCAACCCTTTCATCTCCTCCGAGATTTCCGAGGAAGATCATCGCCTCGATAATCCCTTCCTTGATTTGTCCTCTGACACTGATCTTATTTCCCCCCAGGACTAGAGGACGAGATGCCGCCAAAAGTACCACCGGATGAGGAACAAATACGACAGATTCTTGCTCGCCTCGCCGAAGCCGAACAGAAGAATGCAGATCTCATGGCACGGATGGGACAGATTATAGTGGCAGGAGGAATCGACCGACCAATGGTCGATACCTACAACCCGGCGGAGAACGAGATTCAGAACTGGTTAGCACCCGCAGTTCCCGCCCAGGCATTTGAGCTGAAGCCCCACTTCCTTAGTATGCTTCCGAAGTTCAACGGAAACCTAAATGAAGAACCATACACTTTCCTCCGTGACTTCGAGCTGGTGTACACCAATCTTAGCCATCCCAATGTTGGCCAAGATTATATTCGACTGAAGGCCACCCCTTTTGCCTTAGGAGATAAGGTTTCTCATTGGCTGAAGAACTTAGGGGTGGTATGCACTACCTGGATGCAGTTCAAGGACCTATTCTTGAAAAAGTTCTACCCTCTCAGTAGGACAAACCAGATGAGAACGAAGATCGCCAGCTTCGCCCAAGGACCCAGTGAACCTTTCCATGACGCTTGGGATAGGTTCAATGATTTAGTACAGAAATGCCCCTGCCACGGCATTTCAAAGGCGATCTTAGTCCAGACCTTGTTCTGTGGTCTAACTCCGGAGATGCAGGGGTTAGTCAGTGTCGCATGTGGAGGAAGCTATCTGAACAAAAACGAGCACGCCGTATGGAAGATCCTGGAGCAGATGGCGGAAACAGGCAGGCCGCAGGCCACCAGGGCCTATCAGTTGTCTCCCTCAATCTTATCCAATGAGACAACCCGAAGGACTGTAGCGGATCTGACTGAGGACCTCATCCCTAGCATGGGGATGATTGCCGACAAGCTTACCATGGTCGAGCAGATCCATAAGAGAGTCGCGGAACTTGAGTCTCTTTCGCGCCTACCGAAGCAAGTGGAGGAACTTTCTGAGAAGGTAGCTAAGATAAAGCTACCTGCCCCTTCGGCACAACCTGTACCTGTACATCGAGTCCATCTTGTACAGGAACAGGCACCGGGGTCTCATAGTAGTTGGGATCAGACTTATACCCAGTAGAACCAGCATGCACCTCCACAAGTGGAGACGGGATACGAGGAGCCTCCGCAAGTGTACGAGATCAACGGGCTTTGGTATAGCCGTGACCCGATTGTTAGGCAGACCGAAATGGGGAAGGATCAGCCACACCGCCCATCCCCAGCCTACCAAGAAACCAGGCCCGTTCCTACACCGCGCTTTCAGTCCAGGCCAAAACAACGATACCAACAGCAGCAGCGCACGTATCAGCAGGGCCCAGCACCGTCCCACCAGCAGCAGCAGTATCAGCATGGCCAGCAGGGCCACTACCGAACCTCATCTGCACAGCAGCCAGCCCAGCCCACCGAATTGGAGTCTCTCACCTTGGCGATCCAGACCCTGTCTGATAGGGTCCAACAGATGCAGAATGACTACCTGGACATGACAACCGACATCAATCGGGTCTCTCGTATCCAGGACCAACAGATGGCGCCAAAGACCCCAATTCCCGCACAGGTTCAGGCCAACCCGAACAGCTTACACCAAGGCCAGAACCGACCTCGAGATCAGGTATATTATTCAGATAATTATTTATCTGAACATGAGATCCTTTCGTACGATAATGTAAATCATATGTCCCTCAGGAGCGGAAGGACCGTGACCATACCTGATCGGGCACGGGCACAGAAGGAAGGATCCTCCGAGACTCTACCTGAGGAGAACTCGGAGGAAGAAAAGGAGGAGCACCACCACCATCGCCGGCAGAAGAAGAGGACATCTGAGTCCTCAAAGCAGCAGTCTCGCATCCGCATGGAGTCCGACGAAATCGATGAAGAGCCCGCATCTCCATCTGAGGAGGATCGTCCAACAGTCGCGGAAGAAACAACACCGATTTCGCCTCAGCATTTTCATTTCAATCAGAGTCAGAGTCCTAGTTTGTTTCAGAGCCAGAGTCATGCAAATAACTCAGTTCCTGATCTTAATGAGAATCTTTCAGTTTCCGAACATGAGTTGGAGTCAATAATCCCTTTCCCCCGAGCTCTCAAGGGTGGAAAGAAGAAAACCAAAAAATCCAAAAAGATGACCCTGAAATGGCAGAGTTCTGCAATAAACACATCAAGGTCACGATCCCCTTTGACAAGTTTGTGGAAATGACCCCTGCATTCCAAAAATACCTTAAGGTGAGATGCACACCTACTAGGGTTAGCAGGAGGACCAAAAGCCGTGTTGAGAAACACGTGTTATCAGTAGCCACGACTTGTGCAATTAAGAACTCGTTTCCTAGGAAACGAAGAGACATGGGTGCACATTATGTAGTGAGTCATGTTGATGACATCGCGTTTGCACGCACTCTCCTAGACAATGGTTCCTCAATCAATCTGATGCCTACAGCCCTCTATGAGCGGCTTAATATCGGACCTCTTAGGAAATCTAGAGCTCTTCTACAGTTTGCTGACAAATCAACCAAGAGATCCCAAGGAGAATTAAGGAACATTGTGATCAAAGTCGAGGGGCAAGAATACATAGTGGACTTCACTGTCCTAGATATGGAAACCCCTCGTAATTGGAGAGATTCCCAGATCATTCTAGGTAGGCCCTTCCTCAGAACAGCAGGGGCCTTATTTGATTATAAGAATGGGAAGATTCAGTTCCAAACTCCAGGCGGAGATGAGGAACTTGAAATGAAGCAGACAAGATGGCAGAGACCGGATTCAGAATCCAGCACCGAGTACTCTTCTACCGGAACAGACTGCGAGCATGTAGACTTAGTTGGGCCATGGAGACAGAACCCAGCCAGCACCGATGTGTCCATCTCCTCCGAAGATGATCCAGTGCATGAGTCAGTCTGCGAGATCCTCGGGAATGAGTACAGCTCTGAGCCTGCATCGCCCTACATCTTCGATGACGTAGAGGCCCAGTTGGGCCTGTCAGTCCTTACATCTCTAGGACAATCGAAAGATGAGGATGACGAGTCGGACGAGGCGCTTGCAGATTATATGGAGACCTTTGACGATCCGACTCCATAGCCGAACTTGGTGGCAGCTATCACAGAGAACGATCCGGCCACTTCCAACACTGAACCAGATCAGATTGAGCCAGATTTATTAGACGATCACACTATTCCTGAGCTCAAACCCTTACCCACAACCTTAAAATACACCTTCCTTGTGGATCAGGACAAGAAATTTCCGGTCATCATCAGTTCGCGATTGACCGAGGAGCAGGAATCTCGCTTGCTAGAGATCCTGGAGAAAAACCGCAAGGCGATAGGCTGGAGCATTTCTGATCTCCACGGGATAAATCCCGCTCTATGTTCGCACCATATTTACTTGGAGAATGAAGCCAAACCCTCTCGTGAATTCCAACGCCCGTTGAATCCAAATTTACGAGAGGTCGTGAAGAAGGAGATAGAAAAATGGTGCGACGCGGGTTTCATTTACCCAATCTCTGACTCTAAGTGGGTGGCCCCAATCCATGTTGTCCCGAAGAAGTCGGGAATTCAGACGACCACTGATGAATACCCATTCATCACTCTTTATTCTTATATTTTAGCTACAAAAACCTTTGCAAATGCATGTATATTCATGTAAATACAAATAATTATCAAAAGCATTCATTGTATAAAGTTTAATAATTAGCATGTTTTTGTGCAAAAATAAAAGAAAAGAGTAAAGAAAAAGAGGGAAATATTTAGAATAAATATTGAGCAACCTAACCTAAGGGAGGGCTCAGCATGGGCCTGACCGCATAAAAACCAAAGTAGAGGGAGATAGGAGCTCATGTGTGTAAATATTTATGTAAATATAATAAAAATGTTTTCCTCCAAAAAGAGACTAAAATAGGCCTGTAAATACTTGTATATATTTATAAATATAAAAATCCAAATAAAAAGAGAGAGCTAAAAACAAAACAAGAACCCTCACCTTGTGCATATTCATCATGTACATAGCCACTCCTATATTTATTTTACCCTATAAATACATAAAATTAATTTCCAAAAATTTTGTAAATATTCCATCTTTTATGTTGTAACAAAATTAAAAACACAAAAATATACTGTAAATATACCATGTATATACATGTACATATATATTTATTTCACCCCTGTATATATATAGTAAAAATAAAATAAAAATACCCTTTTATTCCTAATATTATACTATAAATAAATAAAATACAAAATGGGAATAAAAATGCACAAAAATAACAAATTAAAAATCAAAAATTAAAAATACATATTGTACATATACCTATGTATAGCTATATATTGTAAATACCTTATTTTTATTTTGAAAAATTAATTAAAAATCATTAAAAAATAGAAAAAATTAAAACAAAAATATTTCATGTTTTGACTTTTTAATAATTCTACCATTTACTATTTTTAATTGATTTTTCAATTTTTATCCAGGTGGCAGCCTCCCATTGGTCCAGGAGGGATGTTGACCGCCCGGTCAACTCCCCCTCCAGGACCGCCTCCCACGGGTATTATGCGCCCGACTCGACTTCCCCTTATTTTGGCGCCTAAACCCGACAACTTCGCACCTAAACCCAGGGTCCTAATCACTCTCCAATGATCCGGGAACCTCGCCCGATCTTTAGCCTCGAGATCCGCGCGCTCCATTGCCCTACCCGCGCTCATCTTTCCGGACCCTCCACCGTATATAGCCCGAGCTCCGCCACCTTCATTCCCATCTTTGGCTCCCCATCTTTCAGTCCCGTGACCTCCACCACCTTCCCTGAGGTGACAGCTCTCCGCCGGTGGTGTCGAAGAGAGGCGAAGGTGATCAGACCATCGATCCGGCGAGTCTTCACCGCCGTGCTCCGCCCAGAGCAGGAGATTGAGCCTCGGGCCTCGACGACCCGTGAGGCGACGACCCAGAGCTTCGCAAGCTCAGCCACAGTCGATCCCTCCATCCAGGTAGACCTATTTCCTTTCACTTTTCGCTAATTTCTGATTTCCCCCAAATTTCGCCGTCGCCGTGTTTCGCCGATTCTGACCACCTCACAGCTCAATTCGATCATCGGAATCAACCGTCACCTCCGCCTTCCTCCCGCGCACCTTCTCCATTCCTCCATTCAATCCAGCTCGCACAGGAGCTGGGGCTCGAGCTCCTCCGTCTACCCCCTTTGCCGGAGCTCGCCCATATCGCACCTCTGACCATCTTCACCCCGCCAAACCGGGTCGAGGCAAATTGCCCTCGACCCGCGAGCTATTTGGTCTATTTTGCAGGAGCATCCAAGCCCATCTGAGGGCTTGGACCATTGGGTCCAGCAGCTACAGCTCCGACGACCTTACCGGAGCTCCCTGGAGCTCGGCTGGGTCATCGAAGACTCGAATCCGACGCGGAGGCTCACGCCGAACCTTTTCCGATCATCAGTGCTCCGCAAGGAGGCTCGGAGCGAGCGCACTGGGCCGGCGAAGTTCGCCGACCACCTGTTCTTCAAGGATCTCCAGCACCCGTCCGATCAGCCTCAACGCTCTAGATTAGATCTCGTTCGTTCATTCACGGAGCAGCCCTGACCGCCAGATCCTTGAGGTTTGATCTCCACCCTCCGATGACTGAGGTTTAGCCACGACGTCTTCGCACCGTTAGATCCAGCACGTGGCTGAATCTCATCCGTCCGATCCGAGCGAGGCCCTTCTTCGCAGACCCACGTTGCAGCATCACCGTCTGATCTTCCACGTGGACGCGTTTCAGCCGTCGGATCGACTCGAGGGTTTCACTTGTGTGCGGCACGCTGTTCCGACCGTCCGATCTGCCACGCGTCGCGCATCACGCCCTCGAGACTTTAATAAGGGGTAATTGTTCTTAGGCCCCTCTACGTTTCGCATTTATTAGATAGTCCTGTAAATATTTTATCAAGTTCATTTTATTCCGCACATTTTGCACTTAGGACCCCGTACTTTCTTTATTTGCATTTATACCCCTGTCTACGTAGACCACGTGCTTCGTCACGTGAATTTCTTTGGTGTATTTGCATTGACGCCCTTATAGTTCTGGTTAGTTCTGAAATGAATGAAAATTTTTAGAAAATTGCATTTATACCCCTGTGCGTGAATTAATTGTGCATGTGCGCTTATTTTTGGGTATTTTGCAACAAGCCCCCTGGACTTTTAATACTTGTTATTATTTAGTCCAGGGCCCTTGTTTTTATTACATTTGGGTCCCTGAGTGCCCCAGACACGTGCTTGGCACGTGATTTCTTGGGTATTTTGCACCAGACCCCCCAGGACTCCTGATATTTGCGTTTTGGTCCCTTTGTACCGTGCCCTTGTGTGTGATTTTAATAAAATAGAAAATTAACTCCAAATTTGATGAAAATTGGACACATGGCTACTGCCATGGTGTAAAATGTTCTGTAAATTTTGGAGACATTTTTGACACTGTTTGGTATTTTTAAAAATTCAAAAACACGTAATTTCTTTACTGTTCAGCTTTGAAAATCATAAAAAAATACAAAAAAATTACTTACTGTTTGTTTATGCTTGATTTTCTAGCCAATTTTGGCTATCTTTCATTACTTAAAACACCTAAAAATTGAAAAACACTCAAAATTTCCTAAAAATTCTAGTAAATAAATTAAAAATCCAAAAATAAAAATCTAGGTGCCTACATTTTCCCTGTTTTATTCTCTATACAGGAAAATTACCTCCCGGCTAATTCGGGGCTTCTAGATATTTTATCTAGGTCCTTTTAGCTCGGCTGGACAGTACCTACAGTTTCAGTCCTTGTTTGATTTTTAGAAAATTAAATAAACATCAGAAAAATCCCAAAATTCACCAAAAACAGTAAAAATTATAAAACACACAAAAATATTTTTTCTGGAATTTTTGGTTGATTTTTAGTACATTTAAAAAATTGTTGAAGTGTGTTGATTAGTTGCCTTTCTTATTTTCTCAAAATCTTAAAAATCCAAAAAATATAAAAAGACTTAAAAACCACCAAAAATACCTTTTCTTCTCTTCTCGACTACTTCGTAGGCCGCAAGGCCAATCCGTGCTCCTTGTGTTCGACCCTGGTCGCTATACCAGGTTAATAAAATAGCCAGGACCGCTATCGTGTTTATTTGATTTCATCTAATTTTGGTGGTCTGCTTTATTTTTCTTGATTGACCGATTGACTTCTGAGATCCGGGTCGCAACGACTCTTGATCTATTTTATTTCACCCGTATCTTGGTTGTTTTTCGGGCCCATCAGAATGGCGCCGTTGCCGGGGAGCACGGCTTAGTAGTCGATTTTTGAGTTTTTCCACGGTTTTTCTTTTCACGGCTTTTTGTATAACTTTCTGCATATATATATTTTTCTGACATTTTTATAATAATTTGGTGTGTGACACTTTCTTTCTTTCTTGCGAGGGCCCGAAGACCGCGGAGGCAACTTTCGAGGAGTCGGCGCAACCGCAGGATTCGAAGGCGGCTCCTTTCTGCACGAAGCCGCAGGAGAGAGCGAGAGAGGAGCTGAGTGAGGGAGGAGTCTAGTTTAGGATTTATTTCCCGCACATTTGAATTATTGTAATAATACAGGTACACTCAGAGACTTGAACTTTAGGGGTCTATTTCGCCGAGCACCGGTGTGCTCGGGGGGGGCCCTTTAGACTAGTTAGATTTTTCGCGGTTTTTCACGGTTTTAGCTTTTTAGCTGCCTTTTACGGTTTTCAGCGGTTTTTCTTGAGCCCCTAGACTTAGGATTTTCTACTTGACTGTGCCGTAATTAGTAGGATCCCCACACTTAATTGATTGCCTGTTCCTATAGATCGATAATTGGACCTACTAATAAATCATTAATAAAAATAGCTTAGTCGCTTTCCTGAGAGCCTACGCGCCGCGAGCCTGCCCCGTCAAGCGCTACTCCTGAACTCGACCTGTCGAGAAGAGGAGGGGTGGGTCTAAACCGGACTCTTTGGATCGAGGGCGAGTGACTAAGCTAGACGGTTCTATCGAGTAGAAATTGCCTGTTTAGGACTCGGGTTTCACCGCTGCACCATATAGGTAGTTTCTTTTCAGTCTTTACATTTATGCGCGGATCATCTTGCATGTAGACTGCTGGAGTCAGGTACGCATTTCTATCTCTGCATGTATCATTGATTTATCGCGCATCAGCTTTTTCGTCTTCTCCCCCTTGTTTTGGACTTAATAACCAGGAGAACTGAAAAATTCATTAGGCCTTTTTGCTTGTATTAAAAAAATCTAAAAAAGAGAAACCATAAAATTGGGACTGCTAAAAATATCGACCCTAAAAGACACCTCACCTAAAAATTTGTCTTGGGGAGAGCAACCCCCTCATTGTTTGGTTTGATTGAGCAAGAGAGTGACCCGTTCACTAGGTAGAGCCCTCCGGTGCTATTCCTGACTGACTACCGACTCTTCCGTGCGGGCCAGTCGGTTGGGGTAGCATCGGGAATCCCAACAGGTCACGTAAGCGTTCTGATAGATTGTTTGTTCACCTAATAAAATTTGACAAGATAATTTGACCGAGCCTTTACGGTCTTCAGCTCGTGTAGCGTTGGTGAACAGATGGTTTGGTTGCTGATCATAGTTTTTCCAGATCTCATCCGCCTTACTCGCCAAATCACGATGATGGGCAGGAGGTCTCTTAGGCAGCCTCTGGCTGCACCGCTTTTCAGCACTCCTGACCAGTCATCTAGGTCGGTTCGTGGGAGCTCAGACCCACTCTCCGAACCCGAGTATGATTCCACCCTGTTCCCCCTTGACCACCCTTCTTCTGATTCAGAGATACCAGTGCCAGAGGAGAGACAGACAGATGATTTATCGCACCTGAGTTCGGTTGTTTTGTTTTTTCAGAGACGATGGCCGGCAGTTATGATGATCGCACCAGAGGTCCACAGGGAGAGCAGCATTTCGTTCTGGACCAGGGTTCGATCAACTCCACCCTGATCGCCTCCCCAAGTCAGTGCAGCAGCAGCTAAGGGATCAGGGAGCATTCATGATGGACATGAGGAGAGAGCTCGAGCAGATGAGAGCCAACCGCGAGAACTGCGGAGGAGGAGGACCCGACGATGCGGCAGCTGCCGCTGCCGCCGCAGCCGTGGCAGCAGCCGCAGGAGCAGGAGGAGCACCACCACCACTTAGATCGATGTGGGAGAACCACAATCCCGGGTCGACCTTGACACACCGCTGGGTGGTACTTCTAACGATCGTGGGGGACTTTAAGTTCCCCCCGAACACCTTGCAGCTTCTTCCTCGATTCCACGGTTTGGCCACAGAGGAGCCTCATCTCCACCTGTAGGAGTTTGAGATGATATGCAGTACTGTCCCCGATCGGCAGGTGGACCAGGATACTATCAGGATGATTGCCTTCCCCTTCTCCTTAGCCGACAGAGCAACCACCTGGGTGAAGCACTTGGGGAAGTTCGTTTACACCTGGGAGCAGCTCCGCACCGAGTACTTGAACAAGTACTATCCACTCGGGCGGACCAATGCAGCGAGAGCCATCATCAGCAACTTCTCCATGCTCCCCAATGAGCAATTCCATGAGGCATGGGAGAGGTTTCGTGAGCTGACTGACCGATGCCCGCACCATGATATTTCGAAGCCCAACCTTGTGCAGAGCTTCTTCAGCGGGCTGACACCAGAGCTCCAGGGCTTGGTGAACGCTTCTTGTGGCGGGTCTTACTTCGCCAAGGATCACGACCAGGTCTGGGCCATCTACGAGGAGATGGCCGAGAACTACATGGTGATGTCCCAGACCAGGTTGTACACTCAGGGCAGACCCCAGCAGCCAGGACCCGTGCAGTACCAGAGGATAGCACGGGTCGACGCCGGTCCTTCCAGTTCATCCGCAGTAGCAGCAGCACAGGCAGAGTCATCCGCTGCGGATATGGGTATCATCAGTGAGAAGTTGGATCGGATGGAGCTGATCGAGAAGAAGCAGTACCAGGGCATCACTCAGATGGAGCAGATGGCACAGACTCTGAGCGACATGAAGACCCAGCTCATGTGTCTCCAGGAGGCACAGACGGCTTCACAGCCCCGTCTTCAGTCGCGAGGCGATACCGGCGGCAGCAGCAGCTCGTTCCAGCACTCCAACTCACACCAGCAGCCTAGACAGGTTCACCTTGTACAGGCGGAGCCGTACCAGCAGCAACATCCCTCCTACCAGTCACCACCATCTCCAGACATGCAGATGGTGGTATACCAGCCGGATCAGCCTCTGGCAGTACTCCCGCCAGCCCAGTACGATGCAGAGCCGTTGATGGATGTCAACGGGATTTGGTATGACCGTCCTCAGCCTGGGATCCGACGAGACCATCCTGGATTCAGGTGGGGGAGTGGAGGTACCCAGCCCCAGCAGCATCCATCTGGCCAGGGAGGCCAGTATAGCCAGCAGAGGGATCACCACCAGCAGCAGCCCCCAGTTTACCAGTCACAGCAGCAGTCTTCCTTCGTTCCTCGTCCCTATCAGCAGGGACAGTCTTGGAGGCGAGAGCAGCCTCACCAGCCACACCAGCAGCAGCACCCTCCTACATACCCCTCTCAGCAGCAGCTGCAGCCTCATTACCAGAGAGGCTACCCATCGGGCTCTCATGGCCCACCATACGAGAGCCCCGCCTTGGACGACATAGCCCGCCTCCTCACGGACCAGCAGGCTACTTTCAGACGGGAGATGGACGAGTTCCGCCAGGAGATGCGGGACATCGTGAGAGGGAAGGCCGCTATCCCTGCCCAGGTAGAGCCGAATCCCAACAGCCTGAAGCGGAAGCCTGAGCAGGTAGTTTACACTGAGCATGCCACTCCTAGTGATCCGTTTGATGATATGTCTTCAGATCTTTTTGATGCTGATTTTGTTATACTTAGGAGCGGTAGAGCACCAGTAGGCGGCGCCTCGTCTGAGCGACAGCATGAGGATACACCTAGAGCGCCAGATGAGGAGGAGGAGAGCGGTACTGAGGCCGCACATGATGATGATGGTGGTACTGATGCCACCAAGGATGTTGATACCCCAAGTGGTGCTGAGGCCGCCACTTCACCAGTTTGAGGAGGTGGTACTGACGCCACCCGAGTTGCCAAGCCAGCACGCGGTACTGAGGCCACGAGACGTCTAGCAGAGCCAGCCGATGGTGGTACTGAGGCCACCCATACTTTTGAGAGACCTGTTGTTTTTCCTTCTTCTATACCTGTATCTCTGAATAGTTCTGTGAATAAAGAAAAGGGTTTATTTTCTTCTGGTCCCACTGTGGTGCATGATGTATGTGTGGATCCGGTCGTCGAGCCGCCTAGACCCTTTTCTAGTCCTTCATCTGAGAAGGACCCTGTGATCCCCTTTCCTAGAGCCCTTCAGATGGAGAAGGGGAAGAAAAGAGAAAAAGATCCAAAAAAGAGAGAGCAGGAGGAGTTCAGCCAGAGCATGATTGACAGATTTCACATACAGCTGACCCTTCAGGAGGCTTTGCAGCACATCCCCCTTCTTCAGTGATCGTTCAGAGACAGGACTACAATCAGGAGGAGGAGGAGGAACCACCATTCAGAGATACACGTGCTGACGAAAGCCACGTGCTTCGCGATCCAGAACCGTCTGCCGGCCAAGAGGCCAGATTCAGGAGCCCCATATGTCAGATGTCACATTAGAGAGCAGAGGTTCGACCGTACTCTATTGGATAGCAGATCGTCTATCAACCTCCTTCCGGCAGCCCTTCTCGACCGCTTCGAGTTGGGCACTCTTAGACAGAGCAGGACAGTCCTTCAGTTTGCTGATAGATCTGTCAAGAAGCCAAAGGGGTTGTTGCGAGACGTTGTCGTCACTATTCAGGGTCTGCAATTCCCCGTGGACTTCGTAGTGTTGGACATGGAGATCCCTGATTCAGTGACCGATACCCCCATCATTCTAGGTCGCCCGTTCTTGGCCACAGCCAAGGCGGTGACTGATCATGATAGCGGGAAGGTATACTTTCGTGTCGAGGGTGAAAGTATACAAATAGAGACGGTCGAGGACTACAGAGCCAGAGAGAGAGAGCATGCTCAGAGACCAGTACAGATACAGAGCAGCTGACAGATGCCGGGCTAGACATCCACCAGGAGTGTGACTTCGTGATCACAGACGATGAGGCAGTTTGGGCAGACCCAGCAGCACAGGCCATCCTCTCATTTTCAGACACTGCTGATGCAGAGATGACAGCAGAGGAGAGCTTGGAGAGCACATTCCTGGTTCAGGATACTACAGAGGCAGCAGAGCCGGTTCTCGACCGCGACACAGATTTTGGTGATGACGGTGGTACTGATGCCACCTTGTTTGATGCAGTTCCGTCGGAGTCAGAGTCTGAGTGGGCAGATTGTGATGACTACATGCCAGACCTGATTTCCACTGAGCCTACAGTTGAGGAGGAGGTAGATGCCGAGCAGATCAGAGACAGTTCAGTTGAGTAGCCTTCTCCAGATCCAGTTTGCGAGAGTACACTTTCAGTCTCCCAGACAGATTTGGCATCTTACACGCGTCTTCTTTCGAAGCCAGGTTTGCTAGCACCCAGTTGTCCAGAGCTGAAGCCGCTTCCTTCGTCGCTGAAGTATAGATTCCTTGCGGGTGAGCATGAGATGTACCCAGTCATTATCTCAGCCGATCTGACTGGAGAGCAGGAATCCTGTCTGATGGGGGTTCTTGAAAATAACTGCAAGGCAATAGGATGGAGCGTAGCAGATCTCCATGGGATTAGTCCGGCCCTGTGCTCCCACCATATCTATCTCGAGGATGAGGCAAAGCCGTCGCATGAGTTCCAGCGGCGACTGAACCCAAATCTAAGAGAGGTTGTCATGAAGTAAATTTTGAAATGGTGGAGCGCCGATTTTATCTATCCCATTTCCGACTCCAAGTGGGTCAGCCCTTTGCATGTGGTGCCCAAGAAGACGGGCATCACTACAGTGGTTAGCGAGTCCGGAGAGGAGATTGCTACACGAGTACCCACTTCTTGGCGGGTCTGTGTTGACTACAGGAGACTCAACCAGGCCACCAAGAAGGATCATTTCCCCCTGCCCTTTATTGATCAGATTATTGAGAGGCTGGCAGGGAAGAGCCATTATTGTTTTCTGGATGGGTACTTGATGAATACCCATTCATCACTCTTTATTCCTATATTTTAGCTACAAAAACCTATGCAAATGCATGTAGATATGTGTAAATAGGGAAAGTTAGCAAAAGCAGGCATTTTTGTAAATATAAATAATTAGCATGTTTTTGTGCTAAAATAAAAGAATAAAGAAGAAAAAGAAAAAGAGGGAAATATTTAGAATAAATATTGAGCAACCTAACCCAAGGGAGGGCTCAGCATGGGCCTGACCGCATAAAAGCCACAAGTAGAGAGAGATAGGGGCTCATGTGTACATATCTATGTAAATAAATAAATAATATTTTTCCTCAAACAAAAATATGTTGTAAATACTTGTATATATTCTGTACATATTTATAGACTATTGGAAACAAAATAAAAACTTAAAAATCAAAAAATCCAAAAAGAACCCTTCATCATGTACATGGTCCATCAACCTTGTCTATTTCACCTTGTAAATAAACTTCTTTGTTTTCTAAACTTTTTGTAAATATTCTATGGCATATTTTGTAAATAAAATAAATAAAAAGAAACAAAACAAAAATCAAATAAAAATTACAAAATTAAAAATACAAAAATACAGTGTATATACCATGTATATAAATGTATATAACTATTTATTTAACCTATGAATATAAATAATTAAAATAAAATAAAAATACCATGTTGTTCTTCATTTCATGATGTAAATAAATAAAATATAAAATGGGCATAAAAATACACAAAAATAACAAATAAAAAATTCAAAAATTAAAATCTATATAGTGTACATATACTTATATATATATAGCTACCCTATTTTTATTTCCAAAAAATTAATTAAAAATCACCAAAAAATAGAAAAAATAAAAGAAAAATATTTCATGTTTTAAGTTTTTCTTAATTCGGCCTTTTTCTACCTTAAATTAAATAAACAAAAAAATCGATTACGTGGCAGCTCCTGATTGGTCCACGGGGGATTGTTGACCCCGGTCAACTCCCCCGCGGACTCCTTCCTTTTCTGGAAGATGCGCTCCGCCCCGCCTTTGCCGGATTTTCCACGCGTCTCCAGACTGTCGCCCACGCAAACCCCGTGCCCGGATTCTTCGCCGATCATCCGTATCCCTCGCCAGATTCTTTGCCGCGAAATCCATGCCTTCCTTAGCCGTCGTCGCCTAACCCTAATCGGGCCTGCACTTATATATAGAATTCCCTCCGCCGCCTCCGCGCCTCATCTTTGGCTCGCCACCTTCACTCCCGTGACCTCCAGAACAACCACCGAGGTGACAGCTCGCGGTTGCACCTGTTGCAGAGAGGAAAGGGTGCCCCAGTCACTGATCCGGCTGCTTCGCGCCGCCGTGCTCCGCCACCCGACCGGAGCTCGAGCCTCAGGCAGTGACGACCTTCGAGGCGACGACCAGGAGCTAGCTAAGCTCCAGCCCAGTCTCCCGCATCATCCAGGTATCCATTTCGCTTAGCCATTTAGTGTAATTTCCGATTTCGCCCAAATCCATCCTCCGACGTGTTCCCTTGATTCCGGCCTACTCGTGCATTATTTCGATCATCGGAACCCCCACACGACTTCGCCGCTCCTCCACGCACGTTCTTCGCACTGTCACTCAACCCAGCTCGCCCCGGAGCTGGGAGTCGAGCTCCTCCATCCCCAGCTCGCCGGAGCTCCTTCGCACCGACCCACCAGCCACTTTCACTTTGCTTCTTTGGGTCGAGGCACTTTGCCCTCGACCCGCGAAGCTTTTGGCGTGTTTTGCAGGGCAAGAGGAGGGCATCTGAGCCCCCCTCTCATTCAGGCCGAAGGCTCACCGCCGCCGAGCTCGCCGGAGCCCCTCCAGGGCTCAGGTGGGCCATCGGAGGCTACCACTAGCTGCGGGGCTTCACCGCGGACCTGTTCCGATCCTTAGCAGCAGCTGAAGAGGACTGCAGCTCACGCACGAGGCCAGCGAAGTTCGCCGGCGTCGTGTTCTTCCACGATCCTCCAGCACCGTCCGATGGCTCCCAAGCTCCAGTTTTAATCCCAGCCGTCCATCTTCCGAGGAGCTACAGCCGTTGATTATCCAGAGGAGCGCATCTAGACCGTCAGAGCAGAGAGAGGGACTCCACCGCACCTGAGCCGACCGATCTTCCACGTGGCCCCCTCTGCACCGTCGATCGGGCCCAGGAGCTGAAGAAGAGAAGCGCCAGCCATCTAGGACCGTCCGATCTTCCACGTGGCGCGCATCTGGCCGTCGACGAATAAAGGGGTAAATTACTTAGGCCCCCCTCTTAGTTTGTCTTTTTCGTCCTAGTCCTGTAAATATTTTTAGAACTTTATTTACGTAGGGTAAATTGCATGATGGACCTTGTGCTTAGTTTTATTTGCATGTATGCCCCTGTGTGTATGTGACCACGTGCTTCGTCACGTGTTTAGTTGGGCTTTTTACATCTTTTATCCTGTAGATCTGGGTTGTTATGCAATGAAGAAATATTTTATGGTATTTGCAGTTGTGCCCCTGTGAGCGTTTTTATTGGACATGTGCGGATTTTAGTGGGCTTTTTGCACCCGTACCCTCGGACTTTTTGGTACCAGTTACCAAAAGGTCCCAGGAGTGGGTTTTTATTACAAAGAGGCCCCTGAGTGCCCCAGCCACGCGCCACGCGCGTGACTTGCTGGGTATTTTGCACCTGGGCCCCCAGATCCTCGGGTATTTGCACTTACGTCCCTGTGCACTGTGCCCCCTTTTCATTTTTGAATAAAATATCAAATTACCTCCAAATTCCATGAGATTTTGACACATGGCTCCTGCCATGGTGTGGGAATTTTAGGGATTTTTGAGGACATTTTTGATTTCGTTGAGTATTTTTAAAAAATTCAAAAACCTACTTTTTAGCTACTGTCTAGGTTTGAAAATACCAAAAAAAATATAAAAACCCCACCAAAAATTCTAAAAAAATTAGATACTGTTGTCTGCTTGCTGTTTGATTTTCTAGCCAAGTTTGGCTATTTTCCATTGAGTAAAAACCCTAAAAATTGAAAAACCCTCAAAAACTCATAAAAATTATAATAATTAAATTAAAAATCCAAAAACAATAATTAGGGTGCCTAAATTTTCCTTAGTCTATCTAGTATACAGGAAAATTACCTTCAGGGCCTTTTAAGATCCTTAAATATTTTAATTTTGGGTCTTAAGCCTTGCTGGACAGTACCTTCCCCTTTTTGCATTGTGTGATTTTTAGAAAATAATTTACCCGTCATAAAAACCCCAAAAATTCACCAAAAACACTTAAAAACCCAAAAAGCATAAAAACAATTTTTCTTGAATTTTTGCTTGATTTTTGGTGTGTTAAATAAATTGCTCAAGTGTGCTTATTTATACTTTCTTTATTTTCCTTCACATATTAAAAATTCTAAAAAATTATAAAAAATCAAAAACCACTAAAAATTAGCTTCTCTGAAATTTGACTACTTAGTTTTTCAATCGTGCTCCTTGTGTTCGACCCTGGATCGCTATACCAGGTAAAAAGAATAGCGAAGACCGCTTACATTGAATTTCTTGATTTTCTGAGTGGTTTTTATCAATTTTTCTCGATTGACCGCGCTTGGTGATTTGGGTCACAACGACCATTTTATTTACATACTTAACCCGATTGTCAGGTGCGTCATCAGAATGGCGCCGTTGCCGGGGAGCACGGCTTCGTAGTCATTTTTCTATTTTTGTCTCTCTCTATATTATTATTGTTTTCTGACCTTCTCTCTTTGATTTTTGTGCGAGGTACTGCTTGGACGACTTGGAGCTTCTTTTTAGAGGACCCGTGCAGGAGGAAGAGAGAGAGAAGAAGGAATTTTTATTTCTGAGAGAGAGAGACCAATATTTGTTGTAATAACTTAAACTTTGGACTTGTGGACACTTGTAACTTAGCGGGTCTGTTTCGCCGAGTACCGGTGTACTCGGGGGACCCATTTGGATTTTCGCGGCTTTTTCTGCGGTTTTAATAGCTAGCTGCCTTTTCCGGTGTTTACGCAGTTTTTCTCGAGCCCCTAGATTTAGGAATTTCTCTTGCTTGTGCCGTAATTAGTAGGGTCCCCACACTTAACTGCCTATCTGTTCCTATAGATCGTTAATTGGACCTACTAATAATAAATAATAAAAATAACTTAGTTGCTTTCCTGAGAGCCTACGTGCCGCGAGCCTGCCCCACAAGCGCTACTCCTGAACTCGACCTGTCGAGAAGAGGAGGGGTAAGCCAAGACCGGACTCTTTGGATCGAAGGCGAGTAACTGAGTTAGACGGTTCTGCGATAGAAGTTGCTCATCTAGGACTCGGTTTTTCCCGTTGCATCATTTAGGTAGTTTTATTTCTGTCTTTAAATTCTGCGCGGATCACTTGCATGTAGAGTGCTGGAGACAAGGTACGCATTTCTATCTCTGCATGCATCATTGATTTCTTCGCGCATCGGCTTTTTCGTCTTCTCCCTCTGTTTTTGGCTTAATCATCAGGAGAATCGGAAAAATCGTTAGGCCGCTTTTATTTATTTTGAAAAAAAATTAAAAAGAAAAAAAAACAAAAAAAATTGGGACTGGATAACATTATTGACCCTAAAAGACACTCACATTAAAAATTTGCCTTGGGGAGAGCAACCCCCTCCTTGTATGGTTTGGATGCGCGAGAGAGTGACCCGTACCCTAGATAGAGCCCTCCGGTGCTATTTCTAGCTGACTACCGACTCTTCCGTGCGGGCCAGTCGGTTGGAGTAGCATCGGGTATCCTAACAGGTCACGTAAGCGCTCTGATATTTTGTATGTTCACCCAATAAAATTGACAAGATAAATTGACCGAGCTTTCACGGTCTTCATATTGTGTTGTGTTGGTGAACCGGGGGTTTGCTTTGCGATCATATTTTCTCCAGATCCCATCCGCCCAACTCGCCAGATCAAGATGATGGGTAGACGATCTCTTAGGCAGCCTCTGACTGCACCGCTTTCAGGCGAGTCTACTTCATCATCTAGGTTGGCCCGTGAGAGTCAAGACCAGCTCTCCGGGCCCGAGTACGATTCCACCCTGTTCCCCCTCGATCCCCTTTCTTTTGCTACTGAGAGACATGAGCCCGAGGAAAGACGAATTGATTTGACAGAACCTGAGTTGGGCTCATCTGATTTTGCAGACGTCGGTATGGCCGCCAGATCAGACGATTACCCCGGAGGTCAGCAGGGAGAGCAGCATGTCGTATTTGACCAGGGGGCGATCAACTCCACCCTGATCGCATCATTAGAGACAGTTCAGCAGCAGTTACGCGATCAGGGGGCATTCATGATAGAGATGAGGAGGGAGTTGGAGCGACTCCGAGAAGAGAGAGATCAGAGCGAGCCTGAGGACATTCCTGACACTGATGCAGAGGCAGCAGCCGCAGCAGCAGCCGCAGCAGCAGCTGCCGCAGCAGTGGCAGCCGCCGCCGCAGCAAGACCGATGCGGGAGTTACACAACCCCGGATCTACACTGATGCACCAGTGGGTGGTGGTACCTGCTATCGTAGGGGATTTCAAGTTCCCTCCGAACACCCTGCAGATGCTTCCTCATTTTCACGGACTTGCCACTGAGGAACCCCACCTCCATCTCCAAGAGTTTTTGATGATCTGCAACACTGTCCACGACCGTCGTGTGGACCAAGATACGATTCAGATGATGGCCTTCCCTTTTTCACTGGCAGATAGAGCAGCCGCCTGGCTGAAGCATCTAGGGAAGTTTGTTTACACCTGGGAGCAGCTCCGCACCGAGTACTTAAACAAGTACTATCCACTCGGGCGGACGAATGCAGCAAGGGCCCTGATCAACAACTTCTCCATGCTCCCTAACGAGCAATTTCACGAGGCATGGGAGAGGTTCAGAGAGCTTCTGGATAGATGCCCACACCACGACATTTCGAAGCCGAACCTAGTTCAGAGCTTCTTTAGTGGGATGACGCCAGAGCTTCAGGGTCTGGTGAATGCTTCTTGCGGCGGGTCCTACTTTGCCAAGGACCACAACCAAGTCTGGGCCATCTATGAGGAGATGGCCGAAAATTACATGGTGATGTCCCAGACTCGGTTGTACACACAGAGAGCTCAGCAGCCGCCAGGACCCATGCAGTACCAGCGGATAGCACGGGTTGACGCAGGTCCTTCCAGTTCGTCCACAGTTGCAGCCGCACAGGCAGAGTCGGCCGCTGCGGACATGGGGATTATCAGCGAGAAGTTGGACCGCATGGAAATAATAGAGAAGAAGCAGTGCCAGGGCATAACTCAGATGGAACAAATGGCACAAACTCTGAGCGACATGAAGACCCAGCTCTTGTGTCTTCAGGAGGCACAGACGGCTCCTCATCCCCGTCTTCTGTCGCGAGGCGAATCCGGCAGCAGCCGCAGCTCGTCCCAGCGCTCCAGCTCTTTGCAGCAGCCTAGACAAGTTCACCTTGTACAGGCGGAGCCATACCAGCAGCAGCCACCCTCTTATCAGTCACCACCATCTCCAGACTTACAGATGGTGGTATATCAGCCGGATCAGCCTCTGGCAGCACTGCCGCCAGACCCCTTCGATGCTGAGCCGTTGATGGATGTCAACGGGATTTGGTATGACCGTCCTCAACCTGGAATCCGACGAGACCATCCCGGATTCAGGTGGGGGAATGGAGGTAACCAGTCCCAACAGCAGCCAGCCGGTCAGGGAGGTCAGTACGCCCAGCAGAGAGATCACCAGCAGCCCACAACATACCAGCCATCATCCTTCGTATCTCGTCCCTACCAGCAGCAGGGACAGAATTGGAGACGTGAGCAGCAGGCTCACCAGCAGCAGCATCCTTCCTCTTACCCCTCTCAGCAGCAGCAGCACCAGGTCCAGCAGCCTCAGTACCAGAGAGGCAACCCGTCGGGCTCCCATGAGAGCCCCGCCATGGATGATCTAGCCCGCCTCTTCACAGAGCAGCAGGCTACATTTAGACGGGAGATGGACGAGTTCCGCCAGGAGATGCGGGACCTGATGAGAGGGAAGGCCGCCATCCCTGCACAGATCGAGCCTAATCCGAATAGCTTGAAGAGGAAATCTGAGCAGGTAGATCCCACTGAGCCTACCACTCCTAGTAACCCATTTGATGATATGTCATCGGATCTATTTGATGCTGATTTTGTTACACTTAGGAGCGGTAGAAGACCAGCAGGCGGCGCCTCATCTGAGCGACAACGCGAGGATCCATCTAGAGCGCCAGATGAGGAAGAGGAGTGCGGTACTGAAGCCGCACATGATGATAACGGTGGTCCTGATGCCACCAGAGATGCTGATTCCACCGGCGGTACTGAGGCCGCCGCTTCACCATATCGAGAAGGTGGTACTGACGCCACCAGCAGAGCCGAGCCAGCTCGCGGTACTGAAGCCGCAAGACCTCTAGCTGGCTCTACAACTAGACGTCGCCTCGAAGGTCATCACTGCCTGAGGCTCGAGCTCCGGTCGGGTGGCGGAGCACGGCGGCGCGAAGCAGCCGGATCAGTGACCGGGGCTCTACAACTAGACCACCTTCACCTGTCCCTTCGGCACATATGCTTTTCGACGCATGCCATTTGGGCTATGCAATGCCCCGGCGACTTTTCAGAGGTGCATGCTGTCGATCTTTTTGGACATGGTAGGGGAGTGTTTGGAGGTCTTCATGGATGACTTCTCGGTTTACGGCGACGGATTCGATTCCTGTCTTGACTGCCTAGACCGAGTGCTCCAGCGATGTATTGCTACCCGCTTGGTTCTGTCTTGGGAGAAGAGTCACTTCATGGTGACTCAAGGGACGGTGCTTGGCCACATCATCTCCAACAGGGGCATGGAGGTTGATCCGGCCAAGGTTGACGTCATTAGAAAACTCGCACCGCCGTCCAATTTAAAGCAGCTACGGTCATTTCTGGGGCACGTTGGTTTTTATAGGAGATTCATTCATGATTTCAGCAAGATTGCCCGACCGTTGACTGACCTCTTGACGAAAGACACCGAGTTCCTTGTCGATGACAAGTGTCTTTCATCCTTTGAGACTCTCCAGCAGCGTGTTATGGAGGCTCCTGTCCTTCAGCCACCCGATTGGTCTCTCCCATTCGAGATCATGACAGATGCCTCTGATTTTGCCGTAGGGGCCGTGCTAGGACAGAGGAGGGACGGAGTTCCATTTGCCATACACTATGCTAGCCGCACATTGGATTCTGCCCAGCGGAATTATACGGTCACAGAGAAGGAGATGCTAGCAGTAGTGTTTGCCCTAGATAAGTTCAGATCGTATATCATTGGATCTAGAGTGACTTTGTATACTGACCACACCGCCATCAGGTACCTCATGTCAAAGAAGGATGCCAAGGCCAGACTTACTAGATGGATCCTGCTACTCCAGGAGTTCGACATTGAGATCAAGGATAAGCGTGGAGTCAAGAATGTGGTGGCGGATCATCTCTCCCGATTAGAGCAGCCTGAGGATTCTGAGCAGATTGATCCCATTCATGATACCTTCCCAGATGAGGCGATCCTTGCTATCACCTCACTCCCGTGGTATGCCGATATTGTGAACTTTATCGTTGCTGGGAAAGTCCCACAAGATTGGCCCAGGCAGAGGCTTGAGACCTTCCTTGCGAAGGCCAAGTCCTACCACTGGGAGGATCCCATCCTTTACCACGAAGGAGGGGATAGCATCTGGCGTCGGTGTATTCCTCAGGAGGAGCATCATAGTGTCCTCACTTACTGCCACAAGCTTGAGGCAGGAGGACATCATTCTGGGAGGAGAACGGCACAGAAAGTGCTCCAATCCGGCTTGTGGTGGCCTACACTCTTCAAGGACTCTGATGAGTTCGTGAAGAGGTGTACTGACTGTCAGAGGATGGGCACTTGTGGACAACGTGATATGATGCCGATGCAGCCCATTCACTTCTGTGAGGTTTTTGACGCATGGGGCATCGATTTCATGGGTCCATTCCCTAAGAGTCAGGGATTCGAGTACATTCTGTTGGCCGTAGATTACGTTAGTCGTTGGGTTGAGGCTATCCCCGCCCGAGCTGCTGATGCGAAGACAGTTTGCAGATTTTTGAAGAAGCACATCATCATGCGGTTCGGGGTTCCACGAGTTCTGATTTCTGATGGGGGGTCTCATTTCATCAACGACCAGGTGAAGGCCCTTGCCAGCGAGTTCAGCATAGACCATCGTGTTGCCACACCATACCATCCACAGACAAATGGTCTAGCTGAGGTGTCGAATAGGGAGATCAAGAATATTTTGCAGAAAGTCGTCCGCCCTGACCGAAAGAATTGGTCACAGCTTTTGGACTCGGTCTTGTGGGCATATCGGACGTCTTTCAAGACTCCATTGGGTACATCTCCCTTTCGCCTCGTTTATGGCAAGCCGTGCCATCTACCTGTTGAGCCGAGGCACAAGTCACTTTGGGCAGTCATAGATATTCTTATGGATCCAAATGGTATAGGAGACCAGAGGAGGGCAGAGCTAGCCGCCTTGGAAGAGCTTAGAGATACAGCTTTCTCAAACAGCCTACATTATAAGGAGAAAGTGAAGGAGTGGCATGATTCTCATATCAGCCACAAGCATTTTGAGATTGGACAGAAAGTATGGTTGTTTGATGCGAGGCTCAGATTATTTCCAGGAAAGCTACAGAGCAAATGGAAGGGACCTTACTTGGTCAGAAAGGTACACGATAACGGTAGCATTGATATATCTGAGTTATCTTCTGAGAGTACCTTTCGAGTGAACGGCCAGCGGCTCAAGCCATTTCTAGATCATGGGCCGCGGGACGTTATTATTGCCGCTATTCATTTTGCGTGAGATGTGGTCTTTTGACTCACATCTTTTGCATCTCACGCCTGATATCTACTGTTCTTTCCGCCTGTATAGATCCAGTTGTCCATATCATTCTATTCTTTAGTCCCACATCCCTTTTCTCATCCTGTGATTATGCTATACTTAGGGTGTACTTTACCCTAAGTATAGGGGGGATGTTGGACCTGCGGGTATTCTTTTTATTCTTTTTGCTCCTGTTTTTGTTTTCTATACTTAGGGATATTTTACCCTAAGTATAGGGGGGGCAGATTCTGCATATTCTTCACTCGGATTTCCCTTCATGTACAGCTTGCTATACTTAGGATTAGTTAATCCTAAGTATAGGGGGAAACCACCGAGTTCCTCGTATTCTATTCATTTATTCATTTCTGTACTTATCCATTCCTTTTCACTTCCCTATACCAAGCACGAGTTATGTCATCTTCATCGCTCTTGATCACTCTGAGGACATCGTTCGAGCTAAGTATAGGGGGGGTGTATATATTTCATATATACTTTAGCCATAACTCGTACTTTGTGTGAGTGTGTTAATAAATAAAATGGCTAAAAATCACAAAAATTTAAAAAATTTTTCATGTACATAAACCTCTTTTATCCTTGCACATACATAGCTAGTGTATAAAGTATTTTTGTAAAAATGATTTCAAAGTTCTTTTGTGTAAAGTTTGTGTAAGTATTTTGTATCAAAAATTATGTATATAGTACAAAATTTTTCCAAAATGTTTTGAAAATCAAAAGTTTGCAAATATCTTGTGTAAATGTTTGTAAATATCATTTTGCAAAACTTGCACCTCATGCATCATTCATTCATGATTTCAAAACATTTTTCAAAAAATTTTGCATGATTGTAAAATATGTGTAAATAGCATCTTGTGTAAATATATGTATAGAGTTTTTCTTGGATGAGAGTTGACATTTAAACTAAGCCTGGAATTAAATTGAGAAATGGAGCTTGAATAAGATCTTAATCCACTTAACTTTAAGAGGAACCTTATAGGACTTAGGGTTAAGGCTTTTCAGGTCCATAAGGACTTAATTCTTTGAGTCCACTAGGCTATGAGCATATGTCATCTTGATGAGCCTAAGTAGAGCACTTAACAACACACGCATGGCTCTTAGAGACAATGGCTTGACTCGCACCTGCACTTACACATGGCTCTCCACGGATGAGGTAGTGAGGAGGCAGTTTCCTTTGGCTTGGGGTAGCATATGAGGGTAGTACTTCTAGGCGGAACCTCTCTTCTTCTTCTAGTGAAGGAAGTGCACCTCAACTTGGTCTAGTGGTGATGAAGGCTAAAGACAGAAGCTGTGGGTTGCAATAAAGCTTCAAAAAAGGGATAGTCTACTGGCTCAAGGGGAAATTTCTTGTATATATGCTGCACCATGTAGATATGTTGTACAGAAGTCTTTGAAAAAAAAAATGCAAAAATGCAAAAAGAACTCCAAAAAAGTGGTGGGTCGGATTGAAAATTTAATAACCCCACCGGAGTGTACATAGTCAAATAAAGCAAAGCTTATGGTATCCATGTTACATCTCATGAAGCTTGCAGCGGGAGACCTAGCTACACTGGCTAGGCTTCCAAAACTCTATACTTCTACCCCCTCTTCTTGAGCCGGTTGCACTTGAACTTAGAAGGGAATACCCCGCTTCTCGAGGAAAGAGTTGCTAGACCGAGGCATTAGAGTTACCAGGTTGAGGGAGGTTGTTTCTTTGTTGCTTCTGAGGTGGGGAGCCACATATCACTTACACTGCTTGGAAAGATTCATGGTCATTAGAGTTTGTGTATGTAGACTTGTTCTGATCTGGTTTATTGAGGAGTCTTGCCCATAGATTGGTGGAACTTAGAGGCTGTTGAGTTTTAAGCTTAAGTCTAAATAAGGTTCCGACACATTAATAATCCAAAGATCTGATCGAGCTCCATATTTCAATTTAATGAAGGAAAGTTTAATAACTCAACCTTAATCCATGTACATCCTCTTTTTCTTTTTCTTTTTCTTTCTTTTTCACTTCTTTTTCAAATAAGTGTTTGCTAAGGGACTAGCAAAGTATAGTATAGGGGGGTGATGAATACCCATTCATCACTCTTTATTCCTATATTTTAGCTACAAAAACCTATGCAAATGCATGTAGATATGTGTAAATAGGGAAAGTTAGCAAAAGCAGGCATTTTTGTAAATATAAATAATTAGCATGTTTTTGTGCTAAAATAAAAGAATAAAGAAGAAAAAGAAAAAGAGGGAAATATTTAGAATAAATATTGAGCAACCTAACCCAAGGGAGGGCTCAGCATGGGCCTGACCGCATAAAAGCCACAAGTAGAGAGAGATAGGGGCTCATGTGTACATATCTATGTAAATAAATAAATAATATTTTTCCTCAAACAAAAATATGTTGTAAATACTTGTATATATTCTGTACATATTTATAGACTATTGGAAACAAAATAAAAACTTAAAAATCAAAAAATCCAAAAAGAACCCTTCATCATGTACATGGTCCATCAACCTTGTCTATTTCACCTTGTAAATAAACTTCTTTGTTTTCTAAACTTTTTGTAAATATTCTATGGCATATTTTGTAAATAAAATAAATAAAAAGAAACAAAACAAAAATCAAATAAAAATTACAAAATTAAAAATACAAAAATACAGTGTATATACCATGTATATAAATGTATATAACTATTTATTTAACCTATGAATATAAATAATTAAAATAAAATAAAAATACCATGTTGTTCTTCATTTCATGATGTAAATAAATAAAATATAAAATGGGCATAAAAATACACAAAAATAACAAATAAAAAATTCAAAAATTAAAATCTATATAGTGTACATATACTTATATATATATAGCTACCCTATTTTTATTTCCAAAAAATTAATTAAAAATCACCAAAAAATAGAAAAAATAAAAGAAAAATATTTCATGTTTTAAGTTTTTCTTAATTCGGCCTTTTTCTACCTTAAATTAAATAAACAAAAAAATCGATTACGTGGCAGCTCCTGATTGGTCCACGGGGGATTGTTGACCCCGGTCAACTCCCCCGCGGACTCCTTCCTTTTCTGGAAGATGCGCTCCGCCCCGCCTTTGCCGGATTTTCCACGCGTCTCCAGACTGTCGCCCACGCAAACCCCGTGCCCGGATTCTTCGCCGATCATCCGTATCCCTCGCCAGATTCTTTGCCGCGAAATCCATGCCTTCCTTAGCCGTCGTCGCCTAACCCTAATCGGGCCTGCACTTATATATAGAATTCCCTCCGCCGCCTCCGCGCCTCATCTTTGGCTCGCCACCTTCACTCCCGTGACCTCCAGAACAACCACCGAGGTGACAGCTCGCGGTTGCACCTGTTGCAGAGAGGAAAGGGTGCCCCGGTCACTGATCCGTCTGCTTCGCGCCGCCGTGCTCCGCCACCCGACCGGAGCTCGAGCCTCAGGCAGTGACGACCTTCGAGGCGACGACCAGGAGCTAGCTAAGCTCCAGCCCAGTCTCCCGCATCATCCAGGTATCCATTTCGCTTAGCCATTTAGTGTAATTTCCGATTTCGCCCAAATCCATCCTCCGACGTGTTCCCTTGATTCCGGCCTACTCGTGCATTATTTCGATCATCGGAACCCCCACACGACTTCGCCGCTCCTCCACGCACGTTCTTCGCACTGTCACTCAACCCAGCTCGCCCCGGAGCTGGGAGTCGAGCTCCTCCATCCCCAGCTCGCCGGAGCTCCTTCGCACCGACCCACCAGCCACTTTCACTTCGCTTCTTTGGGTCGAGGCACTTTGCCCTCGACCCGCGAAGCTTTTGGCGTGTTTTGCAGGGCAAGAGGAGGGCATCTGAGCCCCCCTCTCATTCAGGCCGAAGGCTCACCGCCGCCGAGCTCGCCGGAGCCCCTCCAGGGCTCAGGTGGGCCATCGGAGGCTACCACTAGCTGCGGGGCTTCACCGCGGACCTGTTCCGATCCTTAGCAGCAGCTGAAGAGGACTGCGGCTCACGCACGAGGCCGGCGAAGTTCGCCGGCGTCGTGTTCTTCCACGATCCTCCAGCACCGTCCGATGGCTCCCAAGCTCCAGTTTTAATCCCAGCCGTCCATCTTCCGAGGAGCTACAACCGTTGATTATCCAGAGGAGCGCATCTGGACCGTCAGAGCAGAGAGAGGGACTCCACCGCACCTGAGCCGACCGATCTTCCACGTGCCCCCCTCTGCACCGTCGATCGGGCCCAGGAGCTGAAGAAGAGAAGCGCCAGCCATCTAGGACCGTCCGATCTTCCACGTGGCGCGCATCTGGCCGTCGACGAATAAAGGGGTAAATTACTTAGGCCCCCTCTTAGTTTGTCTTTTTCGTCCTAGTCCTGTAAATATTTTTAGAACTTTATTTACGTAGGGTAAATTGCATGATGGACCTTGTGCTTAGTTTTATTTGCATGTATGCCCCTGTGTGTATGTGACCACGTGCTTCGTCACGTGTTTAGTTGGGCTTTTTACATCTTTTATCCTGTAGATCTGGGTTGTTATGCAATGAAGAAATATTTTATGGTATTTGCAGTTGTGCCCCTGTGAGCGTTTTTATTGGACATGTGCGGATTTTAGTGGGCTTTTTGCACCCGTACCCTCGGACTTTTTGGTACCAGTTACCAAAAGGTCCCGGAGTGGGTTTTTATTACAAAGAGGCCCCTGAGTGCCCCAGCCACGCGCCACGCGCGTGACTTGTTGGGTATTTTGCACCTGGGCCCCCAGATCCTCGGGTATTTGCACTTACGTCCCTGTGCACTGTGCCCCCTTTTCATTTTTGAATAAAATATCAAATTACCTCCAAATTCCATGAGATTTTGACACATGGCTCCTGCCATGGTGTGGGAATTTTAGGGATTTTTGAGGACATTTTTGATTTCATTGAGTATTTTTAAAAAATTCAAAAACCTACTTTTTAGCTACTGTCTAGGTTTGAAAATACCAAAAAAAATATAAAAACCCCACCAAAAATTCTAAAAAAATTAGATACTGTTGTCTGCTTGCTGTTTGATTTTCTAGCCAAGTTTGGCTATTTTCCATTGAGTAAAAACCCTAAAAATTGAAAAACCCTCAAAAACTCATAAAAATTATAATAATTAAATTAAAAATCCAAAAACAATAATTAGGGTGCCTAAATTTTCCTTAGTCTATCTAGTATACAGGAAAATTACCTTCAGGGCCTTTTAAGATCCTTAAATATTTTATTTTTGGGTCTTAAGCCTTGCTGGACAGTACCTTCCCCTTTTTGCATTGTGTGATTTTTAGAAAATAATTTACCCGTCATAAAAACCCCAAAAATTCACCAAAAACACTTAAAAACCCAAAAAGCATAAAAACAATTTTTCTTGAATTTTTGCTTGATTTTTGGTGTGTTAAATAAATTGCTCAAGTGTGCTTATTTATACTTTCTTTATTTTCCTTCACATATTAAAAATTCTAAAAAATTATAAAAAATCAAAAACCACTAAAAATTAGCTTCTCTGAAATTTGACTACTTAGTTTTTCAATCGTGCTCCTTGTGTTCGACCCTGGATCGCTATACCAGGTAAAAAGAATAGCGAAGACCGCTTACATTGAATTTCTTGATTTTCTGAGTGGTTTTTATCAATTTTTCTCGATTGACCGCGCTTGGTGATTTGGGTCACAACGACCATTTTATTTACATACTTAACCCGATTGTCAGGTGCGTCATCAGTACTCGGGCTACAACCAAGTGGTCATCGCTCCTGAGGATCAGGAGAAGACCACCTTTACCTGTCCCTTCGGCACATACGCCTTCCGACGCATGCCATTTGGGCTATGCAACGCCCCTGCGACTTTTCAGAGATGCATGTTGTCGGTCTTTTCGGACATGGTAGGGGAGTGCTTAGAGGTCTTCATGGATGATTTCTCGGTTTACGGCGACAGATTCGACTCCTGTCTTGACTGCCTAGACCGAGTACTCCAGCGATGTATTGAGGTCCGCTTGGTTCTTTCTTGGGAGAAGAGTCACTTCATGGTAACTCAAGGGACGGTGCTTGGCCACATCATCTCCAACAGGGGCATGGAGGTTGATCCGACCAAGGTTGATGTCATTAGGAAACTCACACCATCGTCCAATTTGCGACAGTTACGGTCTTTCCTGGGGCACGTCGGTTTCTATCGGTGGTTCATCCGTGATTTCAGTAGAGTTGCCCGACCGCTGACTGACCTGCTGACGAAAGACACCGAGTTCCTTGTCGATGACAAGTGTCTTTCGTCCTTTGATACTCTCAAGCATTGTATTGTTGAGGCTCATGTCCTCCAGCCACCAGATTGGTCTCTCCCATTCGAGATCATGACGGACGCCTCCGATTTTGCTAGGGGGGCTGTGCTGGGACAGAGGAGGGATGGAGTCCCATTTGCTATCCACTATGCTAGCCGCACCTTGGATTCCGCCCAACAGAATTATACAGTCACAGAGAAGGAGATGCTAGCAGTAGTGTTCGCCCTAGATAAGTTCAGATCGTACATCATTGGATCTAGAGTGACTTTGTATACTGATCATACCGCCATCCGATACCTCATGGCAAAGAAGGATGCCAAGGCCAGACTGACTAGATGGATCCTTCTACTCCAGGAGTTCGACATTGAGATTAAGGATAAGCCTGGAGTCAAGAATGTGGTGGCGGATCATCTCTCCCGTTTAGAGCAGCCTGAGGAGTCTGAGCAGATTGATCCCATTTGTGAGACCTTCCCAGATGAGGCGATCCTTGCTATCGCCTCACTCCCGTGGTATGCCGATATTGTGAACTTTCTTGTTGCTAAGAAAGTCCCACAAGGTTGGCCCAGACAGAGGCTTGAGACCTTCCTCGCGAAGGCCAAGTCTTACCATTGGGAGGATCCCATCCTTTACCACGAAGGAGGGGATAGTGTCTAGCGTAGGTGCATCCCTCAGGATGAGCACCATAGCATCCTCACTTACTGCCACAAGCTTGAGGCAGGAGGACATCACTCTGGGAGGAGAACGGCACAGAAAGTGCTCCAATCCGGCTTGTGGTGGCCTACCCTCTACAAGGACTCTGATGAGTTCGTGAAGAGGTGTACTGACTGTCAGAGGATGGGCACTTGTGGACAGCGTGATATGATGCCGATGCAGCCCATTCACTTCTGTGAGGTTTTTGACGCATGGGGCATCGATTTCATGGGTCCATTCCCTAAGACTCAGGGATTTGAGTACATTCTGTTGGTCGTTGACTATGTTAGTCGTTGGGTTGAGGCTATCCCCGCCCGAGCCGCTGATGCGAGGACAATTTGCAGATTTTTGAGGAAGCACATCATCATGCGGTTCGGGGTACCTCGAGTATTGATTTCAGATGGGGGGTCTCATTTCATCAACGACCAGGTGAAGGCACTTGCTAGTGAGTTCGGCATAGACCATCGAGTTTCCACTCCATACCATCCACAGACGAATGGTCTAGCCGAGGTCTCGAACAGGGAGATCAAGAATATTTTGCAGAAAGTCGTCCGCCCTGACCGAAAGGATTGGTCACAGCTTTTGAACTCGGTCTTGTGGGCATATAGGACGTCTTTCAAGACACCATTGGGCACATCTCCCTTTCGCCTAGTTTATGGCAAGCCATGCCATTTGCCTGTTGAGTTGAGGCACAAATCACTTTGGGCAGTCACGGATATTCTTTTAGATCCAGAGAGTGTAGGAGACCAGAGGAGGGCAGAGTTAGCAGCCTTGGAAGAGCTTAGAGATACAGCCTTCTCAAACAGCCTACAGTATAAGGAGAGAGTGAAAGAGTGGCATGATTCTCATATCAGCCACAAGCATTTTGAGCCTGGACAGAGAGTATGGCTGTTTGATGCGAGGCTTCGTTTATTTCCAGGGAAGCTACAGAGCAAATGGAAGGGACCTTATCTTGTGAGAAAGGTACACGACAACGGTAGCATTGATATATCCGAGTTGTCTTCTGAGAGTACCTTTCGAGTGAACGGCCAGCGGCTCAAGCCATTTCTAAATCATGAGCCACGGGTCGTTGATGTTGCTCCTATTCACTTTGCGTGAGATGTGGTCTCTTGATTCACATCTATTGCATCTCACGCCTGATTATCACTGTTCTTCCGACTTGTATAGATCCAGTTGTCCATATCATTTTATTCTTTAGTCAAACATCCCTTTTCTCATCGTATGATTATGCTATACTTAGGGTGTACTTTACCCTAAGTATAGGGGGGATGTAGGACCTGCGGGTATTCTTTTTATTCTTTCTGCCCCTGTTTTGTTGCCTATAATTAGGGATATTTTACCCTAAGTATAGGGGGGGCAGACTCTGTACATTCTTTACTCGGATTTCCCTTCATGTACAGCTTGCTATACTTAGGATTAGTTAATCCTAAGTATAGGGGGAAACCACCGAGTTCCTCTCATTCTATTCATGTATTTATTTCTGTACCTAGCCATTCCTTTTCACTTCCCTTTTACTAAGCACGAGTTATGTCTTCTTCATCGCTCTTGATCACTCTGAGGACATCGTTCGAGCTAAGTATAGGGGGTGTGTATATATTTCATATATACTTTGGCCATAACTCGTACTTTGTGTGAGTGTGTTAATAAATAAAATGGCTAAAAACCCCAAAAATCACAAAAATTAAAAATTTTTCCTGTAAATAATCATTCTTTTATTTGCACATACATAGCTAGTGTACACAATTATTTTTGTAAAAATGTTTTCAAAAATCTTTTGTGTAAAGCTTGTGAATATTTTCTTATCAAAATTATGTATATAGTACAAAATTTTTCCAAAATGTTTTGAAAATCAAAAGTTTGCAAAAATCTTGTGTAAATGTGTGTAAATACTTTTGCAAAACTTGCACTTCATGCATCCATCCATTCATGATTTCAAAACATTTTTCAAAAATTTTGCACGATTGTAAAGATTTGTAAATAGCATCTTTGTGTATATATGTATATAATTTCTCCTGGATGATAGTTGACATTTATACTAGCCTGGAATTAAATTGAGAAATGGAGCTTGATTAAGATCTTAATCCACCTAATTCTAAAAGGAACCTTATAGGGCTTAGGGTTAAGGCTTTTCAGGTCCAGAAGGACTTAATTCTTTGAGTCCACTAGGCTATGAGCATATGTCATCTTGATGAGCCTAAGTAGAGCACTTAACAACACACGCATGACTCTTAGAGACAATGGCTTGACTTGCACTAGCATCTTACACATAGCTCTCCACGGATGAGGTGGTGAGGAGGCAGTTTCCTTTGGCTTGGGGTAGCATATGAGGGTAGTACTTCTAGGCGGAACCTCTCTTCTTCTTATAGTGAAGGAAGTGCATCTCAACTTGGTCTAGTGGTGATGAAGGCTAAAGACAGAAGTCGTGGGTTGCAATAAAGCTTCAAAAGAGGGATAGTCTACTGGCTCAAGAGGAAATTTCTTGTATATATGCTGCACCATGTAGATATGTTGTACAGAGGCACTAAAAATGCAAAATGCAAAAAGAACTCCAAAAAAGTGGTGGGTCGGATTGAAAATTTAATAACCCCACCGGAGTGTATATAGTCAAATAAAGCAAAAGCTTATGGTATCCATGTTACATCTCATGAAGCTTGCAGCGGGAGACTTAGCTACACTGGCTGAGCTTCCAAAAGTCTATACTTCCTCCCCCTCTTCTTGAGCCGGTTGCACTTGAACTTAGAAGGGAATACCCCGCTTCTCGAGGAAAGAGTTGCTGGACCGAGGCATTAGAGTTACCAGGTTGAGGGAGGTTGTTTCTTTGTTACTTCTGAGGTGGGGAGCTACATATCACTTACACTGCATGGAAACATTCAGAGTCATTACAGTTTGTGTATGTAGACTTGTTCTGATTTGGTTTATTGAGGAGTCTTGTCCATAGATTGGTGGAACTTAGAGGCTGTTGAGTTTTAAGCTTAAGTCTAAATAAGGTTCCGACACATTAATAATCCAAAGATCTGATCGAGCTCCATAATTCAATTTAATGAAGGAAAGTTTAATATTCAACATTGATCCATGTACATTCCCCTCTTTTTCTTTTTCTTTCGTTCTTTTTCACTTCTTTTTCAAATAAGTGTTTGCTAAGGGACTAGCAAAAGTTAAGTATAGGGGGGTGATGAATACCCATTCATCACTCTTTATTCTTATATTTTAGCTACAAAAACCTTTGCAAATGCATGTATATTCATGTAAATACAAATAATTATCAAAAGCATTCATTGTATAAAGTTTAATAATTAGCATGTTTTTGTGCAAAAATAAAAGAATAAAGAGTAAAAAGAAAAAGAGGGAAATATTTAGAATAAATATTGAGCAACCTAACCTAAGGGAGGGCTCAGCATGGGCCTGACCGCATAAAAACCAAAGTAGAGGGAGATAGGAGCTGATGTGTGTAAATATTTATGTAAATATAATAAAAATGTTTTCCTCCAAAAAGAGACTAAAATGGGCCTGTAAATACTTGTATATATTTATAAATATAAAAATCCAAATAAAAAGAGAGAGCTAAAAACAAAACAAAAACCCTCACCTTGTGCATATTTATCATGTACATAGCCACTCCTATATTTATTTTACCCTATAAATACATAAAATTAATTTCCAAAAATTTTGTAAATATTCCATCTTTTATGTTGTAAATAAATTAAATAAAAACAATTAAAACAAAAACAAAATAAAAAGAACAAAATTAAAAACACAAAAATATATTGTAAATATACCATGTATATACATGTACATATATATTTATTTCACCCCTGTATATATATAGTAAAAATAAAATAAAAATACCCTTTTATTCCTAATATTATTCTATAAATAAATAAAATACAAAATGGGAATAAAAATGCACAAAAATAACAAATTAAAAATCAAAAATTAAAAATACATATTGTACATATACCTATGTATAGCTATATATTGTAAATACCTTATTTTTATTTTGAAAAATTAGCTAAAAATCATTAAAAATAGAAAAAATTAAAACAAAAATATTTCATGTTTTGACTTTTTAATAATTCTGCCATTTACTATTTTTAATTGATTTTTCAATTCTTATCCAGGTGGCAGCCTCCCATTGGTCCAGGAGGGATGGTGACCGCCCGGTCAACTCCCCCTCCAGGACCACCTCCCACGGGTATTATGCGCCCGACCCGACTTCCCCTTATTTTGGCGCCTAAACCCGACAACTTCGCACCTAAACCCAGGGTCCTAATCACTCTCCAATGATCCGGGAACCTCGCCCGATCTTTAGCCTCGAGATCCGCGCGCTCCATTGCCCTACCCGCGCTCATCTTTCCGGACCCTCCACCGTATATAGCCCGAGCTCCGCCACCTTCATTCCCATCTTTGGCTCCCCATCTTTCAGTCCTGTGACCTCCACCACCTTCCCTGTGACAGCTCTCCGCCGGTGGTGTCGAAGAGAGGCGAAGGTGATCGGACCATCGATCCGGCGAGTCTTCACCGCCGTGCTCCGCCCATAGCAGGAGCTTGAGCCTCGGGCCTCGACGACCCATGAGGCGACGACCCAGAGCTTCGCAAGCTCAGCCACAGTCGATCCCTCCATCCAGGTAGACCTATTTCCTTTCACTTTTCGCTAATTTCCGATTTTCCCCAAATTTCGCCGTCGTCGTGTTTCGCTGATTCCGACCACCTCACAGCTCGATTCGATCATCGGAATCAACCGTCACCTCCGCCTTCCTCCCGCGCACCTTCTCCATTCCTCCATTCAACCCAGCTCGCATAGGAGCTGGGGCTCGAGCTCCTCCGTCTACCCCCTTCGTCGGAGCTCACCCATATTGCACCTCCGACCACCTTCACCCCGCCTAACTGGGTCGAGGCAGTTTGCCCTCGACCCGCGAGCTGTTTGGTCTATTTTGCAGGAGCATCCAAGCCCATCTGAGGGCTTGGACCATTGGGTCCATCAGCTACAGCTCCGACGACCTTGCCGGAGCTTCCTAGAGCTCGGCTGGGTCATCGGAGACTCCCATCCGACGCGGAGTCTCACGCCGAACCTTTTCCGATCATCAGCGCTCCGCGAGGAGGCTCGGAGCGAGCGCACTGGGCCGACGAAATTCGCCGGCCACCTGTTCTTCGAGGATCTCCAGCACCCGTCCAATCAGCCTCGACGCTCCAGATTAGATCTCGTCCGTTCATTCACGGAGCAGCCCTGACCGCCAGATCCTTTAGGTTTGATCTCCACCGTCCGATGACTGAGGTTTAGCCACAACGTCTTCGCACCGTTAGATCCAGCACGTGGTTGAATCTCATCCGTCCGATCCGAGCGAGGCCCTTCTTCGCAGACCCACGTTGCAGCATCACCGTCTGATCTTCCACGTGGACGCGTTTCAGCCGTCGGATGGACTTGAGGGTTTCACTTGTGTGCGGCACGCTATTCCGACCGTCCGATCTGTCACGCGTCGCGCATCACGCCCTCGAGATTTTAATAAGGGGTAATTGTTCTTAGGCCCCTCTACGTTTCGCATTTATTAGTTAGTCCTGTAAATATTTTATCAATTTCATTTTATCCCGCACATTTTGCACTTAGGACCCCGTACTTTCTTTATTTGCATTTATACCCCTGTCTACGTGGACCACGTGCTTCGTCACGTGAATTTCTTTGGTGTAATTTGCATTGACGCCCTTGTAGTTCTGGTTAGTTCTGAAATGAATGAAAATTTTTAGAAAATTGCATTTATACCCCTGTGCGTGAATTAATTGTGCATGTGCGCTTATTTTTGGGTATTTTGCAACAAGCCCCCTGGACTTTTAATACTTGTTATTATTTAGTCCAGGGCCCTTTTTTTATTACATTTGGGTCCCTGAGTGCTCCGACACGTGCTTGGCACGTGATTTCTTGGGTATTTTGCACCAGACCCCCCAGGACTCCTGATATTTGCGTTTTGGTCCCTGTGTACTATGCCCTTGTATGTGATTTTAATAAAATAGCAAATCAACTCCAAATTTGATGAAAATGGGACACATGGCTCCTGCCATGGTGTAAACTTTTATATAAATTTTGGAGACATTTTTGACACTGTTTGGTATTTTTAAAAATTCAAAAACACGTATTTTCTTTACTGTTCAGCTTTGAAAATAATAAAAAAATATTAAAAACTATCTAAAAATTACAAAAAAATTACTTACTGTTTGTTTATGCTTGCTTGATTTTCTAGCCAATTTTGACTATCTTTCATTACTTAAAACACCTAAAAATTGAAAAACACTCAAAATCTCCAAAAATTTGTAGTAAATAAATTAAAAATCCAAAAATAAAAATCTAGGTTCCTAAATTTTCCTTGTTTTATTCTCTATAGAGGAAAATTACCTCCCAGCTAATTCGGGGCTTCTAGATATTTTATCTAGGTCCTTTTAGCTCGGCTGGACAGTACCTACAGTTTCAGTCCTTGTTTGATTTTTAGAAAATTAAATAAACATCAAAAAAATCCCAAATATTCACCAAAAACAGTAAAAATTATAAAACACACAAAAATATTTTTTCTGGTGTTTTTGGTTGATTTTTAGTGCATTTAATAAATTGTTGAAGTGTGTTGTTTAGTTGCTTTTCTTATTTTCTCAAAATCTTAAAAATCCAAAAAAATATAAAAAGACTTCAAAACCACCAAAAATACCTTTTCTTCTCTTCTCGACTACTTCGTAGGCCGCAAGGCCAATCCGTGCTCCTTGTGTTCGACCCTGGTCGCTATACCGGGTTAATAAAATAGCGAGGACTGCTATCGTGTTTATTTGATTTCATCCGATTTTGGTGGTCTGCTTTATTTTTATTGATTGACCGATTGACTTCTGAGATTCGGGTCGCAACGACTCTTGATCTATTTTATTTCACCCGTGTCTTGGTGGTTTTTCGGGCCCATCAACCACCCACGAGGACGGAGAGGAGATCGTGACGAGAGTACCCACGTCGTGGCGCGTCTGTGTGGATTACAGACGCCTGAATGCCGCGACGAAGAAGGATCATTTGCCCCTACCGTTCATTGATCAGATCTTAGAGAGACTAGCAAGGAAAGAGTTCTTCTGCTTCTTAGATGGGTTCTCGGGCTACAATCAAGTATCCATAGCTCCCGAGGACTAGGAAAAGACCACGTTTACAAGCCCCTTTGGTACCTATGCTTTCAGGTGCATGCCTTTTGGGCTATGCAATGCTCCAGGTACTTTCCAAAGGTGCATGATTGCTGTATTCACCGAAATGGTCGGCAAATTCCTGGAAGTCTTCATGGATGACTTCTCGGTCCACGACGATTCCTTCGATTCTTGTCTTAGGAATCTTGACCGAGTCCTAAAAAGATGTTGTGAGGTTAATCTGGTGCTCTCCTGGGAGAAAAGTCACTTCATGGTGACGGAGGGCATAGTGTTGGGGCATGTCATCTCCAAGAGAGGAATGGAGTTTGACCCTGCCAAGGTGGATGTGATCAGACGACTCCAGCCACAAACCAACGTAAAGCAGTTGCGGTCGTTCCTCGGGCTTGTTGGATTTTATCGAAGATTCATTAAGGATTTTTCTAAGATTGCCCGGTCGCTAACTGAGCTTTTAGGCAAAGACATGGATTTTGTTTTTGATCACAAATGTCTTGAGTCCTTTAAGCTTCTGCAAGGAATGATTATGGACGCACCTATCCTACAAGCCCCAGATTGGTCTCTACCTTTTGAGATCTTGACGGACGCCTCAGACTATGCTGTTGGGGTTGTGTTGGGACAAAGAAGAGATGGCATTCCGTTCGCAATTCACTACGCAAGCAAAGTGCTTGATACTGCTCAGCGTAACTATACAGTTACGGAAAAGGAAATGCTTGCGGTAGTGTTTGACTTGGACAAATTCAGATCGCACCTAATCGGATCCAAGGTAACTGTGTTCACTGACCATACGATCCTATGGTATTTGATGGAGAAGAAGGACGCGAAGGCGCGTCTTCTTCGATGGATTTTACTTATCCAGGAGTTTGATTTGGACATTCGTGATAAACCTGGAAAGAAGAATGTAGTGGCTGATCATCTTTCTCGTCTCGAAGATCTTAATACTTCCGAGGTTTCACCAATTCGAGACTCCTTCCCTGACGAGTCGATTTTTGTTATCGACTCACTCCCATGGTACGCCAATATCGTGAATTATCTTGTCTCCAAGAAAGTTCCCGAAGATTGGCCCAAGAGCCAAATCGACCGACTAAAGTCGGACGCTAGACACTACCATTGGGAGGATCCGATCCTTTTCTTTGAAGGACCGGATTGTGTCTGGAGACGGTGTATTCCTCAGGAGGAATACCAGAGTGTCCTTTCTTTATGCCACAGCTTGGAGGCAGGAGGACACCACTCCGGGAAGAGGACCGCATGGAAGGTACTTCAGTGTGGCTTCTACTGGCCGACTCTGTTTCGCGATGCCACCGCCTTCGCGAAGTCGTGCCCAGTTTGCCAGAGAATGGGAGGAACCATTGGTTCGAAGGATGAGATGCCAATGCAGCCGGTCATCATTTGTGATGTCTTTGACGCCTGGGGCATCGATTTCATGGGCCCATTCCCAATCAGCCACGGGTTCGAATATATCCTTCTTGCGGTTGATTATCTATCCAGATGGGTGGAGGCTATCCCGACCCGAGCCGCAGATAGCAGAACTGTCTATAAATTCATCAGAGAGCACATAATCTCTAGGTTCGGGATCCCCAAAATGATGATATCAGACGGGTGTAGCCACTTTGTGAATCGGGAGGTAAAGAAACTCCTGAAGGACTATGGCATCGAACACCGTGTCGCGAGTCCTTACCACCCACAAACCAATGGTATGGCTGAGATGTCAAATAGAGAGGTGAAAACCATATTGCAAAAGCTTGTCCGCCCGGACAGGAAGGACTGGTCTCAGATCTTGGATCAAGTCCTCTGGGCGTATAGGACGACTTACAAGACACTGTTAGGCACCTCCCCATTCCGAATGGTATTCGGGAAGCCGTGCCATTTGCCCACAGAGTTAGTGCACAAATCAGAATGGGCAATCAAGAAGGTCAACTTGAACAAACACTTGGGACAGAAGCAGAGAGACATGAATCTGAATGAGCTTGTGGAAGTCAGAAACCGTGTATATGACAACAGTTTGGTGTACAAGGACAAGGTGAAGCGTTGGCATGATAGATATATCAGACGAAAGACCTTTGTTCCTGGACAAAAGGTATGGTTGTTCAACGCTAGGCTGAAGATTTTCCAGGGCAAGCTGAAGTCTAAGTGGACGGGCCCATTTGTGGTCCGTACGGTGCATGATAGTGGATGTGTCGAGATCTCAGATCTCGCAGATAACGCACCGACATTCCTAGTGAATGGACAGCTGTTGAAGCACTTCGTCGAATCCAATGAGCAGTTAGTCCATGTTGAGGAGATTGTATTCATGCACGAGACAGATTCATCAGATACACATCGAGCCGCGTATGAGACCTTGCAGCAGTGAGCTCCAGCCATTAACAGCATCTTGAAAGATTCACACCGACTCATTTGTGTATACCATCAGTATTGTACATCATTTCCTTTCCCCATGACTTTAGTAACCCATCTCCACATCATCTAACCACTATCTTGGACTATACTTAGGATGACCAGATCCTAAGTATAGGGGGGAGGAGTCACTCGAGTCGGTTCTTTGTACATTCTCCAGATCTCATTGGTCCTCTTACCTATTTCCAACCTATACTTAGGCTGACCTAAGCCTAAGTATAGGGGGGACCAATGCCCGCTGTATATACTCCTCCATTTCCCCTCTTAACCTCGTCCGCCCCATTTTTTATCTTCTTCTACACTTAGGCTGCCAAAGCCTAAGTATAGGGGGCGTAACGACTTCTATACTTTTTATACTTTTAGCTCTCCTACGCTTAGCCCAAGCTATGTCTTTTTAGTCGCTTTTCGTGCTCCGAGGACATAGCACACGCTAAGTATAGGGGGGCATGTATATATTACATATATACTTTACCCATAGCTCGTACTTTCGCGTATTTTCGCATATTTTTGTATATATTATGCAATAAGTACGGGGTGGGAAAAAATTGAAAAAAATATATAAAATATAAAATATAAAAAATATATATTTACTATGTATATTATTGTTGTTGTATAAAATGAAAATGTCAAGAATAAAGGCTTCTTATTTACTCTTACATATCATCTCTGCATCTAAAAAGAAAAGAGAAAGAGTCTTGCATTTTCATAGCATGACATCTCATCTGCATACTTTGCATATGCAAAGTGAAAAGCTAGTGGGTTCTGAACCAAGTTATGAGTAGATATTGAGGATGGACTTGATTTGACCTTAATCCACCTAATTTCAGAGGAACCTTATAGGAACTGGAGTTAAGATTTCTTAGGTCAAGTGACTTAATTCTTTGAGTCTGCTAGTCTATGTTCACATATCATCTTGATTAGTCTAAGTAGAATATCTCGTGCACACGCATGATTCTTTTAGACAGTGACCTAACTTGGACAAAGCACAATGCACGTAGCTCTTCATTGATGAGGTGGTGAGGAGGTAGAATCCTTTAGCTTGGAGTAGCACACGGGTGGAAACATCCGTCCTCCTCTAGGGAGGGTAGTGCATCTCAACCTAGTCTGGTGGTGTTAAAGTCTAAGGACGGGACGCTGTGGGTTGCAATAATGCTTCAAAAGAGGGATAGTCTACTGACTCAAGAGGAAAAACTCCTGATGTACATGCTGCACCTTGCATATAGTTCAAAAAAAAAGGAAAAAAGCATGTTGGAGTATGTATACTAGCAAGAAGTCTGCAGCTGGATGACTTGGCTACACTGGTCAGGCATCCTGTGATAGGTTAGCTACACTGGCTTCCGTCCATTCTGTATTATTTTCTCTACCCCCTCCTCTTGAGTTGGTCGCACTTGAACTTAGAAGGGAATACCCCGCTCCTCGAGGAAAGAGTTACTGGACCGGGTTATTGAGTTACCTTGTTAGAGGAGGCTGGTTCCGAGTCATTTCTGATGTGGAGAGCTATTATCACTTACACAGTACAAGTAAGAATCATAGTCATCAGAAATTTGCGTTTGAGGATTTGTTCTGACCTGACTGTTAAGGCGTCTTGAATAGAAGACTTGTGGAACTTGAAGTCTGTTAGGTCTTAAGTTCAGATCCCAATAAGGTTCCGCCACACAATTAATCCAAAGGTCGAGTAAAGCTCCATTTTTAACTTTTGTTCATGACCTTGGTATGGAACCCAAAATCATTTCACTCTTGCATTTCATTTAGTTGCTCGGGGACGAGCAAGGTTTAAGTACAGGGGGTTGATGAATCTGTGATTCATCACTTCAAAAGTCAAAAATAGAGCATTGTTCCCGAGTAAAAAGAGGCATATTTCCCTTTATAATGCATAAATAGCATTCATGCATACATACATAATACATGCATTTTAGCAGTCCATTTGCATTTAAATAAGAAGCCAAAAACCCTTGTAAAATATCCACTTACCAAAATAACCTCTTCCTCATAATATGTACTCCTTAGTTAATAATATAGGGTAGAAAGCCAAAAATCCCCCTTGTAAATTAGTCAATAAAGCCCTAGAATCACTGGATCAGAAAATACACATAGACCCCTCACACAAACTCTAAAATAGGTCTACTCACTCTTAGAATACTACACATTAAAAGATCTTTAAAATGAGACCAATTTCATTAAGTTTGGAGCTCGTATGAAGAAGTTGGGTTTTCGGGCCACCTTGTATACTACATATATATGTATAAATTGTATACTTGTATTTTTTGTATCATACTTGACCTCATCTCCGTCTTTGGTCAACATGAAACTTGTAGACCTCATCGAGATCTACAACTTTCATGTTTAGAGTTTTTCCAAATTCGGTCCCCTTCTCTCTCTACACTAAATTTTCTTCTCACCCAATCACAGCAGGCCACGTGGTGCCCTCTGGTTGCGCCACGTAGCCCGCTGCCCTTGCCTCATCCGCCCGCAGCTACAACCGTTGGATTACCTTCCAGATCCAACGGCCTAGCCACCTCCACGCACGCCTCAAATTTCAGCCATCCGATCATTATCAGAACCCCATCAGCACCGCTCGTTCGCGCCTCAAGCTGAGCGCGCCACGTGGCTCTTCTAGATCCGCTGGATCACGCCCTCGATCCCTTCATCCAAGCCGCTAGATCTTCTCTCTATTCCCACCGTCAGATCACGCCTCGGCCTTTCATCTGCGCCACCCGTTCCCGCCTCATTTCCCTCGCGACACGTGTCTCACTTTCATCCACATGATCCTTTCCATCACAACTGCTTATTCCACCCCGCACCTCAGCCCTTTGATCGACGCCCTCATCTCATCTCCACCATTCACCAGCACCGCTCGCACAACGTACCACGTGGCGCAATCGCACCCCTTGATCAATTCGCCTTTGATCTAATCCTACCCGGCCATTAGCGCTTCGATCTGGGCCGTTGGATCACAAGATCCAACGGCCAAGACTTCGTCTCCTACCTCTGATCGCCCTCTCTCCCACGATCTCGACCTTGCGCCACACGCTGCCCCCTTTCTATTTTCGCCTCCACTCCTTTCACCTTCTTCGACCACCAATGCCGCCACGATCTTCACCACTCTCCCCTCATCCTCGCCAGCTCCCTCACTCCTCACGACTCCCACCAGAGTCGCTCCACGACGACCTCGAACTCCACCTCCCAGCAACTTAAGCCATCGACTTCATCCTATAAATCACTCGTCTCCGGCCAATTTCATCGGCATCCGCCCCTCGTGAGAGACGCCCCGAGCTCGGAGCTTCAAATTTGTGACAGAAATTGCGAGTGTCCTCGAGCGAAGACGTCCGTCTTCTCCGGCGAGATCCTCGGCCTCCGCCGAGTTGCAGCCCTCCTCCGCCGAGCCGCTGCTTGAGCTCAGGGATCCACCGACCCTTCGAGCGACGACCTGGAACTCAAGGAAGAGCTCCAATCCCTAGGTGATGCCTCCATCCCTCTTCGATCTTCTCTTGATTTTTCTTCGCTCTTTCTCATCTTTTATTCGCCGCCTCCGATCATCTTCTCGCCTCCATTCCATTCCTCCGAGCTTCGCATCGGAGCTCCCATCTTCGCGGTTACCTTCACGCCCTCCGACGACGCCTTCCATCTTCCAGCAGCTTAAGCTCCGCCACTTGGCCGGAGCTTCTTCGCCAGACCACCGCAGTACCACTTAGGCCTCGCCCACCATCCCATCACCTTCACGAGCGCACGCACGAGCTCCGACTCAACCTTTAACACTTGCAGGTGCCAAATGATTCATTGATCGGAGCCTTGCCGGAGTCGTCTTCGACCTTCGTCGTCTCCCACCTCCGTAGACCTTCTCCGACTCCTGGGATCACCGCCACCTTCACCGCATCGTCACGAACCTTGTGGGATAGCTCCGACAAGTCGGAGAGCTTCATCGACACGAGGAAGGATGGGCGGAGCAAAGGCAACTTCGCCGGAGCCCCGCCATCTCCTCCGCAGGCGGCGGAGGACCATCAGAGGAGAAGTACAACTGCCGTTCGATCACATCGATCGAACGGTCCACAACGTGCCACTCGCCTCTCAACTGAGCATCACAGGAGTTGTTGGATCCACTTAGATCCAACGGCGCCTAGTGCGCCACGCGTACCCCCTCCGCAGCAGCTCTCAGCCGTTGGATACCTCATCTGATCCAACGGCGGACCGTCAGCCACGTCGCCATCTCCACCGCAACCAGTAGCCGTTGGATCAACCTAGATCTAACGGCCTGAGGTCACGCCACGAGTCTTCATCGCCACCCATTGGATCGAGCTTGATCCAACGGTCCACAGCGTGCCATGTAGCTTCGGTCCGAGCCTCTTCCTCGAGCCTAGGCTCGGATCGCCCAAGCCTCACTCCAGACCTCCAGAAGCGCCCGAGCTGAGCTCCGAGCCTCCGCAGCTATCCGAACCTAGGCCGCCCACGTGAGGAGCACGTGCGACCAGGGAAATTTACACAGAGGCCCCTGGAACTTTCAAATATTGCAAAAAGGTCCCTGTGAAGCAGACCCCACGTGAGGAGTACGTGCCTTGTGGAGAATTTGCACTCGAGTCCCCAGCATTATAGGTAATTGCATTTAAGTCCCTGTCAGCATATTTACTTTATGTATTTTTATTTTCCTGTATTGCATTTACACCCCTGTGTTTGCACGCATCCCTAGGTTGCATTTTACATCATTTTTTCAATTCTAAAAGTTGCATTTTGTTGAGAAACTTGTCCTCTATCTATTGGGCCACGTGTCATATTTTTGTAATTTCAGTAGATTTTTAAATGAATTAATTGGTTGATTTGTGGAATATTTTGCCCAGTGACACCTTTTGATTAATATTTAATTCTCTGTTATTCCAAAAATCCTCAAAACTTCGTAGTAGCTTTAGGATAATAAACTTAACATGCCATAAAAATTTCATGTCACTTGCACACATATCGAGTCCTAAATAAATTGTTGAGTGATTTTCTCATTTTAATTTTAATAAATTCATTTCACATTGAAAGTAAGATCTGTCAATTTTCCTGGATTCCTTATCATTAGAACTATCTAGGATAATTTTATCTCTTGAAAAAATTTGTGATTTGCTATTTATTAAAAATTAAATAGTGAAAATCACCTTCTCTGCATATTTAATTCACAGTAAATTCATTTAGTGTCTAAAAATTCCAAAAAAAATAGGGTAGATCATTTTCATCATAATTAATCATCTGGCCAATTTTTAGAATTTTTGGACGCCATTTGACATCTTAATTGAATTAAACTTTAGATTGGCCTGCTGGTTGCATGTGTCTGCACAGAAAATAGAAAAAGAAAAAATTTTAATTCCCTGAAAATTCAACACTTGATATTTGCTCAAAAATTCACCTAAGGAGACAGATGCCTCCCTGAGTTCGACCTTGGACACTACCAAGTAAAAAAAATCACCGCTTGAAATTAACTCGATTCTAATTAAAGTGGTTTTTGATTAGCCTCTCGTATCCAACTGCAACGAACACTTAAAATTAATTTGGACATTAATTTGACCGGATTAACAAAGGGTGCGGGACGGTTATCAAACTGCATCCAAGTCTAATGAACAATCGACTAGATCATCTCGATTATCAGGTACATTGTCTTGCAACAATTTTAATTATTTGAATGATTTGGAGACTTTTGAAGTTGCTACTCTTCTCCCACATTTTTAAACATAATTTTAGGATATATGTAAGTTCATGAAGTTCTGGACTCATACCGAAAAGATGCCCCAATTATTGGTGACATTCAGGAGAAGATTCAGATGTTAAAGCGACCACAAACTCCAATTTTGACCAAAGATTGTAGCTAGAAATAATTGATTTTTTGGCTACTATTTTTAGGTTATATAATAGGATAAAATAATGATTACTAATTAAAATATCAAGTCTCCATTGAATGCGAAAACTTTTCCCACAATTCCGACTGTGTGGCCTCGACAAATTGGATTTCGCCATAGACAGAGTTGGAAGACGACTGGATAATCTTATTGACTTGTTTATAATACTTTAGGACACAAAATTGACGGAAATGAAGGATATTCGAGAATCCTTAGGCGCATCACGGAAGCGTGTCGATCGCATCGTATGCAATCGGGGTAACTAGTCACACTAGTCGCTAGACGCAACGGAAATTCAAATTTTTAAAACTAAAGATGAAACCACATGATCACGAGAACACTTCTCGGATCGTTTCATCAAACCACAAGTATAAGGAATACCTCTTGGAGCGTGGTTGTGATCGCAAGATCCCAAACTAGAGATCCTCCTGTCTCAAGTCCGATCCACGAAGAATGCACTTGCGGGCACGATGATGAGTCGCGTCCCTCCCGCAATCTTTGATGAAAATCCAAGCAAAGGGTCCCCTGATTTCGTCAAACGAAATCCTTCGTCTTCCTTTAGAGTAAGCAACTCCAAAGAAGAAGGAGATTCCTGAGTCGTCGAAGGCGAGAGTCTCTCCTCAACACAAAGTGGGCGGCCACTTGATGGAGAAGAGAAAGAGAGAGGGCAAGAATGAGAGAGAGAGAGAGAGTACTAGGCTTCTACAACTCTTAATGTTGTACCTTGGAAGGCTAGGCTAGCCCTCCTTTTATACTAGTTTGGGATCCAATGGATCTCAATTCATGGGACACATAGATCCAACGACCATGCTTGGTCTATGTTATAATCAATGGCTATAATTGTTGTTGGTTAAAACCGACAACATTTATTTATAATTAAATTAAATATATGTTGCAAAATTATAAACACATTTTTAATTTAACATAAATATATTAGTTAAGAGATTAATCAAGATAATAAAATGGAGATAATATTACCTCCTAAAAAAGGGGCGTCACCCATGACTTTTATATGGGTGACGCCACCTCAAAATTGGTGGCTTTTATCTCCCTTTTATTATATCACATTATCTCTTAATAATTTGTAATAACTATTATCACAAAATTATTCACCAAATTAATTCCAAATTAATTTATGAATATTACAATCATACCATTGAAAATATGTGAATCATATTCACAACCTAAACTAATTTGTAAATTACATTTCCAATTAATTACTTAATGTGAATCCAATTCACATTAATAATTAACAAATGCTATCCACATTATTCATATTCATGATAATTAAATCACATTTAATCATCTTGGATCTCTTTTCTCATGTGCCCAAATAACATGAATCACATTCACGTTATTCATATCTTTGATAATTAAATCACATTTAACTATCTTAGATATTTATTCTTATAATATGAATCAAATTCATATTATTCATGATAATTAAATCATATTTAATTATCCATTTTCTCGATGCTTGGATACAGAATTCATCAAATGAATTATTCTTGAACTCCTTCAAGAATAATGTGCTTTCTCCACAGATACTTGGAGATAAGGACAGGGCAATTGTATTGTTCCACATATAGTGACTTGGATGTTGAGATATCATCTCAAATCCAGATCTTACGAACCTCCCATAGATGCTTGATTAAATCAAGACCGCAAATCTAATCTTCTCATTGTATCTGAATCTCATTCAGACCAATGTCCAACACTTGGACTAAGATCAGATTGCTTCTCTACTGAAAGGAGTCACTAAAATCCAGACATGTTTCATCACTCCCTCGGAATGGAAGCGTCATGGATATACAATCGTTTATGATCACATCACCCTCAGGCATTCCCAATACTTGTACATCCTGCATACTGGAAGACCCATGATCAATCTGAAGATTAAGATCAATTTTACAATGTCTTCTTCAGAGTTTAATCACTAAGTTTCTCATTTGAGCATTCTGATTTGGTATCGATCATATACTTTCCAAAAGCATATATCATGCCCAGGCCTTGATCATATACTTTCCAAAAGTATATATCAAACTTACAAATTCAGTCAAGTTTCCAAAGCGAGACGACCGCGCATGGAATTTGATTCTTCCCAGTAGCTCATGAGTGAGCTCATGTCTTTCGGCAGTAGTGAACCTGTATGATCCCTTTGAGAGATCGTATTACTCATATGCCCTTATATGCACACCAGCTTGCCGGTGTATAGACCATGGTTACGCCATCAACCTATCGGTCTGCTAAATGTACATACTCAAACATATAGCAATACATCTGTCTCCGATCAGAGGATGCGTGCCTATGCTGTGACAACATTCAACATATGACAGGTTATCTCGATCTCGTTAAGTCAACCCATTGACCTAACTAATCTGACACCTCCGAATCACTATTCCCATGCAGAGCACCTGCATCAAGAGGTCAGTCAGATATCAACCTATGTGAGAAAGGATTGCCATCTCCTACTCAGGCTGGAGATCATCTCCTAACAATCATTTGACGATGCTTGATGGGTCCTCAATCTAACCCTTTAGATATTTAATGCATACCCATTGATCACTCTTTATTCTTTTATTTTAGCTACAAAACCCTTACAAAACACATGTAGATATGTGTAAATAGCAATAATTATCAAAAAGCATGAATCTTGTAAATATGTATATTTAGCATGTTTTTGTGTATAAATAAAAGAAAAAGAGGGAAATATTTAGAATAAATATTGAGCAACCTAATCCCAAGGGAGGGCTCAACATGGGCCTGACCGCATAAAGAACTAAGTAGAGGGAGATAGGGCCAACTCATGTGTACATATACCTGTAAATAAATAAAATTATTTCCCTCTAAAATAAAAATAAAAATGTGTGATTATTTAATTGTATATATTTGTAAATACAAAACCAAAATAAAAGTGGAAAAACAAAAATAAAATCCCCTTCCTCATTGTATATAGACCATGTATATAAAATAACCTATTTATTTATTTTTCCCTTGTAAATAATTAATAAAAATCTAATAAAAATGTTTCCATATTTCACATTTCATGGTGTAAATAAATAAAATAAAAATAATAAAAATAAAAATAAAAATAAAAAGGAATAAAATAAAAATCAAAACCCACCTCGTATATATACCACGTAAATATGTATATAAAAGTATTTATTTAACCCTTGTAAATAAATAATAAAAATAAAATAAAATTACCCTTTTATTCCAATATTTATTATATAAATAAATAAAATATAAAATTGGAATAAAATGTATAAAAATAAAAAACTAAAAATCAAAAATAAAAAATTCATATTGTATATACCTATATATAATAATAATATTTTGTAAATACCTAAATTATATTTCAAAAAAATAAATAAAAATCACTAATAAATAATTGAAAATAAGTAAACATTTTTATGTTTTAAGTTTTTTAAAAATAAGTAATTTATTATTTTTTATCGAATTATCAAGTAATTAATAATCGACAGCCTCTGATTGGTCCACGGGGGATGTTGACCCCCGGTCAACTCCCCCCCTTGGACCTTTTCCCCGCGGATCCCACGTCCGACCTGACATTCCCCGATTTTTCCTGACATGATCTGACCCCCAAACATCCAAACCCCGGGCTCCATTTGATCCTGGTTGATCCGAGATTCTCACCCAGGGATCTACATAGGGATCCGTGCTCCGAATCTCTCGCCCGATCCTCATCTAGCCGGACCCCTAGTCGTATAAAGTACGACCTACGCCTCACTTTTCACACTATCTTTGGCATTCCCCCTCGATGACAGTGACCTTCTCTTCTTCTCCATAGTGACAGCAACGTGGAGGAGGGTAGCAGCGAGGCCCGGGCAGCCGGGAACCACTGATCCGGCGACGAACATCGCCGTGCGCTGCCGCGAGGTGCGCTCAACCTCGGGAAGCGATGATCCCTTGAGGCTATGACCCCCGGAGCTCCCTGAGCTCCAGCACAATCGACTTCAGCCATCCATTAGGTTAGATCGTTCTTAGTTTAGCTTAATTTTCAATTACGCCCAATTCGCTCCGCCACCGTCGTCGACCGATTCACTCCACTCTGACCACCCATTTGACCATTCGACCACGCCACCACCTTCGCCATACTCCTCTCCACCTTCTTCAGCCAGCCACCCCCATGTCTCGCCCTGGAGCAGGTCCTCCACCCTCCTTTGTCGCCTCGCTGGAGGGTGTCGCTCCGATGCACCCCCTCGCCCATTTCAACCCTAACTTGGTCGAGGCAATTTGCCCTCGGCCAAGGAGTTGATCTGTGCGTTTTGCAGGTCGAGAGAGGCCCATCAAAGGGTCCGAGCATTCAGGCACAACAGCTCCAGTACTCCGGCGTCGTCGGGCCACTCCGATGGTCGCCGGCCTCATCGGAGGCATCCATGAGCTGCGGATCATCGAGGCGAAGCTATTCCCCACCTCAGCAGCTCCAATGGGCGTCTCCACCGCACGCATGGAGCCGACGAACTTCGCCGGCAAGCAGTTCTTGGAGACCCTCTAGCCACCGTTCGATCAAGACTACCGCTCCAGATCTGATCAGAGTCGTTCGTTCACGTGGAGCCTACACCGTTTGATCCATCTGGGAGCAGATCTGGGTCGTTCACTCAGACGAAGAGGCACCCTACATCCATGACCGTCCGATCTACACGTGTCATCTTCATCACCATTCGCTCCACCGAAGGGTTAGCCACGCAACTCAGCCTTCCGATCATCCATGTGGCCACCCTTTAGTCGTCCAATAACAAAGGGGTAAATTGTCCTTAGGCCCCCTATTTTATTGCATTTACTTTTCAGTCCTGTAAATATTCATTTCAATTGTTTTTATTTTTGAACATTTGCACTTAGGACCTTCTTGTTTTGTATATTTGCATTATAGTCGTTGTGTGTATTGACCACGTGCATCGACACGTGAGGATCTGGGATTTTTGCATTTTCTATCCTACAGTTTTGGAATGTTATGGTTTAGTACTTTATAAATAGGATTTGCACTTATACCCCTTTGAGTCTGGATCACGTGTGTTGCGCATGCAATTTGGGCTTTTTGCGTGATTAACCCCTAAGATTTTTACACGTGTTACTTATTGGTCCTCGAAACATGTTTTTATTACATTTGGGTCCCTATGTACTGTGAGCCTTCATTTTATTTAAATAAAATATCAAATTTAACCCAAATTGTGTGAAATTTGGACACGTGGCTCCTACCACTGTGTAAAAATTTCCCTAATTTTTGGGTACATTTTTGTGGCTTTTTCATATTTTTTTTAAATTCAAAAACAGTTGTTTTTGTGTCCGTCCAGTTTAGAAAATCATAAAAAAATTATAAAAATAATTTAAAAATTCTAAAAAAATAGGAATGGTTAGTTTTGGTGTGCTTGATTTTTTGTGTCATTCTTGTTATTTTGGACATACAAAAAACCTAAAATTTGAAAAACCATTAAAAACTTATAAAAATTCTAAAAAATTGTAGAAAACTCCAAAAAAATAATAAACTCTTTTTCTGAATTTTCCTTATTGTTTCTATTTTTCATAAAAATTACCTCCAGGTTCTGAAAGGTCCAGTTGATATTTTTCATGGCCCTTTGAAGCCTAGCTAGATAGTTTGCCATTGTTTTTGTCTCGTTTGATTTTTATAAAATTCTTTAAAAATCAGAAAAATATCAAAAATTCACCAAAAACATTAAAAAACTTAAAAAGCATAAAAATATTTTTGTTTGAATTTTTGGACCCTTTTTGAGTGTTTTCATTATTTATTTAGTTGACCTTGTTTTGCCTTTTTATCATTTTCCTTATAATTAAAAATCCAAAAAAAATATAAAAATAACTAAAAACCACCAAAAATACTTGTTTCTATTTTATTATGTTTTGAGACTACTTCGTAGGCCACAAGGCCAACTCGTGCTCCCTGAGTCCGACCCTGGGTGCTACACCAGGCTAATCTCATAACCAGGACCGCTATTTTTGTATTGATTGTTTTATCTACCTTTGTTTTGGTGGTCTGCTCTTATTTTTCTTGATCGAGCTGATTTCCCGAGTGATTGAGGTCCCAACGAGCTGAGTTGACACTCTGCTAGTTTTTTTTTGCGAGGGCCCGAGGACCGAGGCAGCTTCTTCGGAAGCCGAAGCAACCGCGGGAGCCGGAGGCGGCTTCCTTCTCTACGAAGCCGCAGGAGAGCGCAAGGAGCCGAGCAGGAGTGCGGGAGCCGCAGAATAGCTGCAGAGTAGATTAGTGTAGTTAGTTTACTTTTTCAGCAGACCATTTATTATTGTAATAATAAAGGTACCCAGACTCTCAGACTTGTGGACTTTGCGGGGTCTGTTTCGCCGAGCACTGGTGTGCTCGGGGGACCCCACCGTTGTTTTTTATTTTCTTGCCTTTTCATTTATTTGATTTCACACGGATTTCTGTGCTTGAGCCCCTAGACTTAGGTTTTTATTTCGTTGAGCCAGGTAGCCTTAGGTCCACAGCTCTAAAAGAATATCTGTTCCTATAGATTGCGTTTGGATCTAGGCAAATAAAATCAGTGCTTCACGATAATAGGAGCTTCTGTTTAGGACGGTTCTCGCGTTGCATTCCATATAGATTAGTTTTACATTTATGCATGGATCATAATTGCATGTAGACTGCTGGAGTCAGGTACGCCTTCTATCTCGTGCATGCATCATTGATTTATCGCGCATCGGCTTTTCCGCTTTCCTCCCCCTGTTTTTCTGGACTTAGGAATAAAAGGAAATCGGAAAATTCATTAGACGTTTCTTGAAAAATACATAAAAAGAAAACAATAAAATTGGGACTGCTAATCACACTTGACCTAAAAGATATCTCATTGAAAAATCTGTCTTGGGGAGAGAAACCCCCTCCTTGTTTGGTTTAGATGAGCGAGAGAGTGACCCGCATCCTAGGCTAGAGCCATATCCGATTTCTGGACTGACTATCGGCCTTTTATTCGGGACAGTCGGTTGAGAATATTGGATTCCTATCAGCTCACGTAATCGCTCTGAAAGACTGACTTGATCACCTAAAATAAAATTGACAAGATAATTGACCGATCTCTTACTGTCTTCATCTCAGTGTGCATAGGTGAATCGAGGGTTTGCTTTCTCATCCTGTGTGGTTCCAGATCCTTTCTCCCTTTCCCCCATCTATCTTCTTCTCCACTCATTCTTTTCTCCCACCCACCCTCCCTTCAGTTTTTCCCCTTCTTCTCCTTTATCCCTGGATGATGGATCACCCTCACTCCTGGCCGAATCTTGCGGCTTCTTCTTCACCTTCTGACCATCAGTCCAGTCCACCTTCGAGGGAGGTCGGATCTCCGACCAACCTCCCGCTCCCTCCCTCCCATCCCTTTCACTACTTTGGGCATGCTGCGCTAGATGTCCGCGGATATCAGATAGAGCAGATGCGAGACTCGGACGATGACATTGCTAAGTTAAGAGTGCACTCCATTCGTGATCAGAGAGAGAGCAGATGATATTATCAGATAGATCCTATGCCAGATTGATGGAGGAGCAGATAGGACAGGGAGCTCAGTCAGCTTCTACACTAGGTCCATTTAGTCTGGATCGGGAGCTTCTTCAGAGACTGTCGACATTTTCAGGGGAGGCACACGAGGAGACCTATCTTCACTTGTCTGAGTTCGAGGAGTTTTGTAGGACACGGATCTATTCAGATATCACTGTAGAGGAGACGATGTTGAGGACCTTCCTGTTCACACTTCAGGACAGAGCCATGAGATGGCACAAACGATTGGGGAGGAGATTCGCTACATGGGGAGAGCTACGCCGAGAGTTTTTACAGAGATACTTTCCCCAGCGTAGAGTAGACTTGATACGGTCTTTGATCACCGACTTTTCAGTTGACCCCCAGGAGCCACTACATGAGGCATGACTGAGGTTTCTTGACCTCTTGAGGAGATTTCCCGACCATGGACTTCTACTGATAGACCTGATTGAGATCTCCATGCGGGGGATGACCGCAGAGCAGATAGCACTGGTGATTACCACATGTGGTGGTTCACACCGCAGTTCCGACATTCACTTACTGGATACCATCTCAAGATTACTTTCACAGAGATCATCTTCACGAGATGCCGTAGTCGGAACAACACATGCGGATGATGTAGTACCAGTGCGGTGTGTCACATTACATGAGTATACAACTTCTACACACCAGCCCGAGGACTTAGATACTACAGCACCACAAAGTACAGAGTAGATGACTGCGATAGCAGAGGTTCTGACCCAGAGTCTACTCGAGTTCCCGTTGGTCTTCCATCTAGAGTTCGAGTTAGCCCCAGAGTTCTTAGTTGACGAGTCTTGGATATCAGATCTTCTGATATTCCAGGAGCCGGAGGAGCTCCCGCTTTTACAGCCATTGATTCAGCCACTTCAGTGTCCAGTCTCGGAGGAGTCATCTTCTTTTCTACAGAGACACTTCTCGGAGTCCGACATATACCATGACTCTGCCCAGCAGCCACAGTTCGATATAGGACACCACTTTGAGAGACCAGACACAGATAGTCCCGTATTCGAGCCTTTTGTCCTCCACTTTGACGAGACATGCACACTTGCTGAGTACCAGTTGGCAGCCAGCAGTGCCGTAGAGCGAGGATCAGCCGCAAACACATTGCCAGCCTCCGTAGTGTTGACCAGTACCTTCTCCTGCTTCCAGATTGCCGAGAGCCACACTTCAGATGATGATGCAGCCTAGTGCACCGAGTGGATAGTTGACAGCAGCGCAGATGCCCTTCTAGATCATGATCCTCTATTTCTCACTGATGATCTTGCATATCTCCCCGAAGGTTATCTGCAGGAGAATGCCACACACGATGAGTACTCGGTTTCACCTTCTGAGAGTGTATCTGATCTGACGGATCATGAAACCGAGTCGTCTGATCCTTCTGATTCTGAGTCATCTCACCTCGACAACCCTCACGAGGATGAGCTGATCCTTGAGATATTCGATGATCTGTCTGATTTGTCTCTACTTTGTGCATCGAATATCAGTTTTCTTAGAGAGTCTCCAGATCTTGACTATCCACACCTTTTTGAGACACAGATCCACGTGGAGGATTCCATGACTGATCCATCATTCTCCACGTTTAACTTCTACGGCTCCACACTTCCATTCCAGTCTGATTCCGAGCTGATGATTTCTTTTGTGCTACCCGATCCTGATCACATACTTCCATATCCTTGGCCGGTAGCAGACACCCGTCTGATTGCCTACCTGGGTGTCCTTCTTTACACTTTTGAGTTTGTCGCTGTTCTCATACCGAGGCTGCGATGACAATACGACATTCGCCTTACATATGCCGTCCTGATCCTTGACACAGCATTGTCCTAGCCTTTGCGTCCAGCTAGGGGCGTAAAACCTAGCTCTTGTTCAGAGGCACCTCAACATTGTACTCTTTTGTATATACGTGTTTTGTCTTGATTTGATCTTTCTGTCTTCCGTGTTTGTTTTCACCCCAGGTCTCGTATAGGATTATCTTTGCTATACTTAGGATATACCTCATCCTAAGTATAGGGGGTGGAAACACCGGGTTGTTCTTCCGTTCTGTTTCATCACTTCTGTTGTTGCCTATACTTAAGGATTCTTCACCTTAAGTATAGGGGGAGTGATGCCCCTCCTATCTTGTATATATTTGTTGATTTTCTTCGTATCTTTCTACCTCTGTTTTGCTGCCTATACTTAGGGATATTTCACCCTAAGTATAGGGGAGGTAGACCCTGTACATTCTTCGCTCGGTTTTCCCTTTGTGTACAGCCTGCTATACTTAGGATTATTTGATCCTAAGTATAGGGGGAAATGCCGAGATCCTCTTGCATTTCCATTCTTTCATTCATCTTTGTATATAGCCTTCCTTTTCACTTCCCTATACTAACCACGAGTTATATCTTCTTCATCGCACTTGATCACTCTGAGGACATCGTTCGAGCTAAGTATAGGGGGGTGTGTATATATTTCATATATACTTTAGCCATAACTCGTACTTTGTGTGAGCGTATTAATAAATAGAAATGGCTAAAAACCCAAAAATCCATAAAAATTAAGAATTTTTCCTTGTAAATAAACATTCTTTTATTGCACATACATAGCTATTGTATAAATTATTTTTGTAAAAATGTTTGTAAAAGCTTCTTGTGTAAATAGTGCGTAAATATTTTCTTATCAAAATTATGTATATAGTACAAAATTTTTCCAAAATGTTTTCAAAAAATTAAAAGTTTGCAAAAACCTTGTGTAAATTTGTGTACATATTTTGCAAAACTTGCATTCATGCATACATCCATGGTTTCAAAACATTTTTTTTCAAAAATTTTGCACATGTGTAAATATTTGTAAATAGCATCGTTGTAAATACTTGTATAGTTTTTCCTGGATTATAGTTGACATTTAAACTAGCCTGGAATTAAATTGGAAAATGGAGCTTGATTAAGATCTTAATCCACCTAATTATAAGAGGAACCTTATAGGGCTTAGGGTTAAGGCTTTTCAGGTCCATTGGGACTTAATTCTTTGAGTCCACTAGGCTATGATCACATGTCATCTCAATGAGCCTAAGTAGAGCACTTAACAACACATGCATGACTCGCAGAGACAATGGCTTTACTTGCACCAGCACTTTGCACCTAGCTCTCCACGGATGAGGTGGTGAGGAGGCAGTTTCCTTTGGCTTGGGGTAGCATATGAGGGTAGTACTTCTAGGCGGAACTTCTCTTCTTCTTATAGTGAAGGAATTGCGTCTCAGCTTGGTCTGGTGGTTATGAAGCCTAAAGACAGAAGCCGTGGGTTGCAATAAAGCTTCAAAAGAGGGATAGTCTACTGGCTCAAGAGGAAAAACTCCTTGTATATATGCTGCACCATGTAGATATGTTGTACAGATGCATATAAAAAATGTGCAAAAAGAAAAGAACTCCAAAAAAGTGGTGGGTCGGATTGAAAATTTAATAATCCCACCAGAGTGTATATAGTCAAATAAAGCAAAAGCTTATGGTATACATGTTTCAATCTCATGAAGCTTTCAGCGGGAGACTCAACTACACTGGTTAGAGCTCCCAAGGATACATGGCTACACTGGCCATAGTCCATTCTCTTCTTCTTCCCCCTCTTCTTGAGCTGGTTGTACTTGAACTTAGAAGGGAATACCCCGCTTCTCGAGGAAAGAGTTGCTAGAACGAGGCATTAGAGTTATCAGGTTGAGGGAGATTGTCATTTTGCTACTTCTGAAGTGGGGAGCACATATCACTTACAATGTACAAGGAAAGATTCATGGTCTTCAAGGTTTGTGTATGTAGACTTATTCTGATCTGGATTGTTGAGGAGTCTTGACTATAGATTGGTGGATCTTAGAGGCTGTTGAGTTTTAAACCTAAGTCCAAATTAGGTTCCGACACAATAATAATCCAAATATCTGATTGAGCACCATATTTCAATTTAATGAAGGCAAGTTTAATAATCAGCATTGATCCATGCATTTTCTCCTCTTTTTCTTTTTCCTTTCTTTTTCACTTCTTTTTCAAATAAGTGTTTGCTAAGGGACTAGTAAAGTTTAGTATAGGGGGTGATGAATACCCATTCACCACTCTTTATTCTTTTATTTTAGCTAGCATGTGCCTGACCGCATAAAGAACTAAGTAGAGGGAGATAGGGCCAACTCATGTGTACATAAACCTGTAAGTAAATAAAATTATTTTCCTCTAAAATAAAAATAAAAATGTGTGATTATTTAATTTTATATATTTGTAAATACAAAATCAAAATAAAAGTGGAAAAACAAAAATAAAATCCCCTTCCTCATTGTACATAGACCATGTATATAGAATAACCTATTCATTTATTTTTCCCTTATAAATAATTAATAAAAATCTAATAAAAATGTTTCCATATTTCATATTTCATGGTGTAAATAAATAAAATAAAAATCAGAAAAATAAAAATAAAAATAAGAAGAAAAAGAAATAAAATAAAAATCAAAACCCACCTTGTATATATACCATGTAAATATGTATATAAAAGTATTTATTTAACCCTTGTAAATAAATAATAAAAATAAAATAAAATTACCCTTTTATTCCAAATTTTATTTTATAAATAAATAAAATATAAAATTGGAATAAAATTTATAAAAATAAACAATTAAAAATCAAAAATCAAAAAATTCATATTGTATACACCTATATATAATAATAATTTTGTGTAAATACCTAAATTATATTTCAAAAAAATTAAATAAAAATCACTAATGAATAATTTGAAAATAAATAAACATTTTTTTATGTTTTAAGTTTTTCGAAAATAAGTCATTTATTATTTTTTATCGAATTATCAACTAATTAATAATCGGCAGCCTCTGATTGGTCCGTGGGAGATGTTGTCCCCCGGTCAACTCCCCCCCTTGGACCTTTTCCTCGCGGATCCCGCGTCCGACCCAACATTCCCCGATTTTTCCTGACGTGATCTGACCCCCAAACATCCAAACCCCGGGCTCCATTTGATCCTGGCTGATCCGAGATTCTCGCCCGGGGATCTACATAGGGATCCGTGCTCCGAATCTCTCGCCCGATCCTCATCTAGCCAGACCCCTAGCCGTATAAAATCCGACCTCCGCCGCACTTTTCACGCTATCTTTTGCATTCCCCCTAGACGCCAGTGACCTACTCCTCTTCGCCAGAGTGACAACAGCGCAGAGGAGGGTAGCAGCGAGGCCCGGGCAGCCGAGAACCACTGATCCGGTGACGAACATCGCCGTGTAATGAACTAAAAAATATCGATCAATCCGGATCAGATAAAAATAATCACTCTCGGGTCGTTGCGACCCGGATCGATAGAGATCTCAGCTCAACAAGAAAAATGAGAAATAGACCACCAAACAGAGATAGAAAACCAATGAACAACAATAGTGGCCCTGGCTATTAGATTAGCCTGGTATAGCGACCAGGGTCAGACTTAGGGAGCATGTAATGGCCTTGCGGCCTACGAAGTAGTCTAAAAATGGGTAAAATATGAACGGGCAAATTTTTTTGGATTTTCAAATAATAAAGAAAATAGGAAAACAAGAGAAACAAGCAACTTCACACAGTTATTTCAACACTCAAATTTCATCCAAAAATTCAAACAAAGATATTTTTATGTTTTTTATATTTTTTTATGTTTTTGGTGAATTTTTGGTACTGATTTTTAGGGAATTTTATAAAAATAAAAGAAGACCGAAACAAATGTTGCTGACCAGTCAGGATTGGAGGGCCAAAATTAAATAGATAATGGCCTTATCAAAGCCTGAAGGTAATTTTCCTGTAAAGTCTGAAATTCAAGAAAAAATTAGGCACTAGATTTATTATTTTTGGATTTTTCAATTATTTATTAGAATTTTTATAAGGTTTTCACTGTTTTTTCAATTTTTATATTTTATATATGTCCAAAAATGACCAAACTTGGTCAGAAAATCAAACACAACAAAACACACTAAATCTATTTTTCTGTAATTTTTGGAAATGTTTTATATTTTTTTGTAAATTTTAAAACTGGACAGTAAGAAAAATAGATGTTTTTGAATTTTTAAAAATAATAAATGGGCTCCAAAAATTTCCCAAAATTTAGTGAAAATCCTACACAGTGGCAGGAGCCAGGTGTCAAATTTTCACGTAATTTGGATGATATTTGATATTTTATTTACAAAAAATACGAGCCCACGGTCACAAGGACCTATTTGTCATAAAAATATACTCAGGAGGCCTAAAATTAACAAGCAAAGGAATCCAGGGGGTCCAGTGCAAAATCTCCACGAACTCACGCACCACGCGCGTGATCTGGGCACTCATGGATTGTTTTGTAATAAAACTTAAGTCCCTTGACCTCTTAGTAACTCGTACTAAAAGTCTAGGGGCAAAAGTATAAAAAGCCCAAGAAATTTGGCACATGCACAATTAAAACACTCACAGGGGCATATCTGCAAATACTAAAAAAATATTTTCATTCATGAACTCCTCAAAACATCATGCCCATACATGCAATTATCCCAAGAAATCACGTGTCAAAGCACGTGTCCCACAACGTACATGGGTATAAGTGCAATTACAGTAAATGACAAGGTCCTCTATGCAATTTACCAAACTAAAATAAAAGTTCTAAAATATTTACAGGGCTAAATATTAACAACTAAAAGAACAGGGGGGCTAAGGTAAATTACCCCTTTATTTAAGCCGAGGGCTGAGATGGCGCCACGTAGCCGATCGAACGGCTGGGGACGATGACGCCTCAACGAAGGGCTGCGGCTCGGATCTGAAGGTCGAGGCTTAGCCACGTGGATGATCGAACGTCTCCTGTGCACTGTGGATAAACCTCACTGATCTGACGGTCCAGATCCACCCTCTGATGATCGAACAGATGTTGCTGCTCCTCAAATGGATGGCTGGATGTGAATCTGGAGCTGGAGGGCTAGATGGACGGTCGGGGAGGATCCACGAAGAACAGGTGGCCGGCGAACTTCGCCGGCCTAGTGCGCGCACGGTGGTCCTCCTCTGAGGCTACTGATGGTCGGAGAAGATGCGCCTGGGCCTCCCGCATCTGAAGAGCACCTCCGATGGCGCGACGGAGCTCTAGAGAGCTCAGGCGACACCGGCGGAGCTGGAGCTGCTGCTCCTGAACGTCAAGCCCTCAGATGGGCTCACCTTGACCTGCAAAGCAATGCAACAAACTCCTGGGTCGAGGGCAAAGTGCCTCGACCCGGTTAAAGGTGGTGGGGATGATCGGTGCGTCGAGATGGGGGAGCTCCGACGAGGCAACAACGGTGGAGCTCCAATCCCAGTTCCAGTGCGAACTGGGTTGAACGAAGGGGTGGAGAACGTGCGTGAGAGGAGTGCAAATGTGTTGGCCGAATCCGATGATCGAGATGTGGACGAGGGGGGTCGGTATCGAGGGTCGTCGGCGATGGGTCGATTTGGGCGTAAATGAAAATCAGCGAAAGGGGGAAAGAACTAGGGCTACCTGATGAACGAGGTCGACTGGGGATGAGCCAATGAAGCTCTAGGTCCTAGCCTCGAGGGCCATCGATGCCCAAGGCACGAGCATCACGTCTGGGCGGCGCACGGTGGTGCTACGTCGCCGGATCAATGGTCCGGTCACCCTCTCCTCGCTGCAACACCACCGGCCGACTGCTGTCACTCAGGCGGAGATGATGGAGGTCCTGGGGTAGAGAATGAATGAGCCAAAGATGTGTGAAGGAGCGGCGGAGCTGGGTATTTAAGTGGCTAGGGGTCCGAGAAGATGGGAGTCGGGTGACTCGATCGGCGCACGGATCCCAAGAACCCTCCCCTGGCGTGGATCTAGATCGATCAAGGAGCAAATGGAGCCTGGGGTTCACAGATTTGGCGATTGGGTTGAGAGAGGAAAAAGCTGAGAAATCGGGTTGGGCGCGTCAAACCCGGCTCTGGTGGTCCTGGGGGGAGTGTTGACCGGGGGTCAACATCCCCCGTGGATCAATCAGAGCCCGCCAATTATTATGCTTTTGTAAATTAAATAATAAATAGAAAATGATCGAATTTCGAAAAACTCAAAACATAAAAAATGTTTATTTTATTTTAAACTAGTTTTTTGTGATTTTGATTTATTTTTTTGAAATAAAAATAAGGTATGTACAATATAGTATTATATATAGGTATATATACAATATTATATTTTTTATTTTGTTTTTTTAATTATTTATTTTTATACATTTTTATTCCAATTTTATATTTTATTTATTTATAGGTTGAAATTTGGAATGTTTTGGTATTTTTATTTTATTTTTATTATTTATTTACAAGGGTAAATAAATAGATATATACAAGTATGTACAGGGTATATACACAATGTTTATTTTGATTTTGATTTTTATTCTTTTTATTTTATTTTTGTTTTTATAGTTTTTATTACACTATAAAGTCTAGAATATGTATAATTTTTTATGGATTTTTAATTATTTCTTTATGGGGCTAAATAAATATATGTGTGGTCTTATGTACATGATGAATATGTACAAGGATGTTTTTATTATTATTAATTTTTAATTTTCTTTTTTTTATTTTGATTTTGTATTTACAAATATTTAAAAGTATTTACAAACTTATTTTTATTTTTATAAGAGGAAAATATTTTTATTTTATTCACAGGTATATGAGCTTCCTTATCTCTCTCTACTTGGGCATTTATGCGGTCAGGCCCATGCTGAGCCCTCCCTTGGGATTAGGTTGCTCGATATTTATCTAAATATCTCCCTCTTTTTCTTTTGTCTCTTTATTCTTTTATTTATGCACAAAAACATGCTTATTATTTATTTTTACACAATGCATGCTTTTTGATAATTGTCTGTATTTACATGAATATACATGTGTTTGGCAAAGGTTTTGTAGCTAAAATAAAAGAATAAAGAGTGATGAATGGGTATTCATCACCGTGCGCTGCTGTGAGGTGCGCTCAGCCTCGGGAAGCGACAATCCCTTGAGGCCATGACCCCCGGAGCTCCCTGAGCTCTAGCACAGTCGACTTCAGCCATCCATTAGGTCAGATCGTTCTTAGTTTAGCTTAATTTTCAATTACGCCCAATTCGCTCCGCCACCGTTGCCGACCGATTCACTCCACTCCGACCACCCATTTGACCATCCGACCACGCCACCACCTTCATCATACTCCTCTCCACCTTCTTCACCCAGCCACCCCCCTATCTCGCCCCGGAGCAGGTCCTCCACCCTCCTCCACCGTCGCCTCGCCGGAGGGTGTCGCCACGACGCACCCCCTTGCCCATTTGATGAACCTCAGTTTCATCATCTTTATTTCCCTTAATTAACCCCCTTGCTTAAAAGTTTGTCAATAAATCCCTGTTAGTGTCCTATAATTAACAGAGTCCTTAATAAATTAAAAACCACAAAAAAAATGGCAAAACAAAATTCGTGGTATCTTTAGACTTAAAAATACCCTCAAAAATATTTTGGACCTTTGTTTGACTTCATCTCCAGTTTTGGCCAACATGAAAATTGTAGATCTCGTCAAGATCTACAACTTTCATGTTTTGAGTTTTCTCAAATTCGGCCATCTTGACCTTCATTTTTCGACTTGAAGTCCTAATAATCTGATTGGGCCACGTGGCCCAATCTGGGTGAGCCACGTGGCCCGCCTCCTTTGTCCTATCCGCCTCCATGGCTAGCCGTTGGATCCGCCATCTTGATCCAACGGCCAGCGCCTCTCCACGCCTCCTCAATTTCCTAAGCCCTCAGATCATCGCCCGTCTCCATCCTCACCGCCCGTTAGCGCCTTGCGCAGAGTGCGCCACGTGGCCGTTTGTAGACCGCCCGATCGCGTCCCCGACTTTGCATCTCAGCCGCTCCTTGCCTTGATGCCCCTCAACCGTTCGATAGGCCTGAGCTCTCCATCGTGACCCTCCGTTAGCGCCGCGATCACATGACGCCACGTGGCGCTTCCATCTGCCCTCCGATCTCACCGCCTCAGATCTCATCTGAGCCTCTCATTCACACCCAAACCCTAACCGTTGGATCTCACGATCCAACGGCCAGGACTCCGTCGTCTACCTCCAGAAGACCCTCTCTTCCCCACGATTTTTGCTCGCGCGCACCACTCCCCCTTCCATTTTTAGCCATAGCCCTAGTCATCCTCTCCTCTCTCTAACCACCTCACGACCGAGCTCCATCATCCACCTCCTCCGCGCATCACTCCATTACCCGCGATGACCTCCCAGTCGCCCCATACCACCCTCTAAACCCGCGACGCCACTCATCAGCACCACCGACTTCGCCCTTTAAATACGCCGCCCCCTCTTCCATTCCAACTCGTCCATCAACCAAGGGGCGGTGGCCCAGCCCTCTAGCTCCTCCCTGTGACAGGGGGAGGAGCTCGGATCGAGCGACGACGACCTCCTGCTCCGATGAGACCCGCCGCCCTTCAGGCGGCGCTGCGGTGGCCTAGAGCCCCGCTCGAGCTCGCTGGCACGGCCGGCCAGTATGTGTGACGACCCGAGCATCCTCTCCGATGCTCAGCCCAGGCCATCCCCTCCATCTCCGGCCAGGTAAGCCCTCTGATCTTCTTTTGTTTTTCTTCTTATTTTTGCTTAATTTTCGTAGCTTCTTCAAGCTCTTTCCCTCACCATTAACCATTCCATTAGCTCCACCATCGATCCACCTTCCCCGCGCACCTCTCCGACCATCAACTTCCTCTGCCACAACCTCCCTCCATCCCAGGCATCCTCCTCCGCCGGAGGCGGAGGAGGACCCACTAAGGGCTGCACTTCTCCGCCCCAAGAGCCCTCCATTCACCTCGCATCGCACGCACACACGCCTCTAATCCATTTTGCAGGTCCAACTTTCATTGGCCGGACTTCGGGCGGAGCTCAGTTCTAGAGCTCCGCCTCCGGCGATCAGTCGTCGACAGAGCACCCCAGGTGTCCCCGCGTCTGCCCCGACCTCAGAACTTCATCGCAAGACCTCCAGCAATCTTCCCCGAGCTTCAACGAGCACGGCGAGGCGCGGCGGAGCTCCAGGCCTCACGCCGGAGCTCTGATAGCGCCGCCACCTGACGAAGGAGGAGGAAGAGCAGCTACCGTTGGATCTCGCCCCACGGCGGAGATCCAACGGCCCTGGAAGCGCCACGTCGACTACCCCGGAGCGCGGAGGCTCGGTGGGACCGAGCCTCGTCCGAGTCACCCTCGAGCCGCCACGTGGCCCGAGCCACCTGCTACGGCCCCCGAAGCTGCACCGAGCCTCGCCCCCACCCGAGCCTGAGCTCACGTGCCACCCGCACGTGGGTTTTGGGTTTTTTGCATCGGTGCCCTCGCATGTCCCGCATATTGCATCCAGGTCCCGCTACACGTGGCACAACCAGAGACCACGCCGAGCCTGATCGACACCAAGCCTGGAGGCTCGGGTACTCCGAGCCAAGCCGAAGCTTCATCGAGCCTCTGCCGAACCAGAACCTCCTTCCGAGCCTGGATGGCGCGTGCGAAGCACGTGCTTTCTGGGGTATTTGCAGAGTAGCCCTCGCCCCTTCCACCATTTGCAAACAGGTCCTGAGCACGTGCAGCACATGCGCGCCTGGGGCTATTTGCACTTATACCCTTGCGGGTTTCAATAATTGCAAATATGCCCCCGCGCGTATGGTTTATTTACAGGGAAGTCCTCCACACTTATTTTTATTGCATTTGAGTCCTTCCCAGGGACTAGTTTGTAAATATCTTTCATGTTTTTATTTTATTTATGCCCTTGCGTTCCTTTATGCATATCTTGAGCATCATGTCTCCTTTTCAGTTGATTTCAGTCTCATTTCGAAGCTCTTTTCGACATCTTTAGTATGGCATGCTTAGATTCTCATTTTGACACCTTGATCTGTAATGCTCTATTTGGTTAACGAAGTGTCCTGTTTACCTTGTCTCTCATGCATACTTGCTATATGAATAAAAAGTGCTTCATTATCTGATTATGTTCAACTCGTATCTTTTTATGACTCAAGTAATGATCATTTCGGGCATATTTTCCATTGTATTTCATGGCATTTATTTGCATGATAAAAATGTATAAAAAATGCATGTTTAATTTTAATGCATTGCATTGTCTTGTTGTGTCTTTGCATCATTTGACCTATATGCTTTATCTCAACACTTCATTGAACACACTGAAATCTGATTAATACAAGAGAAGCGCGTGTCCCTGAGTTCGACCTTGGTTTCTTGCCAAGTAAAATAAAAATAACGATCGCCTCGTTTTGATTCATTATCATACATATTTAAACGAGGTGATCTTTTGACGACCAGAATCGGCTCGACTACGATGACGATTACATGTGCTAATTTAGCATTATTAAAGGGCCGATTCTGCGCTTCGTCAAATGGCGCCGTTGCCGGGGATACGGCTCATTTCTTTTATTTTTGGGATTTTTGTGTGTTTAATTTAGTGTATCTTTTTATAGGTTAAATGGTCACATACTTTGCATATAAAATTTTTCTTTCTTGATCTCTAACCATTGTTTCTGTGGCAGGGCCCTTGATGGATCAAGGAGGCGAGGAGCAGGACGTTCCCCGCTGCGAAGAGCCGCAGGAGCATGCTTGGAGCAAAGAAGGAAGAAAAAGAAAAAAAAGTGTCGCATTTTTTTTGTTGCATTGTATTTTTAATAAACACGTCTTTTACAGCGGTCTTCGATCGAAGACTCGCGATTGTAATCGAACGGTCGTGGTTGTGTGGGGATCGTCCCCACTTGAGTGTCGACCTAGGACTTAGGCACACGGATCTCCGAGCTCAATTTTCGTATCTTATGTGCTTGATCGTAGGTTAGGACACACTTAAATAAAGACGCACATAATCTCGTATCACTGAGCTAAAATTAATGAAGATCACACACCGCTAATAGATGTATGATTAGGTGCGGCTTTTTCGACTTGCATACATGTTGGATTTGAGTTTCAAAACGGCCCCAGATTTTTCGCGGCTTTTATCGTAAAAATCACTGCATGATTTCTCGCTTAGCCCCTATCGCGTTTTTCCTCATCGAATACATGTTTTTCTCGGCTTTCATTTTTCTAGATTGATCACCTAGGATAAATGGAAAATGGAATGAACGGTAGACGATGATTTTCTGATTGATGGCTAACCATAATTCAGTGATAATTCTAAATAAAATTGGGACTGTTAAGTGCAAGTCAAACTTAAAATGGGGTAAAATTCGGTTTTGGGAGAGCAACACCCGCGCATATGCCTTGATTCACATTTTCTTTGCGTAAAAATCAAATGTTTTATCACCAATAAAATAGACAAGATAATAAACCAACGTAGGTTGGTTTCATGTTGGTGAAACTATGGGTTTGCTTGCTTGATTGAGCCTTTGTTGCAACACACAGCCCTAAATCCGAAAACACTCCATTTCATCTCCGAAGATTCAACCGCTCACTTGTGTATCCATCCCCCTTCTTCGTTCACCTTGGGTCCTTCCCAACATCAAATTCCATCTTCATACTTAGGCTAATCTCAGCCTAAGTATAGGGGGGACCCAAGTCCCCGTGATTTTCTCTACTCATCTTTTCTTGCCTTTATACTTAGGTTATTTCTAACCTAAGTATAGGGGGGTCGCTTCTTAGTCCCCGTATATTCTTCTATATTTAAATGGATCTATGTACTTGTAACATCTAATGCTATGAGGACATAGCAAAGTTTAAGTATAGGGGGGTATACCGTATATACCGTATATTTACTTTAGCTATAATCTGAAAAAAATTTTGAAACTTTTTGGCTAAGGTAAAATTCATTGGACTAAGAAAACTCAAAGGATTTTCGCGGTTTTTCGATATTATGTTACACTATTTTATAGAAATATTTTCGAAAATGATTTTTGAAAATGTTTTGAAAATCTTTTATTTGTGTGACATGGTTTTGAAAATCTTTTCAAGGAAGATTGAGTCTAACTTGTGTTTTAACTCTCTTATTAAAATCCATAAAAATTGCAAAATTCAAAAATCCTTTAGGAGCCATTAGTGACTACTAAGCCCCATTAAATAGCCGTGTTCAGTGAGGGTTCGCCCTTAGCAGAGTGGATGGTTTAAAGGACATCGCGTAAGGCTCCGTCCTTAAGGAACGGGCTCCGGCCTGTACTTACATCCATACTGGCTGAATGCAGATGCAACTATTTAATGGAGATTAGGCAGTCCTCATATCTCTTGAAGTGGAAAAAAAAAAAAAAAAAAGTGTTTTGGAATGAAGGAGTTGGATTAAACCTCTACACTTACACTTTCACCCAGGATCTGAAATGGTCAAGGAAGCTTGATTTTTGAGGTCTTTGAGATTCGCGGTTAACCAGCCTTAGTCATCAGGGTCATAGACTTAATCATCCACATTCCCCTAGGTTTCTAGATTTGCATGCTATATTCCATGCTTAGTCTCAGACAAAGAGAATGTGATCAGCACATCACATGCACAACTGCGGTTTTGATTGAGATGAGTTGATTTTTCACCTGAGGGATTGGGATGAGGAAGTCGAGTCTGGATTTGATCTAATGATGCTCGAGGATGGGATAAAATCTTTGAAGGCTTCAGGAAACCTGAGTGTCAGCAATTTAGCCAGTATGAGAACTTGATTCTTGTACTAATCTCTTGACAATGACCTAAGTGCCTGGGTGTGAAATAAATAAAAAATTTTTGATCAGTGTGCGCCAACTTTTGGTAAAAGCAGTGGAGCTAGCCAAAAATTATACAAGTCAATGAAATTTCAATGAAAGAGGAGCTCTCATTCCACAAAGTCAATTATCAAAGAGCTTCCACCAAAGGCGAGCGCTCCCAAACTTTTCAAAGTGTCCACTTGGACCACCGCTATTAGGACCAGGAGTCGGGCTTGCACCAAAAAAGGGCTCTGCATCGTAAATGCTACAAGTCTGGGTGTAGAAGGTACATTAGGTACTCAAAAGAGACACACCCCGGTGTACTCCCAGGAAAACAAGTGCAGACGGCTCCAACTTCTCTTGACGGACGCACTGATCAACACCAAAAAAATGTGTTGCGTAAAAGGCACTAGAGAGAATCCTTGTTCCAATGAGAGGGAGAGAAGAATTTACACAATCCCATGCCCTCCATTTTCTGGCCTGCCATCAACATTTTCTAAGTCTGACAACTAAAGAGACGGTGGACTGAATGCAAGATTTGATTTATTCCCTAGTGCTGAGGATTGGGTCCTTAGGAGATTTTCTCGGACCAAGATTTTGGGTGACAAATTGACTCTACTCTCAGAATTGCAGTCAACACTAAAAGTCATATCCTTTAGATTATATGTACATCAGAGAGAGTCTAGAGAATTAGAGGAATTGGGTACCTCTTGATTAAGGCTGGGTTGAACTCTAGAATTTTGGATCTCTGAAGCCGAGTCAACTTGATCAGATTGGATCCTGTATTCACATGCACAAGGGGGTTAATCCAACTTAGTCATTCTTTTTGATGCTCGAGGACGAGCATAGTTTAAGTATAGGGGGTTGATGAACCTCAGTTTCATCATCTTTATTTCCCTTAATTAACCCCCTTGCTTAAAAGTTTGTCAATAAATCCCTGTTAGTGTCCTATAATTAACAGAGTCCTTAATAAATTAAAAACCACAAAAAAAATGGCAAAACAAAATTCGTGGTATCTTTAGACTTAAAAATACCCTCAAAAATATTTTGGACCTTTGTTTGACTTCATCTCCAGTTTTGGCCAACATGAAAATTGTAGATCTCGTCAAGATCTACAACTTTCATGTTTTGAGTTTTCTCAAATTCGGCCATCTTGACCTTCATTTTTCGACTTGAAGTCCTAATAATCTGATTGGGCCACGTGGCCCAATCTGGGTGAGCCACGTGGCCCGCCTCCTTTGTCCTATCCGCCTCCATGGCTAGCCGTTGGATCCGCCATCTTGATCCAACGGCCAGCGCCTCTCCACGCCTCCTCAATTTCCTAAGCCCTCAGATCATCGCCCGTCTCCATCCTCACCGCCCGTTAGCGCCTTGCGCAGAGTGCGCCACGTGGCCGTTTGTAGACCGCCCGATCGCGTCCCCGACTTTGCATCTCAGCCGCTCCTTGCCTTGATGCCCCTCAACCGTTCGATAGGCCTGAGCTCTCCATCGTGACCCTCCGTTAGCGCCGCGATCACATGACGCCACGTGGCGCTTCCATCTGCCCTCCGATCTCACCGCCTCAGATCTCATCTGAGCCTCTCATTCACACCCAAACCCTAACCGTTGGATCTCACGATCCAACGGCCAGGACTCCGTCGTCTACCTCCAGAAGACCCTCTCTTCCCCACGATTTTTGCTCGCGCGCACCACTCCCCCTTCCATTTTTAGCCATAGCCCTAGTCATCCTCTCCTCTCTCTAACCACCTCACGACCGAGCTCCATCATCCACCTCCTCCGCGCATCACTCCATTACCCGCGATGACCTCCCAGTCGCCCCATACCACCCTCTAAACCCGCGACGCCACTCATCAGCACCACCGACTTCGCCCTTTAAATACGCCGCCCCCTCTTCCATTCCAACTCGTCCATCAACCAAGGGGCGGTGGCCCAGCCCTCTAGCTCCTCCCTGTGACAGGGGGAGGAGCTCGGATCGAGCGACGACGACCTCCTGCTCCGATGAGACCCGCCGCCCTTCAGGCGGCGCTGCGGTGGCCTAGAGCCCCGCTCGAGCTCGCTGGCACGGCCGGCCAGTATGTGTGACGACCCGAGCATCCTCTCCGATGCTCAGCCCAGGCCATCCCCTCCATCTCCGGCCAGGTAAGCCCTCTGATCTTCTTTTGTTTTTCTTCTTATTTTTGCTTAATTTTCGTAGCTTCTTCAAGCTCTTTCCCTCACCATTAACCATTCCATTAGCTCCACCATCGATCCACCTTCCCCGCGCACCTCTCCGACCATCAACTTCCTCTGCCACAACCTCCCTCCATCCCAGGCATCCTCCTCCGCCGGAGGCGGAGGAGGACCCACTAAGGGCTGCACTTCTCCGCCCCAAGAGCCCTCCATTCACCTCGCATCGCACGCACACACGCCTCTAATCCATTTTGCAGGTCCAACTTTCATTGGCCGGACTTCGGGCGGAGCTCAGTTCTAGAGCTCCGCCTCCGGCGATCAGTCGTCGACAGAGCACCCCAGGTGTCCCCGCGTCTGCCCCGACCTCAGAACTTCATCGCAAGACCTCCAGCAATCTTCCCCGAGCTTCAACGAGCACGGCGAGGCGCGGCGGAGCTCCAGGCCTCACGCCGGAGCTCTGATAGCGCCGCCACCTGACGAAGGAGGAGGAAGAGCAGCTACCGTTGGATCTCGCCCCACGGCGGAGATCCAACGGCCCTGGAAGCGCCACGTCGACTACCCCGGAGCGCGGAGGCTCGGTGGGACCGAGCCTCGTCCGAGTCACCCTCGAGCCGCCACGTGGCCCGAGCCACCTGCTACGGCCCCCGAAGCTGCACCGAGCCTCGCCCCCACCCGAGCCTGAGCTCACGTGCCACCCGCACGTGGGTTTTGGGTTTTTTGCATCGGTGCCCTCGCATGTCCCGCATATTGCATCCAGGTCCCGCTACACGTGGCACAACCAGAGACCACGCCGAGCCTGATCGACACCAAGCCTGGAGGCTCGGGTACTCCGAGCCAAGCCGAAGCTTCATCGAGCCTCTGCCGAACCAGAACCTCCTTCCGAGCCTGGATGGCGCGTGCGAAGCACGTGCTTTCTGGGGTATTTGCAGAGTAGCCCTCGCCCCTTCCACCATTTGCAAACAGGTCCTGAGCACGTGCAGCACATGCGCGCCTGGGGCTATTTGCACTTATACCCTTGCGGGTTTCAATAATTGCAAATATGCCCCCGCGCGTATGGTTTATTTACAGGGAAGTCCTCCACACTTATTTTTATTGCATTTGAGTCCTTCCCAGGGACTAGTTTGTAAATATCTTTCATGTTTTTATTTTATTTATGCCCTTGCGTTCCTTTATGCATATCTTGAGCATCATGTCTCCTTTTCAGTTGATTTCAGTCTCATTTCGAAGCTCTTTTCGACATCTTTAGTATGGCATGCTTAGATTCTCATTTTGACACCTTGATCTGTAATGCTCTATTTGGTTAACGAAGTGTCCTGTTTACCTTGTCTCTCATGCATACTTGCTATATGAATAAAAAGTGCTTCATTATCTGATTATGTTCAACTCGTATCTTTTTATGACTCAAGTAATGATCATTTCGGGCATATTTTCCATTGTATTTCATGGCATTTATTTGCATGATAAAAATGTATAAAAAATGCATGTTTAATTTTAATGCATTGCATTGTCTTGTTGTGTCTTTGCATCATTTGACCTATATGCTTTATCTCAACACTTCATTGAACACACTGAAATCTGATTAATACAAGAGAAGCGCGTGTCCCTGAGTTCGACCTTGGTTTCTTGCCAAGTAAAATAAAAATAACGATCGCCTCGTTTTGATTCATTATCATACATATTTAAACGAGGTGATCTTTTGACGACCAGAATCGGCTCGACTACGATGACGATTACATGTGCTAATTTAGCATTATTAAAGGGCCGATTCTGCGCTTCGTCACCATTTCACCCCTAACTTGGTCGAGGCAATTTGCCCTCGACCAAGGAGCTGTTCTGTACGTTTTGTAGGTCGAGAGAAGCCCATCGGAGGGTTCGAGCATTCAGGCACAACAGCTCCAGTACTCCGCCATCGCCGGGCCACTCCGGTGGTCGTCGACCTCATCAGAGGCATCCACGAGCTGCGGATCATCGAGGCGAAGCTATTCCCCACCTCAGCAGCTCTAGAGGACGTCTCCACCGCGCGCACGGAGCCCGTGAACTTCGCCGACGAGCAGTTCTTGGAGACCCTCCAGCCGCCGTTCGATCAAGACTCCCACTCTAGATCTGATCAAAGTCATTCGTTCACGTGGAGCCTACACCGTTTGATCCATCTGGGAGAAGATCTAGGTCGTTCACTCAGACGAAGAGGCACCCTACATCTAGGACCGTCCGATCAATACGTGTCCTCTTCATCACCGTTCGCTCCAACGAAGGGTTAGCCACGCATCTCAGCCTTCCGATCATCCACGTGGCCACCCTTCAGCCGTCCAATAATAAAGGGGTAAATTGTCCTTACGCCCCCTATTTTATTGCATTTACTTTTTAGTCCTGTAAATATTCATTTCAGTTGTTTTTTGTTTAGTAATTTATAAATAGGATTTGCACTTATACCCCTCTGAGTCTGGATCACAGGTGTTGTGCGTGCAATTTGGGCTTTTTGCATGGTTGACCCCTAAGCTTTTTACACGTGTTACTTATTGGTCCTTGAAACATGTTTTTATTACATTTGGGTCCCTGTGCACTGTGAGCCTTAATTTTATTTAAATAAAATATCAAATTTAACCCAAATTGTGTGAAATTTGGATACGTGGCTCGTGCCACTGTGTAAAAATTTCCCTAATTTTTGGGTATATTTTTGTGGCTTTTTCATATTTTTAAAAATTCAAAAACAGTTATTTTTGTGTCTGTCCAATTTATAAAATCATAAAAAATTATAAAAACTATTTTAAAAATTCTAAAAAAATTAGGAGCTGTTAGTTTCGGTGTGCTTGATTTTCTATGTCATTCTTGTTATTTTTGGACATACAAAACCTAAAAATTGAAAAACCATTAAAAACTTATAAAAATTCTAAAAAATTGTAGAAAACTCCAAAAATAATAAACTATTTTTCTGAATTTTCCTTATTGTTTCTATTTTTCATAAAAATTACCTCCATGCTCTGAAAGGTCCAGTTGATATTTTTCATGGACCTTTGAATCCTAGCAGGACAGTTTGCCACTATTTTGTCTCGTTTGATTTTTAGATCAGAAAAATCTCAAAAATTCACCAAAAACATTAAAAAACTTAAAAAGCATAAAAATATTTATGTTTGAATTTTTGGACCCTTTTTGAGTGTTTTTATTATTTGTTTAGTTGACCTTGTTTTGCCTTTTTATCATTTTCCTTATAATTAAAAATCCAAAAAAATATAAAAATAATTAAAAACCACCAAAAATACTTGTTTTTATTTTATTGTGTTTTGAGACTACTTCGTAGGCTACAAGGCCAACTCGTGCTCTCTGAGTCCGACCCTGGGTGCTACACCAGGCTAATCTCATAGCCAGGACCACTATTTTTGTATTGATTGTTTTATCTCTCTTTGTTTTGGTGGTCTGCTCTTATTTTTCTTGATCGAGCTGATTTCCCGAGTGACTGAGGTTGCAACGACCTGAGTGATATATTTACCTTAGTCTATCGGGTGGCTCATCAATATTCATCCAAGCACCAGCCTCTATGATTCAATTATTGAATCAACAGCTGTATGATCATCAAGATGGCCATGGTACATAACCCTAATTATACAGAGGGACCTATTATGAAAATTATTTATTCTTCATTTTAGATCAGGGAATGATATTTGCAATAACATTTATTACATAATGGCTCGCCGTGGGCTCACATGTCCAAAAATCTCCCACTAGCTCAAAGAGCCATTAATGGGCTAATCATTTAAACCCACACTCATGTGACAATCATAGGCTATTTAGAAATAGCTAGGTAAGCTAATCAGTCACTCTGTTCCCAAAAGACTATGCCAAGTCCTTTTACGGTACCTGCATATCCCTAGGTAACAGTGCTCGCATTTAATGCGAATGTTGCATCTAATGCAACCAATACTCAATCTTATCAGTTATAGTGTCCTTGATACCACAGCTTAATAATTATCACAACCAGTATTTCCATAATCCTTATCAGAAAACCCTTATTCCTAGAGATCTATCTCCTGAGGTATTCACAATTAAGATCTTTTAGATCTCCATCTAAAAGTCTTAATTTCTTGAAGATAAGACTTAGAGATCACTATCTCTAAAGCCTTATCATCTTTTGAAGATATTTTTATTACTGCAATCAAGTGTTTTTTTCTCCATAGTAGGGTTAGTAACAGTTTACTACTCCCACTGCATGGCAGACATCTGGCTTTTGTACACATCTCGCATACTTTGAGCTTCTCGTAACTGGTGCACAAAAGGGCAACCAGTTTTAGCATTCACTTCCTCAACTCTTTGAGGTGCTATTCCTTTAGATAGGTCAGTACCAAATCTTAAGGTGAGAAAGCCTTTCTTGGAATTTCCAGAAAATGGAACATGTCTAAGGTATACTACAAATGTGACAGTCCCAATACCCTCTTTTCTTTGCTTATGAACTCCTTCATAACTAAGATCCAAGAGGTGCCTTTAAGATCATATCTCAAGGTATGGAATAGCCAGATCATAAAACACTTATTATCATCCTTATATCATTCCAAATGATTAGGATATTATCTACATTTAGCACGATGAACACAAATGGCACTCTCACTAAGCTTCATATGGTTCATCAAGATTCTATCTGAAATCCTAACACTTATGATTTCATTAAATATGATGTTCCAACTACGAGAATCTTATTTGAGTCCATAGATGGAGTTTCTTTAGCTTGCACACCTTGCTTTCCTCAACCATGAAGCCCTGGGGCTACTTCATGTGAATATCCTCAGAGAGGTATTCTTAGAGGAATGCAATCTTGACTTACATCTTGAAGATGCAATAGTCAAGTTGTGTAGCTAAGGTTAGCAATATTCTGATGATTTTAAGCATGGTTACCGAAGAGCAAGTCTCATTGCAAGCAATGTCTTCTCTTCCGGTGTGTAGCTTATGGCTACGAATCAAGCTTTGAAGGTCTCTACCTTCTCATCAGGTTCCCTCTCTTCTTGAAGATCCATTTACACCTTAACATGTCTTTCCCTTATAGGTTGATCCTCGAGGGTTCATATACAACACTTGTATATCAAGTCTAGTTTGGACTATATTGCTAATATCCATCTTTCCATGTCATGATCCTTAGGAGCTTCATCACATGAAGTCCGATCATTGTCAGACTTAATCGACACATGGAATTCATCCTCAAACTCATTTGAAGTGGTATTAGTGTTTTATATTTAATTGTCCTTTTAGTTCCCGATTTCAGGAGCCTCATTATCTTCTCAAGATTAAATGAGTTCCTTCACTTCATTTTCATCTTGATTCTCAAGAGTCTCAATCCTCCAAGAATCACATTCTCAGAGATGAGATCTTTTAAGAATCTCAAGGTCATAAAGTATGTATCCAATACCATCCTTTATTTTCCTAATGAAGTAGCACTCTCTAGTGCTTAATTCCTGCTTACTTGCATGGAATCTTATTAAGGATATATAGTGTAGTCTCTACTACATATATACCTAGAAACTAAGAGGTAATTATGCTAAAATTCATCATTGATCAAATCGTGTCACACATGTTCCAATTGTATCTCCCTACAACTCTATTGAGTTCAGGTTTATCAGGAGGAGTGAGATAGAAATGATATTCATATCTCCATAAGGTATTCTTTGAATTTTATCTAACAGGTACAAGCTACCTAGGTTAGATCAAATTCATTTCATCTTTCTTCAAACTTTGGTTCTAAACCAAAATTGTGAAATCTTTGAACATTTCAAAGGTTTCTCAGGTGAAGAGAAGAAATCTCATATCATACATAATCATCAATAGATATCACATATCCATAATGTTTACTATGATATAGATGATCTACATACATCAATATGTATGAGATCTTGAATACCTTGACATCTTACACCTTTCCCAAATTAGGGTGTATTGGACATTTTACTTTGAATACTATATTCACAAGTATGTAATATTTGAAATTTTAGACATTCTAAAGTTTCATGTCTTACTAGTCTATTGATCTAATCAACAGACAAATGTCCAAGTCTTGATGCCAGATCATGTCCAATGATCTTCATCCTCCTATTGATCTTATAAGGTTTGATTTTCAGTATTAGAAATCTTAATGAACCATTCGTTAATTTTCTAATTTTGTGGAGTCCACTAGATGTTAGATTACTATCTGAAATATTTCCATCATAACTCTTTATGATAGTTCTATCTCAGAATTCATGTTTATTTCCAACATTTAGAAACAAACAATGAGTGTATTCTACTATTTAGGTCATAGAGACATTCTCCAAGACTAAGGGCTCTTCCACTGAGAACATGAAGTCTATCTATCCAATAGAGATTGCTGCAACAATTACAGCAATATCCATGTAGATGACTACTTAACCTTAAGATCAAATTTCTAATCTTCTAATATATATATGCAACCAATTGCAAATGTCATTAGAAGATTGGGATACAATTGTCAGACTTTATCTTATGAAAATAAGTAAGTCAGAGTCAATGATTATATGTAGATTATTCTGATGCTCTATCTGAGTCCTTCACTGAGGATTTTAGACAGATTTGATAGTCATACTATCAACACATCAACTTATTGCAGTATTGGCATTCATCCAACTCTTTGGATGTCATATGGAAGTCACAGAAGTACAATCAACTCTTTGACTTTCCTTCTCACATGGGTCCAACCCATGCTTACACCGTGCTCTCTTCATCTACAAACAACCATTGTTCAAGACAAAGAATCTCTTACGTTGAATTCAAAGATTTCAATACAGGAGCATTTCAACATTTATACATGCTTCATTAAATTCATACAAATTCATTAATATGAAGCTTCATGAATGACTAGAGTATAGACAGTAGAATGATGACACTCATCATATCTACATACATCTGAACTCTTAGAGACTTAGGTTCAGGTAGGCATTCAAACATTTTGAATACATCATCTCTTTCGAGCCACCATTCTGCATAATGCAGAGAACCATGTCATTCATGATTAAATATCCAGAGCACATATGTATGCCAAAATATCTTCTTTTATTTTTTATAAGGACAATTCGACAATTACGATCACCATCGACATGCCACTTCCAAAGTACACTCGATGAAAGATCAAGACTATAGAGACACACGAACCCTAAGGTGATGTCTTATTGTCTTATTTAATTGTAATACCTCATTATGTTGAGGAATCTTGCACAATGCAACCACATACATTATGTGTTCAATTGCAAGTACAATATATGGATCATGAGTCCAATCCATTATATTTTTACTGGTTATTATTGAGTACAATATTGAGTGGGTTTAATGAAGGATTATCTGAAATAAGAAATTTGCATAAGTGTATATATATTATTACTTTGCTTTAGGAATTTTTATATCAAAGTTGTCTTGCCTTGTCAACACTCAAAGTTCATTCCCTTAATCACTTTCAATGTAAGAGATATACTTACCATTATATCTCAAGCAAGAACTGGGATCTCCTTTCCTATCTTTGTCACATCCCAATAATATGAGAACCTGCGACTCCGATAAAAAGAAGAGGGAACACATTCCGCCTTGCAAGTCCAACTTGCATTTCCCAATTCGGTCTTTAACACTCGGGCCCACCACCCCTAAGATGACGTTGAACCAACCGTCAACAGGCTTAAAACTCGCTATACGCAATCCAATATTGCCCCAATAATATGAGGACCCGATATTGGGGTCACTACGTATACGACCTTACTCTTTCGAGAAGCAAAGAACCCGAACCAATTAAATCATATATAGGATCTGTTACTTCGGACATGCGTCTCCTATACACAACAACTGGCGATGGAATTCTTTTTCTTGACCACGGATGTCACTTATGTGATTGATGAATACCCATTCATCACTCTTTATTCTTCTATTTTAGCTACAAAAACCTGTGCAAATACATGTAGATACGTGTAAATACAAATAATTACCAAAAGCATGCATTGTGTAAAAACCTGTAATTAGCATGTTTTTGTGCAAAAATAAAAGAATAAAGAGTAAAAAGAAAAAGAGGGAAATATTTAGAATAAATATTGAGCAACCTAACCCAAGGGAGGGCTCAGCATGAGCCTGACCGCATAAAAGCCAAAGTAGAGGGAGATAGGAGCTCATGTGTATAGACTTTTGTAAATAAATAAAATTATATTTTCCTCACCCAAAAATATGCTTGTACATATTTTGTATATATTTAGAAACTCCTAAAAACAAAATAAAAATTTAAAAATCAAAAATGCAAAAATATCCCTCCACCATGTGCATAGACCATCATCCTTTAACCCTATAAATAAATGTATTTATTTTCAAAACTTTTTGTGAATATTCTATGGCATATTTTGTAAATAACAGAAATAAAAAGAAATAAAACAAAAATCAAATAAAAATTACAAAATAAAAATTACAAAAATACATTGTATATATACCATGTGTATAAATGTATATATCTATTTATTTCACCTATGTGTATAAATAATAAAAATAAAATAAAAATAGCCTTTTATTCCTCATTTTATTCTATAAATAAATAAAACATAAAATAGGAATAAAATTGTATAAAAATAATAATAAAAAAATCAAAAATAAAAAGCCTACATATAGTATATATCCCTATATAATGTACATACCTTATTCTTATTTCCAAAAATTAATTAAAAATCACCAAAAAATAGAAAAAAATAAAAGAAAAATATTTCATGTTGAAAGTTTTTGCAAAATCGGCCATTTGCTGCCTCATTTTTAAGTGTCAAATCTTGTCCACGTGGCAGCATCCCACTGGTCCACGGGGATTGTTGACCCCGGTCAACTCCCCCGCGGACTCTTTCCTTTTTGAGAAAACGCGCGCCGCCCCGCCTTCGCCATTTTCTCCACACGCCTCCAGCCTGTCGGCCACGCAAACCCCGCGCCCGGATCCTTCGCCGATCATCCGACATCATCGCCAGATCCTTCGCCGTGAGATCCACGCATTCCATAGCCGTCGCCTCCCAACCCTAATCGCGCCTGCAGCTATATATAGAACCACCTCCGCCGCCTCCGCGCCCCATCTTTGGCTCTTCCCCTTCTTCCCAGTGAACTCCAGAGGCACCGCGAGAGTGACAACAAGCGATCGCCCCTGTTGCAGCGAGGCGAGGAGGTGAAACCACTGATCCGGCATTCTTCGCCGCCGTTGCTCCGCCACCAGCGTGAGCACCGAGCCTCGGGCCGAGACGACCCTTGAGGCTACGACCAGGAGCACCCCCTGCTCTTCCCCAGTCTCTCTGACCGCCCAGGTAACCCTTTAGCCTTTCCATTTAGCGTAATTTTTAGTTTCCCCCAATTCGTACCTCCGACGTAATCCGTTGATTCCGACCATATCGTGTATCTTCTCGATCATCGGAATGCACTGTCACCTTCGCCATTCCCTCACACACATTCTTCACCCCTTCGCCCAACCCAGATCGCACAGGATCTGGGAATCGAGCTCCACCGTCCTCCGCTCGCCGGAGCTCGCTCACCCCGACGCACTGTTCACCTTCACCCCACCTAACCGGGTCGAGGCACTTTGCCCTCGACCCGCGAAGCTCTTGAGCTATTTTGCAGGTCAAGAGGAGGCCATCTGAGGCCCCCTCATATCTAGGCCAGGAGCTTATCGCCGTCGACCTCGCCTGAGCCCCTCCCGGGCTCGGTTGGGTCATCGGAGACCACCACCAGCTGCGGGACTCCCTCGCGGACCTTCTCCGATCTTCAGGCGCAGCAGGGGAGGTCAGGAGCGCACGTACTGGGCCGGCGAACTTCGCCGGCCACCTGTTCTTCCTCGACCTTCAGGCACCATTCGATCGCCCTCCAGCTCCAGTTTCAATCCTAGCCATCCGTTCCAGGAGCGTCAGGCATCGCATCAAAGGAGGAGTGATCCGGACCATTTGATCTCGAGATGAGGCGCAGCTGAGCCGACACCGTCAGATCCTCCACGTGTCTTCGTCTGAGCCATCCGATCACGCCAAGGGTTGCAGGAGTGAGGCGTCTCCGCCTCTCCACCGTCGGATCTACACGTGGCGCACGCTCCGCCCTTGGATCGTAATAAAGGGGTAATTTACCTTAGGCCCCCTCGTAGTTTATGTTTTCACTTTCAGTCCTGTAAATATTTTATGCGTTTTATTTACGTAGGGTAAAATGCACATTGGACCTCGTACTTCTTCGTATTTGCATTTATGCCCTTGTTTGTGTGAGACACGTGCATCGACACGTGATATTTTGGTGTATTTGCAATATTAATCCTGTAGTTCTGGACGTTCCTTAATGAATGAAACATTTTCAGTAATTGCATTTATGCCCCTGTGAGCATTTTATTTGCACATGTGCGTCTTTTAGTGGGATTTTTGCATAACAGTCCCTGGACTTTTAGGTACGAGTTACCAAAAGGTCCTAGGACTTGTTTTTCTTACATATAGGTCCCTGAGTGCCCCAGACACGCGCCTCGCGCGTGATTTCTTGGGTATTTTGCACCAGGACCCCCAGAGCTTTGGGTATTTGCACTTTGGTCCCTGTGCACAGTGCCCCCTTTTGGATTTTGAATAAAATATGAAATCACCTTCAAATTTTCATCGAATTTGGAGGTGATTTGATATTTTATTCAAATCCAAAAGGGGGCACTGTGCACAGGGACCAAAGTGCAAATACCCAAAGCTCTGGGGGTCCTGGTGCAAAATACCCAAGAAATCACGCGCGAGGCGCGTGTTTGGGGCACTCAGGGACCTATATGTAAGAAAAACAAGTCCTAGGACCTTTTGGTAACTCGTACCTAAAAGTCCAGGGACTGTTATGCAAAAATCCCACTAAAAGACGCACATGTGCAAATAAAATGCTCACAGGGGCATAAATGCAATTACTGAAAATGTTTCATTCATTAAGGAACGTCCAGAACTACAGGATTAATATTGCAAATACACCAAAATATCACGTGTCGATGCACGTGTCTCACACAAATAAGGGCATAAATGCAAATACGAAGAAGTACGAGGTCCAATGTGCAATTTACCCTACGTAAATAAAACGCATAAAATATTTACAGGACTGAAAGTGAAAACATAAACTACGAGGGGGCCTAAGGTAAATTACCCCTTTATTACGATCCAGGGCGGAGCGTGCGCCACGTGTAGATCCGACGGTGGAGAGGCGGAGGCGCCTCACTCCTGCAACCCTTGGCGTGATCGGATGGCTCAGACGAAGACACGTGGAGGATCTGACGGTGTCGGCTCAGCTGCGCCTCATCTCGAGATCAAATGGTCCGGATCACTCCTCCTTTGATCGTGCGATGCCTGACGCTCCTGGAACGGATGGCTAGGATTGAAACTGGAGCTGGAGGGCGATCGAATGGTGCCTGAAGGTCGAGGAAGAACACATGGCCGGCGAAGTTCACCGGCCCAGTACGTGCGCTCCTGACCTCTCCTGGTCGTAGCCTCAAGGGTCATCTCGGCCCGAGGCTCGGTGCTCACGCTGGTGGCGGAGCAACGGCGGCGAAGAACGCCGGATCAGTGGTTTCACCTCCTCGCCTCGCTGCAACAGGGGCGATCGCTTGCTGTCACTCTCGCGGTGCCTCTGGAGTTCACTGGGAAGAAGGGGAAGAGCCAAAGATGGGGCGCGGAGGCGGCGGAGGTGGTTCTATATATAGCTGCAGGCGCGATTAGGGTTGGGAGGCGACGGCTATGGAATGCGTGGATCTCACGGTGAAGGATCTGGCGAGGATGTCGGATGATCGGCGAAGGATCCGGGCGCGGGGTTTGCGTGGGCGACAGGCTGGAGGCGTGTGGAGAAAATGGCGAAGGCGGGGCGGCGCGCGTTTTCTCAAAAAGGAAAGAGTCCGCGGGGGAGTTGACCGGGGTCAACAATCCCCGTGGACCAGTGGGATGCTGCCACGTGGACAAGATTTGACACTTAAAAATGAGGCAGCAAATGGCCGATTTTGCAAAAACTTTCAACATGAAATATTTTTCTTTTATTTTTTTCTATTTTTTGGTGATTTTTAATTAATTTTTGAAAATAAGAATAAGGTATGTACATTATATAGGGATATATACAATATGTAGGCTTTTTATTTTTGATTTTTTTATTATTATTTTTATACAATTTTATTCCTATTTTATGTTTTATTTATTTATAGAATAAAATGAGGAATAAAAGGCTATTTTTATTTTATTTTTATTATTTATACACATAGGTGAAATAAATAGATATATACATTTATACACATGGTATATATACAATGTATTTTTGTAATTTTAATTTTGTAATTTTTATTTGATTTTTGTTTTGTTTCTTTTTATTTCTGTTATTTACAAAATATGCCATAGAATATTCACAAAAAGTTTTGAAAATAAATACGTTTATTTATAGGGTTAAAGGATGATGGTCTATGCACATGGTGGAGGGATATTTTTGCATTTTTGATTTTTAAATTTTTATTTTGTTTTTAGGAGTTTCTAAATATATACAAAATATGTACAAGCATATTTTTGGGTGAGGAAAATATAATTTTATTTATTTACAAAAGTCTATACACATGAGCTCCTATCTCCCTCTACTTTGGCTTTTATGCGGTCAGGCTCATGCTGAGCCCTCCCTTGGGTTAGGTTGCTCAATATTTATTCTAAATATTTCCCTCTTTTTCTTTTTACTCTTTATTCTTTTATTTTTGCACAAAAACATGCTAATTACAGGTTTTTACACAATGCATGCTTTTGGTAATTATTTGTATTTACACGTATCTACATGTATTTGCAAAGGTTTTTGTAGCTAAAATAGAAGAATAAAGAGTGATGAATGGGTATTCATCTCCCCCCTATACTTAACTTTGCTAGTCCCTTAGCAAACACTTATTTGAAAAAGAAGTGAAAAAGAAAGAAAAAGAAAAAGAGGATGTACATGGATCAAGGTTGATTATTAAACTTGCCTTCATTAAATTGGAATATGGAGCTCGATCAGATCTTTGGATTATTAATGTGTCGGAACCTTATTTGGACTTAAGCTTAAAACCCAACAGCCTCCAAGTTCCACCAATCTATGGGCAAGACTCCTCAATAAACCAGATCAGAACAAGTCTACATACACAGACTCTACTGACCATGAATCTTTCCATGCGGTGTAAGTGATATGTGGCTCCCCACCTCAGAAGTAATAAAGAAACAACCTCCCTCAACCTGGTAACTCTAATGCCTCGGTCTAGAAACTCTTTCCTCGAGAAGCGGGGTATTCCCTTCTAAGTTCAAGTGCAACCGGCTCAAGAAGAGGGGGTAGAAGTATAGAGTTTTGGAAGCTTAGCCAGTGTAGCTAAGTCTCCCGCTGCAAGCTTCATGAGATGTAACATGGATACCATAAGCTTTGCTTTATTTGATTATGTACACTCCGGTGGGGTTATTAAATTTTCAATCCGACCCACCACTTTTTTTGGAGTTCTTTTTGCATTTTTGCAATTTTTTTTTCAAGGACTTCTGTACAACATATCTACATGGTGCAGCATATAAGAAATTTCCCCTTGAGCCAGTAGACTATCCCTCTTTTGAAGCTTTATTGCAACCCACAGCTTCTGTCTTTAGCCTTCATCACCACTAGACCAAGTTGAGGCGCACTTCCTTCACTAGAAGAAGAAGAGAGGTTCCGCCTAGAAGTACTACCCTCATATGCTACCCCAAGCCAAAGGAAACTGCCTCCTCACCACCTCATCCGTGGAGAGCCATGTGTAAGTGCAGGTGCAAGTCAAGCCATTGTCTCTAAGAGTCATGCGTGTGTTGTTAAGTGCTCTACTTAGGCTCATCAAGATGACATATGCTCATAGCCTAGTGGACTCAAAGAATTAAGTCCTTATGGACCTGAAAAGCCTTAACCCTAAGTCCTATAAGGTTCCTCTTAAAGTTAAGTGGATTAAGATCTTATTCAAGCTCCATTTCTCAATTTAATTCCAGGCTTAGTTTAAATGTCAACTCTCATCCAGGAAAAACTATATACATATATGTACACAAGATGCTATTTACAAATATTTTACAATCATGCAAAATTTTTGAAAAATGTTTTGAAATCATGGATGAATGATGCATGAGGTGCAAGTTTTGCAAAAAGATATTTACAAACATTTACACAAGATTTTTGCAAACTTTTGATTTTCAAAACATTTTGGAAAAATTTTGTACTATATACATAATTTTGATACAAAAATATTTACACAAGCTTTACACAAAAGATTTTTGAAATCATTTTTATAAAAATACTTTGTACACTAGCTATGTATGTGCAAGATAAAAGAGGTTTATGTACATGAAAAATTTTTAAATTTTTGTGATTTTTAGCCATTTTATTTATTAACACACTCACACAAAGTACGAGTTATGGCTAGAGTATATATGAAATATATACACACCCCCTCCTATACTTAGCTCGAACGATGTCCTCAGAGTGATCAAGAGCGATGAAGAAGACATAACTCGTGCTTAGTAAAAGGGAAGTGAAAAGGAATGGTTAAGTACAGGAACGAATAAATGAATAGAATGAGAGGAACTCGGTGGTTTCCCCCTATACTTAGGATTAACTAATCCTAAGTATAGCAAGCTGTACATGAAGGGAAATCCGAGTGAAGAATATACAGACTCTGCCCCCCCTATACTTAGGGTAAAATATCCCTAAGTATAGGCAACAAAATAGGGGCAGAACAAATGAAAAGAATACCCGCAGGTCCTACTTCCCCCCTATACTTAGGGTAAAGTACACCCTAAGTATAGCATAATCATAAGATGAGGAAAGGGATGTGGGAATAAAGAATAGAATGATATGGACAACTGGATCTATACAGGCGGAAGAACAGTGAAAATCAAGCGTGAGATGCAAAAGAGGTGAGTCAAGAGACCACATCTCACGCAAAATGAATCGGGGCAACAATAACGTCCCGCGGCTCATGATCTAGAAATGGCTTGAGCCGCTGGCCGTTCACTCGAAAGGTACTCTCAGAAGATAACTCAGATATATCAATGCTACTGTTATCGTGTACCTTTCTGACCAAGTAAGGTCCCTTCCATTTGCTCTGTAGCTTCCCTGGAAATAATCGTAGCCTTGCATCAAACAACCATACTTTCTGTCCAATCTCAAAATGCTTGTGGCTGATATGAGAATCATGCCACTCCTTCACTTTTTCCTTATAATGTAGGCTGCTTGAGAAAGCTGCATCTCTAAGCTCCTCCAGGGCAGCTAACTCTGCCCTCCTCTGGTCTCCCATACCATCTGGATCCATAAGAATATCTGTAACTGCCCAAAGTGACTTGTGTCTAAGCTCAACAGGTAAATGGCATGGCTTGCCATAAACGAGGCGAAAGGGAGATGTGCCCAATGGAGTCTTGAAAGACGTCCGATATGCCCACAAGACCGAGTCCAAAAGCTGTGACCAATTCTTTCGGTCAGGGCGGACGACTTTCTGCATAATATTCTTGATCTCCCTATTCGACACCTCAGCTAGACCATTCGTCTGTGGATGGTAAGGTGTGGCAACACGATGGTCTATACTGAACTCGCTAGCAAGGGCCTTCACCTGGTCGTTGATGAAATGAGACCCCCCATCAGAAATCAGAACTCGTGGAACCCCGAACCGCGTGATGATATGCTTTCTCAAAAATCTGCAAACTGTCCTCGCATCAGCGGCTCGGGCGAGGATAGCCTCAACCCAACGACTCACATAATCAACGGCCAACAGAATGTACTCAAATCCCTGACTCTTAGGGAATGGACCCATGAAATCGATGCCCCATGCGTCAAAGACCTCACAGAAGTGAATGGGCTGCATCGGCATCATATCACGCTGTCCACAAGTGCCCATCCTCTGACAGTCAGTACACCTCTTCACGAACTCATCAGAGTCCTTGAAGAGGGTAGGCCACCACAAGCCGGATTGGAGTACTTTCTGTGTCGTTCTCCTCCCAGAATGATGTCCTCCTACCTCAAACTTGTGGCAGTAAGTGAGGACGCTATGGTGTTCCTCCTGAGGAATACACCGACGCCAGACGCTATCCCCTCCTTCGTGGTAAAGGATGGGATCCTCCCAGTGGTAGGACTTGGCCCTCGCAAGGAAGGTCTCAAGTCTCTGCTTGGGCCAATCTTGTGGGACTTTCCCTGCAACGAGAAAGTTCACAATATCGGCATACCACGGGAGTGAGGCGATAGCAAGGATCGCCTCATCTGGGAAGGTATCTCGAATGGGATCAATCTGCTCAGAATCCTCAAGCTGCTCTAATCGGGAGAGATGATCCGCCACCACATTCTTGACTCCAGGCTTATCTTTGATCTCAATGTCGAATTCCTGGAGTAGAAGGATCCATCTAGTCAGTCTGGCCTTGGCATCCTTCTTTGCCATGAGGTACCTGATGGCGGTGTGATCTGTAAACAAAGTCACTCTAGATCCAATGATATACGATCTGAACTTATCTAGGGCAAACACTACTGCTAGCATTTCCTTCTCTGTGACCGTATAATTCTGCTGGGCGGAATCCAATGTGCGGCTAGCATAGTGAATGGCAAATGGCACTCCATCCCTCCTCTGTCCTAGCACGGCCCCTACGGCAAAATCAGAGGCGTCCGTCATGATCTCGAATGGGAGAGACCAATCGGTGGCTGAAGGACAGGAGCCTCAATAACACACTGCTGGAGAGTCTCAAAGGACGAAAGACACTTGTCATCGACAAGGAACTCGGTGTCTTTCGTCAAGAGGTCAGTCAACGGTCGGGCAATCTTGTTGAAATCATGAATGAATCTCCTATAAAAACCAACGTGCCCCAGAAATGACCGTAGCTGCTTCAAATTGGACGGCGGTGCGAGTTTTCTAATGACGTCAACCTTAGCCGGATCAACCTCCATGCCCCTGTTGGAGATGATGTGGCCAAGCACCGTCCCTTGAGTCACCATGAAGTGACTCTTCTCCCAAGATAGAACCAAGCGGGTAGCAATACATCGCTGGAGCACTCGGTCTAGGCAGTCAAGACAGGAATCGAATCCGTCGCCGTAAACCGAGAAGTCGTCCATGAAGACCTCCAAACACTCCCCTACCATGTCCGAAAAGATCGACAGCATGCATCTCTGAAAAGTCGCAGGGGCGTTGCATAGCCCAAATGGCATGCGTCGAAAGGCGTATGTACCGAAGGGACAGGTAAAGGTGGTCTTCTCCTGATCCTCAGGAGCGATGGCCACCTGATTGTAGCCCGAGTACCCATCCAGGAAGCAATAATGGCTCTTCCCTGCCAGTCTCTCTATGATCTGATCAATAAAAGGCAGGGGGAAATGGTCCTTCTTGGTGTCCTGGTTGAGTCTCCTGTAGTCAACGCAGACCCGCCAAGAGGTGGGTACTCGTGTAGCAATCTCCTCTCCCGACTCACTGATCACAGTCGTGATGCCCGTCTTCTTGGGCACCACATGCAAGGGGCTAACCCACTTGGAGTCGGAAATGGGATAAATAAAATCTGCACTCCACCATTTTGATATTTCCTTCATGACAACCTCTCGTAGGTTGGGGTTCAGTCGCCGCTGGAACTCACGCGACGGCTTTGCCCCTTCCTCAAGATAGATATGGTGGGAGCACAAAGAGGGACTAATCCCATGGAGATCTGCTACGCTCCATCCAATTGCCTTGCGGTTCTTTTCAAGAACCCCCATCAGACGGGATTCTTGTTCTCCAGTCAGATCGGCAGAGATGATGACTGGGTACATCTCAGACTCTCCCGCAAGGAATCGATACTTCAGCGAAGTAGGGAGCGGCTTTAGCTCTGGACAGCTGGGTGCTGGGAAATCTGGCTTCTGAAGAAGATGTGTGTATGCTGACAATTCTGCCAAATCTGCCTGGGAAAATGATAAAGAACTCTCACAAACTGGATCTGGAGAAGGCGGGTCCTCTGCATTGTCTCCGATCTGCTCTACCTCTACCTCCTCCTCATCTATAGGCTCAGGTGGATCCAGGTCTGGCATCTGATCATCACAATCTGCCCAATCAGATTCTGAATCCGAGGGATCTGTATCAACTGCGGTGGCATCAGTACCACCGTAGAGCAGGGTGGCCTTAGTACCACCATCACTGAAAATCGTGTCGCGATCAAGGTCCGACTCTGCTGACTCAATAGTATCCTGGACCAGGACTGTGCTCTCCGGACTATCCTCTGCTATCATCTCTGCATCAGCTGTATCTGAATATGAGAGGATGGTATGTGCGGCAGGATCTGCCCAAGCTGCCTCATCATCTGTGATCACAAAATCACAGTCCTGGTGTATGTCTGGCTCTGTATCTGTCAGCTGTTCTGAATCTGTACTGCCCTCTGAGCGGGATCTATCTCTGGCTCTGTGGTCCTTAACCGTCTCTATTTGTATACTCTCGCCCTGGACGCGAATGAATACCTTCCCACTGTCATGGTAAGTCACCGCCTTGGCTGTGGCCAAGAACGGGCGACCGAGGATGATGGGGGAATCGGTCAACGAGTCAGGGGTCTCCATGTCCAGCACTACGAAGTCCACGGGGAATTGCAAACCCTGAATCGTGACGACAACATCTCGCAACAACCCCTTTGGCCTCTTGACAGACCGATCAGCAAACTGAAGGTATGTCCTGCTCTGTCTAAGAGTGCCCAACTCTAAGTGGTCGAGAAGGGCTGCCGGAAGAAGGTTGATCGACGATCCGCTATCTAATAGAGTACGGTCGAACCTCTGCTCACTAATCTGACATCTGACATACGGGGCTCCTAAATCTGGCCTCTTGGTCGGCAGATGGTTCTGGATCGCGTAACACGTGGCTTTTGTCAACACATGAATCTCTGCGGTGTTGTTCCTCTTCTTCCTCCTGACTGTGGTCCTGTCTCTCAAGGACCGCTGAAGAAGAGGGATGTGCTGCAAAGCCTCATGGAGGGTCAGCTGGATGTGAAATCGGTCTATCATGCTCTGGCTGAACTCCTCCTGCTCTCTCTTTTTTGGATCTTTTTCTCTTTTCTTCCCCTTCCCCAACTCAAGGGCTCTAGGAAAAGGGATCACAGGGTCCTTCTCAGATGAAGGACTAGGAATAGGCCTAGACGGTTCGATGACCGGATCCTCACATACATCATACACCACAGTGGGATCAGAAGAAACTAAACCTTGTCCTTTATTCAAAATAGAGTTCTGAGATACATCCATACGAGGAAAGACAACATCTCCATCAGAATGAATATTGGTGGCCTTAGTACCACCTCTAGCTGGCTCTACAACTAGACGTCTTGCGGCCTCAGTACCGCGGGCTGGCTCGGCTCTGCTGGTGGCGTCAGTACCACCTCCTCGATATGGTGAAGCGGCGGCCTCAGTACCACCGGTGGAATCAGCATCTCGGGTGGCATCAGTACCACCGTCATCATCATGTGCGGCTTCAGTACCGCTCTCCTCTTCCTCATCTAGCGCTCTAGATGGATCCTCGCGTTGTCGCTCAGATGAGGCGCCGCCTGCTGGTCTTCTACCGCTCCTAAGTGTAACAAAATCAGCATCAAATAGATCCGACGACATATCATCAAATGAGTCACTAGGAGTGGTAGGCTCAGTGTGAACTACCTGCTCAGACTTCCTTTTCAAGCTATTCGGATTAGGCTCGATCTGTGCAGGGATGGCGGCCTTCCCTCTCATCAGGTCCCGCATCTCCTGGCGGAACTCGTCCATCTCCCGTCTAAATGTAGCCTGCTGCTCTGTGAAGATGCGGGCTAGATCATCCAAGGCGGGGCTCTCATGGGAGCCCGACGGGTTGCCTCTCTGGTAATGAGGCTGCTGGACCTGGTGCTGCTGCGGCTGAGAGGGGTAAGAGGAAGGATGCCGCTGCTGGTGAGCCTGCTGCTCACGTCTCCAAGTCTGTCCCTGCTGCTGGTAGGGACGAGGTACGAAGGATGATGGCTGGTGTGACTGGTATGCTGGGGGCTGCTGGTGATCTCTCTGTTGGGAGTACTGCCCTCCCTGACCGGCTGGCTGCTGTTGGGACTGGTTACCCCCATTCCCCCACCTGAATCCGGGATGGTCTCGTCGGATCCCAGGCTGGGGACGGTCGTACCAAATCCCGTTGACATCCATCAACGGCTCTGCATCGAAGGGGTCTGGCGGCAGTACTGCCAGAGGCTGATCCGGCTGATATACCACCATCTGTAAGTCTGGGGATGGTGGTGACTGGTAAGAGGGCTGCTGCTGCTGGTACGGCTCCGCCTGTACAAGGTGAACTTGTCTAGGCTGCTGCAAGGAGCTGGAGCGCTGGGACGAGCTGCGGCTGCCGCCGGAATCGCCTCGCGACTGAAGACGGGGCTGAGAAGCCGTCTGTGCCTCTTGAAGACACAAGAGATGGGTCTTCATGTCGCTCAGAGTTTGTGCCATCTGCTCCATCTGAGTTATGCCCTGGCACTGCTTCTTCTCTATTATTTCCATGCGGTCCAACTTCTCGCTGATAATCCCCATGTCCGCAGCGGCCGACTCTGCCTGTGCGGCTGCAACTGTGGACGAACTGGATGGACCTGCATCAACCCGTGCTATCCGCTGGTACTGCACGGGTCCTGGCGGCTGCTGAGATCTCTGTGTGTACAACCGAGTCTTTAACACTCGGGCCCACCACCCCTAAGATGACGTTGAACCAACCGTCAACAGGCTTAAAACTCGCTATACGCAATCCAATATTGCCCCAATAATATGAGGACCCGATATTGGGGTCACTACGTATACGACCTTACTCTTTCGAGAAGCAAAGAACCCGAACCAATTAAATCATATATAGGATCTGTTACTTCGGACATGCGTCTCCTATACACAACAACTGGCGACGGAATTCTTTTTCTTGACGGGAGACCACAGATGTCACTTATGGGATCCTCCATCTCATATTCAAATTTTATAATTAATTATCGTGTATCATATTCACATAATTAATTCTTCCAAGGTAATTACACATCTATTCATAATAGAGTGTTTATTGGACATAATTAATTTAATCACATTAAATTAATCACTAATCCAATCATCAATCAACAAACTTGATTATTACTTGAATAGTAGGTATAATCTCAAAGTACGTATTATTCGAATTTTAATAATTAGAAAAATATACATTGACTTTCTCCAGCATTATCCAATCCCTACCCGTTGTCATGGCCAGTACTGATGAGAGTGGGACGGACCACATACGTTGCAACCCGCGACCCCAATGCTCTCCGACTAAGCACCATATCCACCTCAGGAAAGGATAATACCAGATAGATCTCCATGGACTTTGAGATGCTCGTCGATTTTTCAACCGAAATTATACCATATAATATACATAAAAAAATTCATTATATTATAAGAAAATTTGCTAAACAAATCCCCAATCCTATTCAAGCAAGAGGGTTTTTCATGTAAAAGTTGTCCTACAACTATTGTAGGATAAACTAAGGTTTTTCATGAAATTAATGTTTGTTGATGAACCAATGATCAAGATCAATTATCTCATCATTGTGATTTGGGCAAATGTCATTCAATGAAATAATTATATCTTTAAATATTTCACAAATATTTATCACTAATTATTTCAAAAAATTAACAATTAATTTTCATCATCATATTTGAATGATTTATCACAAGGTTCATGATCAAAAGATGTCAATTTCCAGCAGTGACCCCCAATCACAAAAATGAACTTATCTTGATCATTTTAAATCCAAAAATTGCAAAATCAGTTTCCTATGATTGGCAATTTGATTTATTAAATAACACAAGTGATAATTCACGCATTTCGAGGTGGCTCAAAACAGTAATTAACTCATTAATCACGATTAGATCCGCAGTTCCCGCAACTGTGAATACATGCAAATTCGAAAAGCCATATCTTGAGCAAATGAAGTCTAAATTTCACAAAATCAGATCCTATGGTTTCCTTATTTAATGAGAACAAAATCCAATTGAAAAATTTGTGTTTAAACAATTTAAACAGTGCCTAAATATTCAATTATACAAAGGTGCGAAAATTGAAATGCAGCAAAAATTTCGCAACCCTTTCAAACCCAAGTCGTCCTAGGTCTATGGATCAAATCCAAAACCTTATTCGACCTAAGGCTCTGATACCACTTGAAGGATATTTGAGTATCTTTAGGCGCATCATGGAAGCGTGTCGATCGCATCGTATGCAATCGGGGCAACTAGTCACACTAGTCGCTAGACGCAGCGGAAATTAAAATTTTTAAAACTAAAGATGAAACCACATGATCACAAGAACACTTCTCGGATCGTTTCATCAAATCACAAGTATAAGGAATACCTCTTGGAGCGTGGTTGTGATCGCAAGATCCCAAACTAGAGATCCTCCTATCTCAAGTCTGATCCATGAAGAACGCACTTGCGGGCACGATGATGAGTCGCGTCCCTCCTGCAATCTTTGATGAAGATCCAAGCAAAGGGTCCCCTGATTTCGTCAAACGAAATCCGTCGTCTTCCTCTAGAGTAAGCAACTCCAAAGAAGAAGGAGATGCGAAGGCAAGAGTCTCTCCTTCTCAACACAAAGTGGAAGGCCACTTGATGGAGAAGAGAAAGAAAGAGGGCGAGAATGAGAGAGAGTAGTAGGCTTCTTCAACTCTTAATGTTGTTCCTTGGAAGGCTAGGCTAGCCCTCCTTTTATACTAGTTTGGGATCCAATGGATCTCAATCCATGGGACACATAGATCCAACGACCATGCTTGGACTATGTTATAATCAATGGCTATAATTGTTGTTGGTTAAAATCAACAACATTTATTTATGATTAAATTAAATATATGTTGAAAAATTATCAACACATTTTTAATTTAACATAAATAAATTAGTTAAGAGATTAATCAATATAATAAAATGGAGATAATATTGCCTCCTAAAGAAGGGGCGTCACCCATGACTTTTTCATGGGTGGCGCCACCTCAGAATTGGTGCTTTTATCTCCCTTTTATCATATCACATTATCTCTTAATAATTTGTAATAGCTATTATCACAAATATATTCACCAAATTAATTCAAAATTAATTTGTGAATATTACAATCATGCCATTGAAAATATGTGAATCATATTCACAACCCAAACTAATTTGTAAATTACATTTCCAATTAATTACTTAATATGAATCCAATTCACATTAATAATTAACAAATGCTATTTACATAGTTTCTCTCTCTCTCTAATATATTATAAATCATATTTATAATATATATGATTAATATGGATAGTGCTATCCACATTATTCATATCCATGATAATTAAATCACATTTAATCATCTTGGATCTCTTTTCTCATGTGCCCAAATAACATGAATCACATTCACGTTATTCATATCTTTGATAATTAAATCACATTTAACTATCTTAGATATTTCTTCTTATAATATGAATCAAATTCATATTATTCATGATAATTAAACCATATTTAATTATCCATTTTCTGGATGCATGGATACAGAATTCATCAAATGAATTATTCTTGAACTCTTTCAAGAATAATGTGCTTTCTCCACAGATACTTGGAGATAGGACAGGGCGATTGTATTGTTCCACGTATAGTGACTTGGATGTTGAGATATCATCTCAAATCCAGATCTTACGAACCTCCCATAGATGCTTGATTAAATCAAAACCGCAAATCTAATCTTCTCAGTGTATCTGAATCTCATTCAGACCAATGTCCAACACTTGGACTAAGATCAGATTGCTTCTCTACTGAAAGGAGTCACTAAAATCCAGACATGTTTCATCACTCCCTCGGAATGGAAGCGTCATGGATATACAATCGTTTATGATCACATCACCCTCAGGTATTCCCAATACCAGTACATCCTTCATATTGGAAGACCCATGATCAATCTGAAGATTAAGATCTATTTTAAACTGTCTTCTTCAGAGTTTAATCACTAAGTTTCTCATTTGATCATTGTGATTTGGCATCGATCATATACTTTCCAAAAGCATATATCATACCCAAGCCTTGATCATATACGTTCCAAAAGTATATATCAAACCTACAAATTCAGTCAAGCTTCCAAAGCGAGACGACCGTGCACGGAATTTGATTCTTCCCAATATCTCATGAGTGAGCTCATGTCTTCCGGTTCAGTAGTGAACCTGTATGATCCCTTTGAGAGATCGTATTACTCATATGCCCTTATATGCACACCAGCTCGCCGGTGTATAGACCTTGGTTAGGCCATCAACCTATCGGTCTGCCAAATGTACATACTCAGACATATAGCAATACATCTGTCTCTGGTCAGAGGATGTGTGCCTATGCTGTAACAACATTCAACATTGGACTTAGGTTATCTCGATCTCGTTAAGTCAACCCATTGACCTAACTAATCTGACACCTCCGAATCACTATTCCCATGCAGAGGACCTGCATCAAGAGGTCAGTCAGATATCATCCTATGTGAGAAAGGATTGCCATCTCCTACTCAGGCTGGAGATCATATCTTAATAATCATTTGACGATGTTTGATGAGTCCTCAATCTAACCCTTTAGATATTCATCCAAGCACCAGCCTCTATGATTCAATTATTGAATCAACAGCTGTATGATCATCAAGATGGCCATGGTACATAACCCTAATTGTACAGAGGGACCTATTATGCAAATTATTTATTCTTCATTTCAGATCAGGGAATGATATTTGCGATAACATTTATTGCATAATGGCTCGCCATGGGCTCACATGTCCAACAGGAAATATATTTGATATATTTACATCTAGAGTTTTACCTAATATTATAGAAATATCAGGGGTCTTAATGAATTTTAAGTCCAAGGTATATGATGCTTTCTAATTTGAAGTGCGACGGTCACAACTTGCAAATTCGAATCCGAAATCGTTATTTGTTTATTTTAGAAATATGCAGTAAAATATAGTGTAATTTTATTTCATACTTTTTGATGAATTATGAACTTGAATGTTTACAATGCATTTAGAAATTGTTGAATTAATTGATTAATTTCACGAATTGTTTAGATTGTTGCACCAGACATCTTTCATAATTGAAATTATTTTATTCAAATAATTATCTCGATTGTTTCACAAGACCTTTTGAAATTGAAAAGGAGTTTTTTGAATTCAAGAAGTGTCTAGATTGTTACACTAGACTTTTTGAAAAATTAAAAAGAGTTTTAAATTCCTAAAATATCTGAGAGTTACTATATAGTATCATACCCATTCGAAAGGTCGACAAATCCTTCTTAGTACAATATGTACGGTTTGTATTGTTTCGAATTGATTCGGACAAGGTGTCTAGTCCATGGAAATTCTAACGGGTTACTTAATTGGCACCCTATGCCATGATGAATTGTAAAATCGCCTCTTTAAAAGGTTGTTTTTAACATCGTAGTAGAGATGATTTCAGATGTCATGCAAAATACCATCCCATTAAATAGGTGGATAATTATTTTATTTGATAAGTATACCAAGGTCAAACATTGTCTCCTCTTCAATTTATCAAAAATAAAAGATTAATTTTGAGTTAATAAATTTAATGATGTTGGTCTCCTAATGAAGACACAATGCACATCACAGAATAATGCAAACAAAAATGATGATAAAAGGGACACGGAATATGCATAAAATGAATAAAGATAATGATGATGCAAGACCATGAAACACAGAATGATGATGCATTTCCTTATATTTTATTTTATATAGAATAAATGAAACACAGGAAATATAAGATGTTATGAATGGCATGCTGAGAAACATGCAATTTTAGTTTGGATTTTAGCAATGATGCGAGAATTCAATGCTATGATGTATAATGATGCAAGCGCAAGTATGCCCTAAGTGGTCCAATCAACGGACATAAATAAAATATATCAATTTCAGTGTTGCTCGAGCATAAATATAGAACATAGCTTTAATAATGACATTTGAATAAGTGTAGTTAACATAATGAGCACCTAGAACACGTAGAATAAGGTGTCAAATTGATGAATAAAATGTGTCATAATGAAGAGAATAAAATAAATAACACAAATAAAACTGAAATAAATGAAAATAGAGTTCAAATGCTCAAGATATTAAATAAAGAGTGAAAGGGCATAATTGAGATAACAACATGAAAATACAATGATGAAATAAGCAAATAGGTCCTTCACAGTGGTATTTTGTAATATTATAATACTGGCAGGGTGCCCTTGTAAATTGCCCAAGCACGACACGTGAGGTACTCACACTTGGGAGGACCTTTTGTAATTCTTAGAAATTTTAAGGGGTTGTGCAATTTACCCAACCTGCATGCGCATTGCATGCACATGGGCTAGGCTCGGAAGGCGGGCGCGAATCAATTACATGTTTGGGACACATGTCATGTCCCAATGCTTTGTTCTTGGCTTTGATTCCACCGAGACTCTTGGAGTGGGACTGAGGCTTGTGTGAAATTAGGGTCGTCTGATCATCTTGATCAGAGGACACTTGTAGCGTTCAGCTCCACCTCATGTTCTTCAGGCATGGTGGCGAAGGTAAGGCTCCAGTGAGCACAAGTAAGATCTATTGACCTCATGCAGATGCATGGATGGTTGGGGAAACTTTTTGGAAGTCTAGTGAAGCCATTGGTCAGAGGAGGGTGCTGCGGTGAGGCATGAAGTGTATGAGCAATGCATCCTCGTCGGCGGGGAGGCTCTAGAATAAAGCAAGGATGGAGGCTTTGATCATTGTAGGATTTTACATGTAGGGGTTAGTGAAGATAGCTGAAGCATGCATGAAATGAATGGAGGGATCATGTACGGAGAGTGTGGTGCCCTTAGTGGGTTCTTCTCCAACCATGGTCGGAGAAGAAGGCCTGGGGTGGTAGAGGTTCTGGCAGAGAGGAGAGGCGAGCAGAGGGTGTTGTGAAGGTGACTAGTGTGAGGTGGAGCATAAGAGGTAATTTGTGATGGGAGAGGATGCACGTGTACATAAGATTAATTAAAATAAAAATAAAGGAAAAAGAAGAATGAGGAAGATACCTGATCGGAGATGAATTGCAGATGGAAGAAGGACTGGGGTTGAGGTCAAGAAGACCTAGAGGTCTTCGCATGACGTGCTCAGCCAGAGCACGATGCTTACGACGAGCCATGAGCGGCTGTAACATGGGCCACTAGGGACATGGGTCATCATCGGCTTGAGGGGCCATGATCTCTAGTCAACTTTGTCCTCCTCTATCACAGGAGGAGGAAGATGGCTAGGGATCAAGACATGAATGGTGGACAAGGGATGAAGTGCCTGAGGGGGGGTTATAGGTTGTGGCGTCCGACCGTTTCTATGGTGGTGGGGAGTTTTTGCAACGGTTGTATGATGGCTCTAGGTCCTGGTCTATGTCATTTATGGTTGCTCGAGGGCGGAGGAGTTACGGCTACATGGGGGCAGTTTAGGTAGTAGAGAGGATGCAGAGTGAAGGAGCTAAAAATGGAAGGGAGAGCTGGTGCAGTGAGGTGTAATGACCTGCGAGGGATGAGCGGGGGGTAGAAGACGAAGTCCCGACCGTTGGATCTTGCGATCCAATGGTTGTGATTAAGGCGCAAAGGAACAAGTTGGATTAGGACAGAAGATCCAATTGAGTGACTGAGAGTGAGGCAGGAGCGGGTGGATCTAATGAGATTTGATGATCTCATCAAATAGCTGGAATGGAGGCATGAGGATGCAATAAAGATGGAGAAGAGAGGGGATCCTACAGTGGAGGATATAAGAGGCGACATGGATGAAGATGAGCAATTGGATGCTAAGCCATCCAACGACCCAGGTTAAGGCGGAAGTGTACGACTGAGATGAAGGTTGGTGAGATGGATCCAAGGGTAAAGAGATAAGGTGAGATGGGCGACTGAGATGAAGGCAGGTAGGGGCATCAAACGCTCAAAGGAGAGGCCGGGAGGCACACAGGAAGATGGGCCACGTGACGGATCCAAAGAGCGCCATGTAGCCCAATCACATTATTTAGGAAAGAGAAAATGAAGAGAAATTATAAAAAAATAAAAAAAAAGAGGAATTAGCAAAAAGTTAAAACATGAAAGTCTTGAGGAGATCTACAAGTCTCATGTTGGACAAAAAAGTTAAAGGAGATCAAATAAAAAGGAAATATTTTTGGAGGTATTTTTTGAAGGATTAGAAACACTTGATTTAATCGTTTTGTGATTTTTTGTGTTCTTGATTTCTTTTCAACACCAAAATAAATATCTATAATATTTAATCTAATTTTTAGGGAGTTTTTAATATAAAAATAAAACAAAGAAAATAAAGAAAATAAAAGTATTATTGTTTGTACAATAATTAGGGTTACTTACACGAGAAGGGTCTACTGCTAATTACGCAGAATTAGTGAAGATTTTGGTTAAGGTGTTTATGCTCCGAGGGTGAATAAGGAGTATAGTGATCATCATTCAGAGATTCATCACACCTCTATACTCAAACTGTGCTCGTCCTCGAGCTTCTATAGATTGAAGAAGTAGGATTAATTCCAGATAGTGCATGTGAATTTTCAAGGCTCAATTCATCAAAGACCCTCAATTTGAGTGATCCTAAAATTCTGAGCTCAACCATGCTCTATCAAATGGAATCAAACTTCTATAGTTTTCAGACTCTCCGTTTCACATATAATATAAGTATATGGCATTTAGTGTAATGCAATCATGAGAGTCGAGTCAAGATGTCAGCCAAGGTTCAAATCCAAGAGACTCTCCTCTAGACCTAATCCTTAACACTAGAGAATAAGTATGTTCTTGCATTCAATCCACCGTCTCATTGGTTTGTCAAAGTTGAAAGTGTAGATGAAGGTCAGATAATGGAGGGCATTGGATCATGTAGTTTCTTCTCTCCCTCACATTGGAACAAGGATCCTCTCGAGTGACTTATTAATCAAGACATGTTTTTTTATTTATTGATCAATGTGTCCAGCAAGAGAGCTCAGAGTCATCGGCACTTGTTTTCTTGGAAGTACACTAGGGTTTGTTTATTTTGAGTATCTAAGATACCTTCAACATCCAGACTTGTATCACTATACTATGCATAGCCCTTTTTTGGGTGCTAGCCCGACTCTTCGGTCCTTTTAGCTTTGGTCCAAGTGGACACATTGAAATCATTGGGAGTGCTCACCTTTGATTTCATTTCTATGAGATTTTTAATTGAGAGAGTTTTTCTTTCAATATTTCTTTCCCCATTTTTGGCTAGCTCCACTGCTTTTACCAAGAGTTGGCGCACACTGATCAACAATTATTATGTTTCATCACACCCTGACACATAGGTAAATATCAAACGATAGCATGAGAATGTGTTTGCATACTACCTAGGGATTGATAACACTCAGATTTCTTGAAGCCTTCATTGACTTTATCCCATACTCGAGCATCATTAAATCGGATCTAGACTCAAATCTCCCCTCCCAATCCCTCAAGTGATAAATCAGCTCATCTCATCGATCATGCAGATGTGAAAGTAATGTGTTGATCATACTCTTGGAAGGTAGAAATTGAGAGTGTAATATATCGCTCATATCTTTCAAACTAGGGAAGTGTGGATTATTAAGTTAAGACCCTATTGGCTAAGGCTAGTTAACTTAGACTCTCAAGATCTCAAAAATCAAGTGTCCTTGAATCCTTAAGCCTTGAGTGATAGTAAATGTGTCAGGAATACACCAACTCTAAAGTTAGTGAATTTTATGATTTTTTAATTTTACAATTTTTATGAGATTTTTTAATCTCTAGAGAAATAATGACCATCTCAAGCTCATATGAATAGTTGTATCCATTTCCAGCCAGCTTGGGTGTAAGTATGGACCATTAGAAGGCTACCCATATTACTTCAAGACAATGTCACTTGCATTGTCTTTTAACCACCCACTCTGCTAAGGGAGATTGTAGTTCCCTTACTGAAATAGAGCTACTCATTTTTGAGCTCAGTAGTCAAAATTGCAGCTAAAGAAAAGATTTTAATTATTCAGTTTTTAAGAATTTTTGAATAATGTTAATAGCAATTACAAATACAAGTTAGTTAGTCCTTCATTTTTTAAAAGATTTTTGAAAATAATTTCCAAACCATGTCACATAATATATAGTTTTTCAAAATATTTTTCAAACTATTTTCAAAATGAGTCAAACCACATTTTCAAACAAATGTGAAATATTTTTTTTAAAATAGTGTCACACAGTTAGAAATTTTTTCAAAGCCTTTACAAACATTTTTACAAAAATCAGTTCAAAAATATTTATACCCTAACCCCAAAATGTTTTATTTTTTTCCAAAATACGATCTATGGCTAAAGCATATATATAGTATATGGCATACCCTCTAATACTTAACCTTTTCTATGTCCTCATAGCACAAAAGTGATATAAAGCCATAACTCAGGTTAAAATACAAGGTGATATAGCAGAACTGACTCAGATGCTCCCCCATACTTAGGTTAAAATAACCTAAGTATACGAAGAATAAGAAGAGGTAAGCAAATATTTGACTCGGGCCTCCTATACTTAGGCTGTGAATAGCTTAAGTAGAGAATATGCAATCATGATAAAGGGACCCGCGGTGAATACTCACAAAATGTACAAGGTCCCCCCCTATACGTAGGCTCAAGAATAGCCTAAGTATTTGGATGTTGAATTAAGGATGGGGAAGCGATGATTAGTAGGGTTAGAGGGAGGAAATGGATTTTTAGGATGGTTCGAACTACGGATATGGAGAGTGGATATGAGATGGTTGGGTAGAATACACGGCTCAACCAAGGAAGAATTAACCTATAATTCACCAACACACACATCAATACTGTAAAGGTTCGACCAAATTTATATTGTCTTGTTTTAGTTGGTGATCATTCTGAAATTCAAGTTCATTATGCAAGGTTTAAAGATAGGTTCTGGCATTATCCTAGGGATACGTTCTCACCTCTCTAAATTCAATCACAGGCTGCATACAATGAGGGTATTCTAGCATTAGCTTAAGGTTATCAGTATATTAATGTGAGAGAACAAATCAAGTAAGCATCATCGAATCAACCACCCAAATTTTAATACTAAGTGATACATCAAGAGGGAGAGAGATTTAGAAAAGCCAATGCATTCATGAAAACCATGATGCAAGTTTGAGAGAAGACTTGCAATGCCTCCAACAATCTTCATGCATGCGCAAGGCTGTATTTAAATTTAGGCTACATGCATGCAAGTCGAACAAACCACACCTAAACATGATACTATTAGTGGGAAGATTTGAGTCAATTTTGGACAAATCAATCGATGTTTATGTATGTTTCAATGAGTTAAGGAGATGAAGGGAATCTCCTCGTTTCTTATTGTGTTTCCAATCCTACGAATCAAGCACAAAATATTTGAAATGAAGGAAGCTCGAAGAGTCACGTGCCTAACCTTAGCTTCGAAGACTCAAGTGAAGCCCCACATGGACAGGGGTAAAACAGACTCCACACAACACATGAAATGTCTAATTTCAACTTACACTCGCGAGCCCTCAAACGATGACCACTGGAAATGTTGTTATTACAATTATTTACAAAATAAATGCATGAACAGATGTCAATTAAGCTCCTTGACTTCTCTTGAGTTTCTTCTATGGCTCTTTGTAGTGGGAGCTCCCAACTCCATGCCTCCATGTCGATCGAGCGTCCACCATCTCCACAGACCCCTCTACAAAAGAAAATGTTAGAAAAACGTCAAGAAATTTAATCAAGAATGATGCAAAAACAATCACAACAAGAAGACCTACACTTTTGAAAATAATCAACTCAAATTAATACAATAAAATCCAATAGATAAATAAGGATAAACCGTATCACCAACAACAATGACAACTGATTTACTGCAAAATCACCTCTTTAAAAGTATTTTTTTTACATCGTAGTATAGGAGACAATTCCGGATGTCATGCAAAATACCACCCCTTTGAGTAAGCGGGTAATTATTTTACTTGGCAAGTCTACCAAGATCGAACACAGGAACATGAGCCTCCTCGCCAATTTATCAATAATTAAAGACTAATTTTGAGTGAATAAATTCAATGATCTAGATTCCTAATGAAGACATAATGCACATTAGAATATTGTAAAAAATGCAGACAAATTGGACGCAACAAAAGCATAGATAATATGCATAAAACGAATGAAGCCAATGATAATGCAAGGCCATGAAACACAGAATGACAATGCATTTTTTATATTTTATTTTATACAAAATAATTAAATGTAGGAAAATAAGATGTTACGAATGACATGTTGAGAAATGAGCAATTTTCATTTGGATTTTAGCAATGATGCAAGATTGCTATTCTATGAGGTATAATGATGCAAGCGCAAATATGCCCTTAATGGTCCAATCAATGAGCATAAATAAAGTATATCAATTTCAGTATCACTTGAGCATAAAGATAGGACATAGCTTTAATAATGACATTTAAATAAGGTGCAGTTGACACAATGATCAACTAGAATTTAACATGTAGGATAAGGTGACAAATCGATGAATAAGAGATGCCATTATGAAGAGAACCAATTTAGCAACACAATGACACTGAAATCAATGAAAACAGAGTTCATATGATGAAGATATTAAATAAATAGTGCAAGGGCATAAACGTGATAAAAATACGAAAAATAAAATGATGAAATATGCAAATAGGCCCTTTATTGGGGCATTTTTGTAATATTATAAAGTCGGCGGGGTGCCCTTGTAAATTTCCCAAGCACGGTACATGAGGCACATGCGCCTCGAAGGAGCTTTTTGCAATTCTTGAAAATTCTAAGGGGTAGTATGCAATTTACCAACCAAACGCACATTGCACGCATGAGGACTAGGTGTAGAACACGGGCGTGGATCGACTGCAGGTTCATGACATGTGGCGTGTCCCGATGCTTCATTCTTGGCTATGGTTACACCAAGCTGCTTGGAGCAGGACCACGACTTGCTTGAAATAAGGGTCGTTCGATTATCCTTATCGGACGAAACCTGTTGCGTTCGACTCTGCCTTGTCTTCTTCAAGCGTATTGGTTAAGACGGGGCTCCGGCGAGCCCCCGTGAGCTCCACCGACCTCAGATGAATGCATGGATGGTCGGGGAAACTTGTTTGAAGTATGGAGAAGCTGCTGGTTAGAGGAGGGTGTTGCGATAAGGCCTGAAGTATCTGGACGATGCATCCTAGCAGAAGGGGAGGTCTAGAATGGAGCAAGGAAGGAGGCTCCAATCATTGTAGTATTTAACCTGCAGGGGTTTAGTAAAGATAGCTGAAACATGTGTGAAGTGGATGGATGACTCATATGCAGAGAGGGTGGTGCCCTTAGTGGGTTCTTTTTCAACCATGGTCGGAGAAGAAGGCCTGGGGTTTTAGGGGTTTTAGAAGAGAGGAGACATGAGCAGAGGGTGTCACAAAGGTGATTAGTGTGTGGTGGAGCTTAAGAGGTGATCGGTGATAGGAGAAGATGCGTGTGCGCACGGGGTTAATTCAAAGAAAAACAATAATGAGTAATATGCTTGATCGAAGATGAATTGCAGATGGAGGAAGGAATGGGCTGAGGTCAAGAAGACCTCGGGGTCTTTTCACGATGTGTTCGTCCAGAGGACGGTGCTCACGACAAGCCATGAGTGGTCACAACTGAAGGATATGGAAGAATCCTTAAGCGCATCATGAAAGCGTGAGCATCACATCATATATGATCGGGATCGATTAGTCACACTAGTCGCTCGATGTGGAGGAATTTAAAAAAAAATAAACGATTAAACCACATGATTCAAGGACACTTCTCAGATCGTTTCATCTAAACCACATATGTTTAATTTTAAGATCCAAGAACACATCTTGGATCCAAGAACTCTTCATCTAATCCAATTATTTTTAATTTTAAGATCAAGTGGAGTTAAAAATCCCGATTTTATTCAGTTTATCATTTTTTAGTATTCATGCAAGAGCCTAATAAAGTTCCAAATCCGTTAATATCCTAAATGATCAAAATCAGAGGGAGAAGATGAGAAAGCAATGCAAGTCGAGAAATAATGATTATGAATACTCAGTCGGAAGGCTCACCTTGCTTCCCACCTCTCTCCATGTGGGGTGCTAAACTTAAATTGAAACTATCCTAAATGCATTGCATTGATGAAATCGTACTAAGCAGAAATTGCTATTATCGTAAAAATAATTTTGATTTGACTAGATCCAAGCATAGACACTATAGGCACATGAATTGGATTAGGATTGTGGACCTAAATTAATCAATCAAACAATACTAAATTTAATGGCTCATTCACATAAAATAAATGAAAAGAAAGGTGAAAAAACTCTAAATCACAAGAAACAAGTAAAACAAATATACAAATAAGGAGAATAAAAGAAGAATGCAGAGAGAACATGAGAAAATTGAGCGAGCCCCCAAGTAAATATACACTTGATAAAATATGATCGTAATGTTTAAGTGTCTTGAGAGTGTTCAACCTATATTACAACAACAATAATATGTCTCTCTCTCACAGAAATTAAAAGAAACTACACCATTAACATTCTAATAAACTCTCAGTCTTCGTTGCTGCTCTCTCCAATCGTCTGGTAAAGAATAGCCAATCTCCACCTTGCTCGGGTGCCTCGGTTTCTTAAAAAGCCATCCTCACTCAATGGGCCCTCGCAAAAAGTCAACAAAAGAGATGGACTAGAACAAATAAATAATTGTTGAAATAAGAAGAAATAAATATATAAAATGATATAGCTACTATGTACAAACTATCCTATGTAATGCTCCACAGCAACAATGTCAATTGTTGAATATGAAGAACTCAAGGTACCAAGGTATGATCTTGGAGGGCCAGCAGGGTCTAACAAATCAGATCCATCAACTGATGTATCGACCGCTATTACGATACGCAGTACCCGAACCAACTGGTATTGAACAACAATTAACCCATATATATGTGCAACAATGAAAAAATGTGTGCAGTTAAAATTTATAACAACTCTACAAGGATGTACATAGTGATAAGTGTGCATAGATTAAACTCTAGGGGACAAATTAGTAGGCATGTTAATTATTAATAATTATTGCTAAATTAGTAATATTTTTTACATTAGCTTTTTCCTTTTTTGTGGGGTTTAAATTATATTTAATTTTTATGAGTTTTAAGTTATTTTATATACTTAAAATTTAAAGTTTAAAATTATATATTTCCATTTTAATTTTGTAAAATTTTAATTTTCTTTGATTTTCAAAACAAAAATATAATTATATAAAATAATAATTATATAAGTAATAAATATGATATATGGTATATATAGGGTTTTATATTTTGAAATATACATAAATATACCAGAATAAAGAGATAAAATATTTTTGTGTTTTTTAAATTTTCTATGAATTTGGTAATTTTTATAGATTTTTTGCTAATTTTTATGTATTTTTAAAGCATTAGATATATCAAAATAGTGTAGTGTTTAAATATCCAAGATAGTTTTAGGTTTAATAAATACCAATAAGTCCAAAATTAATCTCAAACTATTTTTAATATATAGTATATAAAATTTAGAAAATTTTCAAACAAGAAGATACATTTTTTGATTTTTCAATAATTTTTATAAGTTTTTAGGATTTTATAATTTCTATGTTTTATATTTTGTATTTTTAGTGATATTTGGATATGTAATATATACTATAATAATATAGCTAATATATTTCTTAAGCAGAACAAAGTACATGTCTATATATTTCTAATAAATAGGGAAATCAATCAAAATATCATATAAAGATATATGTGATGAAATACAATATCATCTACTTACACTAATTTTCCTATAATATTTGAGCAATAAAAATATTTCATACGCTAAATAAACCCAAATATAAAAGCCACACTTCAGAGGGACTTGAATGTAATTTACAAGAAGTTTTAATTCATTTCACAATAGATCCTGAAAGTGCATGGTCATACATGCAAGAATCCCAAAAATGCACCTCACATGGGATGATACATGACGTGATATGGATAAGGACTAAAGTTCAAATACATGAAAGCTCAGGGGCTTTGTTGCAAATTATACAAAAATATTACAAAGTAGAAGAAAGTTTTAATATTAAAAATAAAATAAAAAATATGTGTTGGAGGGGCTAAGGTACAAAATACCCTATCATCATGTGATGATGGATGGTTGTGATTAATCCACTTAAGTTGATCTACGGTTGAGGCACACCAAAAACAATTTGTGGATTAGCGACTGAGATTAAATCCTATAGAGGATCAGATAGTCGATGCAGGCTTGATCTAACAATAGCTGTGCAATCTAGGAGAGGCGCTTGACCGGACAACATTGAAAGGCCCTGACAGATCAGGGAAGAACATGATCTTGGGGTTGCTCCAATTCATTGAATCTTCATACTATAGGACTCAATCTAGTTGTTAATATGCTCGATAGAACCTCGATGGTGTTCCGCAACCTCTAAGGTGCTCAGGAAGTCCAAGCCCCAACAACGGGGTCCTGGAGCTCGAGGAAGAAATCATGCACCTGGAGCTTTCGTGCGAGGTCTGATTACACCCCAAGGGGGGTCTTTGGAAGCATGTACCTGCACGGTTAGAAATACAAAGCAAGGTCAAAGCTCTCCACCCAATTATTGGGTGGAAATGAGGCAAGGCTAAGTGAGGCTTCAATGATGTGTGGAGGAAGGAGATGGGTAGACTCAACCTAGAGCAGATCAAGGTGACTAAGTGGAGCTGAATGTGTAGAATCAAAAGGGGAAGGTATGGAGGCACTCGGGTGGTCGAAACAAGGATAGAACAAGCATGGATAGTGGCTAGAGATATAGAGCTCCGACTAACTCTAATCTATCGATTGTAAACTAAAAATGACAACAAATGCAAGAAATAAATCCTGAATCAAAATTCAGAAAGGAAATGTGAGAAAAAGCAAGTAAACTTAAACCTCGATAGGGCTCTAAGAGCTCTAGAGAAGCCACTATAGGAGCTTTGGATGATGGGAACCACGCTCCACCGCCTTCTCCATGCTGCGAAATATGAGGAAAGTATTCCAGTCACAAAAAAACACAACAATATTGCTTCTTGGGGTTATGATGCACAAGAACATGTTAAAATTTGGAATGAAGCATGGAGGTGGAGTTAAATATCGTAGGTGAGGGGAAACTTTGCAAAGAGGATCTTACACACAATGAAGATCGATCAGATCTCAAGCTTGGGCGTGATTTAGGGAGATCAAATCAACAATTTTCATTCAAAGAGCCAAGAAAAATCATGAGTGGATCGAGCGTAAAAATGCAGGAAAATGGAGGTTGACGAGCTCTGACAAGCGCAAGGATCCAGGAGAGGTAGTTGACCTATAATCAATAAATGGAGTGACCTCATAGGTCCACATCAAACTAGATGAGGATACAATAGAAATGAATATAAATATTAATTTAATAAGAAATAATAAATAATTTTGTTAATTAAAATTCATAACATGAAAGATGCCTCTTTCTTTCAAACTATGTTATGTGATTTTTATTTATTTAATAACGTTATTTATTAAGTCTTTATTTTTATAAGTATAGTTATAGGTATATTTACATATAATTTCTCTATTTTGTTTTTATTTTGTATTTTTATTTTATTCCTTATATACATAATTTATATATTTGTAGTATATTTAAATATATATACACATATTTTTATTTTTTTCCTGATTTTATTTATCTACTTAAATATATATATATATACATTATATGTATAATATACTATTTATTTTAGTGTTTTTAATGGTTTTATTTTATGTCTTGTGTTTTTATTATGTTTTAAATAATATTTACAATGATTTAAAAATACAAGAATAGTAGAAATATAAAGGGTAAATTATATGAATAAAATATACATGTACATGGTAGAATATGACCTCATAAAGCTGGGTTTGCTTCTTAACTCTGTTTTTAGTGAAACCACATTTATTAGATATATAATTTAATTTAGAATACATTGCAGGTGAGTTTGATGAATTTTGAATTTATATGGAGAAGATATTGATCTATGAAGTTTGGTTTGTGGCTTTTTCACCAGTGTGTCCCAGTTGCATTGTGCGTTATGTTTATGTGCAATTATTTTTGTAATTTTTCATGAATTTTTTTGTACAAATTTCATATAGGTCATTGTATTATTGGAGGTGTATAAACTTAAGAATAAAATAAAGTAAAAATGGGGTTTTTTGAAGAATGAAAATTAGGGTTTCTATACATAGTGTAGACCCTTATCTCCCCCTACTTTATTCCTTATCGACCAAGTCAATATTGACTTGGTCTTCAGGTTTAGGTCAGTCAATATTTACAATACTTCCTTTATTGTATTTTCTTATCCTTATTCTTTTATTTTGGATGTAAATACAAGTATTTATATGTTAATATATGAGTGTTAATCTATGCAAGTTAGTGATATTTACATGTATTTTACTAGAGATTTGAAGGAAAAATAAAGGAATAAAGGTGAATGAATGAGTATTCATAAAACACATACCTTGGGCAAATTTCAAGTATTCCCTTCTTAATTATGGTAATTAAATAAGTGTCATTTGGTACAACTTTTATTTGGTTGAATATCTATTCCAATATTACAATTAGGACTCTGTATTTAAGCTTAATTTTAGAACTTATTATTTGATCATTTTGTTAAATCAAAAAATTCTATTGTTCATCACAGAATTCTCTATCAGAACAAATATCTATTTGTAATTTTATGACTTTTTATTGAGTTACTAAAAATGAGAGATTGAAAATCATTGTTATTTTTCCCATTTAGGTTGTGAAAATCATGATAAATCACCACTTGGCGAGAAAATTTCAATAATTTCAGAGGGCATGTTTATGGGCGGTAGACCTTGAATCCAAATTTCATAAAAAATGGGTATGTTTTGTGCTCTAAATAAATTGTAGAGTGTATTTTGTAATTGATCCATATATTAGATTTTGCAAGATTTCAACTCTCATAGATTCTGCACTTAAACATGTACTTGGAATAATTTTGGTTTGGCTTGAATGTACATTGTGCATTTATTAAGAATTAATAACAAACATTTACTCCATTTCAATAGAAAATTTATAAAAAAATCAAATCATGTAAGAAATTCTAAAAAATTAGTTTAAGTTCATTTCATCATTATTGAGATTCTTGCCAAGTTCATTAAATTTGTGTATTGTTTGTTCCCAAAATTGCATAAAACCCTCTAAAAATCATCCATTTTCATGCATGCATCTTAATTACTAAAAATAGAAAAAATGCATTATGTACAATGCATAAGCAATTTGAGAAAAATAGCTTTCTAGAAATTTAAGCTCATTTGTATACAAATGTGGATTTTCATGTTAGGATAATTTAACCTTAAAATTTCCCTCTTCAATGCATTAGCATTTTACATTTGATCATTGGGGATGTCTAGGTTGAAATACATAGAACCATGTTCCCTTTATCTTGATTGATTTATTTGTGTGGTTGGTTTTTGATTGATCTTTATTTACCTGATTACAACAATTCAACTAAATTAACTACGGGTAATTTGGCAATCATCATACATGCACATGAATACTCGGATGTGCAAAAGAAGGAGAATCTAAATCCATAGATGGACACACAAGAACTAGGGTAGGGCATGGGTCGGGTACGACTGAGGAGAAGGGCTCTCCATATGCACCCCTATATAATGTATGAGGGGGATAACCAAGAATCTTGTAGTAGGACATGATCTATCGAGCCTAAAAAAAGAGGTCTTGAAAGTGTGGGCGAGGTTGGCTGCGTACTAGAAGATGGGGACTATAAGCTCAAGGGACGATTGGATTGGTGAGATCCCTGTGAGCCGCCACATACAATATCTGTCATAACTATAATGGCAATATATAATGTTAATTATAAAATTATTAATGTAAAGAGTTTATGATGGAATATAAGAAAATTATCTACTTTACCAAATCTTAATTGTTAATCCTCGTGATTCGATTGTGATGAATTATAATCACTTTCATTGAAAGTGAAATTATCCAAATCTTCATTTGTAGTCTCCACATCTTTTATTAAATCTACACATATCATGTCATTATCCGTCAAGAGAATATCATCAATGATTGAACTACATCTGATATATTATTTTGCTCATAAGTAGGTGTAAAAGTTTAATCTGAACGATCTTCTACATGAGCCTCCTTTTTAGATACATAACTTTAAGAATTTATCTTTAAGATTGTGAAAAATTCAACATTTTATCTCTTTTTTGATACTTGCAAAACATAAGACATTTGCTCCACTTGTGGAGCAAGAATGAATGGTTCAAATCTTGAGATATTTACACCCATAACCCTGAGTAATTTCGTAATCATCCCATAAACCCTCTATAATCACGAATTACACTTGGGACCCTAGATTGGGCTCCGTTTTATACCCACAACCTTCTATTAGTTTAGTTCATTAACTCAACCATTTAAGTGAGCAATCTAACCAATCTCAGATCTAACGACTAGCATTAACCAAATAAAAAAAGAAAAAGAATTTTTCTTGCGAACAGAAGGGGGGAGTTGGCTTGTACGGAGGGGGGCTTTGAAAATTGGATGGAGGCGATGGAGGTTTAGGAGTGGGGGTGTTGAACTGGTTTTTGAGGAGGTCCTGTTGATTCACAAGGTGAATCAACAGTCGTTGAGTTGACCTCACACAAAACCCGAATTCAAACAACAATTAACCCACAAGTCAGAATCAATCAATGAAAAGCAATATGTGGAGTTAAAAATTATTATAACTCTACAAAAGATGTGTATAGTGCAAATAGTGTAGAGTGTCGAACATAGGAAGCAAGAGGTAAATCAGGGCAATGGTTGCTCAAAAATGAATGTTATGTATTGTCTATATGTGCTATTTTTTGTGGGTTTTTAATTTTATATTTTTATTTGATTTTGGATTTTATAATTTTAAATTTTTATTTTTGATTTTCTGATTTTTTATTTTCCTTTTATATTTTATATTATTATATTTTCTTTTTCTTTTAATAAGGATATAAAACTATATAGAGTATATATATATACAAGAGAGGTAGGAGAGAGATAAAATATGTAAAAAATTCAGAATACATGAAATAAAATATTTTTGGGCTTATTATATTTTTCTAATGTTTTTATGATTTTACTATATTTTTGTTATTTTTGTTATTTTTAAAGTTGAAAATACTTAAAACAGGAAGAAAATAAATATCCAAAATTAAATTAAAGATCATAAATATCAAACAGAGGCGAAAATTCTCCACATTAATTTTAAAGGAATATAGAAAATTCAAAAACAACGATTATATTTTTGTGATTGTTATGTATTTTCAATATTTTATAAAGGTTTTAGGGGTTTTGTAATTTTTATGAGTTTTCTTTTATATTTTTAGTTATTTTTGGTCTGAAGTTTCAAATCACATAAATAAATATAAATTATATTTTTTTGGAATTTTTTAAAAAGGTTTTCTAATTTTTATATATTTTCTAATGCAAATAAGGGCGAAAATGCATTTTTTTGAACTTTTATAAATAACAAAATGATATAAAAATGCAATTTAAAACTATAGCGTGAATGTGCAATGCTTAAGTATATTTTTGGGGTTTTTGTTGAGTTTTATACATGCATGAAATAAATGCAATCAACAAAGGGAAATTACACTACTGGTAGGGGTATTTGAGTAAATATATAAAAGTCTAGAGGCCAAAGTGCAATTTTCCCACAAAATATAATTGAATATTAAATCTCAGGACCAATCATAAATAACCAAAATCCCAAAGGTATCCTTGCAAAATATCCAAAATCTCACGTGACAGGCACGTGCCTGTCACGGACCAAATCACCATTATAAAAAATCCAGAGTCGGCTTTGCAAAATAACCAAAAAGTTATAACGGTATAAAATAGTTCCTGGATTAAATGACAATAATAAAAAGTAGATAGGGTCTGGCTGCAAAATGTCCCTCATGTGGTCGCCCACGTAAGGTGACGTGGTTCGGATGTGCGTGTAAATATGAGAAAATACGAGGTATGTTTTGCAAAGTATACAAAAATTAAATAACTGCAAATGAATGATTTAACACTATTTAATAAATACAAAACGGTGAGGATGCTGCTTGCAAAATACCCTCACCAAAGGAGCTCGCGGACAGCAGATCTTCTCCCACTTTCCATGTGTTGACTCCTAAGCGCGTGATGCTGGTTCACGTTGGACGACCTAGATTAGAAGATCCCCCGCAGATTTGATGGTGTTGAGCGGGGCTTGATTGGACGACGGTTGGCAAATCTGAGCGGCGGAGAATGATCCCACGACGGAGAAGCTATCAGAAAGAACATGGAAGAACCGACGGCAAGGCGACCTTTCCTGCCTTCGATCTCCCTCCTCCGACACTCTGTGGAGCTCCAAAATTGCCACGAATGTTCCTACAGGCATCCCCTAGGTCCTGGGAGAAAAAAACGTGTCCGGGTGCGCTGGCGTTCTCACACGAAGGCAGCGGAGCGGAGGTGTCCCAGGTGCCTCCGACAGGGGAAACGAAATTGCTCCAGCTGATGCTTTGACTTCTATACCTGCAATAAAGAGTTATGAAGGTCATGTGCAAAATGTCGCGACCTTCCAGAGGGGCAAAAGGGCGAAGATGACACAGATGGAAGCTCGTCGGAGCAAGCTCCAGCGGGGTGGTGGCGAGGTGAATGGTTAGTTGTGAATCGAAAGTGAAGGTGTGAATTTACTCCTAAGACTAAGGTGAATAAAAAATGCAAGAAAACTAAAGAAAAACGGACCTCAAGCCATGAAACAGCGAGATTGGAGCCTCATGGCCGTTGGCTGGAGATGGGGGGTTGGAGCCGCCTTGGCCTTTGCCCGGCCTCGCATAGGCTTGCTGGAGGAGACTTGTCATGCCTCCAGTCTTGAGCACCTCCAAAGGGAGCCAAATCTAGGGTCCAAAGAGGTTCAAAGGTGGAAGGAAGGATCGGAGGTGGTTTTGAACAAGGGTTGACAGGCTCCAAAGATCGAGGCTTAGCAGATGATGCATCGATCCAATCCTCGTGGTGAGATGCGGGGGTGTAAGGTCAATAGATGGGGAGAAAAAGTCGTCAAGGATTCGACATCAAAAGGTGAAAGACGCGACCTCAAAAAAATCGAGAAGAAGGGGGAGAAACGAGGTTCTAACGCACAACAGAGGGAGGGGTTAGACAACTGACCGGAGGTCAACTGTCCGAGCCACCTAGTTGGTCCACTTGGACCAAACAGGAAAAATCTCCAGAAAAAGACTTGTAAAATCATTTCAAAATAATAAACGAATTTGTTAACTTTATATTATTAAATGAAAAATATTTCTTATTTTCTGAATTATTTTTTACGATTTTTATTTATTTTTTCGAGGTTTAAAATTATAAGTTACCTTTTATGGCTTATATACATGTATATTCATATATATTTTTTAATATTTTTTATTTTATATTTTTAACTTTCTTAATTTTATTCATTATTTTATATATTTATAACTTATTTTTATACAATTAAATATATTTTTATTTTTATGTTTCTGATGTATTTATACGATTAAATAATTAGTTGTATTATCTATATAGGTATATGTATAGGCATTTTACCTATGTATTTTATACTAGTAATTTATTTTTATGTTTTTGTTGGTGTTTTATTACTATTTTAATATCTACATATATTAGAAATAATCTTTATTATAAAAAAATATAAAATTAAAAAAGTAATGAATAATAAATAAAATGAATATTTTAATCGGTATTAGTATACAATAGGGGTCCAAAACACAACTTTTAAACCGTAACTCCAAAAAATAAGAAACCACCTTCGTTAATTAGCTTATTATAAGTTATATACAATTAAATGTGATTTTAATATATTTTGATTTTTATTTGAGAGATATAGGTTTGGGAAGTTGGGATTTTGGAATCTTATTTAGGGTATATTTTGTACACTGTATATTATTTTTGTATGAAATCAATTTTGTATTTTTCTATGTTTAATTATCAGCAACTTTCATGTTCAAGATTTCTTTATTTGAAGTACCAAAAGTCGAACTAAAAATAGGTCTCAAAATGAATAAAGAATGAATTAAATAAAAGGGATTTTTATTGTATTTTGGCCCTTATCTCCCCCTACTTTATTCCTTGTCGACCTAGTCATCGAGATGACTAGGTCAAGGGGTTTCGGCTCATAAAATATTTGCAATATTTTATTCTTTTTCTTATATTTTCTTTAATCTATAATTTTGGCTTTAAAAACTGTATTTTATACAGTAATTACACAATAATGGATGAATGATAAAATGCCTAAATTAAACCTATTTACACACATTTACTGGGGTATTTAAGTCCAAAATGATAGAATAAAGATGATAAAATGAAGATTCATCATCCTCATATACTTGCCTTTGCTAGTCCCTAGCAAACACTTATGCAATAAGTGCAGAAAAAAGAAAAAAATGAAAGAAAAAGAAGAAAATTGGAATAAGTTTCATTGTCAAACTTGTCTTCACAAAATCAAAGTTTGGAGCTCAAGTCATACCTTTGGAATTTTAGTGTGGGCGGAACCTTAATGGGAATCGGATTTGAAATCCAACAGCCTTTGAGAATCCCAAAACCCTACTCAAGTCCCCTCAATAGTCAGGTCAGAATACTTCAACTTATATGCAAACCCTTATGACTATGAGTCTGACTCATACAGTGTACGTGATGGTGGCTCTCTCCAACTGAAATGACAAAGAGATTGACTTCTCCAGCATGACAACTCAATGATTCCCCAATCCAATAACTCATTCCTCGAGGAGCGGAGTATTCCCTTCTAAGTCAAGTGACAACCAACTCGAGGGGAGGGGGTGAAGAGAAGAATGGACGGTAGCCAGTATAGCTACCTATCCTAGGATGCAAGACTAGTATAGTAAATTCATCCAACTACAGGCTCACATGATTTGACTTTGAAGCTCATTGAGTATAAAACATATGTACATACTCCGACAGGCATTTTTATTTTGTATAGGCCTGTCCACTTTTTTGGAGTTTTTGCTTTTTACTTCTTTTTTTGGAATACTATTCACAACAACATTTACATAAGGAGTTTTTCATCTTGAGCCATTAGATTATCCCTCTTTTTAAGCTTTATTGCAACCCACACTCTCCTGTCTTCAAAATTCATCATCACTCGATGGGTTGGGGTGCACTTCCCTCCCTAGATGAGGACAAATGTTTCCACTTGTGTGCATCTCATACAGGCAAATCCAACCCCCTCACCACTCCAACTGAGTTAAGCCAAGTGAAAGGTGCAGGTGTCCAAGTTAGGTCATTATCGAGAAGAGTCATGCGTAGGGATGCAAACGAACGAATACGAATGCGAATTCAGGTCATACCATAACCATATCCATATTATTTTACGAATATGAATACGAATACGAATGTTACATGAATGTCAAAAATCAAGATCCATATCCTCAAAATACGAATACGAATACGAAACGAATCTTTTACGAACGAATACGAATATACAAACGAGTGCTAACTTTAACATGAATATTAAATTATAAATAAAAGTGTACCTAGATTATTTGATGACCACTTCCGCATAACTTCCACCTTTTGTTTAACTATATTGCATGATTCAAACAAGCATCATATGGTGTACAAAATCTACATTATATGCCATAATATAAGAGATCCTCTAGTGCAATCACATAAGAAAATGACATAATGGAATGAACATTAAAAGATTAAGATGCTATACCAGATCGGTTGTAGTTGCGAGGGAGGGCGAGGGAGACGAGGGAGGTGCCTGCCTCTGGCTGTGAGGGAGGACGAGGAAGGTGGGGGAGGGTGGTTGCGACTGCGAGGAAGGGCAAGGGAGACAATGGAGGTTGGTTGCGGCTGCAAGGGAGGGGGAGTTCGTTACGGCTGCGACGGATGACTGGGGAGGTGAGGCAGCGGTTGCGACAGAGGTTGGGTAGGCGAGGGTTGGGACTGGTTGACACGGGGATGGGGCTGGCAGCATGGGTGCTACAAGGGGGAGGCGGTAGTCGGCAGGGGTGGGGAGGCAAAGGGCGCAGGGGGGTGGCAGGGGGCGGGGGGCGCTGGGGGAGGCGTTGGTCGGCTGGGGGAGGCGGGGAGGTGAAGGGAGAGGGGACAGATGGAGAAGGGGGATGCGGGCGGCAGGGGGTGGAGGGGGTGGCGAAGGGTGCAAGGGGAGGCAGGGGTGGCGGGGCGCAGAGGACGCAGAAGGCAGGGCGACAGGGGGAGGTGGCGAGGGAGACGGAGGGCGCAGGAGGTGGTGGCTGATGGCAGCCAGCACGAGGAGGAGGGTAGGGGGAGGCGAGGGAAGCGGCTTGGGGGCTGGGTACGGGGGAAGAGGGCGTCAAGGGTTGGGATTGGGTAGGGATTTGGGTGGGGGCATATTATCCCAGATTTTTTTAGAAAATATGATACGAATATTCGTATTCGTAACCGTATTCGTAATTTTTTTCGTATTCGTATTCATATTCGCATTCGTTAACCCAGGATTCGTATTCGTATTCGTATCCGCAAATAATTCATTTAGAATATTCATATTCGTATTCGTATTCTCCTGTTTTAGAAAAACAAGAACCGTATCCTCTTAAAAACGAATATGAATACGAGCGAATACGAATATAACCGCATCCGTTTGCATCCCTACTCGTGATCCTTAAAGAATTAAGTCAACTAGACCTGAAGAACCTCAATTTGAGTTCCTATAAGGTTCCTATTATTAGGTAGATTTTAAGGTCCAACCAAGCTCCAATCTTCGGATTTTATTTAGACTTATTCAATTATCAAACTCAACCCAAAAAATGCTAATGCTACGAAAATGTTACGCAGAATGCAGGAAATGTTTTTGTGATGCAATTTTCAACGGTTTTGAACTTTTTATAGATTTTTGAAAAGATGATGCATATGCACTTTGTATTTTTCAAAAGGATTTTTCACATGTTTTTGGTATTTTAATTGTGTAAAAGTTTTGAGAATTTTTAAAAATAGAAGGTTTTGGCTAAAACTAGGTACACATATTTACATAGGGATGCATCTTATATTTACAAGAATTAGGATTTTAAGAATTTACAAAAGGTAAGTGGTCAATTATATATATATATATATGATTTTAGTGTGATGCCTATATTCCTCAAAATTATTTTAAATCATTTTGCAAATAATTTGGAAAACTATAGTCCAAAACAATTTTCACAAACATGTACATGCATTTGAAAATCATTTTCCAAAGGTTTTTCAAACAATATATATAGATTTTTCAAAATATTTTGCAAACATTTTCCAAACATTTGCAAATCTTTTTTCAAAAATTTTTATTTCACACAAACAAAATAAGTATTTAATATATATATATATATATTTTACAAAGGTTGAAAACATGTAACAAAGCATTTTCTAAATAGTTTTCAAAATATTTTTCAAAAAGGTTTTCAAACTATTTGTCAAACATTTTGCAAAAATTATTTCACCTGATTTATTAATTAGTAGATACAAAAAGAATTTGAGGAATAATTAACATCTTTTTGTTAAGATTTTTAATGAATTTTAATAGTATTATTTGTCATTACTATTATGAAAATACGAAAGTACGAGTTATGGCTAAAGTATATACGTAGTATATACGACTCCCCTATACTTAGCTTGAGCTATGTCCTCATAGATCATAGAGAAAAAGAGAAGACATAACTCGTACTGAGTATAGACAAGTCTAAAGAATAAACGAATGGAAATGAATGAATGAATAAGAAGTTGACCGTCCCCCCATACTTAGGATCAAATAATCCCAAGTATAGCAGCTTGTATACAAAGTAGGGAGGGTCAAGGGTGGGAATGAACAGATCATACTCAGACTGTCTCCCCCTATACTTATGGTAAGATATCCCTAAGTATAGAAAAGAAGAGGAGACAATGGAGAGGATCAAAGAATAGAAGACATCTGGGTGCACACCCCCTATACTTAGGACAAAGTGCGTCCTAAGTATAGAAGACTGACTAAAAGGGGAGACACCTTTTCGGAAGATAAAGAAAATAGAAAAGAAAACGAAGAAAAGAAGAAAAGAGATTCGAATATGGAAAAAGATAGAGAAGGATGTACACATCACACCCCCTATACTTAGGGTAAATAAAGCCCTAAGTATAGGCAACAACAGGAGTAATGAAACGGAACGACGAATGAACACTCGGCTTGTCCACCCCCCCCCCCCAATACTTAAGACAAAGTACGTACTAAGCAAGGCACACACAAGAATGGCGTGGATGAGCAAAACGAAAGATGGACAGAGATGAACAAAAGCGAATATACAAAAATGTGGATGTGGATCAAGAAGGTCGAAAGAAAACCTTCTTGCGAGACCGCTGAGTAATGGATCTTGTATGGTGCAAGTCGACATCAGGGTCCTCAGATGACACTAACCAATTAGGGTCAACAAGGTGTAGGTCCTCAACGGCCCTAGGGTGAAGAGGCACAGGAGGGTGAGTGGAAGTAGTACGACTAGGTCCGGCCTTGGGTGTCTCGCTTATGTCATCGTGAAAAGGGACGAACTCATCATCGGAAGAAGTGTAATCGGTGTTGTCCTACAAGGTCTTGTCCATGTCAAAACCAAAAGGCACGAACTCATCAGTAGAAGTTCGAACTATGTTCGTCCTCAAGAATCCCAACCGGATCGTTTTTCTCATCAAAAGGCCCGAATTCCTAAATAAAAGAAACCAAATAAAATTCGGCCTTTTCTGTCTCATATGAATCTAAGTGAATCGGAACAGACTTATCAGTAAAAATAGTCAAGTCATGTCTATCATATTTAGTCTCGGAATCTGTCCTTCGCTTAATGATGTCAATCATGTAAATCCCGCGGATGTCATCAACACAACGCTAATCACAGGAAGCAGAAACTCCAAGGTCTATGCTGACCGAGTCTTCCTCCTTGGAGAGGAATTCTCGGGTCTCATTTTCAGTCATAAAGAAAGTTTCTATGATATCTTCATATAGATCATAGGCCTCAGGGTCAGCCATAATAGGTGTAGTCACATCAGGTGCAGGTCTCTGAATGGTAGTGGGTGCAGTGATGACCACCTCGCTCTCATCAACAGGATGGAAGCGAATCTCTCCTGATCCATAATCAATAACAACCCTCGCAGAGGCAAGGAATGACCATCCTAGGATTATTGGAGAGTGCTCCCCTGTAGAGGTCTCTATGGTCAATACAATAAAATCAACATTGTAGCTCGTGCCTTGAATCGATATGACATCGTTTTCAAGGATACCCTTCGGCCTCTAGATAGATCCATCCGCAAATTGAATTATCATCCTGGTCTTCTTGAGAGTCCCTTAGTGAAGAGACTGTACCAGCGAGAAGGGTAATATTCTCATCAAAGCACCGCCGTCGAGGAGAGTGTGATCACAGGTAAAGTCAGAGATTGTGCAACTAATGAAAGGTGTGGCAATGTTATTTTTGCTAGGAATGGGATGGTGTGTGATGACGTGCACAATGGCCATGGTCACAATATGATGCTCAGATCTCCTCCTCTGCTTTCTCTTCTTATGATGAGGAGCAGATAATTGGGTCATGGCCTGTCGAAGTGGGGCATCAATGATCTCATGAATAGAGGCCACCACTTCAGGTTCAGTCAACATTTCTTTTGAATTTTTGGACCTCCTCTATACAAGGGAGAAGGTCGGAATCATAATCTACACAAGGCATGCCAAGAGTAGCCTATACAGCGGTATTTTTCAGGGTCAAAGGTGGGACAAGATGTGAAAGGTTGTGTGGTCAAAGGATCTGGCAAATGGAACTTCTCCTCACAATCTGACTCAACGAAAGGTCTCCCAAACTCTTTTTGGATTTTTAAAATTTTCTCCTTTTGTAGTATTTTTGGTGATTGCCAGCTCTCATGGAAATCCTCGAGTGAACTCATATCATCAAATGGTGGAGAATCATGGTCGCTCTTATTTATGCTAGTGAGGTTGTCAATCCTCTGTCTCATATGATCCATCATTTGGGTCAAGTGCTCAAGGGTGGACTCCATGAAAGGTGACTCCAACATATCAGTCTCAGGTGAATGTGAAGGGAAATGTGAAGGTGGAAGTGGATAAAAGTCCGAGGTCTGATACTGTGGCTGAGGGGGATATGTACAAAAGTCAGGAGAAAGGTACTCCTGGATAAAAGGAGGTGAACCGACTGGAGTAAACGAGGGATCCACAAAGCCCGGATAAAATACGCTCCAGTCGGCCATCTCGAAATAAGAGGAAAATGATCGGGAGAACACAACGGTCAACTCAAGAGAAGTGAGAAAAAGGTACAAATGCGCAGAGGTGATTTAGAATACACACAAGCAAGCACAAACAAACTCACACAATACAAACCCTTTATTCACCTACTCAACTCGGTAGAGACCGTAAAAGAGCGGTCTTTTTATCTTGTCTGTTTTAGAGTTAGGTGAGAAGTCCAAAAGTTGCACAAATACTTAGGGGCTGAATGGGATTTTGGCACTAATCCTTAGTGTGTGCGCGAGCAAGTAAAAGCGAAGACAATGAGGGGATTATTCGCCCCAAGTCAAGATTTTCTTTTTAGTCAATTTTAGGGTCAAGTAATATTAGCAGTCCCAATTTTATTGGTTATCACTTTTTTTAGATTTTGAATAAGAATGCACATGCCTAACGAGGAGTCAACTACTTTAAGCACCTAGGTGATCAAAATCAGAGGTAGAGAGGCAGAAAAGCAATGCAAGCAGTAAAATGACGATGTATGCTAAAGCGTAAATGCTCATCTTGCCTTCAACACTCTACATGCAAAAATGCTTAGCAGAATTGAAACCTATACTATATGCAAATGCAAGCCGATGAAATCGCCCTAAATTTTAGAAATTGCTATTATCGTGAAGAACCAATGTTAATGACTTAGAATGGAACCGAAGTGTCCGGTCTTAGTGTCTCCTCTGTACCCACCACAATAGGTCCTGCAAGCGCTGTATGGAGAACTCTCGCAGCACGGTGGTTCCAGGACTAAGTGAGAAGCAATTCAAAATTTAACCAAGTCCAAATGAGACTATACGTACAGGCAAATGTAATTAAGTGTTTGGACCAAATGTTATTGACAAGCAGTTCCTAAAACTAAGGATCAATCACACAAAAGAAAGAAAACAAAATCGGGAAACAAAATAAAAGAAGGCGATGAAAATCTATAAAACCACGGTGAGACCCCAAGTGAACAATCACTTGGAAATTGGGCCCGAAAGTTCAAAGTCCTGAGTACATGTATTATTACAATAATAGTAGTCTCTCTCTCAGACAAATTACACAAATCAATACAAAAAATGCTCAAAAAAGTGATTGTCTCCTTAAATCCTCCAAGCTTCCCTTGATGCTAGGAAGTCTCACACCGCCATCATGTGGGTGCATAGGCGCCTTGAGTAGAGTGCCTCTCTCGATCCGCGATTCCTCGTACAAAGTCAACAAGAGAGGGTGATTAGACAAGTCAAACAACTATGTCAAATAAATAAGCAAATAATGAAGGCACAAAAATAGTCAAACAATCACAATCAATCAAAAATCCCAATCTAAACATTGTTGTTCCTCGATAACGGCGCCATTTGTTGAACTGATTTTTGCGGAGTTCGTGTTAATTCACAAGGAGAATCAGCAATCGTTGAGTTAACCTCACACGAAACCCGAATTCAAACAACAATTAACCCACAAGTCAGAATCAATTAATGAAAAGCAATATGTGGACTTAAAATTTATTATAACTCTACAAAAGATGTGCATAATGCAAGTAGTGTAGAGTGTCGAACACAGGAAGCAGGAGGCAGATCGGGGCAATGGATGCTCAAAAATGAATGTGATGTATTGTTTATATGTGTTATTTGTATGGGTTTTTAATTTTATATTTTTTATTTGATTTTGGATTATATATTTTTATATTTTGATTTTGTGATTTTGTTTTTTCTTTTATTTTTTATATTTTTATATTTTCATTTTATTTTAATAAGGATATAAAAACTTTATAAAGTAAATATATATACAAGAGAGGTACGAGAGAGATAAAAATATGTAACAATATTCAAAATACAGGAAATAAAATATTTTTGGGCTTTTTATATTTTCTAATGTTTTATGATTGTACTGTTTTTTGTTAATTTGTTGGTATTTTTAAAGTCAAAAATACTTAAAACAGGGAAGAAAATAAATATTCGAAATTAAATTGGAGATAATAAATATCAAACAGAGGTGAAAATTCTCCACATTAATTTTTAAATAAATATTATATAATATAGAAAATTCAAAAACAAAGTTTATATTTTTGTGATTTTTATGTATTTTTAATATTTTATAAAGTTTTTAAGGGTTTTGCAATTTTTATGAGTTTTCTTTTATATGTTTTAATGATTTTTGGTGTGAAGTTGTAAAATACGTAAATAAATATAAAATATATTTTTTGGAATTTTAAAAAAGGTTTTATAATTTTTTATATATTTTCTAATGCAAATAAGGTTGAAAATGCATGTTTTTGAATTTTTATAAATAATAAAATGACACAAAAATGCAATTTAAAAATATAGCATGAATGTAAAATGCAACAGGAGCTTAAGTATATTTTTTGGTATTTTTTCTAATTTTATAGATGCATGAAATAAATGCAATCAACAAAGGGAAACTACACTAATGGCAGGGGTACTTGTGTAAATATATAAAAGTCTGGAGGCCAAAGTGCAATTTTCCCACAAAAATATAACTGAATATTAAAATCTCAGGACCAATCAGAAATAATCAAAATCCCAAAGGCATCCCTGCAAAATATCCAAAATCTCACGTGAACACCATGTACCTGTCAGGGACCAAATCACAATTATAAAAAATTCAGGGGTAGCTTTGCAAAATAACCAAAAAGTTATAACAATATAAAATAGTTCCTGTGTTAAATGACAATAATAAAAAGTAGAGAGCATCTGGCTGCAAAATGTCCCTCATGTGGTTGCCCATGTGAGGTGACGTAGCTCGGATGTACAAGTAAATATGGGAAAATACGAGGTTTGTTTTGTAAATTGTACAAAAATTAAATAACCCGCAAATGATTTATTTAGCACTATTTAATAAAACAAAGACAACGAGGGTGCTGGTTGCAAAATACCCTCACCAAAGGCATTGGCGGATGACAGATCTTCTCCCACTTGTCACGTATCGACGCCTAAGCGCGATGCCGGTTCGCGTTGGACGGCCTAGATAAGAAGATCCCCCGCAGATCTGACGGTGCTGAGTGGGGCTTGATCGGCGATGGCTGGCAGATCTAGGTGGTGGAGAATGATCCCACGGCGGAGAAGCTATCATGAAGAATAGGGAAGAACCGCCGACGAAGTGACCTTCCCTGCATTTGATCTCCCTCCTCTGACACTCCGTGGTGCTCTAGGTGCTGGGAGCGAAAAAAATCGCCGGGGTGCACCGGTGTTCTCGCACGGAGGCAGCGGAGTGGAGGTGTCCTAGGTGCCTCCGGCGGGGGAAACAAAATTGTTCTAGCTGATGCTTTGACTTCTATACCTGCAAGAAAGAGTGACGAAGGTCACGGGCAAAATGTTGCGACCTTCTAGAGGGGCAAAAGAGCAGAGATGGTGTAGATGGAAGCTCGCCGGAGCAAGCTCCGACGAGGTGGTGACGAGGTGAACGGCTGGGTGTGAATCGAAAGCGAAGGTGTGGATCTACTCCTAAGACTAAGGTGAATAAAAAATGCAAGAAAAACACGGAAACCCAGACCTCAAGCCGTGAAACGACGGGATTGGAACCTCACGGTCGTTGGTCGGAGATGGGGGGTTGGAGCCACCTTGGCCTTCCCCCGACCTTGCCTAGGCTTGCTGGAGGAGACCTGTCACGCCTCCGGTCCTGAGCACCTCCAAAGGGAGCCCAAGCTAGGGTCCAAAAGGGTTCAAAGGTGGAAGCAAGGATCAGAGGTGGTTTTGAACAAGGGTTGACAGGATCCAAAGATCGAGGCGTAGCAGATGATGCATCGATCCAATCCCAGAGGAGAGATGCGGGCGTGTAAGGTCAATAGATGGGGAGAAAAAGTCATCAAGGATTCGACATCAAAAGGTGAAAGACTCAACCTCGAAAAAATCGAGAAGAAGGGGGAGAAACGAGGTTCTGATGCGCAGCAGAGGTGGGGGTCAGACAGTTGACCGGAGGTCAACTGTTCGAGCCACCTGGTTGGTCCACGTGGACCAACCAAAAAAACCTTCGGAAAAAGACTTGTAAAATTATTTAAAAAATAAACGAATTTATTAGTTTTAGGTTATTAAATTAAAAATATTTCTTATTTTCTGAAGTATTTTAATATGATTTTTATTTATTTTTTCGAGGTTTAAAATTATAGGTTACCTTTTATGGGTTATATATTGGTATATTCATCTATATATTTTAGTATTTTATTTTTTTATTTTTAATTTTTTTATTTTTATTAATTATTTTGTATATTTATAACCTTTTTTATACACTTAAATATATTTCTATTTTATTTTTTTGATGTATTTTAAATGATTAAATAATTAGTTGTATTATCTATATAGGTATAAGTATAGGTATTTTACCTATGTATTTTATACAAGTAATTTATTTTTATGTTTTATTTGGTGTTTATTCCTATTTTAATATCCACATATATTATAAATAATATTGAAAATAATATAAAAATATAAAATTAAAAAAATAATGAATAATAAATAAAATGAATATTTTAATCGGTGTGAGTATACAATAGGGGTCCAAAACTCAACTTTCAAACCATAACTCCAAAAAATATGAAAAAATGTACATAAAATTCATTACCGAATGTATATCTATACCTATAAAATAACTTTCGAAATTTATAAATCCGGTAAATTCTTAAGTCTTGTAAAGAAATAAAAATAAACACGCTCGTGTAAGTAGTTTTATATATTATACTTTGAGTGATGAAATCCATTTTCTTTACCAAAATTCTTTTTATAAGAATTCCTTTTATTTGCAAAAATTCTTTTTTATAAAAATTCTTTTTATTTAAAAAGATTATTTGGAAATTTCATCATTCTTCCTGCATTGTACATAACATTTGCATAACATTCATATTCTTTTCAATAGAGCTTGATGATTGAACAAGTCTAAATAAAACCGAAGATTGGAGCTTGGTTGGACCTTACTACACCTAACTGCACTGGAACCTCATAGGAACTAGGTTTAAGGTATTTCAGGTCTATTATGACTTAACTCTTTGAGACTCAGGGTTGGGTTCAAGTCACCTCAACTGACTAATGAGAACTTTTCGAGACGCACACATGACTCTTGTCGGTTGTGACCTAACTTCATTAATTAGCTTATTAAAAGTTATATACAATAAAAGGTGATTTAAATATATTTTGAGTTTTTATTTGAGAGATATGGGTATGGGAAGTTAGGACTTTGAAATTTTATTTAGGGTATATTTTATATAATGTATATTATTTTTGTATGAAATCAATTTTGTATTTTTCTATATTTAATTATATACAACTTTCATGTTTAAGGTTTCTTTATTTGAAGTATAAAAATGGAAATAAAAATCGGTCTCAAAATGAATAAAGAATGAATTAAATAAACGAGATTTTTATTGTATTTTGGCCCTTATCTCCCCCTACTTTATTCCTTGTCGACCTAGTCATCGAGATGCCTAGGTATTGAGGTTTCAGGTCATAAAATATTTACAATAATTTATTTTTTTCTTTTCTTTTCTTAATTATATAATTTTGGCTTCAAAAATTGTATTTTATACAATAATTACACAATAATGGATGAATGATAAAATGCCTTAATTAAGCCTATTTACACACATTTACTAGGGTTTTTAAAGCCAAAATGATAGAATAAAGGATAAAATGGAGATTCATAGGGGGGTGGGGGGCATGGGCTTGGAGGTCGTGGTTGGAGATGGAGGGGCAGGAGGGGTGGCTTGCAGGTCAGGGTTGGAGGCGGTAGGGGTGACCTAGCTTGCAGGTCATGGTTGGAGGCGGCGGGGGGTGGAAGGAGGGGCTTGCAGGTTAGGGTTGGGGGTCGGGGATGTAGGCAGTGGGGGTAGGTATGTGGTTAAAGCCGGTCATCAGGCCGTTGATACAACAAAGCTACTGACGTTCACAGGAGCTTTGGGCGGATATTACACAAACTTGATTTTGCAGATGCAGCATTTTTTAAACAATATTGACAAAATCAAAATTAAAATAATGGAATTTATAAATCATATAATCTGATAGTGGAATAAGCTAGAAATTTATGAAGAATCGAGATCTGATGACCACGATTTGGTGTTCCGCCTCAACGACACAATGGTGCCAGAAACTTTAGCTCGGCGAAAATGGCAGTAGAGATCTCGCCTCCTTTCTTCTCATCAAGCATATTCTATGGAAATCTCGCCTCTTTCTTCTCTTCAACGGCAAAGTGGTGCTAGAAATTTAGCTTTCTCTCTCTCTCTTGATGATAGTGGATCAAATGAAGTGAACCCACAAGATTACTGTATATAGATGGAAGGAGGAAGGCGATGAAGGGAAGATGGCATGGCTTCGGCTGTTTGGGGCGGAAGGGGGGCTTGCAGGTCAGGGTTGGGGGTCAGGGTTGGAGGCGATGGGTCAATGGTGGAGGCTATCCAGGGAGGAGGTAGTTGGAGGGGGAAGGAGATGGGGTGGTAGTCAGCGGAGGATGTCGATGGTGGGAAGGGGTTGCCTGGATGGAGGAGGAGGAGATCAGCAGGGGGATGGCTAGTTAGAGGAGGAAGGGGGGGTGGCCATTTCTAAATAATGTGAACTTAAAGGGTATAAAATGTAAAATACTTGACGGATACCATTATAGTTAATGGAAAAGTAGATGGAAGTTAACACGGGGTTATGAGTGTAAGAGTTAAAAACTATTCGGGATCCTGAGTGTATTTCATAATTATAGAGGGTTTCTGGTGTAATTACGAAATTATTAAGGGTATGGGTGTAAATATACCTCAAATCTTTGTATATATTTTTGATGTATAACATAAATGACATTATTTCTTCTATCTATCACTATGCCTTCTTTTGGACCATACTAATCACACAAAAAAAGAATGACTTTATTTTGACCTGGAATATTGTATTCAACTTCCAGATCTTCCTTTGAAATTCTATAATAGTCTAAATTATTCTTTCCTATAAAAAGATCCATGAAGCATTACTCCATAATTTTGAGTGGTTACGTTTCTATCGGAATTTATGATAAGAAATCGATAACCATTACTCCAATAACATTTGTTTGATAGAACCTTATACACTGGACCTTCTGAAAAATATTTTAAAATCATGTAACTATAATTAATATCATTAAATTATTTTATTCGGTTCTTCAACCATCCTGAAAATTTATCTTATATGTGCTTACAACCTGATCATCTCCATAAATTAGGCTTTTCGATAATTTTCTTCTCAAATTCTCTAAAATAAATGCACATAAATTGAAATTGAGGAGAAAAAATAATTAGTTTTTATAAAAAAATTAGAGACAGATACATGCCTAACGTATGGTATTATTTCCTAACAATTATCCAGATTGTCAGGGAAGTATCTGGCATAAAATTTACATATATATATATATATATTGAGAACTTATAGATCCTTCAACTCTACTTTTGTTTCACACTTTTCTTTTCAGAAAGAACATGAATCTACATATAATAGCTCATGTATTTTAGATAATAAAAAATATCAAAGTAAGAAAATAGTACAAACAGACATCTTTCAAATGGATACATCCATCAGTACTTAATGGGCCCGCCAACCCCTGACCTCATATGAAGGATGAATCATCAGCTGCTCCATCAAATAAAAAAGTACCGTAGGAAATATTTTCTCCATATTACACATAATCATAGGAATATTTTTTCAATATGTTCCACCTCCTCATTATGAATGCACGGGGATCATATAATATGAAAGAAATTGCTGGTGTCGGATAGAATATTGATGACATCTTTTGGTAACAACCATCTGAATACTAATGGTAGCAGTATTTTCATAAATATGTAACAGTTGTGACTTTACATTCCTTTAAAGGGGAATTTTTTCAAATCGACATGATTTGAAAAATTGGAGGTGTATCCGTCTGAAAATTTTTATTTATGACCATTCACAGACATTTATCACTTGATTTCTATCCAACTTTTACTTTTCTTTTGGAAATTCAACCCTCCCATTATCGAGATCCCTCATATATTACTCTGTATAATTGTAAATGATCTTAAATCATGATGAAAATTTATCATATCTTTTGTACTGCCAGTGAAATTTGTAATTGTATAAAATATGTTTTCAAAGATATTTTTCATATATGCACAACATCTAAATCGTGTTGTATCATAGTTTGCTCAAATATCGTAATTCTCAAAATATACTCTTCTTAGTCTAATTATAAGTATCACCAAAACCATGTAGAGGTTGTGTATTTTCCCCATTTCCCATGATAAAATTTTCAAATTCCTTTAAACATGATAATATCATCTCACCGATCTTAATAGTTAGAGGATCTGACACTTCAAATGTATTGCTCTTAAATTCTTGGTTTTGTCTCTGGTACTGTGATCTTTGAAAAGAAAACATCTATAACAATAAAAAATAAGGCTTAAGACTGTGTTGAAGTTGAAAAGTTTTTGTACTCTCCATACAATAAGGACAACTTTTTTGTCCATTTGTACTCAATCTCGATAACATCTCAAAAGTTAGAAAGTCATGTATTCTCCAAAATAGGGAAGTTTTCATATTGAATGCTGACATTTATTGACATCAACTCCATTGAGCCAAAGAGTATTCAACTCATCTATATGAAGACGTAAATACACATTGATGTATTTTTTGGATGGATAAGTCTTGCACCAACAATGATAAAAAAATTAATGGTCTCTTGTTACACAACAAAGAGGTAGATTGTAAGGTATTGTCAATATTGACCAACAAAAGTAATCTTTAAATCTACCATGCGGATTAAAACTGTTTGTATATAAACCAACAATGCAATTCCTTATTTTATCTAAAAAAAGAAGGGAAAGTAGACATCAAGGTTTTCCAACAATAGAACTCTGATGGATATTCCATATACTCTTCACGATAATGCTTTGCATGCCATAACATCTATTTAGTTATTTCCTTATAATAATACAATCGCTTCAATCTTGGTATCAATGAAAACTAACGTAAAATTTTTCTAAGAATTTTGTATCCACTTTTAGTCGAGTCCTTAAATCCTGGCTCATCATATTCTGAACAATGTGTCAAATGCTCATGTTCACAATAATATAAAATATGGTGATTTATGCAACAATCTATTTTAACTTCTGCTAAATCCATCTTCCACATCATTTTCTTAATTTTATAATAATTTCTAGGTAATTCCACATCTTCGGGTAACATTTTCTTCATGATTACCATCATAGTATCAAAATTCCTATTAATCATATTATACTCCATGTTAATAGCTAAAATCTCTAAAACTATTAAGAGTTTTGAATATGTCTTACAATCGGACCATAAAAGCTCCTCTATCATTTTCAACAACTCCTAGAATCTTTCTAACTCATCGTGTGATTCCTCTTCATTAGGACAGTTAGGATTAAACTCTGATCCAACAACATCCATAACCATTTCTATAAATGGATTAATATTGTTTGAGTCCTTTGTTTCATTGATCGTATAATCAATACCTTCTTTGTACCTCCATTAAATATGATAACACTCTATAAAATCATTTTTATAAAGATATAACTGAACTCCTTAGATTTTTTTTGAATAGACGACACTTTTGACAAGGAAACAAGATGGTACCAACTGAATCCTAAGAAAATTCCACAAATTCTCGAACACCTCTTTGGAAAGTCTTTAAAACACAACCATCATGTGCGCATATGTGCATCCAATCCATATTCGTCATCGTTGTCAGCTGAATATAATTGTTTAAGAGGCCAGATGATAGGGGAAGATTTATCGTAGGCTTTATTTTGAAAAAAAACCTAGAAAATCTAAATCCTAATCCATTGTTGACGTAAACCTATAACATTAGCTCTAGGATATGATAAGAGAAGTATTTTCTTTAAGTTATCACTTGAGCCCATCCATAAGGATTCGAAATTATTGCACTGTGATTATTGTCATATGATAGTGGCGGGCCGCGGACCTACCCTTTTTATGTTGTCTAATTGACTGTTTCGTTGCAGTCAGATAGATCCGCGTCGATCAAAAGTTAACCGCATGGATCGATGAATCGTCGAATGAATTAACGTGCGGTTTTATGTTTATTTAGCCTGGGCAAGCCCCAGGGTCGACTCAAGGAGGCAAAGGAACAACTCGGGATCAAGTTAGAGGGATTAAATCGTGGTTTTCCAAGTGGGATTTTTTTGTTTTTATGCAATAAAATGCCAAATGCAATGATACTAATGAACTAGGTTATTAAGAAAATCAACAACTTAGCCAAATTTGATTTTAATGTGAAATTAATTCAAATTAACCAAATTATATTTTACCTACAAACCTAATTCAATTATTAATGAATAATGGATTTTTTGGAATTTTTGGATTTAAAATGCACAAATGAAAAATGCAAATTTTGTGGGGTTTTTATACAATTTTTCGTGCAAATAATATGCAAAAATTATGACAAATTTACTGGAAGATAGACATGATGAAATAAAGCTAATTAATACTTTTGGAATTTTCTGCTTTTAGATTTTTTATGAATTTTTTATTGAAAATAGAGCATCTGTGAGTATTTATTTCCTAATAAATCCACGAGATCAAAATATCCAAAGACCTATTTATCTCAAATAGACATTTTAATAAGGAATCCAAGAACTTTGAAATTTCTCAAAAATTTTATTCGTGGAATTAAATAAAAATCAATTACAGAAATCACTCTACAATTTATTTTATGAACACGACAACTCCGAATTGGACGAAATTTGGATAATAATTAAAGAACACTTAAATACATCATTCACAATTTTTCACAATTTTTGGAATAATAAATGACTATGTGCGAATTTCAGAGCATAATTGGGCAAAATATTACTCAATTTCAATCTCTGATTTTTAATAAAATATCAAATACTCACAAAAATGTAAATAAATAGGCAGGAGATAAAAAAATTAGTTGATCATCAACATGCTATTTTTTATTGAATAAAAAGATGCTAAATAATTGTCCAAATTAATAATCAAAGCTAGGGGTATCTTTGTAATACAAAAATGAAAGAAACAAATTGAAATGTACCTAAGGGCACTTTTGGAATTATTAAAACATGCAGGACAATAAGGGCAATTTTCACAAAATAAAAAATAAATGCTATGACCTTCTCTTCTCCCCTAAGATAGGGCACACGACGTTGGAAGAGCGGCTAGGGCACGGCGCGGAGGCCAGGTCGCAGGTCGGATCGCGAGGGGCGGTCTGGATCGCAGCAACGGCGGGGGCTTTGGCGTTCGAGCGCGGTGGAGGCAGGGACAGGCGGCGCGCTCGCGGGCGGCGCGCGAGGGGCGGCGCGCGGCCGTGCAACGGCTACGGCAGCACGGGCGGTGAAGTGCGGCAGGAGGCGGCACGCGGTGCGCGGGCAGAATCCCGCGGAGGAGGGCGGAGGGCCTTGGACGGGGCGGCGCACCTAGAGCGGTGGCGCGCCTGCGGACAGTGGGGCGCGCGGGGCTGGAGCACTCGCGGCTGGCCGCGCAGCGGATGGTGCAAGGACGCACGAGCGGCCTGGAGGAGTGCGCCGTCGTGGGACAGAGGCTGCTCTTGGAGCCGCGGGACGGCAGGTGGCAATGGCGGGGGAGGGGGCAGTACGCGTCGTGCGCGGCGAGGGGCGGCCAGGCCACGGTTGGTGGAGGGGCGATAGGCAGCTGGGAGGTGGTTGGCAGGGGCAGGTCGGCCGTGCAACGGCTGCGGTAGCAGGCTGTGCAGGTGGTCGGAATGGCCAGGGAGGGGACGGCCACGGCTTCTTCCCAGTGTTGTTTTTTTTTATTTTTTTATTTATTTTGTAACGAAGATGTGATATTGTGAATAAAAAATGGTAGTGATGGTGGTTGAGGTGGTGATGATATGTTGTGAATGTTTGGGTGATGAACAAGATAAACAAATGTTAGATAAATGAAATGACAAGGGCATGATAGAGAATACTTATTCGTCGAAAGTGGAGCTGCGTCGTGCGACTTCCGTCGTGGTCTCAAGGAGATGGCGGATGCTCCGAAGTTTTGGCAGCCGATGTGGAGTTTTGCTGCAACGTGAATGAAAAAAATCCACGGATTTCGCCGAAGGGAATAGCCATCGTTGCTCTACCTAAATGTTTCGCAACTGTCACCTACAACACGTGGGGGCTGATAGTTCTTGTCTCTCAATGGGGTATGGAGATGAATGAAGGAGGAGAGGAGAATATAGAAGAGGGGAGGGAGTTGAAAAATAGGTGGAGAAGATGGAGTAGTGGGAAGTTATTGGTTTGGAGTGGAAGACAAGTAAGGGAGAAGAGGTAAAAGGGGGAAAAATAATTTATTAATAAAATAATGGGATTTGTACCCAACAGACCCTATAAACTTTTTAAATTACCTCTATGACCTTTTGCACAACGTAATTACCCCCATTGACCCTGTAAATTACCCCACGAACCCTCACGGGCTTCAAACAGACTACCCGAAAGGTCCATGGGGTAAGAGTCGGCAAGTTTATGAGGTTGAGGGGAGAATTATGTTGTTTCAAAGGTCGTGGAGGTAATGATAAAGTTTATAGGGTTTGCCGGGTAAAAATCTCTAAAATAATATAGTAGGCTACTAAAATGATTAAAATAGTAATAATAAAATAATAATAATAATAAATCTAAAAATAATAAAATAAAAATCTGAAAATAATAAAATAATGGGGTGACATGTGGCGGCTCCAGGAGCTGCCACATGTCGCTCCAAGAAAATTCAAAAATTAAATATAAAGAAAATTCAAAAAGAAATAACAAAAGGGATTAAATCAAAAAGTGGTCAACATGAAAGTTGCTCGTCTCGACGAGATCTACAACTTTTGTGAAGGGCTAAAAATCAAAGGAAGTGATATGTACAAAAATGTATTTTTGGGCGGTACCTTATAGATATAAAATACCGCATTTTATCTTTTGTAATTTTTTGTCATTTTTAAATAAGAGAAAAATCAAAATAAAAATAGAGAAAAAAATGAGAAGAATATTTACAGCTTAATCTATTTTTTTGGATTTTTCATAATGAAGAAAATAAAAGGATAAAATACAGGGGTTAATCAGTCAATTTGTACAATATACAAAGGGTGCCCAAAACCCAAAGTTTTGCATACGAGCTCCGATTTTAATGAAATTGGTCTTGTTTCGAAGGTATTTGAATGTATATTACTTTAAAAGTGAGTAGACCTAAATCGGACATTGTATGAGAGAGATATGACTTTAAGGCTCCTAGTTTCAAACTTGGATTAGGGGTTTATTGGTCAATTTTGCCAGTTAGTATTTTTTGATATTTTTCTTTAATTAGTGTTAGTAATATATATACTATGGAGTTGATTTTATTGGATTTGGACTTAGTATAAAGTATACACAAATAAGGTATTTTATCTAATATACAGGTGAATATTTACAAGTGAGATTGGCTTCTTATTTTATGCAAATATGAATACTAAAATGCAGATATTATTCACACATGCATGAATGCTAATTATGCAATATAAGTGGAAATATGCAGCTAATCAGTCGGGAACAAAGCTCTATTTTTAACTTTTAGAGTGATGAATCACAGATTCATCAACCCCCCTATACTTAAACCTTGCTCGTCCCCGAGCAACTAAAATGAAATACAAGAGTGAAATGATTTTGGGTTCCATACCAAGGTCATGAACAAAAGGTGAAAATTGAGCTTGACTCGACCTTTGGATTAATTGTGTGGTGGAACCTTATTGGGATCTGAACTTAAGACCTAACATACTTCAAGTTCCACAAGTCTTCTATTCAAGACGCCTCAACAGTCAGGTCAGAACAAATCCTCAAACACAAATTTCTGATGACTATGATTCTTACTTGTACTGTGTAAGTGATAAATAGCTCTCCACATCAGAAATGGCTAATAAGCAGCCTCCTCTAACAAGGTAACTCTAATTACCCGGTCCAGTAACTCTTTCCTCGAGGAGCGAGGTATTCCCTTCTAAGTTCAAGTGCGATCAGCTCAAGAGGAGGGGGTGGAGAAAAGAATGAACGGTAGCCAGTGTAGCTACCTATCCCGGGATGCCTGACTAGTGTAGCCAAGTCATCCAGCTGCAGACTTCTTGCTAATATACATATACTCCGACAGGCAATATTTTTTTATCTAGCATGTCTATTTTTTTCTCTTTTTTTGGAGTTCTTGCATTTTTCTCTTTTTTCTTTTGGAACTATATACAAGGTGCATCATGTACATCAGGAGTTTTTCCTCTTGAGCCAGTAGACTATCCCTCTTTTGAAGCATTATTGCAACCCACAGCGTCCTGCCCTCAGACTTCAACACTACCAGACTAGGTTGAGATGCACTACCCTCCCTAGAGGAGGACGGATGTTCCCACCCGTGTGCTACTCCAAGCTAAAGGATTCTACCTCCTCACCACCTCATCAATGAAGAGATACATGCATTGTGCTTGTCCAAGTTAGGTCACTGACTAAAAGAATCATGCGTGTGTACGAGATATTCTACTTAGACTAATTAAGATGACATGTGAACATAGACTTGCGGACTCAAAGAATTAAGTCATTTGACCTGAGAAATCTTAACTCCAGCTCCTATAAGGTTCCTCTGAAATTAGGTGGATTAAGGTCAAATCAAATCCATCCTCAATATCTACTCATAACTTGGTTCAGAACCCACTAGCTTTTCACTTTTCATACACAAGATATGGAGATGAGAGGTGCAACTGACATGCTATGTAGATGAAATGCAAGACTTTTTTTTGAAATGCAAGGATGATATGGAAGAGGAAATAAGAAGCCTTTTTGTTTTATTTTCTGGTATACAACAATTTTTACAATAAGTTTTAGTTTGTAATATACATAGCATACAAGTTTTTTTGGTATACATCCTATTTTACAACAAATTTTACAAAAGTATATTTTACAAGAATTTTACAACTTTTTATACAAGTATTATACATATAGTACAAAATTATATAAGTAAAAAAAAATTTCACTTTTTACCCACCCCGTAATTATTGCATAATATACACAAAAATACGCGAAGTTACGAGCTATGGGTAAAGTATATATGTAATATATACACGCCCCCCTATACTTAGCATGTGCTATGTCCTCAGAGCACGAAAAGCGATGAAAAAGACATAGCTCGTGCTAAGCGTAGGAGATCTAAAATTACAGAATGTATAGAAGTCGCTCCGCCTCTCTATACTTAGGCTCTGGTAACCTAAGTGTAGAAGAAGATCGAAAATGGGGTGGACAAGGGCAAGAGGGGAAATGGATGAGTATATACATGGCGGGCATCGGTCCCCCCTATACTTAGGCTCTGGTCAGCGTAAGTATAGGATATGAGTGAGTATGAGAACCGATGTGATTTAGAGGATGTACAATGAATAGATGTGGGTCACTCTCCCCCTATACTTAGGATCTGGTTATCCTAAGTATAGTCACAAAATGAAATGATATGGAGCCGGGGCGAGTGAATCGAATCACTGGGAAGGGTGGGAGAGAAAGTATATACAAGAAAGAGTGAGAATATACAAGGATTAAGAAGGTTTGTGACGAACCTTCTTGCGGACACGAGGAGGTGGATAATATACATATGTGTCACTGTCGGAATCATCCTCAGATGAATAATAGTGAGGTGTAGGGATAGTCCAGCGAGGGTCGACACATGGCTGCTTGCTTAGATAAGGCTTGAGAACAACCGAACTAAGCTCACTCATATAAATCACCTTATCTGGACCAGATGAGGACTCCTCAGAAAATTCCTTCTCCGGTGTGTTGAACGAAACTTTCTTAGTCGATTTTCGAGAACCTGAATCATTGAGAGGGAGATGAGAGCGACACGCCTTGAGAGGTTCGGGGGAACTCCTCGAGGAATCTATTCTCGACTTCCTTTCACTAGACAGCCGACTAGCAGAGTGAACAATCGTGTTTTTAGGTGGAGTCAATTTAGTCTTGGTTGTTTTCTTTGAAGGTCCGGGATGTGGTGTGGTGCTGACCATGGGTTCCTCATCAGACGAGTCACCATATAGATTTTAATATTCCTGAAGGATCAGCACATGTCTCGGGAAGGATCTAGTGGTCTCAGTTGGCTTGGCATTATTGGGCTTTTGTGTCGGATCATCAAAATGGTCAGGGCAATCAACAAAGGTCGTGTCCGACTTAATGATAGCTTCTGATCGTGAGTCCTCCTTAGAAGTTGTCACGGTAGTGGTGCAAGCAGTTGATGAAGTGAATGTGTGGGGAGTCTCAGAACCAATGGTCGTATGGGCAGTCAGTCTCTCAGGTATAGCAGAGAGGTGGGACTCATCTACCTCTCGATGGTGACGACTGTCAGCAGATGTGTGGGTCACCTTAGAATAAAGTTTATCAAAGAATGGGTGAGGTCGAAGTGCTCCCAATGCTGAAAAATAGATCTCCCGAGTCTCGTAATCTTTAGTCGCCTTAGCTGAGGCTAAGAACGGCTTCCCGAGAATAATCGGAGACTGGGTGAACTCTCCTCGGTGCTCGATGTCAATGGCTGTGAAGTCTACCTGGAGTAGAGCACCTTGGACAGTAACGACGACTGAAATATTTCCTCTCGACCGTTTGATGGATCGATCAGCCAACTGAACGATCTCTCTCGACTTTCTGATTGGTCTGAGTTTGAGCTTGTCAAACACAGAGGTCGGGAGGATATTTATCGGAGAGTCATCATCGATTCTTGCATGAGTAAAGATAGTGTCCTTGATTTCACATTCGACCCTAGGCAACCGCTTCACTCTGCGGCTCTTGGTCTTTCTTCCCATCACCAAGGAGGTGGCCATGGACACTATGTGTCTCTCAGTCCTTGTTCTCTTAGTACCCGACCTCTTGGGCATCAATTTACTCTTTACAAATCTCTTGAGGTTGGGAAAGTGATCTATGACCTTTATTAAGGGAAGTTTGAAAATCAGTTCTTCATCGAGTGCTTCCCTTATGACAGGATCCAATTTTTTTAGGTCTTTTTCATTTTTAATTTTTATGTGAGTTTTTGATTTTTCAATTTTTTGATATTTTTGGTGGATGAATGATCAGACTTTGGATTGGGAGGTAAGTGGTTAGTAGAAGAGGGAGATAGAATGGACTCCAGCTGTACAGACAGTGTGGGTTCCCTGATGGTCGCTCGGTTTTCAACATCAAATCTACTTACTTAGTTTCCACTTTCATACCCAGGCTGGCAGAAATTGAGTGCAATATATTCATGACATCTCTCAACTCGTTACCAAATGATTCATTTTTCTTAATAAGTCTAGAGATGTCATCCTCCACAAAATTCCCATGACAAATCATGGGAGAGTTCTGCTCAAGTGGAGGATATTGATGAGATATTGAGGTCTCATGCTCAACATACTTAGACTCTCGCATGTAATGCTGGGTCGAGTATGGACCATCTAGATGGCAAATATTGGTCGAAGCCTCATATGATGAAATGAGGATTGATAAATCTAGCTCATGAGTCCAATCTTGTGAATGTATAGGCTCTTCGAATGAAGGCTGGTTAATGGAAGCTTGATCATTAAAGTCAATCAAGTCGGGAAAATCATGATGTTCAGGCCTCTCCGTTCGGGTTGTTCGATCGACCAAGTTATGCCCTAAGGTCACGTCAGGATATGTATATGTAAATTGTTGTATGGTCCCTACTTGAGGTGAGGTATACGAGGGCATATAATTTTGCCAATCATCAGTCTCGGCAGTGGCTTGCTCTTCATTCGGTTCTTCGATTCATGCAAGATCTCGAGAGTAAGGACAGTCAGCCCAAGATGGAAGTGGATCCGGAGTGTTAGAATATGGAGTAGGTGAGAAATGCAAAGAATTGGATAAGGCAGTCGAAGTTCTGACTTCATATTCGGGTTGAGGTGGAACCGACCACGGGTAAGGGTCTCCCGTGGATAGCAGAGGATACATGGAAGAATGTGAAGGCGAAGATGAACGGTATATGGTCGAGGAGAAATGACTAGAGGTCACAGGATATGGGGACCAATATCCCGATTTCTTTAAGAGGGAATGATGAATGTAAGTAGGTTGAGGTAGAAAATGTGCAATTAAACAGGATAACACACAGGGCAGACACGAAGACAAACGCAAGAGCAAACCCTGAGTTCACACTCAACACGGTGAAGGACCCGAAACCGAGTTTGATTAGTCTGTTTGATTTTAAATGTGAATTTTCAGACAAGTAGCAAAGGTTACCTGGTGTAGAGGGAAGTCGGTTAAAAAGCCAGATGCGTCTCCCCTGTTTAACCTGTCGCCTTAGATACCAACACCCTTCCTTTCTTCGCTCATATCCCAAGTTGATGGATTCAAAGACCATGCCCCTATCTACCTGCAAGCAAGCGGAGGCTGACAAGGCTGGAACTTCACCCCGAAGGGTTACTAGAAGCTTGTTGCAGAGGATCGCTGGTTCACCCCTGACTACCTGTAAACAGGCGGAGGCTACATGGTACTAGTCGATGAACCTGAAAATATTCAACTCGTGATATTTGCTAGGATCAGTTGGAACGTGATATGGAAGGCGGGGATTTGGGATCTGCCTTAAGGTGTTCACACACGCTCAAGTACCCTCACTCAGCCTGAAAACAAGGTCGGGGTTACTCTCCCGCAAACAAGGGTTTATTTTAGTCAATTTTTTGGTCCAATTCAATTAGTAGTCCCGATTTTAAAGATTAGTTATCACTGACATTAATCCACACAAGCAATCACGTCTACCCTACAGTCCCAATTCCTTTCTCCTAGGTTAGAAAACCGAGAGAGAGAGAGAGAGAATCGGAAAAAGCCAATGCAATCGAGAAAACGATAATGAATGCTTGAGTAAGAATACTAACAGTGCCTCCAGCTCTCTACAATGCGGTATGTAATACTGAATTGAAATTTTACACTAAATGAATGCAATCGATGAAAAGCCGCTCCTAGACAGGCAGTTCTATTAGCGAGTGAAGAACGGGTTGATTTGACTAGATCTACGGTCTAAGTGCGTCTTTTAAGTGATGTGTGGTACTAGAAAATTACGAGCACAATCAAATCCTAGAGTGGCTCGAGGAGCCGCTAGTTCACGCCTAGTCCAGAAATTCAATCCACACAGCAGACGGGGACACGGTTCCACTATGTTTACACGTGCAAGAACCCAAACGGGAATCGCTGTAAAAGCAGACACTTTTTTTAAGTTACAAAAAATCTTTTTGATGTCCAACAGCCGACTTGATCCACGAATCGTCGGCCTCCGATGCACTTCGAGATGCGTCGACTTCAAGAAAGTCGCTCCAAGTCCACCGAGCCCTTGCACAAAAAGATAAAAATTATGTCAGAGAGAGATATATACAGAAATGGTCAGAAAGATAATTAAGGAAAAATGGATAATTACAAGGTGGCTCGGGGGTCAGACTACCCGAGTGATTGGAAAAGGTAAATCTAACTTTCTAAAGTGATCCTAAGCCGTTTGGAGGTCTCTGAATGTGTATTCATCTGAAGGTAAGTAGACCTAATTTGGAGTTGGTAAGAGAGAGCTATGGGCATTCTAAGGACCAGGGGGTTTTAGGGCTTCATGGGATATTTTACAAGAGAGAACTCTGGCTTTCTTCCTTATATAATTAACTAATAGTGTACATCTTTAAGGAATATGTTATTTTATTTTGGAGGAGATAAAATACAAGTGATGAGGTGGATATTTTACAAGTGGATTTTACACAAGGATTGGCTTCTTATTTAAATGCAAAGATGAATGCTAAAATGCATGTTTTGTGGATTGATGCATGAATGCTCTTTATGCAAGATAAAGGGAAATATGATGCTAAATACCCACGGACAAAGCTCTATTTTCAACTTTTAGAGTGATGAATCACAGATACCCTGAGCTCTGACCTTCAATTTGGTGACAGCAATTCGTCATGACGTTGAGCGAAGACCGGGCTTCTTCTCCGGTGAGATCCACAGCCTTCCCTGCCGCGTTGCAACTTCCTCCGTGAGCTACACGAGCTCAGGACCATCTATTGTCCTTCGAGCGACGACCAGGAGCATGCCTTCAAGCTCCATTTCCCAAGTAGATGCCTCCATCTTCCCTTCGATCTTCTTATTCTTTTCCTCGCGTTTTCTCATAATTTATTCGCCGCCCTCGCCCGATTTCGCCTTCATCTGACCACCCTCCGAGCTTTGCCTCGGAGATGGCACCTTCGTGCTCCCTTCCATCTCTTCAGATTACGCACTTCACCTCACACCGCCGTGAGCTCCGCTACCTTGGCGGAGCACCATCTCTGGACCACCTTCATCGCCCCTTAGGCCTCACACCGCACTCACGTTCACTTTACGATCACGTAGCACGCCTCGGCCATTTCCTAACCCCTTGCAGGTACCTACTTCTTGATTGGTCGGAGGCTCGTCGGAGCTGTATGCGAGCTCCTCCACCACCGAGCTCCAAAGCACCTCCTTCCCCCTTGAGACTACCGGAAGCTTCGCCAGCCTTCCACGCATCTTCCGAGCTACGCCAGAGTCTCCAACGCCCCTCGCCGACGAAGGGAGGATGAGGCGGAGCTAGCCCAGCCTCGCCGGAGCCCAGCCTTCTCCTCTGTTGGAGGTGAAGGGCCGTTGGGAACGACAGCCAGCAGCCGTCTGATCATCTTGATCGGACGACCAGGAACCAGCCACGTCGCCTTCTCCCTCAACCGTTGGATCATCCGTGATCCTACGCGCCTGATCACGCCACGTCGCCAAGCACTAGAGCCTGAGAGGGTCGTTGGATTCACACTGATCCAGCGGCAATTTGTCGTCCACGTCACCCTCTTCATCAGACTTTAGCAGCAGTTCGATCATCCTGATCGCACGGCCAGGAGCCATCCACGTCCCCGGATCCGAGCCTCCACCCCAACCGCTAGGCTCAGATCCCCCGAAGCTTCTCCGAGCCAAAGTCGAACCTCCAGAGCCGCCCGAGCCTCGCTCCAAGCCTCCGAAGTCCTCCGAGCCTAGGACCCCCCCCCACGTGATTCGCACATGTGGCTGGGGCAAATTGCATCGAGACCCCTAAAGGTTTTCAATATTACATTTCAGTCCCTACCAGGCGACCCCACGTGAGGAGCACATGTCTCGTGGAGAAATTGCATCCACCCCCCTTGCACTATAGGTAATTGCATATTAGTCCTTGTCAGCATGTTTTTTAGCAATTTTAATTCATGTAATTGCATTTATACTCCTGTCTTTGCACGTATATTTAGGCATGCATATTAATTCATTTTTCAAATTGGCAAATTGCATTGTGTAGCTTACATTGTCCTCTTCATTATGTGACACGTGGCATATTTTTGTAATATTGATAGAATTTTCTATTAATTAAGTGGCTCATGTTTGCTATATTTTGTCCAATTTCACCTCTTAATTAATAGTAATTTTTCTGTGACTCCAAAAATTCCCCAAAAATTAAATTAGATCTAGGACAATTAGCTTTACCTTGCGTAAAAATTTCATCTTAATTGCACGCATTCTGAGGCTTATATAATTAATTTGGTGAATTTCTTAATTAATTTTTAATAGGTTCATTTCACATCAAAATTAAGGTTTGATAATTTTCCTGGATTCCTCATCTTTAGTTTATCTAGGATAATTTTTATTCCCAAAAGTCTCGAGATTTGATATTTATTAAAATTAGTTTGGTCAAAATCACCTTGCATCCATATTTAATTCACAGTAATTTTATTTAGTCAGAAAACTCCAAAAAAATTAGGGTAGCCTCATTTCATCTCATTTCATCACCTGGCCAAGTTTCATAATTTTTGGACTTAATTTGACCATCCTTCTGATTTAACTTGTAAATTGGCCTGATTTTGCATGTGTCTTACATAAAATACATTAAAAAGACCCAAAAAAATTATCCCCTGAAAATCAAACTTTGGACTTTGCTAAAAAATCACCTAAGGAGACTGCTGCCTCCCTGAGTTCGACCTTGGGCTTGCCCAACTAAAATAAATTTGCCACATGTGATTAACTTGACATTAATTCAAAGTGGTTTTTAATCTGCTCTCATTATCCGATTGCAACAAACGATATCAATTAATTTGAACATTAATTTGCTCGAATTAACAAGGGTAGTTGGAGGTGTGTCTCTCTGGAATGGCGGATGGAGATGAATGAAGGAGAGGAGAATATAAAGAGGAGGGAGTTGGAAAATAGGTGGAGAAGATGGAGTAGTAGGAAGTTATTGGCTTGGAGTGGAAGACAAGTAAGAGAGAAGAGGTAAAAGGGGGAAAATAATTTATTAATAAAATAATATAGTAGGCTACTAAAATGATTAAAATAGTAATAATAAAATAATAATAATAAATCCGAAAAAAATAAAATAAAAATCTGAAAATAATAAAATATTGGGGTGACATGTGGCGACTGTAGGAGCTGCCACATGTCGCTCCAAGAAAATTCAAAAAATTAAATGTAAAGAAAATTCAAAAAGAAATAACAAAAGGGATTAAATCAAAAAGTGGTCAACGTGAATTGCTCGTCTCGACGAGATCTACAACTTTCGTGAAGGGCCGAAAATCAAAGGAAGTGATCTGTACAAAAATGTATTTTTGGGTGGTACCTTATAGATATAAAATACCGCATTTTATCTTTTGTAATTTTTTGTCATTTTTCAATAAGAGAATAATCAAAATAAAAATAGAGAAAATATTAGAAGAATATTTACAACTTAATCTAATTTTTTGGATTTTTTAATAATGAAGAAAATAAAAAGGATAAAATACAGGGGTAAAACGATCAATATGTACAATATACAAAGGGGGTCCAAAACCCAAGTTTTGCATACGAGCTCCGATTTTAATGAAATTGGTCTTTTTTCGAAGGCTTTGAATGTATATTACTTTAAAAGTGAGTAGACCTAAATCAGACACTATATGAGAGAGATATGCGCATTTTAAGGCTCCTAGTTTCAAACTTGGATTGGGGGTTTATTGGTTAATTTTGCAAGTTAGTATTTTTTTTTGATATTTTTCTTTAATTAGTGTTAGTCATATATACACTATGGAGTTGATTTTATTGGATTTGGAGTTAGTATAAAGTATACACAAATAAGGTATTTTATCTAATATACAGGTGAATATTTACAAGTGAGATTGGCTTCTTATTTTATGCAAATATGAATGCTAAAATGCAGATATTATTCACACATGCATGAATGCTAATTATCAATATAAGTGGAAATATGCAGCTAATCACTCGGGAACAAAGCTTTATTTTCAACTTTTAGAGTGATGAATCACAGATTCATCGGATAGTTTATATCTGAGGAAAATTTGGCAGCACAACCCCACACCCCTCTAGTATACCCCAAAACCAATCATGATTAGCTCTTAGAACTATCACTAAAGTGGCAATATTAAGAGTAGATTATGTTTGATTTGATATACTGAAGAGGAGGGGGTTATGCAACAAAATTATCCTCATATATAAACTGCTACATGTGATAACGGTTGCCTTATAGTAAGGTTCAAATCCTTATGGAACCCCTTAGTCCAGGACCTTTGAAGCAAGGAAAGCCAGCATAAATGCAATATTATATGGACACCTTACGCCATCCATTTGTGTTTCCTAAAAATGAGAATTGAAAGATTCCCATAAATATTTATTCATTCATGTTGATATGGTATTTGCATATATTTGGTTAGTTGACGAGGAGGATACATATCTACATGATCCTAAAATGATGCCTAAACAAAGTGGTTGATTAACCATTATTGAGAATGTAATTGCAAAAAAATCTTTCTTCCACCTGCACAAGCCAAAATCCATGACTATTGGAACAAGATATCTCATTTCAAAGTGAGTCCAATAGTTTTATGAAATAAATAATAAAATATAACCCTTTGGAAGTGATGAAATCTTCCAATGTATTGCATACACCTCTTGATGTACCAGGACCACACACCACATAGTGTGGAGGGATGCAATGTTTGTGATTAGTTTTGTGCGATTTGATAGTTAATTAATGTTCATCCTAATTATCTACCTAAGTAAAAATTAATGTGACACACACCACATTAATTAATGTTTAATGTGATAAATAAAGTTTCACACTGTAATTTTTTATCTCGAAATAATCATGTATACACACGCTCACACACCAACGTAATTGTAAGCACACACTTCCATCTCCCCACACAAATCCATTGATGAACCCAAAAATCACCTCTTTAATATCTCCATTTTATTGTAACACAGGAAGCGAAAATGGGTCTAATAGAATTACTATGCGATTCAATATGTGATGATTTTTTTACTTGGCAAGTATACCAAGGCAAATATAGGGTCACGAGCCTCCTCGATGATTAATCAGAAATTAAATGTTTCATTTGAGCGATATATTTTCTTGACTTAGGTCTCCATGTAGATAGATGCACACAACACCAAAAAAATAATGCACAGATAATCATATGCACAATATGCATAAAATGATGCAAACATTAGTGCAAAAATAATCATGCAAGACAATGGTGTAATGCTACAAAATGATGATAAATATCATGCACAAAATAATTCAACAGAGTGATATGCAATGCACGTGATGCATGAAAAGAAAGCATTTTGGATTTTAAGAACTTTAAATATGATGCGATATGCAAAATTATGCAAAATAATGCAAACAGAATGATATGCATGAATATATCCCAAAGTAGTCAAATAAATTGAGCATTAAATATTGATTCAGTTCCGTATTCAATTGATGCATAAGAACAAATAATAACATTTATATGAAGAGCAATTGACACATTAAATATTTAAAAATTAACATAATATATAAAGCGCCAAATCGGTGCATAGATAACTTCATATAGAGGACAAAATTAGCATCAAAATGAAAATAAAATCATTTAAATTAGAGTTCGGATGCTCAAGATATTATCAATAGAGTCCAGGGGTATAATTACAAGAAAAAACAAGAAAAATAAATAGATAAAACATGCAAACTGGGCCTTGTAGGGGTATTTTGAAAAACCTGACTGGGGGGCTTTGCAATCTTCCCAAGTGTGATGCGCACGCTTAGGGAGAACCTTTATTTAAATTAAAAAAGTTCGTAGGGCATGGCTGTAATTTACCCAGCTTGCACATGCTAGGTGCACACACATGCTAAGCTTAAGGCGGGGGTCGTGGGTTGGATGCAGGTTCGGGACACGTGACTGATCCCGATGCTTCGGAAGTCGGTCTAATCCCACAATGCCTGTTGGATTGAGGCGGAGGCTGCGAAGCAATCTGGGTCGTCTAATATAGTAGATTGGACGACATCTATAACATGAGGGTGCCTCTTCATCAGCCTTCGCACGACAACGACGGTGGGATACGACGAATCTATCATGTCTCCTCCGTGATCCACCTCTTCATCTGAAGTACTGGGAAGCTTCGTCGAGGGTCGACAAAGGTTGTGGAAGGCTGGTGGAGTGTGGAGGACGCTTAGATCCTGGAGATGACGATGGCTCGTTGGAGGCCTTGTTCTAGAATGGAGCAGCCTTTCGAGCTCTCACCATTGATGAATAGATCTATAAAAGAGGGTCAACACATAGCTGAAGCGTGTGTGCGTACGAGCAACGAGTGAAGTAGAGGTTCAGATCAGGGTGGAGGAGCAGAGGATTAGGGTTCTTGTCCAACATGCTTAAGAAGAATGGGGTGGTGGTGAACGAGGATCTGGGTAAGGGAAGAGATGATCGGAGGGTGTTGCAAAGGTCGGGGATGTGTGGTGATGCTCGGAGGTGGTTTAATTAAAGGTAAAGATGGAGGTGTGTGCGTAATAAAAGCAGAGAAATCAAGAAGAAAAAGAGATGAAGAAATTACCTGATTCGAGAAGGAATCGCAGTAGAGGGGAGGCGTGGGCTATGATCGTGGAGGATCTCGGGTCATCGATCCATCTGGGTAGCCATGCTAGAGAGATCGAACTGCTATGAAGCGGTTGTCGCTTGGCCGGATAACCAGGGGTCAACACCTTGATGACAACCATCATCGCGTCCTTGCTTCGGCCTCCCTCTTTCACAGGGAGACGGAGTGAAGCTAGGCCTACACTCGTGTGAAGATGGACGAAGTGGGATGCTGGTAGAGGCAATGCATTTTTGGGCAGGGTTCCGACCGTTTCAGAGGGCAGCGAGGAGATTTGTAATGATCGTACACTGGCCTTAGGTTTAGGTCATGGGGATTTGAAGGTCGGGCGAGTAGGGTGGAAGTTTAGGCTACATGAGGGAATCGGAGGATCGAGGAGAGAGTGGTTGAGGTGGCTATAGTACATAGGCAAAGAAGAGTGAGCAGTGAGGTGTCAGGCAGTTACGAAGCTAGACGTTGAGCCATGACCGTTGGATCTCGTGATCCAACGACTGTGGTGGAGGAACAGTTGAAGCACTTGGATCTGATCACCAGATCTGATCAAGCGAAGGGGAGCATGACGGGTGTGAACGTTGCATATGTGAGTCAGCAGGAGAAGATGAGTGGCTGAGGCGTATGCGGGTTGTGCCAGGAGAGCAGGTCGCATGGCGGTTCCAGAGAACACCATGTGGCCCAATGGGTTTATTCAAAATTAGGAAAATAAAGAAAAAATACAAAATAAATAAAAGGAACTGAGTCATAAAAAAGTCAACATGAAAGTTGTAGATTTCGATGAGAGCTACAAGTTTTATGTTGAACAAAAAGCCAAAAGAAATCAAATAAACAAAGTAAAATTTTGAAATCGTTTTTAATGAAAACACTTTTTTAATTCTTTTACAATTTTTGTATGTAAAATTTTCTTTCGAAACCAGAATAAATATATACAATAATTACGCTATTTTTTAAAGGTTTCTAATAAGAAGAAAATGAGGAAAGTAAAGAAAATAAAATGAAGTTAATTTTATACAATAATTATGGATAATTACAAATTAGAGGTTAGTTATTAATTAAAGAGAATTAAGAATGGATTTTTATTGAAATGGTCAAGATCATAGGATAATAAAAGATTATTGTGATGATAAATCAAAGTTTCATTCATCATACTACATACACAAAACATACTACCTACATCTGTACGTACACACATACACATACTTTACACAAACACATAAACATAGAAACACACAGTAATCTCACATTTGCAACCCTCACATATACATCTATAAATGAACATTAATACATCATACACCTTCACATTCACATCGTACCTCTACACTTTCACACCGTACGCATTCACATTGTCATCATACATCTTCTCATTGGCCTTGTACAACTTCACATTTACATCATACAGTTACACATTTTGGTGTTTGTATAACAATGAACATGGTTCATCCATCATACCTTTACATCTATATATACTACCCTCAAACTCAAATTTATACATCTTCATGGTCACATCTAACATCTATACAACTTTACATACTATCATCACATTCACATCTATACACCTTCATAGACAACAACTTCACATTCATATCATATTCCACACCTTCACATACTATCATCACATTCACATCTGTACACTATTACAGAAACATCATTACATTAATATAAACATTCCGTATACTTTCTTTTTCATTAAAATATAGTCCTTATATACACCTTTACATAAAACATCTTCACATTGTCCTCACATCATGTTAACTATAGCCACAACATTTCAAGTCATTTCATTACACCTCTTATATACAACATATCTTTCATAAATATTACAATTCCATAATGAAATCTAACATTTATATTCTCAATAACACAACTTCGCATCAAACAATTCAAAGAATGTCAAATCACAAAGAGTAAAATGTTTATAATCCTTCATTTCATTAAAAAAAATCTTTGATTATAAGCAATAACTAGGTTTAGGCATTTTGTCATACACCTTATATACTAACTGACTTTACGTAAATTATACTAATCTGTGATGAAATCAAACATTTATACATATCAAACAAATGATTGCATAATCAAAAGACAATCTATAAACTAAGATCAACAATACATTAGTGAAAAATAAATTCCAAATTAAAAAAATCCTAAACCATATATTTATTCATGTATATATGCAAGAAAACTAAAACATAAAAGATAGGAGCAGTCAAAATACCTAAATGAAGGGGAGAGTTGGCGAGAAATCGACAAAGGATGCTCGTCAGCAGCGGTAGAACCTCACCAAGGATTGCCGGAGAGGGGTTTTTGGGAGGATAAATCGTCAAGAATGAACTCCCTTGACGAGCATGCGTTCTATTTACATACACTGGCAAGCACACTCACGTGCTCGCCCATTGGCCACCAAGTGCTCACCCATCTTTTGACACACCCCGACCTGCCTCGTGCCTTTAAATTGAATTGGGCGAGGAGGTTGGGCGAGCGCTTGTGTTCTACAAGAGCTCGCCCAAGGCTGGAGGAATACATGTGTTCGTTAGATGCTTGCTCGTACGTGCACGCCATTCGCGCCTTTTATTTAGTGTAGATTGTTAGAAATAAACAAGAAGAATGATAATGTAAAAAATAAACTGAGGTTGTAAAAAATAATATGTGCAGTAGTAAACGATATGAGATTGTAAAAAAAGATTGTTCCCTTCTCACCACTCATCCACTCCTCCTCCACCCCCACGCTCCTCCGCCCTTCTCCTCCACGCTCCACTTCCTCTGCCCGCACGCTCTCCTCCACCCCACCCCTCCTCCATGTGCAACCACCACCTCCACGCGTCGCACCCTCTCCTCCCCCCACCCCTCCTCCATGTGTAATAGCCTTCTCGCCTTGTGTTGCCATTGAGAGAGACATTGAGAGGGATTTCAAACTCCTGCCACCATTGTTGCGGGACGAGAAAACCCTAGCAAGGTTCTCCCAACACATAGACCAAAAATAGAATGTGTGGTTGACGCATTCTATTTTTAGATAGTGACAAAATGACTAAATGCATTTTTCAATATTGAAAAAATTAGGATAACAAACCATTAATCGTGGATGTTGGATTAATTATGAATGACGGAGATGGTTGACTTTCTACGCATCTAGGAACGACCCACCTTATTGGAAATTTCTCTTATGTATAGATATATTCATAATTAATTCACTACCAAATCTATTTATTCGAAATTTTATATTTATTTCAATTTTCATTTAAAAAAGAATACATATACATAATAGATATCATCGTATGTAAGCCGTCTGATACATGATATCCTTATCTAGTATGCATCCATTTCATATCCATATCTATCTTAAGGATAAAGTAATACATTTTTATATTTGTCAATAATTGTATCGATACCGCTGTTTATATTACACAGTGATATTTTAAGAATAATGTAACACCTCATTTTGAATCAATGAAGGTAGTGTAAACTTCCAACATATACCTATCACAATAGTTTTTAGATGGAGCATGCGTCATAATATATCGAGTTCTCGACTTATAAATGTTTAAATATCCCTATATTTAAGATCGCTATTTTATCTATCGTGAAGATTCGGTATAAGTGTCGCCTTTTCTTCTTTTTCAAATCATCCCTGCGTTTTTGGTATATGAGATATTTGTTTTCTACGTTCACATATTTATCAGACTAAAACGTGGTATGCATTTTATGAGAACAAATAATCGTTGCATTATTAAATCTACACTTAAGGAGCGTATCAAAACTTTGCTAATTAAATTAAATAAATATGGAAGAGCAACAATTGTTCTAATTGTGCGCCCCTCCCCCGTCAAGTTTCTTTGGTCTATCCATGTATGCACCCACATGATATATATTTATTTTTGATGAAAAAAATAGAGCATTATCTCATCTTATCCCTTTTGCAAGTCCCGCGTATCATACGACACAGTAACGAATAAAAATAAATACTGAAAAAAAATCGAAACCTCTAAATCAATTGGTTGCCAGGGTACTCAGAGGTACCCTAGCATATCCCTAGCTCCAATACTTCATTCATGGGTTGGAAATACTTGTACTGAACTTACATTTCAAAAAACTTTGTTATAATTGTTTTTAACCTTGTTCAAGTATACTTATTAACATAAAAAATATATTATAATAATTAAAAAAATTAATATAACACATAATCAATGTCACATCATATCACAATTATCATTACAACCATCCCAACCCTCCAAACAGCTACTATTCACAGGAGGATATCCCAACCCAACCCAACTCAGTCCAACCCAGTAACCAAACATGCCCTTAGGACAAACTAGCAAAAAGTACAGGAAACCGAATCAACAAATCAGGGGTGGAACCAGAAATTTCATCAAGGAGGGGGCGAGTATACAACTATTACGCATACTTAGAATTAATATTTTTAAAATGAACCTCTTTTAATCTTAATAAATATATAATTTAAATCTATTATTAATGTTAGAATTTCAAATAGATGGGTATTTTCAGTGGCTAGTTTTAAAATTGGATAAATATAATAATTTGAGCCTCGCTAAATCCATCCTAAAAAGGCTAAATATCAACTTGAATTTTGAAAAAAAACGTTCATGGTTAAAAGGAAACAATAAAATTTATTTTATTTACAAGGAGTACTAAAAACAATGGGAGAGATAAATAAACTCGATTACAATTTTATATCAAATTATTTTGATACTTTGGAAGTTATTAAATAAGCCATATAAAAGAAAGTAAAATTGATAATATAAATTTTGAACTTTGGTCTTCATAATAGTAGCCAGGCCAATCTACCACTTGACCATTTAATATTTCTATAACCATTCTCTAACGAGATTAATTATAATACAATTAAGGAGGGGCATATTAAAAAGTTAATACATTGTACAAGTGATGTATAATAATCATGAGGAGGCCATGATATATACTAGTTTCGCCCCGGCAGGAAATGCTTTTATTTTTGTCATTTTCCATTCATTTTTTAAAACATAAACCTTCATAACTTTGCTTTTTTTTCTCCCAATTATTTTACCATTTCTATTGTTGTCAATGTCAGTTATTGTGCCATTATTATTTATTCGTTCTCTGGGCTAGGTATCATTTTTTGCTGTATATATATCTATGCCAAAAAATGTGGACTACGGAAATAGAACCGAGTCCGAGATTTCAGAGGATTGGAACAATATAGAAGATGGTGTATGGTCGAGGGAGAACAAAAAGCTGGAGACGTCATTATCTTTTGAGTATATTTGTATTAAGTATAACAGAGTTCACGATGGCGTTGATGGAGGAGGACTTCCCGGAAGTCCAACGCGCATTCCTTTCTTTCCAGATTTCCCAGGTCGTCGCTGCGAGCGCAATACTCAGGCGTTGTCTTGTATCAGCACAATTCGAGGACTTGATCCAATCCAAAGTCTCCGCAATGTTGCAGGGGTTGCAATCGGTAATGCCATAGGCAAGGCAGATCTGAGTCCAAGCACTGGACGAAAATTGGCATTCGAAGAAGACGTGGCTGTGGGACTCCATGGCATTGTTGCACAGGTAGCATTGGCGATGTGCAGCAATCCCAAGTCTTGCAAGGCGATCGGTGGTGGGAAGGCGACCCAGAGTGGCTCTGTAGAGGGTGGAGCTGTTGGAAATGCGAGCCCACGGCGAGCCATTATGCAATAAATGTTATTGCAATTCACTCCTTAATCTGAAATGAAGAATACATAATTTGCATAATAGGTCCCTTAGTACAATTAGGGTTATGTGTCATGGCCATCTTGATGATCATACAGCTGTTGATTCAACTATTGAATCATAGAAGCTGGTACTTGGATGAATATCTAAAGAGTTAGATTGAGGACTCATCAAGCACCGTCAAATGATTGTTAAGAGATGATCTCCAGCCTGAGTAGGAGATGGCAATCCTTATCTCTGAAGGCTGATATCTGACCGACCTCTTGATGCAAGTCCTCTACATAGGAATAGAGATTCGGAGGTGTCAGATTAGTTAGGTCAAAGAGTTGACTTAACGAGATCGAGATAACCAAAGTCCTATATCGTATGCTGTCATGATATAGGCACGTATCCTCTGACCGGAGACAGATGTGTTGCTATATGTCTAAGTATGTACATTTGGCAGACCAATAGGTTGATGACCTAATCAAGGTCTATACACCGGCGCGCCGGTGTGCATATAAGGGCATATGAGTAATACGATCTCTCAAAGGGATCATACAGGTTCAGTTACTGAACCGGAAGACATGAGCTCACTCATGAGATATTGGGAAGAATCAAATTCCATGCGCACGGTCGTCATGCTTTGGAAGCTCAACTGAATTTGTAGGTTTGATATATACTTTTGGAAAGTATATGATCAAGACCTAGATATGATATACGCTTTTGGAAAGTGTATGATTGATACCAACTCCCAATGATATTGGATTTGTGTTGACACATGGATTGAGATCCATGGATCCCAAAACCCTATAAAAGGAGAGGCACCTCATTGCTCTTCTTGGCACATAAGTGAGACAACAAGTCTCTCTCTCTCTTTCTTTCTCTTTCTCTCCCTCTCATGGCCGTCCACCATGGATGCCCTAGAGAGGCTCTCCATCGCCGCGGCACCGTCGTTATGCTGCCCGATGTTTTGCTCGTGGAACTCCGTCTACTTCGGCATGCCTTGCTCGTGAAGAAGACGTCGTATCTCGTGTGTCGAGATCAGGAGATCCACCGTTTGGATCATCAACATGGATTGCGAGAAGCACGCGGTTCATCCCCGCGCTCGCAAGCGTCTCCTCCGACGGATCGGACTTGAGACAGGAGGTCTCTTCGTTTAGAGACTTGATCGCAACCACGCTTCAAGAGGTAAACCTAATACTTGTTTGTGGTTTAGACGAAACGATCCGAGAAGTGTTCTTGGATCATGTGGTTTCGTCACAAGAAAAATTTTTAATTTCCGCTGCCTAGAACAACTAGTACGACTAGTCGTTCTTCGTCGTATCCGATACGACGATCACGCTTCCGTGATGCGCTTGAGGATCTAACCATATCCTTCAAGTGGTATCAGAGCCTTAGGTCGGTGGTTTTTGGATACGATCCATAAACCGAGGACGACTTGGGTTCATTAGGGTTTGCGAAAGTTTTCTTGCATTTCATTTTCGCATCTCTGTTCTGATATTATTTTCGACACTGTTTAAATTGTTTAAACACGAAAATAATATTTGGATTTTATTCCTCATTAAATAAGGAAACCGTAGGATCTGAGTTTGCATGATTTCGATTCCGTTTGCTCTAGATATGCTCATTTTAGTGAACATGTATCCACTGTTTCGGGGACTGCGGATCATGACGTAATTAAGATGTTAATTGCGGATTTGAAATGCCTTGAAATGCATGCAAATCACTTGGGTTATGTTGTAAATCAAGTTAGCAAACTTTAGAAATTTACTTTGTTTAATTTGGATTTAAATTGATTGAGATATGGTATTTGTAGTAAGTGAGGGTCACTGCTGAAAATACTTTCCTAATCAAGAACCTAGTGATTGTCATTTAATTAATTAGTGAAATTAAATTATTTAATTTCCTGGAATAATTATGCATAAATATTTGTGAAATATTTAATGATAATTATGTCCTTAAATGACTTTGCCCTAACCAACAAATGATTAGATGTGATCTAGATCAAGATTGGTTACATGATCTACATGATCAACATTCCAACAAACATGTTGCTTGAATAGGACTTGGGATTTGTTTAGCAAATCTCATTATAATGTTAATCAAAATTGTTTTGATTATTACTATATGGTATAATTTCGGTTGAAGAGCCGATGATCATCTCAAGTACAAAATGATCTATTTTGCATTATCCTTTCCCGAGGTGGATATGGTGTCTAGTCGGAGAGCATTGGGGTTGCGGGTTGCAACGTATGTGGTCCGTCCCACTCTCGTCGGTACTAGCCATGACAACGGGTAGGGTTAGTATAATGCTTAAGAAATCATGATGTATTTCTAATTATTAAAATTCGAAATAATACATATTTGAGATAATACCATAATTCAAGTAACTATTAAAATGTTTGTTGGATATTAATTGGATCATTAATTTAATTTGATTAGATTAATTGGAATCCAATTAAAATTAAAACACTCTATGAATAGAGATGTTATTTCCCTTGGAAGAATTAATCATAATGAATATGATTCATAATGATTAATTAGAATTTGAATATGATATGGAGGATCACAAAAGTGACATCCATGGTCTCCCGTCAAGGAGAAGGGTTCCGTCGCCAGATATTGTATGTAGGAGACGCCTGTCCGAAGTGACAGCTCCTGCATACGATCCATTTGGATCGGGCTCTTCGCTTCTCGAAAGAGTAAGGACGTATGCGTAGTGACCCCAATATCGGGTCCTCATATTATTGGGGCGATATTGGATTGCGCATAGCGAGTTGTATTCCTATTGACGGTTGGTTCAATTAATGACGGGTCAACATTGCCTTAGGGGTGGTGGGCCCGGGTGTTAAAGACCGAATTGGGAGATGCAAGTTGGACTTGCAAGGCGGAATGTGTTCCCGCTTCTTTTTATCCGAGTTGTAGGTTCTCATATTATTGGGATGCAACAAAGATAAGGAAGGAGATCCCAGATCTTGTTGAGATATAATGGTAAGTATATCTCTTACATTGAAAGTGATTAAGGGAATGAACTTTCAGTGTTGACAAGACAAGACAACTTTGATATAAAAATCCTAAATCAAAGTAAAATATATATATATATATATTTATATATTTATGCAAATTTCTTATTTCAGATAATCCTTCATTAAAACCCACTCAATGATATACTCAATAATAACCAGTAAAATATCATGGATTGGACTCATGATCCAGATATTGTACTTGCAATTGGACACATAATGTATGTGGTTGCAATGTGCAAGTTTCCTCATAATATTGAGGAATGACAATTAAATAGATAATAGGACTACAACCCTAGGGTTTGTATGTCTCTATAGTCTTGATCTCTCATCGGATGTACTTTGGAAGTGACATGTCGATGATTATCGCAATTGTCAAATAATCCTTATAAAATTAATGAAGATATTCTGGCATACATATGTGCTCTTGACATTTAACATGAATGAGATGGTTCACTGCATCATGCAGAATGGTGGCTCTATAAGAGATGATGTATTCAAATGGTTTGAGTACCTACCTGAACCTATGTTTTAAGAGTTTAGATGGATGTAGATGATGAGTGTCATCATTCTACTATCTATACTCTGGTCATTCATGAAGCTTCATAATATTCATATTGTATGAATTTAATGAAGCATGTATAAATGTTGAAATGCTCTTACATAAGAGATCCTTAGTCTTAAGTAATGGTTGCTTATAGATAAAGGGAGCACAGTGGAAGCATGGGTTGGACCCGAGTAAGAAGTATGGTCAAAAAGTTGACTATACATCTATGACTTCCATATGTCATCCGAAGAGTTGGATGAATGCCAATACTGCAATAAGTTGATGTGTTGATGGTATGACTATCAAGTCTGTCTAGAATCCTTAGAGAAGGACTCGGATAGAGCATCAAAATAATCTACATAAATCATTGAAATTGACTTTCTTATTTGATAAGATAGAGTCTAATAATTGTATCTCAATCTTCTGACAACATTTGCAATAGGTTGCATATGTTTTAGAAGACTGAAAAATTTGATCTATAGTTATCCACATGGATATTGATGCAATTGTTGCAACAATCTCTGTTGGATTGATAGACTTGTTAATTTCAGTGGGAGAGTCCTTAGTCTTAGAGAATGTCTCTATGACCTAGATATAAGAATACACTCATTGTTTATTTCTAAATGTTGGAAATAAAAACATGAATTCTGAGGTAGAACTATCATAAAGAGTTATGATGGAGATATTTCAGATAGTGATCTAAAATCTAGTGGACTCCACTAAATTAGAAAATTGATGAATGATTCATTAACATTTCTAAATGTTGAAATTAAACCTTAAGATCAATATGAGGATAAAGATCATTTGACAATGATCTAGCATCAAGCCTTGGACATTTGTTTATTGATTTGATCAATAGACTAGTAAGAGATGAAACTTTAGAATGTCTAAAATTTCAAAACTTACATACTTATGAATATAGTATTCAAAGAAAAATGTCCAATACACCCTTCTTTGGAAATGGTATAAGATGCCCAGGTATTCAGGATCTCATACATATTGATGTATGTGGATCATCCATATCATAGTAAACATTGTGGATATGTGATATCTATTGATGATTATGTATGATATGAGATTTCTTCTCTTCACTTAGAAACCTTTGAAATGTTCAAAGATTTCACATAATTTTGGTCTACAACCAAAGTTTGAAGGAAGATAAAATGAATTTGATCTAATCTAGGTAGCAAGTACCTGCTAGATAAATTCAAAGAATACCTTATAGAGATATGAATATCACTTCTATCTCAATCCTCCTAACACACCTTAACTCAATAGAGTTATAGGTAGATACAATTGGATCATGTGTGACATGATCTTATCAATGATGATTTTTAGCACAATTATCCCTTAGTTTCCAGGTATATATATGTGTAGTAGAGACTACAATGTATATCTTTGATAAGGTTCCATGTATGTTGGAATCTAGCACTTGAGAGTGCTGCTTCATTAGGAAAATAAAGGATGGTATTGGATACCTACTTTATGACCTTGAGATTCTTAAAGTATCTCATCTCTGAGAATGTTATTCTTATAGGTTGAGACTCTTGAGAATCAAGATGAAAATGAAGTGTAGGAACTCATTTAATCTTGAGAAGATAATGAGGCTCCTGAAATTGGAAACTAAAAAGGACAATTAATGATGAAACATTAATACCTCTTCAAATGAGTTTGAGGATGTATTCCATGTGTCAGTTAAGTCTGAAAATGATCGGACTTCATGTGATGAAGCTCCTAAGGATCATGACATGGAAAGATGGATTTTAGCAATAAAAGTCTAACGTAGACTTCATATACAAGTGTTGTATATGGACCCTCGAGGATCCACCTATATGGGTAATACCTGTAAAGGTGTAAATGGATCTTCAAGAGAAAGGGAACCTGATGAGAAGGTGGAGACCTTCAAAGCACGGTTCGTAGCCATGAGCTACACATCGGAAGAGAAGACATTGCTTGCGATGAGACATGCTCTTCGGTGACCATGCTTAAAAATATCAGAATATTGCTAATCTTGGTTGCACAACTTGACTATTGCATCTTCAAATATGTAAGTCAAGATTGCATTCCTCTATAAATACCTCTCCGAGGATATTCACATAAAGTAGCCCCAGGGATTCATGATTGAGGAAAGCAAGGTGTGCAAGCTAAGGAATCCATCTAAGGACTCAAATAAGCTTCTTGGAGATGGACCATAAGATTTGATGAAATTATAAATGTTATGATTTCGAATGGAATCTTGATGAGCCATGCGAAGCTTAGTGGGAGTGCCTATGTGTTCATCGCGCTAAATGTAGATAATATCCTAATCATTTAGAATGATATAAGGATTATAATAAGTGTTTTATAAACTGGCTATTCCATATCTTGAAATATGATTTCAAAGATACCTCTTAGATCTTAGTCCTGAAGTTGTTCAGAAGCAAAGAGAAGAGGATAATGGGACTGTCACATTTATAGTACACCTTGGAAATTCCAAGAAAGGCTTCCATCCCTTAAGGTATGGTACTGACCTATTTAACGGGATAGCACCTCAAAGAGTTGAGGAAGTGAATGCTAGAACTACTTGCTCTTGGGCATCAGTTCTGAGAAGCCGGGTGTGTGCTAGATGTGTACAAAAGCCAGATGGCTGCCATGCAGTGGGAGTAGTAAACTGTTACTAATCCTACTACGGAAATAAAACACTTGGTTGCAGTAAATGCAAAATCTTCATAGATGACAAGATTTTTGAGATAGTGATCTCAAAGTCTTATCTTCAAAGAAACTTAAGACTTTATAGATAGAGATCTAAAAGCTCTTAATTGTGGATATCTTAAGAGATAGTGATCTCCAGGAATAAGGGTATTCTAATAAGGATTATGGAAATACTGGTTATGATAATTGTTAAGCTGTAGTGTCAAGGACACTGTAACTGCCAAAATTGAGTATTGGTTGCATGAGATGCAACATTCGCATTAGATGCGAGCACTGTTACTGGGGATATGCAAGTGCCGTAAAAGGACTTGGCATAGTCTCGCGGGAACAGAGTGACTGATCAGCTTACCTAGCTATTTTTTAAATAGCCTATGATTGTCACATGAGTGCGAGTTTAAATGATTAGCCCATTAATGGCTCTTTGGGCTAGTGGGAGATTGTTGGAAATGCGAGCCCACGGCGAGCCATTATACAATAAATGTTATTGCAATTCACTCCTTAATCTGAAATGAAGAATACATAATTTGCATAATAGGTCCCTTAGTACAATTAGGGTTATGTACCATGGCCATCTTGATGATCATACAGCTGTTGATTCAACTATTGAATCATAGAGGCTGGTGCTTGGATGAATATCTAAAGAGTTAGATTGAGGACTCATCAAGCACCGTCAAATGATTGTTAAGATATGATCTCCGGCCTGAGTAGGAGATGGCAATCCTTATCTCTGAAGGCTGATATCTGACCGACCTCTTGATGCAAGTCCTCTGCATAGGAATAGAGATTCGGAGGTGTCAGATTAGTTAGGTCAAAGAGTTGACTTAACGAGATCGAGATAACCAAAGTCCTATATCGTATGCTGTCATGATATAGGCACACATCCTCTGACCGGAGACAGATGTGTTGCTATATGTCTAAGTATGTACATTTGGCAGACCAATAGGTTGATGACCTAATCAAGGTCTATACACCGGCGCGCTGGTGTGCATATAAGGGCATATGAGTAATACGATCTCTCAAAGGGATCATACAGGTTCAGTTACTGAACCGGAAGACATGAGCTCACTCATGAGATATTGGGAAGAATCAAATTCCGTGCGCACGGTCGTCTTGCTTTGGAAGCTTGACTGAATTTGTAGGTTTGATATATACTTTTGGAAAGTATATGATCAAGACCTAGATATGATATACGCTTTTGGAAAGTGTATGATTGATACCAACTCCCAATGATCGAATGAGAAACTTACTGATAAAACCATGAAGTAGACAGTATAAAGTTGATCCAATACTTCGGGTTTAGTCTGAGTCTTCCAGTATGCAGGATGTACAGGTATTGGGAATACCTGAGGGTGATGTGATCATAAACGATTGTATAACCATGACGCTTCCATTCCTAGGGAGTGATGAAACGGGTCTGGATTTTAGTGACTCCTCTCAGTAGAGAAGTAATCTGATCTTAGTCCAAATGTTGGACATTATCTGAATGTGATTCAGATACAATAAGAAGATTAGATTTGCGGTCTTGATTTAATCAAGCATCTATGAGAGGCCCGCGATCTGGTTTTGAGATATGATCTCAATATCCAAGTCACTATACGTGGAACAATACAATCGCCCTGTCCTTATCTCCAAGTATTCGCGGAGAAAGCGCATTATCCTTGAAAGAGTTCATGGATAATTCTATTGTTGATATATATATATATATCCGAGCATTGAGAATATGGATAATTAAATGTGATTTAATTATCATGATTAATATGAATTTGATTCATATTATAAAGAGAGCTATCTTAGATAATTAAATGTGATTTGATTATCAAAGATGTAAGTAATATGAATATGATTCATATTATTTGGACACACGAGAATAGAGATCCAAAATGATTAAATGTGATTTAATCATCATGGATATGATTAATGTGGATAGCAATATCCATATTAATCAAATATATTATAAATGTGATTTATAATATATAAGAGAGAGATGTTTGTAATTTACATTTGTTAATTAAATATTAATGTGAATTGGATTCACATTGGACATTAAATTGAAAATGTAATTTACATCTTGTTTTGGGTTGTGGATGTGATTCAAAAAATTTCCAATGGCATGATTGCAATGTTCACAAAATAAATTGGATTTAATTTTGTGAAATAATTTGCAACAAAAGTTGTTGCAAATATTGGAGAGAATCATGAGATAATATAATCTCATGTAATAGGAAAAAGGAAGCTCCCTTCCTAAAGAGGAGAGGGGACGGCCACAATTCCCATGAGGAATTGGTGGCCGTCCACCCTCCTTATGGAAGGAAGCTTGCCTCCTTTCCTATCTCTCCAATGGAGATTGATTTGATATAAATCAAATTATATTTTATATATATTTGTTTTTTATTAAATTAATTGTTGTTGTATTTTTAGCAACAAATCATGACCATTGAAAGAAACACAAATTAATGTGGACCATTGGATTTGTGTTGACACATGGATTGAGATCCATGGATCCCAAAACCCTATAAAAGGAGAGGCACCTCATTGCTCTTCTTGGCACATAAGTGAGACAACAAGTCTCTCTCTCTCTCTTTCTTTCTCTTTCTCTCCCTCTCATGGCCGTCCACCATGGATGCCCTAGAGAGGCTCTCCATCGCCGTGGCACCGTCGTTATGCTGCCCGATGTTTTGCTCGTGGAACTCCGTCTACTTCGGCATGCCTTGCTCGTGAAGAAGACGTCGGATCTCGTGTGTCGAGATCAGGAGATCCACCACTTGGATCATCAACATGGATTGCGAGAAGCACGCGGTTCATCCCCGCGCTCGCAAGCGTCTCCTCTGACGGATCGGACTTGAGACAGGAGGTCTCTTCGTTTAGAGACTTGATCGCAACCACGCTTCAAGAGGTAAACCTAATACTTGTTTGTGGTTTAGACGAAACGATCCGAGAAGTGTTCTTGGATCATGTGGTTTCGTCACAAGAAAAATTTTTAATTTCCGCTGCCTAGAACAACTAGTACGACTAGTCGTTCTTCGTCGTATCCGATACGACGATCACACTTCCGTGATGCGCTTGAGGATCTAACCATATCCTTCAGGAGCTGTGTTTCGGGGCGGCCCCCGAAGACCAAACCTCCCGGGCCCAAGTCACAGGAGTCCGCCTGGGCGCGAAATATCAAAGGCCGCAGAGAAGGAAAATTTACTTCCCAAAGGGAGCCAATGGTAGGGGGCAGGAGCCCACGAAAACATGCCGGAGAAGAGGCCGCGAGGAGAGAATAGCTCTCCATATAGGGGAGGCCGAAGGACCAGGGATCGCGTCAAATAGCAAAGATGAAGGAATGCATTTGGCAATCATGAAATCAGTCCAGATGGAGGGGCATCCATTCAGTAGCTTCCAGGCCCACGATATAGCCCTGGCTTTTTTGATGTCCAGCACAGAACGAATTCCCAAACCTCCCTCCTCCTTGGGGAGGCAGAGAGAGCTCCAAGAAACGGAGTGAAGGCCATAGTTCCAAAGAAAATCGGCGCTTAGCATATCAATCTTATGAGCAGTGCGCGAGGGGATAACCGTGCCGTCGACCCAAAAATGAACAACCACGGCTATCACGGATCTCAGAAGCTGAAGACGGTCAGCCATTGAGAGGGTCCTAGCTTTCCAGCCACAAAGTAGGACCCTAACCCTGTCCTCAAGAAGCCTAGCAGAGAGCCCCCGCCCGTAGGAGGAGTCAAGATGGAGCCCGAGATAAGTAGTGGACAGTGAGTGGCGCAGCATACCGAACTGCATACAGACCCCGAAATCAGCAAGGGCATTCTTTGGCCTAAAGAGTTTTCTTTTACGAGCATTCATAGCGAGGCCAGAAATGCAGCGAAAATCGTTCAGCATATCCTTGACCATCAGGAGTGATCTAGAGGTAACCTTACAGAAGAATAGCAGGCCGTCCGCGTAGATGGATGGGTTGGGATGACGCGTCGACCCCAACTAAGAGGTTTGATGGTGCCGGAGCTGACATAGGCGTCTACCAGAATAGAGAGCGACTCCATCCCCACCACGAAAAGAAGAGGGCTTAAGGGGTCACCCTGGCGAAGGCCCCTCGAACCTCTGAAGTAACCATGTGGGGACCCGTTGATAATCACCGAGAAAGAGGCGGTAGAAATGCATCTACGGACCCAAGACGTCCATCTGTTCCCAAATCCCATGGCCCCCAAGCACTGCAGAATGAACGGATGCTCGATGGTATCCAGTGCTTTTGTCAGGTCAATCTTGAGGCAAGCACGGTTGGTGGAGGCTTTTCTGTCAAAGCCAAGCATAATTTCTTGGGCAAGCCGTAGGCTATCGCCCATAGTGCGCCCCTTAATGAAGGTTGATTGGTTTGAAGAGATAAGTTGGAGTAGAACGTCCTTCAGCCGCGATGCCAGAACCTTAGCAAAAATCTTGTATATAACGTTACAACAGGAGATCAGGCGGTAATCTGAAAGCGCACTCGGGGAGGTGGTCTTTGGGACTAGGGTAAGGAAGGTTTGGTTCAGAAGCTTAACCGACCCTCCGTCGTGGTAGAGATGCTCAAGAGCCTCGTAAATGTCCTTCTTGACGAGGTTCCAATGTCGCTTGAAGAAAGCCCCGTTGAAACCATCAGGGCCGGGGGATTTTGAGGAGGGGATTGATCTCACGGCCTCATGGATCTCCGACTCCTCGAATGGTCTTTCCAACCAAGCACAGCCCGCGGTAGAGAGAGTCTTTTTCGGGATCAGTGTTGAGGGAGGGGGTACCCGGTAGAGGGCGTGGCAAGCAGGTCGCTATAGTATTTCACAGCAGCATCGGCCACCATGGTCGGCTTGTCCAGGCAAGAGCCATCACTAGCAATAAGGTAGGGGATAGAGCTTCTGGCAATGCGGGCTTTGGCCGAAAGATGGAAGAAAGAAGTGTTACGGTCTCCAAGCGAAAGCCAATCAAAACGGTTTTTTTGCTTCCAGGCAGACTCAAGGTCGACCTCCAAATCCGAAATGTGGGACTTGACGTCAAGCTCGAGCTGAGCGAGCACTGGGTCCAAGGGGGCGATTTCAAGGGTGCAATTGACCATGTTCAAAGCCATTTCCGCAGCTTTAACCTCATCTAGAATGTTTGCTTCGTTTTTTGCCCAGTCTTTTAGAGATGATTTCACATTTCTCAGTTTTTGAGAGATGCGGAAGACTGGATTCCCCTGAACCGTGTAGTTCCAAGCATTGGTGTCTATGTCCAAGTAACCAGGGCGGTTTGCCCAGTAATTGAAGTAGCGGAAGGGCCGAGGCTTGGGCGTACACTTGGACATGGTAACCGTCATCAGCAAGTGATCACTTATTGGGATTGGGGAGTATATCAGCTTAGCCGTCGGGAACGTAGCCAGCCTTTCCGTGTTGATCAGAGCACGATCTAACCGAGCAACAATGCGAGAGGGGCCGACAGAGCTGTTAGTCCACGACCATGGGTTTCCGCAAGAGTCCAACTCCATCAGGCCGCAGGAGTCAATGCACCCATTAAATGCTTCTTTGGCCATGGTAGCCGGAGGGCGGCCGTCCTGCTTCTCCCCATCAAGTCTGACAGCATTAAAGTCGCCAATGACCATCCACGGGGTGCCTCTTGGGATGGAAAGGGAGGTGAGCTCCTCCCACAAGCCCCTGCGCTGCGCAGGCAAGTTTGCTCCATAACGAAAGTGACCATGGCCGTGAGGCCCCCCAAGTTCGAGCATGAAAGGGTGAGGGCCTGAGGCGTGGAGGAGATTGAGGAACAGTTCCAGGCGTTCTCTTTCCAGAGAACATATATGCGTCCCAAAGGGGTGTCATTATGGATAATGGCCCACCCGGGTGGGAAATTACCGGCAAAGGTATTTCAGTTCTCCGGCCTGATCTTGATTTCAAGGAGGCCGGTTATCTCAGAGCCAAGAGAATTGAGGTGTCAGAAGAGGGACTTAAGTTTCCGAGGGCGGTTTAGGCCCCTCACGTTGCATACAGCAACAGACATTAGGAATGGTTAGGGGAGGGGCCCTGGGGGCCCGAAGGAGTTTGGTCGGTTCCTTTCCCACCGGATATTAGTTTTTTCTTTCTATGAGAGACCGTATGCCATGCCGGATTTGGGATCACGAAGGGCACCTCCTGATTCGACGAGGAGGTATCTCTGTTGTCTGCCAAGGCGTCCCCTGAGGGGGAGTTGAGATCGAGCTGAGAAGATCCATGATGGGCCGATGCTTCAGGCCGGGCAGGTGCTGTTGGCTTCTTTGGAATGGAGTTCGGTCAGTGGAGTAAAGCTTTCGTCCCGTATGGGAAGGCTGAGAAAGGCCTTCCTGATGGGCGCTTGTGGTTCTTTGAGTGTTGAGGCTCGTCTGCGGCCTGGGAATGTGCCTGACCGACGTTGGTGGAGCCAAGTTCAGCCTGGCGAGAGGAGGGGTCTGTCCTAGTTGCAAGGTCGAGGTCAATATGTTCGGCGTTGTTGTAGCCAGGTTCAACATGGCGAATCTCAGGAAGGATTGGCGGCGCATTGGGGGGAAAGTAGTACGTCAGCCTCTTGAGCGGGGTACCCCTGCGGAAGCTGAACGGCGAAAGGGCATGAAGCTGCCGAATGATCGAAGGAAACGCATGAGTCGCATTTGGGTGGTTGCCATTCGAGCTCCACCCCCACCATCTGTCGGGCACCCGAGAAGAACAACAACGGAATGGTAGGAGGGATTTTCTTTGAGGCGTGAATTGAAATACAGCAGCGGGCGTATCCATCCCGTTGCCCTGCAGCGGTGGCCACGTCCATAAAAAGGGGGTGCCAAGGAGGCTTGCCAACTTGTTTAAGACCATCGGTGAGTAGTGGGTGAGACTTAGTCCGTGGAAGCGGACCCATAGCGGAATCTCGGATAAGAGATCGCGTTCCATGATGATGCCGGACTCCCAACGGCGGACGACCATATACCTTCCCTCGAAGAGCCACGGCCCACCGTCGAGGATGCGCAAGCATTCATCCTCGGAGTTGAGTTGGAGGTAGAAGAATCCATTTGCCCTGGGGAAGAGCTTAAAACCGCTCGCAGGTTTCCAAACTCTTTCAATGAAGTTGTAGAGGAGCTTCTTGAACGGCTTCTTACCGAGAACGTAGAAGACTAAGGTGTTTGCCCACGTCTTTTCTAGGGAGGCAGCGTCAGATTCAGAGATGAAAGCAACCTCTTCTCCGTCGACGAGTAGAGGAAGTTCGAAACCCATCTTCCTAGCCGTAGATAGGGAGGGGTTGGGTGAACCGCAAACCTTGTTCCAAGGGCGCGAGGGGGGGCGTGCAATATATCGGGGGGTAGGGTGTGGGATGGGGTCGGAGGTGCAGGGGGTGGAGATGGGGGTGGTGGTGGTGGTGGTCGTAGGGAGAGGCGGCGGGTGGCCATTAGGGTTTGTGAGGTTTGAGAGGGGGTCGGGAGGGGGAGAGGGTGGGGGCGCATCGAGGGTGGTAGAGAAGTACTAATGCCCCGGGCTAGGTATCATTTGAATTTTAACAAAACCATGACTTATCTAAGTGATTGAGGTTGACGTCTTCTGGTCTTCTTTTTTGGAAAATTCCGTGGCGGTCTCCAAGAAAAAAAATAGTGGATTTCATCCTTTTTTGAGAGAAAGAAAACAATTTTCAGTGACGGCCCAGATTGTTACAACGACCCATATAATCTCGTGGGCTTAACCTCGTGTATGGGCCCATCTAAATGCACAATTAAAGTGCAACCATTAAAATATTTGGAAATCAACTGCATTCCGACGACTGGCGGAACTGGAGGTCAAATCAAGGTTTAGAAACACAGGATCGACCGATTTTATGTAATAATTAATAAAAGAAAATAAAAAATCAGGTCTGAGCGGTGGTCAGAACAGGTTGATCCGGGTGGTTGGATCGGATTGATCTGGATACAATTTTGATGATTTAGTACATTTTAAAAAATAAAGATTTTAATAATAAAAATAATGGGATTTTATCATTTGTGCCCTTCTTAACTTCTACGATTTCAGTTATGTCCCTCTATTTTTCGGAATATACTTGTGCCATTACTTTTTTGGAGTAATTTTCTAGAAACAACTATAAATAAATTATTACAATATTATATTCATATATAATGCTAAAAAATGGACTACCTTTTGTAGAATTTTCCTCGAAATAGGCAACCATGTTATTATATTGAAAGATTTGACATTTTACACGATTATTTCATTGATATACAAATACATATTTACATATATATAGGAGAAACTTCAAATGAGACGGGGTCTCACTTTATTTTCGATGAGCCACGAAATCCAATCGTTGGATTTGGATCGATGGTCATGATTAAAACCGGATTTGCAAAACAAAACCACCATCAAAACAGCCGTTGCTCCTATTATTATGGAAACTCGTATCTTCTTAACCATAAATCTGATGATTTTGTATTTGGAATTTTTTTCCATCAATATTTTTATCCCGATTTATTGAGGTAACATTTAATTTCTTTCCTATTTTTGAATTCAATCTATCACAGTGTTCTTTCTTTTCTTATTTTTCTACAGGATTATTCTTTGTCGACAACGATGGAAAATACAAATATCGGCGGGTTCCGATTTCGCTTCTTCCCATCATAGGGCGGAAATATCGGGGCAGACGTTGACAGCTATTATACAAATGCTATGAAATACTTTCTTTATTTTGTTTTATTTTATTACTTCCATAAACACACGCGGCTACCTCATCATGTTTATTCTATAGCATTTTTTAATTTTTAATTTATTATTAAGTTTTATTTATTACTTCGAAACCATCCCATAGCATATGTAATTCTTAATTCAATAATTTTTGTAATATATTTTCTTATTATTTCAAAATGAGCACAAAAATTTGTATAAAGAAAATCGAAATTTAAGGAATAACTAATTAAATTTCAAATTTACACAATTATTTTATTACTCTTTTTTTAATTTTATTTTTATTTTCAAACATTGAATAATACATTTTTTAGCCCATTTGTTTATTTTAACTTTGTCTAAAATGTAAAATTCAGTAGTATAGTTATTACGATTTCGATTAATGTGTTTGTATAATGATACATCGAAATTCAAATTTGGGACTAACTTTTCAAATTTCTAATTCAAATTTAATTGTAGCAACTAAGAATTTAGTTTTGAGGAAGCATTTTTGTCATCATTTTTTTTTGTAAAATACATTAGGCTTTTTTACAAAATAACATATTCACAGGCTTCAATAGTTCAGCCGCAACGAAACATCAGGAACAATTTTATGCTAATTTATTTCCTTCTATACTATTTCACAAGCCAACATGCCCTACGTTTGCTGCTAGAAAACCATCATACATGTTATCAATTTTTGTAAAATAATTACATCTATTTCAAATTAGTAACTACTAAATGTAGTTCACTTAAACCTTATTCAAGATAGTTTATTCTAAAAGTAATATATTTTGGCTCCCTTTCGCAATTAATATATTAAATAGACGGCCCAAAACTTCTTTTTATTTCAATAGTCTTTCCTAATTTGTAGGTTCGTATTTTACTCTCCTCTCACTTCAACATCGCACAATCATATTCTCCTAATATAGAAACCGTTTTTCATCAAAACCATCCCATAACATGCAAGTGGTTTTAATCTCATCCATCCCTTCTTAATCCAACGGTAAATATAGTGGGCTCACCATAATATCTATGAGACCCCACCTCATTTGAAAGGGTCCATATATATATGTGTGTGTGTGTGTGCGTGTGTGTGTGTGTGTGTTTGAAAAATCGATTTGATCGGTCGGACCAGTAAATTAAGCTTGGTCTAATTTTTTCCAAATCGATAGAAATGATGACATCATGTTGACATTATCACATGTCTGATAGATTTGGACTGACGGACCGATACAGTTGGACCAAACCGAAGACTAACCGGTTGAATGTTCCGTCCAATTTTTAGAACCTTAGGTCAACTGTATATTTCTAAAAAAGTACACTTGTTAAAAGGAGCCAAAATTATAGAGATAAAAGGAAAAAAAATAATATTACGATATGTTAGTCCAGGATGCTTAGCATGGATCCGATCCGGTCCGGTCCGTGATATTTTTAGATCGGATTTACTTTTGGTCCTGTGATATAGGAAACGAGAACATGGTGAATCTCCTGGTTGGCATAGAATGACATTTGTTTCCATGTTTGTTTGTATTTTACAGCAGAACATTGACATGACTGGTAGAAAATGCAACTTGAATGGAGCAGAGGTTGTCGGATCATCATCCCGCCATTCAAACGGCCTGGACCCCATGCAGGGGCTATCGTAATTTGGTGATCGTTCGTCGGCCTCCACTTTGGACGGGCTGCTTACATTCGGTTCCACTCGCTTTTTTTTTAAAAAAAAGGATAAATTCGAGAATGAGCATTATAGACCCTGCGTACTGTTAGTTGCATGAGAGTTGACTAAATTTAAGCTGCAGGCATCGAATCTAAAGGGCGGTGCCACTACCACCTAACTGAGGATGCGATGGAGCGAATGGAGCAACAACGACCGAATCATGGAAGGACTAACCATACCATATAATTGGCAGTCAACCTAAGTCCAATCATCGGATTGCGATGAGATGAGGGCTCAATGGATCTTTCTCATCCTTCCCGGTTGATAACGACCATCCTATTTTTTTCAGGAGTCAACAGTCCTTTAATGACGAACATGTGTTCCGAATATTTCCTAAAAATCTTCCAAAACCCATATAAGGAACGGAAGCGCCCCGGGCCCTCCATCCTTTCTCCCCCGCCGAAAGATGAACAGAGCACGGCTTATTCGTCACCATTCACCAGGCGACGTCCCCATCGGCATAAAGCTGCCAGTCCCGAAAATGGATTACCGCATATATCAAAAGCAAGAGAAAGAAGAGATGAGATGAGATCACAAGTCCTGCAGCTGCTGCATCTGCACGCATTATTGCACAAAATCGAAACCACAAAATTGTAGTATGGATACACATCAACCACGGCCATACGAAACAACACCTCGTCCTCCACACACAACAGCGACGCCTCATAAGCACACACTACCGCGACCTCACCGCCACACTGCTCGACCCAACTAGTAACAGTATTAGACGAGCCGTCATCTGCAGAAGAGGATCTCACCACCTTCCACTCGTCGCCGCCGTCGTCGGGCCAGAAGGAGCATCCACTACCCCCCGCCATCTCGCCGAGCCTCTTCGCAGCATCGACGCAGGTGGGTTCGAAATCATCACTGCTAAAATTGGCATCATACCCATCTTCGCAAAACTGCGATTCCATGCTCATCCAATCGAACACGCTTCTTGGAGACTGCTCTGTTTCCACCAGGAAAGGGTGTTGCAGCAGCTCCTCGCACGGCCACCTTTGAGACGGGTCCCTCCGCAGGCATTTCTCGACGAAATCCAGGCCCTGTTTCGACATCTCGTGCGGGAATTTCGGTAGGTCGCAGCCGTAGCCGATGTGGAACAGGGCGTGCGCCGCGTCCTGGAAACCCTGCTCCTGCCAGGGCGGCCGCCTCGTGACCATTTCAATCACGGTGCAACCCAGGGACCACACGTCGGACGCCGGCGTATGGAGCCCTCCCCTGGCGACCTCCGGCGCCATCCACAGTGGCGTGCCCTGCACGCCTCCTGTACGATCGAGGACTCGTCTCGCAGAGCCGAAATCGGCAAGCTTGGCGATGCAACCGTGCTGCGAAATCAGCACGTTCTTCCCTTTGACGTCTCCATGAACGATCCCCATAGAGTGGAGGTGACGGAGACCACTTGCGATACACCTCACGAAGGAGCGAACGTCTTCGTCATTCATGGGAGCGCGGGCGGCGAATTCTGCGAGAGATCCCCCGGGGACGTACTCCATGTGGAGGTTGCGAAGCCTACCGACATGAGGCTCCTCTGTTACGTCGTCACCGAGGTAGGCGACGACGTAAGGGGAGTTGATTGACTTGAGGATGGAAATCTCATTCTCAAGGCAGAGAATGGCGGGAAGAGGGGCGGAAGTGGAGCTGACGGACTTCACAGCGAAGACGCCACCGGTGAATTGGTCGACGGCGATGCTGACGGTGCCGAAAGAGCCGCGACCTAAGCAGCTCCCGCGGACCCAAGCCTTCATTTCATGGGAGGCCATGCGAGCTGGAGGTGAAGAAAGTGGAGGTGTGAAGAGTTTGGCAGGAGAGTAGAGGTGATGTTGATTTGGGACTTTGTTGTGGCTCTCTCTGGGTGTCTATTTATACAGGTGAAACTATCCGTTTATGCGGAAACGGTTTCCAGAAGTTGGGATGACGTGAAGGGTTTGCGCGCCGTTATGTCAAAATGTCTCCTACCTTTGTATTATTATTTTTATATTTAATTTTTTTTACCAATCTGACTACTTTCGTTGTTATTTGTTTTAATAATATTCCGTAACCCACACGGTCAAACTTAATGGACGAGCATATATCCCATTCATTATTAGCTCTAAAAAAAGGGAGAGAGTTCTCTTCTTAATATGCCTGTAAATCCAGTAAACTTAAAACACGTCCACAAGGTATGATCATCTAAACAGAGATGTAAGGATCCAAGAAACGGGAGTACTGCACGCTACAACTAGGAGACGTTAGAAATGATCCAAATGGGGAAGGGCTGGACGTTGGATCCAGTTGCACGGCTATGCCGTAGCTGCCCCTGCCCCGTCCCCAGAGAACATGTGGGGACGGCGATTCCGCTCGGGGCGTGTGAGCCTCAGGGGGGTGGAAAGGTCCATCGGCTCATCATGTGCCTTGCGGGCCGCCGGTGGGACAATCTCGGGGTTCTAATTATTATTAGCGTGCAGCAATGGAGGTGAGAGCAACGTATCAATCTGTGCTTATCATCAGGAAAGGAATTCGTCTCTCTGAGTTGTACGCGTATCTGTTGGGGATCATCTGCTACAGGCGGGATGTGCAAATTGTATGAATCGATCACGATGAAACAGCTCACATGACCACAATAGACACAACATCACAGCAGAGTACTCCACGCTATGAGTGATCTATATCATCTCTACAACACCTATTGTAATGTATTGTATCCGTCTTCGACACTTATTTATGCTTATCCACAAAGTCAACTTAGGGTCTGTTTGGTTGGAGGGTTGGGCAGAGTTGGGTTGGCCCAACCCGAGCTACCCCTCCTTCCAAACACCTCAATCCTCCTCACAGTTTACTATTCACAAGGGTATCCCTTGCCCAACTCAACCCTGCCCAACCCTGCAACCAAACAGGTCCTAATGTTTGTGTACGAGACCAATATGCAATTTAATGTCTTTGCATTCATAAGAAAATATCACCTATATAAGGAAGATAATAGAGAGATCGAATGCTGAGTTGAGGGTTTTAATATCTCGTTTCCGGGACTCAACTAGACCTTAACCTCAATAGTGTTTTTCAATTTTTAATATATTTAATCTGACATCGGTCTCCGTTTCAATACTCCATGTTGGATTTCAACGAAATGTAATTTTTGAATAAAATAACTCAGCATGAAATGTAATAATTATACAAAAATATATAAACAACTACTAAACTAAGTCAACTATAATGAATGTGCTGCATTATTAGAGAAGATTTTGTACCAACAATTATATTTCAAGTCAACTACTCCTCATCTCTCGATCTGCTAATCTTATTCAAGTAAGAATAAGATTTTTTATAGACATTTTTTGTACATTCTTTTCAGGTTTTTATCAGTGAAGGCGGTATATACCTTTGGATACCGGATTATATTCTTGTCTTATTGGATAATATTTCTTGTCGAAGACACACGTCTTTCAGGTAATAGTTAATTTATTACATTGTATCCTTCTCTTACTTATTATTTAATTTACGTGACATACAATGTAATTAACATCTTTCAGGTATGAGCTATATCGAGTATGGCTTTGCAGGGTCTCAAATCGGTGAAGCCGGATTTAGAGGTTCAGGTATAAATATCTTATGTAATAGAAACTCATTTCAATACGTTATGTTTAAATTTTGTGATACTTACAACAGTAAAAATGTCTCAACCTTGTAGGACCATCGCTTGTTGGACCTTCGAGTCAATTTGACTCTGAACCCTCTCAGCTCATACCGTCTACTCAATATAGTTCAGGAGATTTGCAGTCGCAAATATTTGATAGTATTCGGCAAATGAAGGCAACTGATTTCGATAGACAGTTGTTTGGTATATCCACGATAATATCACAACAACGTCCGGAGTTCCCTCGAAGACCTTCTCCCGGAGTAAGGATCACTGAGCCTCCTCCATCAGAGCCGTCTCGCCATTCAACAAGTGTACGGACTTCAAGAAACCATGAATCTCAAACAATCGAACCTCCACGGAAGTCGTCAGCTAGACCGCATCCTCCAGGGGACATTCCAACATATTCGGAACAAATGACCAAGCAGAAGAAGAAGAAGAAGAAGAAGACGACAACACATGAGGAGAGTCACAAAAAATGGGAGATGGAGGAAAAGGAAACGACAAAGGAGGAGGTGCAGGAGGTGGAGGAGGAGGTCTGAAGGGATTTCTAAAGATATGGAAACTTTAAGTTATTGTAAATTTTTTTCTTATTATTTGTAAACACATCTTTGTTCTTCTATGATTTTAATAAAATACTTACAATTTTTTAAGTTAATTTGATGTCAAGTTGTACATTGTTGAGTTGACATATGTCAATGGTAAATAATGTTGAACACACTCTCAATTTCTTTAAATTTACTATAATATTATTGATATGTCAATTATAAATATTCTAAGTATATCTCAATAATGAAGAATATAATTAAAAATAGAGATATACATCATATTTTACAATAACGTTAGCAGGGAGAAGCGAGACGAGGTGTAGAAGAAATAGTATACCATCTTTCTACCTCCAAAGATGAGAGCACGAAGCTCAGAGCGATAGATCGAAAAAATTACGATGAAGGAAAATACTGAAAGCCTATTAAATTTATTTTGTTTTTTTAAGTTATTTAATTAGAATGTTGAATGGGGTGATTGTGAAAAATGCCCATCTCCAAATCGGCACCTGAGGTGCGGATTTGGGGCCTCGGTCCAAATCGGCACCTGAGGTGCCGATTTGGAGGGGGTGCCTCAAATCGACACCTCAGGTGCCGATCGATAACTATATTTTTAATTTTTTTTATCCGTGCTATTTAATTTATTTCGATTTTTTAATAATTATTTTAAAAAATCCCATCCGAGAATAAGACCAAATATGGCATACATCCTTAAATATCGACACTCTCTGTATATGTTACAAGGGAAGTGGGAAAAAAAGGGAAAACGTCAGTGTCTTTTTAATGTGCTGAAAAATTTAGTACGTGTCATCAATCCACATATTGTGGTCGCCCCTTACACACATACACGATCAATACGTCAAGGGTTTCGGATGTTCGTAACTAGACCTAACACCATGCATTCCGTGTCATTCCTGATATTTTGTAGGCTCTGAGAAAAGGAAAAATGAGTCTTTACAAAAAAATTTCAATAAGAGCATATTGTCCCGAATGTGTTTACCATCAAGTATAAAATGAAAAATTCTATTTTTTCAGAACAATCAACCCTTATATAATCTCATTAAAATTTCGATTTTAACATTGAGTTGTTCACCGAAAATTCAAATCTATAAGGGCTCATTTTTCGGTGATTTAGTTCACCGATCGATTCTATTCTACACGGACACACTAGGACAAACACTATTTTATTCTTAAATGAAAAATCAAAGTATACGGAAAGTTGAGCACTTAAAGTTAATAGAACATGGACAATTGCACTTCAAAACTATACTCTGCATGCTTTTATGGTGCACTAAAGACCAAAATTTTAACGGAATCAAAATGATCTCCCTCGTGAAACCACCAATAATTAACTCCAATTGCTAAGTCATATCGGGCTATATATGGCCTATAGAGCACCTCATGGAGAGTCCTCTAATGCTCTTTTACCTCCCTTCGTTCCACCTCCCCAACACGAGCACTGTGCACTACATTCCCTGTCAATAAATGTCCCAACATGTGCGTGCGCATTCACTACCCCCTTGTGTGTGTGCCTGCCCAATGTCGTCCAAGCTTCCTGTGTAAGATGGTGCATGCATTTGCACAATACATCACTTCACGACCAACTCACTACACGTAAAACTCTTTGCGGAATACATGTCCCCCATCTCGCCCGAGCATAAAGATTGCAGTGTAGGTCCCACGTAACCCAAACTAAAAGATAGACAGAATATTCAAAATCGATTCCCACGGACCAGGCCTAATTGACACCCGACCACTCGCGGCAAGTGCGCGCCCATTTGTCCCCGCGACCCGCGTTAGTTTTTATTTTATTACATAAATATGGAGGTCCGAATGCCCCCGCAACAGGGAACCACACACACCCTCGCGTGAAATCTCCCCTCTCTGTTTTCGATCAGCTCACATGCAGTGAATGTGCGCTGCTGCCCTGACACGTCCCATCTCCGCGCAACCAATCACGCCCCGTTTGCTGATACCTTTGACGAGCATGGGGGGACGAAACCGGATGGATCCAGCGGCCGCACATCGTCTGGTCTGGTCTGCGTGGTATGTGGTGCGCTGCAATTCCTAGTAAGCATATAATATGTGTGAATCATTTGGTTATGATATGATATTAAATGGGACCCTGTCGACCGACCTGCGGCGTGCGACCAATGTGATGGGTGTGGGCGGTGCTTGCAAGTTGTCGTGGCTAAGGCCTGGGATGGGGGAGCTTTTCCGATGGGGCTGCTGTTGTGATAACGTCGTCCAAGGAACGGATTCGGAGATGCCGATATTTTCATGGTGCCTGCACCGATTGGGACTAGATGGTTCGCGCCGGGATTCGGAGGCGCCGATATTTCCATGGTGCCTGCACCGACTGGGACTCGATGGTTCGGGTCCCTTCATGGTTGCCTTGCACATAACATGACGATTCTTGCCTTTCTCCGGATTAAATGCCGCAGTTTCATTCAGAATTCCGTGCAAAAAATGGGAAATGAACACACCTTGCTAACTTTCACGTATTTTATGCTATTTAATCCCCTTCTCATGCTAGTGATGCATTATGTATGGGATGGAGATTGATTTCAAACTGGTAACCAAAATCATACACATCCTGCATGATTATTTAAATAAGAAAACTAATCCGGATTTTCTTGAAAGATATCGATTGACCTAATTGGATCGGGCTTTTTTTCTGCTCTCACACGCACGGCACCCTCACCACCATAGTTACTTTTGTAGCAGTTTCGAATCGCTTCTATAAATACATTACATTTCTTGATTTTATATCATTTCGTCGAACCTACTGTACATATATTTGCGGCAGGTTTACACCAAACCTTTGTCATATTTATACGAGAGATTTGAACATTATATACGGGAAAAATGGGGCTGCCCCTTAGGGGTAGTCAACATGGCTGTCCCCACCCCATTTTTTGGCAAATATTCTGATTTTTTTGAAAAATAAAATCATGTATATTCATCCTTATATCCCTCCTATGTGCCATTCGAATTTCGTCAGAAACAGAGACTCCTACGGCCTCCATCCATATGCCATGGAGGCGGTTGGGGCAATGCCTCCTGATCTACTAACATGGTAATGCCTCATATATATATGTATATATATGTGTATATATATATATATATCATGAATTTACAACGTTCAATATTATTATAGCATGGACTTGAACCTACTTTATAGTATACATTGCCGAGATTTGAAATTTGTTATTTCTCAATAGAAGAGGCTTGGAACACATAATATATACGTTTTTTTACTTATGCTCCTTCGAGATTGTATTATACAATTATAAATATGCTCCAACATTTTTTACAATATCACTTGTGCCTTTACTATCTTAGGCGATTAACAATTATGCTCTTAGGATTAGTTGTCCTTCATTCTTCCCCCAAAGCAGACGTTAACCTATAGGCACAAGCATAATTGCCATAATAAAGAGAAATGCACAAGGGTAATTACATATTTTCATCTTTCTAGTTTCTTCTACCACCATCTTTTGCGCTTGGGCAACCGCCTGCGCCCTCTCGTCGGCGCACGCCTCCTCCGCCCGCAAGCGACGCACTCCACAGCTGCACCGCCACGCAAGCTGCCGCCGCCGCCATCCCCTTTTTAGGTTCCTCCCCCATCGTGTCCCCTGAAGAAGGTCTCATTTTTTTATTTGTTTATTTTGTGAAAATTGCAGCATGTTCCCTTATTATTTCTGTAATTACAGTTCAGTCCCTGTGCTTTTTTTGTGTTGTTTAAGTTCATTTATGTTTTGCAAGGATATCCCTATGTTTGACTATTAATTTGGACTTCAATCTTACATCTTTTTATTCAATGAAAAATGTCTTGATATTGAGCAACTAGTTCTCTACCACGTAGATATTTGTTTATATTTTTATGGTTTTTGGGTAATTAATTAAAAATTTTAAATGAAATATTGCATATTTCACCTAATTTGATCTATTAAATTTATATCTAACTCACTATTTCTCTAAAAATTCTTGAAAAAATATCGTTAAATGTGATTGAATTACTGTCTAAATTTCATCCAAAGTAGTGTTTTCGTGTGCCTAAAATAAATTATATAGTGATTTGGATATTTGATTTTTAATTAAATCCACGCACATCACTTTTACAAAATTTCAACTCTCCTGGATTGAACATCTAAATATCTTTTTGAGATAATTTGCACTCTGATTAATTTGTAATTGTGAATTTATTAAAAATTAATTACTCACTGTTACTCTATTTTCACAAAAAATCTACAAAAAAATCATATTTTGTCAAAAAATCCAAAAATATTACTCTAGTGTCCTTGCATCATATTTTCATTCCAGTAAATTTTTTATAATTTTTACTTACTGTTTGTGGAAAAAATGTGAAAAAGCTATAAAAAGTATACATTTTTAATTGTTGCATTTTAATCCTGAAAATTCCAAAAAAAATATATGTCGGACTCATCATTGGATTAAGGTTACTGGAAAAATACAATTTCGGTAAATAGGACTTAATTTCTATTCAAATTAATTTGACTAAGTTGTGTGATTTCTTAGTAACTTAATTCACCTGCATTTGCATTCTTTTTGCATAAAAAAATATAAATAATATCCACACTGGAAATCTATATCTTAGTTTTTGAATTAACTCCAAAGTTGTTCCTTTGCCTCCCTGTGTTCGACCCCGAACTTGCCTGGGATATAAATTAAAGCCGAGCCCTCTTCACGGAGATCTTCTCTCGGTTCTGACTGATTCGCTAGGTACACATACTATAACGTACCCAAATTAAGACACGTGGTAAGCGACTCGTCACATAGGTGTTGAATGAACCTAGATCTTGAGACCCAGTCATCATGATGACTTGATCGACAAGGAAAAAGTAGGGGGAGATAGGGTATATGGATTGTATAGAAAGATATCAAAACCCTACATTTTAATACATCAATAATTGCACTTTGGAACCTATTTATTTTATTATTTTACACCTTGAATAATAAAATCCTCAATATAAATATCTACAAAAATAAAAGAAAAATACAAAATTGATTTCATATAAAAATAATGCATAGTGAGTCCAGAACACACAAAATAGAACCCAAAATAAAACTATATAGACTGTTTCTTCTCCATACTATATCAAAATTGATCACATAACCATTAGTTATATATAACTTTTAATAAGCTTTCAATGAACGTGGTTTATTTATTTGGAGTTAAGATACAAAATTTAAGATTTGGGCACCTATTTGTGTAATATACCTGTATATATTATTCAATATATTCATTCTTAATATTTTTAAAATTCTTTTATTTTTATAAAATTGTATATATTATTTAAAACAAATATAAATAATTAAAATAAAATAAAACTATCATAATAAACTATACATTTAAATACATATGTAAAATATACCCGTATATACCTATAATGTATGTATATACAATTAACTAAGTGTACATATAAACTCAGAAAAATATTACAAAAATACCTAAAGGTGTATTAAAATAAATTTAATATATATAAAATACCAGTACAAAATAATAAAAGATATAATATAAAAATTTAAATGATCGAAATACATGTATTTATACCTCTATTTTAAATGTAAATATTATCTCATAATAAAAGTCTCATAAAAGCAAATAAAAATATGTATAAAATACTATATTAAATTACAAATATTTGTTATGCTTGAAAAATTAGTTTATTAGTTTATTAATTTTTAGCAATCTTTTCCTCCAGGATTTTTCTGGTTGGTCCACGTTGACCAACCAGGCCCCTTCTCTCTTCCTCAAGTGTCGGAATGTCAGACCCGACTTTTCTTCCCATTTTCCCACTCCACATCGTCATGATCTAGTTGGCTGTTGCGTGATTTGAGGAGATGGGATCTCCTTGGTTCATGCCAAGGCCAGATGGATCTACAATCCTCGTCGATCGAAATCCCCGATTTCTGTGCTTATAAAATTGCTCTTCTAGCTCCACCTTCAATTTTGATCCCTCTCCCAGTGTTCTTAGACCATCAATGTCCTTACAGACCCCCCATCGACTGGTGATAGCTTGAAGATCAGAGGCTTTACAACAAGGAGGAGCAGTGGAGGAGCAAGGTCCAACCACCGTTGGAGACCCCCACTTGCTAGTTCCGCTTCCTTGGCTTCTAGGCCAACAAGGACCACCCGCCCGTTCTGAGGTATATCTTTAGTCTTATTTTACTTTTCTCCCTTTAATTTCTAATTTAATCATGTTTTTAACTGTACTTTTAAAAACTCCAAATTTCCTGGAGCTTCCGGGTTAATTCATCCTCCCTCGACTATTCAATCACCTTAATTTCATCCCACATCTCTTCTCGTCATGTTCTCCATCCATTTAAACCTATGTTTCCCCCAGATCCGTCACGAATCTGAGTGTCGTGACTCCCTCTGCCGCCCTTCACCAGAGCCCCATCTCCATCCCATTCCTGCCTATGTTTTGCTTCACCTTTCAACCAAGGACATAACCCTTGAATTAATGACTCTTTTGGTGCATATTGCACGCCTTGAAGGCCCATCTGGAGCTGAGGCAGGGAATTGGAACACCTCCAGGTCTTATGAAGCCAACTGGGCTCCTGGAGCTTCCTCTTGCCTGCTTGTGTTCTCCTGCACGCGCGTGCTACTTTCCAAAAAGTTGCTGGACCCGTTAGAGTGAAGAACCCTCGCCGGAGCAAGGAGATACGCCAAATCGAAGTTCATTACCGTCTTTTTCTTTGGTATTGTTGTTGACCACCCAATTCCCGTTAAATCTGGTGAATATGACAGACCTAATCGTAACCATTGGTCATTTGCAAAGCAGTGCGTGACAACAACCTTTAGATCCTCCATGTGGCTGGATGACTAGATCGTTAAGTGGGGTAAATTGCATTAACTTCCTACGTACATCTTATCTTTTATAGAAGGTCCTATAATTATTTAATTAAGTACAAAACTTTTGGGACAATTTACATATATGTCCTTGGTTCTATTTAATATTGTATTTAAGTTCAATTTCAGGTCACCTCACATGGACCCCCACTTGAGGGGACATTTTGCAGGCGTACCCTTGTGGATTTTGTATTTATTATTTTGCTTAAAAATCAAGTTGCAGTTCAAATGTTTGGATTATTTTGCATGTGAGTCACTAGAATATATTTTATTTGCAGATACTCCTCCAGCCAGATTTATTTTTATTTATGCATTTATTTTTATTAAAAATATATCCTATGCTTTAAAAAATTGTAAAAGTAAGTACAAATGCATGATTACTTGCTTGTTCACACTATATATTTTATTTTCCATTTTACGTGCATTTATTATTTATTAAAAAAAATCAAATTAAGCTATTTTATTCCCTATTTGACTTAGAAAATAAAATTTTTATAAAGCTTATCTAAAAATTCCAAAAAATTAGTTATCATTTATTAGCCTATGTTACAAATCTAGACCAAAAATCACAAAAGAAACCATATAAATTAGCAAATCATTGTTAACCCTAAAAAATATGAAATAATTTAAAAAATACCAAAAATATTAGCTTCTATCCTATACTTTTGCATATTATCTACTATGTTTTAAAATTACTTTTGAAAATTTTTGAATCCTTTTGCTATTTTTAATTCTCAAATCAAGTCGGCCTATTTAAAAGTCTCTGTTTTAGTTCTTTTATGATTTTAAAAATAAAAAAATCACAAAAATCCTCAAAAAAACAACAAAAATAGAAGAATATTTTAAAATACAAAATATTTCTTTTGTTATTTTTGATTATTGTTACCTATATTTATAAGTATAGTACCTTATATATCCTATATTTACCTATAAATTATTCTATAAAGTTTATACTATTATTGATTATTAAAAATAATATTATTATATTTTAAAACTTAAAAAAATAAAAAGACTATTCTTTGGCATTTTTTTTCTGATTTTTTGTATATTTATTGTATATATTCTACTATATATTACTTATAGTATATATATATTACCTTATATACCTTTACGTATACTCATATATACGTCTTTATATACATTATTATACATTATTAAATTAAAAATAAATTAGAAATTTAGAAAATTAAAAAAAGAGAATTAACTAAAAAATCCACAAGACAATGATTGAAATTATGCATACTTATACATATACATACACTTGTATTATTTATTTATAAATATTATACCTGCTATGTCCTTATTCCATGTATTCGACACCTACCAGCTTGTCCACCATACGCATTAATTGTAGGGTTGTAATAAATTTTAATCCACATTTTACCTTGATTTATTTCAATTATGGGTTAATTGTTGAGATTATCAGAGGTCTTTAAGGATTGTCATCGCAACGACTTAGTGGTCCCACCTTGTGTGGATCACAAGATAGTCCCTCGATTATTTTCTTGATATTTCATAGGCTGTGGGCTTGGAGGGAGAGGTGGAGGTCGAGGAGGAGGAGGGCGAGGGCGAGGGCGATGGAGGTCGAGGAGTTGGACGGGTGCTGGGTGGATAATGGGAGATGAGGAGGGTGGGGCACTCAATGTAATTTTGATAAACAATATATGTATAATGCAAAATAACATAACGGAATCTGGTTAGTTTCATGGGTAAATGGGTGGGTTTAACTACATGATCTGTGGGGTAAGGGTTAGCAACTTTACGAGATCGAAAGGGAAATTACATTATATCAAAGATCGAGAAGGTAATTTACAAAGTTTATATGGTTTGTGGGTAAAAATAACTAGTAATACTTGCATGAAGTGAAGAATCGATATGTCTCATATCATGGGTGGATGAATCATGTTCATTGTTGTAAGATCACTTTCACCCAAGAATGGCTATACTTAGGTTTCTTCCTTATATGCTAATACTATTATACAAAGAAGAGAAATTTGAAAAGCTAGCTGTAGTTGGATTGACTTACCTCCTACTGGAAGCTTTCTAAGAGAGGCTCACACATTTCAGTTTCTCCCGGCAATGCTTTGCTTACGCTTCTTCTGTCTACTTCTCCCTCAATCAACCTCCACCCTAACCCTAGGAGGTGGAGTAATGAAATAGATGGGTAGAAAATGAATGGATAGGAAATATTTATTGACCTTCGTTTCAATAGTTTTTTTCTATTTCTATCCTGAAATCTATGATTCTAAAGACACTTAATTAACAATTTCGTGATAATTAGAATTAATTGACATTACCTGCTATCAGTTACTTTTAACTACGAATTAGCATTTACTACTTTTAATAAATGTTTCCTAATAGTAGTAGCTTTAATCATCAATAATATCCTTAATCATGATAACTAGAGTTAATGATGGTGGTTGAAGATTAATGACATGCTTCACCAATGAGATTTTTCTTTTCAAAAATGACAACAACTCGTAATGATTGATTGACATTAAACGAGCTTGTATTCATCTCATTGAGCACACGATTAGATGACAATGTGCAAGATAGGATATTCAAAAATTGAATTTAGAACCTTACAATCACCACTAAAGTGCATTAGTTGTGATTGTGTACCAATGTATCCTAGGAACAAATCATTAGTACGAATAAAATGGAAGGTAAATCTTTCTGAGGAAAGTCAATAATGGATGCTTCAGTGACATCCAAACAAAATGTTATTCCTTTATTTTTTTTGTTCCCGCTTCGTTGGTTTGTACTTTCCTCTTTACTGATATTTTTTCACCGCCACGCATATTGTTAATTGGCTTTATGGTTATGAAAATACCTTTATTTTCACAAACACATATTTCAGTGGATCTTTATGATCATGCTTAATGGCGATATATAAGATTTCTTTCAAATAGGACTAGTTCTTCTTGAGTTTAGGAAGGTCAGCTCCTTTTTTTGTAGAAAATATGATGACTTTAGTAGAATATGTATACAGATTGTATTACAATGTGCAGTTTTAATATTTGTATCATAATATGCATTTTGTATGCGACTTTGTCTTTATAATTTGCAGTTATATTATAAATTGTATACGAATTTAGTAAAGTGCTGGTGTTTTCTACAAAAGATGGCGGTCTTCCTTAAGTTGGGAAGGATGCATCCCTATTGGAAGGCCCCCATATATGTATATGAGAAAAAGGATCTTACTCCATGGAGTAGGTAACTTACTACTTCATTTTTTTTCAAATTTTTTTTATTTTTTTTTGAAAAATGCTTCCATGGATTTTCATAACTATATCCCTCTAATATGTCATTCAAAATTTGTTAGAAATTGAGACTCATATGGCCTCCATCCGGACAGTCATTTTTAACGGTCACAAATTTGCTGTCTTTTTCATGTTCTGGATGGAGGACATATAAGTTTCTGTTTCTGACGAAATGTGAATTACATATTAGATGGATATATTATGAAAATCTATATAAGCATTTTTCAAAAAAATAAAAAGTGGAAAAAAAGAAAGTGGAGTAGGTAAGTTACCTAATCCATGAAATATGATCCCTTTCCTCTCTCTCTCTCTGTTGTCTCTCTCCTGGTTGAAACTTGTGGTCCAGAATCTCCCATCTCACCATCTCACAAATTCAATCTCATAGGATCCGCCCCCCCTCTCTCTCTCTCTCTCTATATATATATATATATATAGAGAGAGAGAGAGAGAGAGAGAGGTTAACGAGGCTGCCCCGCACCATTTTGACATTTTTCTTATTTTTTTTCAAAACTACCGTCATGTATATTCATCCCAATATCTCTCCTATATGCCATTCGAATTTCGTCAGAAACAGAGACTCTTATGGCCTCCATCCAGACAATCATTTTTTAACGGTAACAGGATTTTTTAAATCGACATCATCTCGATGTTCGCCGTAGAAGTCTCTGTTTCCAAACAAAATTCAAATGGAATATAGGAAGGGATATAGAGATGAATACATATGGCGATATTTTTTGAAAAAAATAAAAAAACGGCAAAATAAGGGGGCGGGGCAGCCCCAATACATCCATATATATATATATATATATATATATATAGAGAGAGAGAGAGAGAGAGGAGTGATCCTATGAGAGCCAAAACATGTGAGAGCATGAGAGAATGCATTCTAGATCACATAAGAGCAGGAAGAGAAAACCGAATCATGTGGTCCAGAATGCATGTTCTCATACTCTCACATTTTTTTGTTCTCATAGGATCACTCCCCCCCGCTCTCTCTCTCTCTCTCTCTCTCTCTCTCTCTATATATATATATATATATATATATATATATATATATATATATACGGGGCCCTTCAAATAGGACTCAGTCCTTCTTGAGTTCAGAAAGGCCGTCCTTTTTTGTAAAAAATACGAGCACTTTAGTAGAATATGTATATAATTTGTATTACAAGTGCACGTTATAAATACAAAGCTGCATACAAAACTTTACATTTTAATTCAAACATTAAAACTGCGCATTATAATACAAACTATATTTGTATTCTACTAAAGTTATCATGTTTTATACAAAAAAGGGGCTAACCTTTCTGAACTTAGGACGGACTGCGTCCTATTTGAAAGAAATCATATATATATATATAGAGAGAGAGAATATTTCAGATGAGGTGCACCTTTCCTTGCTATATGGAAAGCCACACATCCCCAACGTCCATCTTTTCATCAATGATCATGGTTAAAACAGGCTAACATTCCTTAAAACCACTGACGGTTTTCTATTTTTAGTATATTTTAATATGTTCCAAAGCTAACGTTAATCATGCAACCCAACAATTATTGCTGTGTCTGACGAGATGCACCCCAACGGAGACCCATCCAAGCAGAACACCCCAAACAGGGGCATCCCTCTTGTGCTGCCCTGAAGATCGTCATCGTCAAAAATTTCACAAGCAGAACACCCCAAACTGAAATATTTCGATTTCATGTATATAGTGATTTTTTGTAACAGGAAAATAGCACTGAAGATACAGGTCATGTCCATTCTGATATCGGTTCTCTCTCCACAGGTGTTGTTCTTATTATACAAATTTTTCATTTTAGTAGTATTAATATGATTTTTATGTAATCATTTCATTTGTTCTTCAATTTGTTGCCAAGTTTTATGTTAAATTGTACTAGATTTACAGTTATGGTCAATAACCGTGTTTTCATTTAATTTTTTGTCTTGATATGTAATTGACATTATACAATAATACATGTCTATATTTTATTATCATTCTACATATTTTACAATATATGCATTCTTTATAATATATATATAATTACACGATCCATTGTACAATATTTGATTGTATTTTACATTATATTACTTTATTTTACTATTTCCTAATATAATTTACACAATATTTCGTTCTTTGTATTTTGCCAGTACCATTTTCGAGTGACATATATTACAAATATATTCCACTAGAATTAATTTCATAATCCAATTATACAATATTTATATGTATTTTAAATTTTATTTATTTTGGGTAATATTTTCTAGTATATTTTACACAATTTCACGTTTTTTGTCTTTTGGCAGGACCACTTTCGGCCATATATACCAAATATAATACACAATAATTAATATCATATTCCATTGTAAAATATTAATCTGAATTGTACATTTTCTTGCTTTATATTAATATTTCTTAGTTTAGTTTACGCAATTTCACTTTCTTTGTACATTACCAGGAACTCTATGGGGTGCCATACGTTCCAGAGATATTGCACAAGAATGTCTTCCAAATATTGAGGTAATGAGATACCACATAATCATTTATGTTTTGTTTTTTAAGTAAATTTATTATTGTGTTATTTTTATATTAGGATTCTGGAGCAAAAATCACATATACAGAGTGCCTAGAAACTGATGCATCATTTTCAGGTAATATTATTAGTGTGTAATTTAATAATTATACAAACAATATATCTTCATAGTTCATAAATTTAATATTGATAATATTTTTCAATCTTTTTTCGATATATTCGGGAAAAACACCTTAGATTTAACATGTTTTTCAATTATATTTAAAATAATGCAGTTGATCCAAGTTCCCCAATCGCAAACTGTTCCAGTTATCAGCATATACCCACTGTTGGTATGGTTTTTGGTTCCGTTGAACACGCATATAATTTTTATGAAGCTTATGCTACAAAAGAGGGTTTCAATGTACGCAAAAGTAGCACAAAACATAGAGTTGATAGAGTAACTAGAAACAGACACTGGTGTTTAAGAGTTTGTATGTTGGAAAGAAGGAAAATCAAGAGCTTCCTCATCAACAAGAGATGGTTTCTTAGTTGACAGTGATTGCAGCGCTGAAAGTATGTTTGAAAGATCGGAGAGAGCTGTTGGTGTTGTTCGAACTGGTTGTAAGGCCATGATGTCGGTTAAATATAGGTTTGTTGATCATGACTGGATAGTGGTTTGTTTCAATGAAGAGCACAATCATAACCTTGTATCCTCTAGCAAACGGCTATATCTTCGTGCCAATAGAAAGTTCTCTAAAGCTGCTAAAATGCTTATCAAGTCCATGACTGATGTTAATATTCCTGCCTCAAAACAATCGGCATTTTTGGATAACGGTTTCATTACAAACAACAAAGTTGGTGGCATTGTGCGTGGTATATACAACCTTAACAGGGATGAGAGAAGACGTCGTGATGGTTTGGATGCAAAACTTGTGTTAGATCTCTTTGATAACTGCAAAAAGTTGACGCCTGAATTTTTTTACTCTTATCAAACTGACGAGGACAATAGGCTCACACATTTATTCTGGGCTGACAGTGTATCCATCGAAGATTACAAGGTTTTTGGTGATACAATTTCTTTTGATACGACATATAGAACCAATGAATACAAATTAATATTTGCATCTTTCTGTGGAGTTAACCACCATGGTTGCTCAATTTTTTTGGTAATGCATTTATCAACAGAGAAACAACAGAAAGTTTTACTTGGTTATTTAATCAATTCCTTGATGCTGTTAGAAAACACCCTATTTCTATAATCACTGATGAAGATCCAGCAATAGGTGCTGCAATCCGTATTTCATTTCCCAACACTGTTCACAAGTTTTGTACATGGCATATTATGACAAAGCTGAAACTTAAACTGGGTAGACTGAAGGAAATTGTCAAGGCTCTTAAAACATTCAGCAGGCTTGTTTGGCGGAGTGAGTCTATTGATCAATTTGAAGTTGGTTGGTGTTTAACCCAGAAAATCGGTGATCTTAAGTTCCACACAAGGCGGGAACTCAGTCGCTGAATCGACCACGCGAAAATCCGGATTAAGACAACAATTAACCCACAACAGATAAATCAAGCAATGAAAGTAAATGTACGGAGTTAAAATTTATTATAACTCTACAACAAGATGTGTATAGTGCAAGTATGTGTAGAGGTCGAACACAGGGAGCAGACAGGTAGAACGGGGCAAAAATTGCTCAAGTGTGTGAATGTGATCAAATTGTCTACTATGTTATTTTTTGTGGGGTTTTAATTTTTATATTTTTTATTTAATTTTTAATTTTATATTTTTGTATTTTGATTTTTAATTTACTGATTTTATATTTTCTTTTTATATTTTATTTTTATATTTTCTTTTTCAATATTGGAAGATAAAGACAATGTAATAAAAGGCAGAAAGAGGTATTTATAAAAATAGATAAAAATTTTCAAAAATAAGAAAATAAAATATTTTTGGTCTTTTTATACTTTTTTACTGTTTTTGTGATTTTAGGGTAATTTTTAGAATGTTTTTGGTATTTTTAATTAGCAAAATAAAGAAAACAGTGGCAAAAATGGAAGGCTGAAACTTAAAATGGAGAAATAAAATGGAAATCAGTAGCAAAAATTCTCCAACTCAATTTTCAGTGAAAGATAATTAAATAAGGAAAATTTAGGCACAAAGTTTGTATTTTTAGGGATTTTGTAGAATTTTTAATATTTTTATAGAGGTATTTAGAGTTTTGTGATTTTTTGGAGTTTTCTTTTATAATTTTTGATGATTTTTGGTCTGAAGTTAAAACATCCTAAATGGAACAAAATATATTTTTTTGGGATTTTTCTGGAGTGTTTTTATATTTTTTATGGATTTTGTAAGCTAGACAGTGCACAAAAAGCATGTTTTTGATTTTTAATAAATATAAAAATACAATAAAATCAAAAACTAAATTGATGGCGTGGGAGCATAAGTGCACAGGAGCTTAAGTCCAAAATTTGAGAAATTTTGGGGTTCAAATGATGCCTTAATTAAATACGTTAAGCATACAAAAAAGATGGAAGGCCTGGCAGGGGCCTTTATGCAAATATCACAAAGTCCAGGGCAAAAATGCAATTTTTCCAACAAAGTTAATACTGAATAAGAAATATTCTGGACCGAACAGCAATGGCCAAAGCCGCAGGGGGACTTTGCAAAATCGCTCAGACGCACATGCGTTGCACGCGCGTAGGCGGGGGCACAAATGCGATAGTATAAAAGTTAGGGGGGCCGGCTCGCAAATATTACAGAAATAAATTAACAGCAGCAAAAGTTTATAAACTAATAAGCAATTAACAAAACTCGCTGGGTGTGAGTCGCAAAATACCCAACAAGGGGGCGCATCCGACGGTGGTGGGCGCTTCACTTACGCCACGTGGCAGAACAGGGATGCGCGATACCCCTTCGCGTTTACGGCCAAGATCAGATTGTGATGACTCAATCGGACGGCCCGGGCTCGCGGCTGATCTGATGGTTCCTGTACGAACTGGGCGCGGGCCAAGATCCGACGGCGCACGACGAAGGTGGAAGAACAACTGAAGAAACTCGCGTGGGCGAGTTTGAATCGGAATCCCAGGGCTCTTCCGACCTCCGACCACTGTCAAGAAGGGACCAGGAAGCTCATGGAGCAAAGGACGGCTTCCAAAATGGCGTGGAATACGCCGAAAAACCGCCGCGACGTGAGGGGCCGGAAGCTGCTCCAGGCCATGTACCCTTCGTCAAAAACCGACCCAGATGGGGTCCGTCTGGGCCTTGGACCTGCAAGAAATCATGGAAAACAAAAGTAAAGGGGTCCTAGGTCCAGCAAGATGGAGGGTGAATGGGGACGCAGTGAAGATGGTGGTCGCCGGAGCTACACTCCGGCGAAGTGACGAGGGTGAAATCGATTGGGCGAAACGTAAGAATAACGAGGGAACCTACTCCTGCAATTGCATTAAGTCTGAAAATGCATAAAAACAAGAAGAAAACATCCTCAAAGGAGCGAAAGCACCTGAGATGGACCTCGACAGCCGTTTGGCCAGAGATGGGGTTGTGGAGCCACTCCTCGCCCCTGGCTGAGCCCCGCGCGCGTGCTGGAGGAGGTCTGTCACCCCTCCGGTCCTGAACACCGCGAGAAGAGGCCAAAATCAGGGTCAAAAGAGGGTTCAATTCGAAATGGGGGTGTTGGGTTGGTTTTTGAAACATGGCTCTGGAGCGAACTTCGAGGGCGTGTCACGGGCGAAGGGAAAAGATCTTAGAGAATCCAAGTGGTCGGCGCGAATCCTGGATGTACAGGGTACAACTTTCATGAAGGAAGCGTCTTCAAAGGGTGGAAGACGCGCCCTCGAAAAATGGGCGAAAGAGGGGCATGGGCGCTCTGTCGCAGCTACAGGAGTAGGGCCAGGGAGTTGACCCGAGGTCAACTCTTCTGGCCCCCTGGTTGGTCCACGTGGACCAACCAGGAAAAACTCCTGGAAAAAGATTAAAAAATGATTTAAAAATAATAAATGACTTTATTTATTTTAGGTTATAAAATAAAAAATGCTTATTATTTTATATAGTATTTTATTCCGATTTTTAATTATTTTTATGAAATATATTTTTACAAGTTTGCATTTATGCCCTCTATAGTATATATATCTATATATTTAAGTATTCTATTTAGGTATTTTTAATATTATTATTTTTATTTATGATTTTATAAAATTATAAAATACTTTTATCTACACAAATATATTTTTATTTTATTTTTATGGAATGTTTTGTATATTTAATAAAATACAAATATGTTTCGTATAGGTATATGTACAGGTAATGTATCTATGTATTTTATTTTTAAGTATTTTATTTTTATTTTTATTTAAGTTTTTATTCTTATTTTAATGTACATTATTATTATAAGTATTATTTACAACATTATAAAAATATAAAATTGTAAAAATAATAAATAAATAATAAATTGAATATTTTAATCGGTTCAATGTACAATGTGGGTCCAAAACTCAACTTTCAAACCGTAGCTCCGCCAAATGCGAAACCAATGCCATTAAGTAGCTTATTTTCTTCTATATACAATTAAAGGTGAGTATGCTGCATTTGGAGTTTTCATTTGTGAGATATGAGTCTGGGAAGTTGGCATTCTGGAACTTTATTTAGACCATAACTTTTTATCTGTACATTATTTTTCAGTGAAATCAATTTTGTATTTTTCTTTATTAAATTATCTACAACTTTCATGTACAACGTTTCTTTATTTGAGGTATAAAAAGTGGAACCAAAAATAGGTCCCAAAATGAATAAGAAATGAATATAATGTATAGGTATTTGGACTGTGTTTTTGACCTTATCTCCCCCTACTTTATTCCTTGTCGACCTATTCATCGAGATGCCTAGGTCTCGGGGTTTCGGGTCATAAAATATTTACAATATTTTATTATTTTTCTTTTCTTTTCTTTATTCTATAATTTTGGCATTAAAAACCGTATTTTATACAGTATTTACACACCTATGCATGAATGCTAAAATGCATGAATTAATACTATTTACACGCATTTACTAGGGTTTTTAAGGCCAAAATGATAGAATAAAGATGATGAAACGTAGCTTCATCATCCCCCTATACTTTACCTTTGCTAGTCCCTAGCAAACACTTATGCAATAAGTGCAGAAAAAGAAAAACAAAGAAAAGAAAAAGAAGAAAATTGGATGAAGTTTAATTATCAAACTTGTCTTCACAAAATCAAAGTTTGGAGCTTAAGTCGGACCTTTGGAATTTTAGTGCGGTCGGAACCTTAATGAGAACCAAGTTTGAAATTCAACAGTCCTTGAGAATCCCAAAACTCTGTCCAAGTCTCCTCAATAGCCAGGTCAGAATTACTTCAACTCATACGCAAACTCTTACGACTATGAGTCTGACTCGTACAGTGTAAGTGATATGGAGCTCCCCACCTCAGAAGTGACAAAGAAACAACCTCCCCCAACCTGGTAACTCTAATGCCTCGGTCTAGCAACTCTTTCCTCGAGAAGCGGGGTATTCCCTTCTAAGTTCAAGTGCAACCGGCTCAAGAAGAGGGGGAAGAAGTATAGACTTTTGGGAGCTCAACCAGTGTAGCTAAGTCTCCCGCTGCAAGCTTCATGAGATGTGACATGGATACCATAAGCTTTTGCTTTATTGGACTATATACACTCCGGTGGGGTTATTAAATTTTCAATCCGACCCACCACTTTTTTGGAGTTCTTTTTTTTCTTTTTTTTCTTTTTTTTTCTTTTTTTTCTAAGTGCATCTGTACAACATATCTACATGATGCAGCATATATACAAGAAATTTTCCTCTTGAGCCAGTAGACTATCCCTCTTTTGAAGCTTTATTGCAACCCACAGCTTCTGTCTTTAGCCTTCATCACCACTAGACCAAGTTGAGGCGCACTTCCTTCACTATAAGAAAAAGAGAGGTTCCTCCTAGAAGTACTACCCTCATATGCTACCCCAAGTCAAAGGAGACTGCCTCCTCACCACCTCATCCGTGGAGAGCTATGTGAAAGGTGCAGGCGTCCAAGTTAGGTCATTATCAACAAGAGTCGTGCGTGTGCTCCGAAATACTCTACTTAGGCAGTCAAGAATCCATTGAACCAAGTCCCGTGATCCTCAAAGAATTAAGTCAACTAGAACTGAAGTACCTCAAACACAGTTCCTATAAGGTTCCTGTTATTAGGTAGATTTTAAGGTCCAATCAAGCTCCAATCTCCGGATTTTACTTAGACTTGTTCAACTATCAAACTCAATCCGAAAAATGCTCATGCCATGCAATGCAAGAAATATTTTTGTGATACAATTTTCAAGATTTTGAACTTTTTATGGATTTTTGAAAAGATAATGATGATGCATGCAGATGCATTTTTTGTATTTTTCAAAAAGATTTTTCAAATGTTTTTTTTTATTTTAAATTTTGCACATGTTTTTGGAATTTTTGAAAACAAAAGATTTTTGGCTGAAAACTAGGTGAAAAATATGTACACGGGCGTGCTTCTTATATTTACAAGAAATGGATTTTAAGAATTTACAGGGTAAGTGGTCAATTTTATATATATAGTGGATTTTAGTGTGATGTAAATATTCCTCAAACTTATTTGACACAAGCTTTTTCACACGATTTTTTTGAAAACTGTAGTCCAAAATAGTTTTTACAAACATTTTTACAAACATGTACACACATTTGAAAATCATTTTGCAAAGGCTTTCAAAACAGTATATATAGGTTTTTCAAATATTTCTGCAACCATTTTTCAAACCATTTGCAAATCATTTTTCAAACATTTTATTTCACACAAAGAAAAGAAGTTTTACGAACCACACATTTTTACAAAGGTTGAAAACATGTAACAAAATATTTTCAAAATAGTTTTTAATAGATGTTCACAAAGATTTTCAAACTATTTTTCAAACATTTTGCAAAAAACATTTTCACCTGATTTATTAATCAGTAAATACAAAAAGAATTTGAGGAATAACCACATCTTTTTATTAAGGATTTTTAATGAATTTTAAAGAATTATTAGCCATATTTATTACAAAAGTACGAGTTATGGCTAAAGTATATACGTAGTATATACGACCCCCCTATACTTAGCTTGAGCTATGTCCTCATAGATCAGAGAGAAAAGAGAAGACATAACTCGTACTAAGTATAGGCAAGTCTAAAGAATGAAGGAATAAATAACGGAATGAATGAATGAATGAGAAGTTGACCGTCCCCCCTATACTTAGGATCAAATAATCCTAAGTATAGCAGACTGTACACAAAGCAGGGAGGGTCAAGGGTGGGAATGAACAGATCATACTCGGATTGTCTCCCCCTATACTTAGGGTAAGATATCCCTAAGTATAGACAAGAAGAGGAGACAATGGAGAGGATCGAAAAAATAGAGAAACTCGGGGTGCACACCCCCCTATACTTAGGACAAAGTACGTCCTAAGTATGGAAAACTGTCTACAAGGGCGGCACCTTTTCGGTAGATGAAGAGGATAAAAGAGGAAAAGAAGAAAAGAAGAAAAGAGATCAAGATAGAAGAAGAGATTGTGAGGATGTACGCATCGCTCCCCCTATACTTAGGGTGAAAGAAGCCCTAAATATAGGCAACGACAGGAGTGATGACACGGAAAGATGAAAGAACACTCGGCTCGTCCACCCCCCTATACTTAGGACAAAGTACATCCTAAGCTAGGCAAACATGAGAATGGGTGGACGAGCAATACAGAAGAGAGAACAGAGGCACACAAAAGTGAATATACAACAGAGATGGATGTACACATGATCAAGAAGGTTGAAAGCGAACCTTCTTGCGGGACCGCTGAGGAATGGATCTGGTGTGATGCAGGTCGACATCGGGGTCCACCGTGGACGGAAGCCGATCAGGGTCGACAGAGTGAAGATCCTCAGGGGCCCTAGGGTGTGAAGGCACAGACGGATCAGTGAAAGAAGTGTGACTAGGTCCGGCCTTAGGAGTCTCGCTGATATCAAAGTGGAATGGGGCGAACTCATCGTCATCAGAAGCAGTGTACTCGGAGTCGTCCTGCGAGGTGTCATCCGGGTCAAAACCAAAAGGCACGAACTCATCGGTGGAAGTAGTCGAACTCTGGTCGTCCTCTATAATTTCAACTGGATCATCTTTCTCATCAAAAGGCCCGAATTTCTGAAGAAAAACAACTAAATCAAATTCGGCCTTAGTCTCATCAGTATCTACATGGACAGGAGCGGACTCATCAGTGGAAGTAGTCAGAGCATGTCCGTCCTGTATAGTTTCTAAATCCACCCTCCGCTCAATGGTATCAATCGTGTAGATCCCGCGGATGTCATCAACACATCGCCAATCACAGGAAGCGGAAACACCAAGGTCTATGCTTTCCGAGCTTTCCTCCTTGGAGAGGAATTCTCGGGTCTCATCATCGGTCATGAAGAAGGTCTCTCTGATATCCTCATATAGATCATAGTCCTCGGGGTCAGCCAAGATAGGTGAAGTCACATCAGGTGCGGGTCTCTGATCAGCAGTGGGTGCGGTGATCACTGCTTCGCCCTCGTCAGCAGGACGGAAGCGAATCTCTCCTGATCCATAGTCAATAACGACTCTCGCAGAGGCGAGGAATGGTCGTCCCAGGATGATTGGAGAATGCTCCCCTGTGGAGGTCTCCATGGGCAATACGACAAAATCAACAGTGTAGCTTGTGCCCTGAATCGAAATGACGGCGTTTTCAAGGATACCCTTCGGCCTCTTGATAGATCCATCAGCAAATTGAACTATCATCCTGGTCTTCTTGAGAGGCCCTAAGTGAAGAGACTGTACCAGCGAGAAGGGTATGATACTAATCGAAGCACCGCCGTCTAGGAGAGTGTGATCACATGTGTGGTCAGAGATGGTGCAGCTAATGAAAGGTGTGGCAGTGTTCCTTTTCCGAGGAATGGGACGATGTGTGATGGCATGGGCAGTGGCCATGGTCAAGATATGATGCTCAAATCTGCTCCTCCGCTTTCTCTTCTTGGGAAGAGGAGCAGATAAATCGGTCATGGCCTGCTGAAGTGGGGCACGGATGATCTCATGAATGGTGGCCACCACTTCGGGTTCAATCAGTATTTTTTTGAATTTTTGGACCTCCTCCATACAAGGGAGGAAGTCGGAATCAACATATGCACGAGGCATGCCAAGAGCAGTCTGTACAGCGGCATCCTCGGGGTCAAGGGTGGGACAGGATGTGAGAGATTGTGTTGTCAAAGGGTCTGGCAGGTGGATGCTTTCCTCACAGTCTGACTCGATCATGTGTCTCCCGAAATCTTTTTGTGTTTTTAAATTTTTTTGTATTTTTGGCGATTGCAAGCTCTCATGGAAATCCTCAAATGAACCCATATCATCAAATGGTGGAATATCATGGTTGCTCTTATTTGTGCTAGAGAGGTGGTCAATCCTCTGTCTCATATGATCCATCATCTGGGTCAAGTGCTCAAGGGTGGATTCCATGAAAGGTGACTCCAACAGATCAGTCTCGGGTGAATGTGAAGGTGGAAAATATGGAGGTGGAGGTGGGTGTGGATAGAAATCCGAGTCCTGATACTGCGGCCGAGGCGGATATGTACAAAAGTCAGGAGCAAAGTCCTCCTGGGGAAAAGGAGGTGGACCAACTGGAGTGAACGAATGATCTGCAAAGTCTGGATAAAATACGCTCCAGTCGGCCATCTCGAAACAAAAGAAAATGATCGGGAGAGCACGATGGTCAAGTCAAGAGAAGTGAGAAGAAAGGCGCAAGTGCGCAGCGACGATCTAGGATACACACAAAACAATCACAAACACAAATGAAAATAATGCAAACCCTCAATTCACCTACTCAACTCGGTAGAGACCGCAAAGAGCAGTCTTTTTATCTTGTCTGTTTTAGAGTTAGGTGAGAAGTCAAGAAGTTGCGCAAACACTTAGGGGGCTGAATGGGATTTGGGCACTAACCTTAGTGTGTGCGCGAGCAATGTAAAACGAAGACAATGAGGGGTTTACTCGCCCCAATACAAGATTTTCTTTTTGGTGGATTTTAGGGCCAAGTAATATTAGCAGTCCCAATTTTATGGATTATCACTTTTTTTGGATTTTTAATGAAAATGCACGATTCTAACGGGGAGTCAATTCCTTTGAGCACCTAGGTTGGCAAAATCAGAGGGAGAGTCGGAAAAGCAATGCAAGCGCCAAATAATGATGGATGCTAAAGCGTAAATGCTCACCTTGCCTCCAGCACTCTACATGCAAGGATGCTCAGCAGAATTGAAACCTATCTATATGCAAATGTAAAGCCGATGAAATCGCCCTAAGTTCAGATATTGTTATTATCGTGAAGAACCACAAGTCGGCCACTTATCTTTAACCTAAGAGTCCGGTCTTGGCTTACCCCTCCTCTTCTCGACGAACTCGAGTTCAGGAGTAGCACTTGATGGGGCTCGCTCACGGCACACGGGTTAAGAGATAAATTAACAGACTGTTTAAATTTGACTAAGTCCAAACGAGTCTATAGGTACATGCAAGATATTAAGTGTTTGGCCTTAGTCTATCGCAAGCAATCCTAAAACTAGGGGCTCAATCACACAAAATAAGGGAAACAAAATCGGAAAACAAAATAAGAAAAAGGCGATGAAATCCGATGAAAAGCTGCGGTGAGCCCCCAAGTGTACAAACACTTGGAAATTGGGCCCGAAAGTCCAAGAGTCCGAGTACCTGTATTATTACACAATAGAGTCTCTCTCTCACAAAAATTACAAAAATCAATGCAAGAAATGAATTCTACAACTAAAGTAGAGCTCAGTCTTCAAAATTTCCTCTTCGTCTCCTCGGTGCTTGGGCTGGCAGATGCCGGCTTCACGTGGGTGCGTAGGCGCCTAGGGTGGAGCGCCTCCCTCGATCCACGGTTCCTCGCACGAAGTCAACAAAAGAGAAGGTTAGACAGCTCAATAGATATAAAAATAATGAAAGCCGCAAAATAGACAATAAATCATAATCACAAACAAGACCCGACTAAGCGCTGTTGCTCCCCGACAACGGCGCCATTTGTTTAACCCAGAAAATCGGTGATCTTAAGTTCCACACAAGGCGGGAACTCAGTCGCTGAATCGACCACGCGAAAATCCGGATTAAGACAACAATTAACCTACAACAGATAAATCAAGCAATGAAAGTAAATGTGCGGAGTTAAAATTTATTATAACTCTACAACAAGATGTGTATAGTGCAAGTATGTGTACAGGTCGAACACAGGGAGCAGACAGGTAGAACGGGGCAAAAATTGCTCAAGTGTGTGAATGCGATCAAATTGTCTACTATGCTATTTTTTGTGGGTTTTTAATTTTTATATTTTTTATTTAATTTTTAATTTTATATTTTTGTATTTTGATTTTTAATTTACTGATTTTATATTTTCTTTTTATATTTTATTTTTTTATTTTCTTTTTCAATATTGGAAGATAAAGACAATGTAATAAAAGGCAGAAAGAGGTATTTATAAAAATAGATAAAAATGTTCAAAAATAAGAAAATAAAATCTTTTTGGTCTTTTTATACTTTTTTACTGTTTTTGTGATTTTAGGGTAATTTTTAGAATGTTTTTGGTATTTTTAATTAGCAAAATAAAGAAAACAGTGGCAAAAATGGAAGGCTGAAACTTAAAATGGAGAAATAAAATGAAAATCAGTAGCTAAAATTCTCCAACTCAATTGTCATGAAAGAGAACGAAATAAGGAAAATTTAGGCACAAAGTTTGTATTTTTAGGGATTTTGTAGAATTTTTAATATTTTTATAGAGGTTTTTAGAGTTTTGTGATTTTTTGGAGTTTTCTTTTATAATTTTTAATGATTTTTGGTCTGAAGTTAAAACACACTAAAAGGAACAAAATATATTTTTTTGGGATTTTTCTGGAGTGTTTTTATATTTTTTTATGGATTTTGTAAGCTAGACAGTGCACAAAAAGCATGTTTTTGATTTTTAATAAATATAAAAATACAATAAAATCAAAAACTAAATTGATGGCGTGGGAGCATAAGTGCACAGGAGCTTAAGTCCAAAATTTGAGAAATTTTGGGGTTCAAATGATGCCTTAATTAAATACGTTAAGCATACAAAAAAGATGGAAGGCCTGGTAGGGGCCTTTATGCAAATATCACAAAGTCCAGGGCAAAAATGCAATTTTTCCAACAAAGTTAATACTGAATAAGAAATATTCTGGACCGAACAGCAATGGCCAAAGCCGCAGGGGGGACTTTGCAAAATCGCTCAGACGCGCATGCGTTGCACGCGCGTAGGCGGGGGCACAAATGCGATAATATAAAAGTTAGGGGGGCCGGCTCGCAAATATTACAGAAATAAATTAACAGCAGCAAAAGTTTATAAACTAATAAGCAATTAACAAAACTCGCTGGGTGTGAGTCGCAAAATACCCAACAAGGGGGCGCATCCGACGGTGGTGGGCGCTTCACTTACGCCACGTGGCAGAACAGGGATGCGCGATACCCCTTCGCGTTTACGGCCAAGATCAGATCGTGATGACTCAATCGGACGGCCTGGGCTCGCGGCTGATCTGATGGTTCCTGTACAGACTGGGCGCGGGCCAAGATCCGACGGCGCACAGCGAAGGTGGAAGAACAACTGAAGAAACTCGCGTGGGCGAGTTTGAATCGGAATCCCAGGGCTCTTCCGACCTCCGACCACTGTCCAGAAGGGACCAGGAAGCTCCTGGAGCAAAGGACGGCTTCCAAAATGGCGTGGAATACGCCGAAAAACCGCCGCGACGTGAGGAGCCGGAAGCTGCTCCAGGCCGTGTACCCTTCGTCAAAAACCGACCCAGATGGGGTCCGTCTGGGCCTCGGACCTGCAAGAAAGCATGGAAAACAAAAGTAAAGGGGTCCTAGGTCCAGCAAGATGGAGGGTGAATGGGGACGCAGTGAAGATGGTGGTCGCCGGAGCTACACTCCGGCGAAGTGACGAGGGTGAAATCGATTGGGCGAAACGTAAGAATAACGAGGGAACCTACTCCTGCAATTGCATTAAGTCTGAAAATGCATAAAAAAGAAGAAAACATCCTGAAAGGAGCGAAAGCACCTGAGATGGACCTCGACGGCCGTTTGGCCGGAGATGGGGTTGTGGAGCCACTCCTCGCCCCTGGCTGAGCCCCGCGCGCGTGCTGGAGGAGGTCTGTCACCCCTCCGGTCCTGAACACCGCGAGAAGAGGCCAAAATCAGGGTCAAAAGAGGGTTCAATTCGAAATGGGGGTGTTGGGTTGGTTTTTGAAACATGGCTCTGGAGCGAACTTCGAGGGCGTGTCACGGGCGAAGGGAGAAGATCTTAGAGAATCCAAGTGGTCGGCGCGAATCCTGGATGTACAGGGTACAACTTTCATGAAGGAAGCGTCTTCAAAGGGTGGAAGACGCGCCCTCGAAAAATGGGCGAAAGAGGGGCATGGGCGCTCTGTCGCAGCTACAGGAGTAGGGCCAGGGAGTTGACCCGAGGTCAACTCTTCTGGCCCCCTGGTTGGTCCACGTGGACCAACCAGGAAAAACTCCTGGAAAAAGATTAAAAAATAATTTAAAAATAATAAATGACTTTATTTATTTTAGATTATAAAATAAAAAATGCTTATTATTTTATATAGTATTTTATTCCGATTTTTAATTATTTTTATGAAATATATTTTTACAAGTTTGCATTTATGCCCTCTATAGTATATATATCTATATATTTAAGTATTCTATTTAGGTATTTTTAATATTATTATTTTTATTTATGATTTTATAAAATTATAAAATACTTTTATCTACACAAATATATTTTTATTTTATTTTTATGGAATGTTTTGTATATTTAATAAAATACAAATATGTTTCGTATAGGTATATGTACAGGTAATGTATCTATGTATTTTATTTTTAAGTATTTTATTTTTGTTTTTATTTAGGTTTTTATTCTTATTTTAATGTACATTATTATTATAAGTATTATTTACAACATTATAAAAATATAAAATTGTAAAAATAATAAATAAATAATAAATTGAATATTTTAATCGGTTCAATGTACAATGTGGGTCCAAAACTCAACTTTCAAACCGTAGCTCCGCCAAATACGAAACCAATGCCATTAAGTAGCTTATTTTCTTCTATATACAATTAAAGGTGAGTATGCTGCATTTGGAGTTTTCATTTGTGAGATATGGGTCTGGGAAGTTGGCATTCTGGAACTTTATTTAGACCATAACTTTTTATCTGTACATTATTTTTTAGTGAAATCAATTTTGTATTTTTCTTTATTAAATTATCTACAACTTTCATGTACAATGTTTCTTTATTTGAGGTATAAAAAGTGGAACCAAAAATAGGTCCCAAAATGAATAAGAAATGAATATAATGTATAGGTATTTGGACTGTGTTTTTGACCTTATCTCCCCCTACTTTATTCCTTGTCGACCTATTCATCGAGATGCCTAGGTCTCGGGGTTTCGGGTCATAAAATATTCACAATATTTTATTCTTTTCTTTTCTTTTCTTTATTCTATAATTTTGGCATTAAAAACCGTATTTTATACAGTATTTACACACCTATGCATGAATGCTAAAATGCATGAATTAATGCTATTTACACGCATTTACTAGGGTTTTTAAGGCCAAAATGATAGAATAAAGATGATGAAACGTAGCTTCATCAGTTGGTCAGCAGCCATTTCTGAGTTTGGATTGCTTGAGAATAAATGGTTAGCAGAGAAGTATGAAATAAGACAGAAATGGATAGATGTATATACAAATGACACATTCTTTGCTGGGATGCGTAGCACTCAAAGGAGTGAAAGTATGAACTCATTTTTACAAAATTCTATTACTAAACAGAACACTCTTTTAGAGTTTGTTTCCAGATTCCAGACAACCATCCAGAGGTTAAGAGAACGTGAGAATGATATGGACCATGATTCAAAGACTAGAAGGCCTAAGTTAAGAACCAAATGGACTTTGGAAGAACAAATGGTTGATGTTTATTCGAAAAGGATTTTTTTACAAGTTTCAGAAAGAGTTGAAGGAGTTAATGATGTTAAACGTTCGTGTTTCTGAAATAAAAGATGGATCGACATGTTACAATGTTTCATCAATCGATAAGTCTGTTAGAGATAGAATAGTTACTGAAATTCATCAGACTGATTATCTATCTTGTGAATGCAAAAAAATGAAATTTCAAGGAATACCATGCAGGCATTTACTTGCTGTTATCAAGTTCAGAGGAGATTCATTTCTTTCAAGTTCTTTTATCATGCCCAGATGGACCAGGAATATTAAGAGGTCTGGTAATTATCCAATCTACAACCAAAATCCCCAACATGAAAGGTCTGGACAGTTAAATGATATATGTTCTCAGATTGTTGCTGAAAGTAGCGTAGAATATGATGATATTTTCTTTCTCGTAAAAGCAAAGCTTCTGAAATTGCTCGAAGAAGTTCAAATGGATAATTCAAAAAAAAGATTATCAAATGTATCACAGGATCAATCTCATTTGGAAAATCATGATAATAATAACCATGTACTTGTCCCGGTTACTGCAAAAACAAAAGGTAGTGGAAGGGGAGGAAGATCAAAAGGTTCAGGCAGTCGCCGAATATCTCAACAAGAATTAAAAAGGAATAGAGGCAGACAATGCAAAGCTTGCATGAAGTATAATGTTGGTCATGATTCTAGGAATTGTCCTTCAAACAAGGTTCAAGCAACTTCAGACTGGTATGCAGTGTTAATCAGTTTATTATTTTTATTTTTGTTTATTGTTGATATAACCTAAAATTTTCTCTGCAGCGATGATTCAGGACAGGCAGATTCACAATAAATATATTGCAAATTACTTAAAAGCGAGGTGGTATATTTTTTACTGACATTTTGGTTACTTTATAAATTTTTATTCCTCTATTTAGCTTTAATATTTTGTTATTACAGAGTTTAACCAGTACAACATATTCAGATATCACATACATAGTTGTTTTTATACAATATGCTAAATTTACTGATGTATTGTGCTTTTTCTTTGCAGGATCTTATTGATCAAGCTGGAAGTGGTCATAGTTGCAGCCATTTTAAAATATAGACCGATGTTTAAAGTCACTTTCTATTTATATTTTTCCATATAACAGTGTGTTGACTGTTATATATTTATTGTATGATCTGATGTTACTCAAACGATTGGTAGTTATTATTGTTTTCATGTGATGAGTTTTTCTGGAAACATTTGAATGTAATATATATGACTGAATTAGTCAGACATTGTATGTCCCATATTGGGTATTGTTCAGTATTATTATCTGACAAAAAGTTTTGTGGTTGTCAAATGACACAACGTTTGGCCTGAAAAAAAGATTAACAAAATATATATAACTCTTCGAAACATTTGTTGGTAATGATTAAGTTACCAAGTTAATGAAAAAAGATTATCTAAGCGAAACAACGTTCATAAATTAATGTAAAATAAATTAATTTATTGTATAATACGATACATTATTGTGCATAGCAAAATATTTATTGTAATATGTAGTTAATTTATATATGAGATGTGATTTATGTGGAATTATTTTGTTCAGATTTTAACGCTATCTGATTATTTGATGTTATTTTCAAATTTAAAGGAATTTATTATTTTCTAAAAGTTCCACATTCTAATTAAGTTAATTCTACATATCAGATCCATATATCCATAAGATTGCAAGTCAAAAGATTATACATATATCAATATATTTAAGACCATTATAATGCATTCATTGATCTGTATATTTGATATCCCATTTTGAACAAAAGTATTTTTTTACATGTTAACACAAGGTTGTTAAAATGTAAAAACGATTGTCTTCCATGTAAAAAATATTATCTAAGTGAAACAATGTTCCCAATTTAATATACAATAAATGAACATATTGTATAATAAGATTCATTATTGTACACAGTAATAAACTTATTGTAATAAATAGTTAATATATATGAGGTTATACAGATCCATAATAGTCGAAGTCAGAGGATTATACATATATCAATATATTTAAGACCATTATAATGCTTTCATTGATTTGTATATTTGATATGTATAATGATTTTCATATAATGGATAAATATCAAATATTAATGTTTTACATTGACGTGTTAAACAATCAATATCAGTATTGAAGTCATGTTTCAGTTATATGCATATTACAATCAGAAGAACATCACACAATACAATTCATGCACAAAATACTTTAAAAAAGACGTTACATGGCTGAATTATCTAAGGTAAATAAATTAAACTAAACAACATTGTTCAGCATTCCATGAAATACTTATAAATACAACATTGTTCCAGGAAATACTTCTAAACACAAAATACTAAATATTGTTTCAGGAAAGTAAATTTCAACACTATTAAACATATACGAAATATGTCTTGATGTTGTCATGAAAACAACATTCATCATCATCTCTCAATTAATTTCCAGCTTCATTATCAACGTGTCCGCATGTCAAAAGAGTACATGTTATTTCTGCCCTGAATCTTGGAATGTCCTCAAAGCTGAAGTCCAAAGCCCTTCCTTCACACAAGTATTCCATTGTCTTCATCACGTAGACACCGCAATCCAAGCTGTGAGGAGGTTGTTGCGGGCTGTCAACCACATATATTATATCCCAGTCATTCATTGTTTCGTCCACCAAGACCATGCCAAAGCATTCGCACATCCAGCCATGCTAAAAAAGATATTGTTAAATTCCTTTATAACCAAAAGATTGTTTTAATGTAAAAATGTTGAAAATACACATACCCATTTTTGTGCATCCTTTTTGTGAAATTTAGATCCTCTCATTGAGTTATATGCATAGAATTTCCTCGCCGTGAAGTCTGTGACCAAGAGATGCCAGTGATTCTTGGTGTGTATAACTGTGAAAACCTTAGATAATCCAATCAGCCTTTCATCATCCAATTCATGAAGGCCGTCCAGATGGTTCAACTCTTCCTTTGTAGCTCTATCAACCGTATTTACAAAATATTGATGCATGATGAAGATGTAAGTATTATGATATATTATTAGAATTACATGAGATTGTAGTGACTAACCATCTTGTAAATAGGTGTGAATAGGAATGGCATCGTGTCTCCGGTACAATACCTATGTCGCAGAACATCCATGAACATTTCCAAAATCTGTATTCAAAGTAAATGTATCATCTCAGTATTTTTTTTATTATTTAAAATATGAAATAAAATTATTTGATTACGCTATCTTCAATCATTTTTTCATATAAAAAATGATGTATTTCTTTTCCCTTGCAAAAGATTCCAAGAGGTGTGAAGTATGTGGCGTTAAATCTGCAGGTTTCATCAAGAAAAGATTAAAATGTAATTACATATTTATTTAAAACATAAAATTCTATCTTAAATTCTAACTTACTTGTCTGCCGGGTCTCTTAGAAAGTCCTGAATCAATCTCCTTTGATCCTCGCTTATGTTTTCGTATCCGATAAAGTCAGTTGCCGGATCACATAGATACTGTAAATTGTAGTTACACATAAGATTTAAACAAGTATTCATTATATCTGTAATTATGTCATATTTATTCTCAAGAATATCTATAAATCATTGCATGATAAAGAATTAAGTCCCAATACACACCTCGTGGTCTGTTTCACTGGGAATAATTTCTCTTGTATCCCGGGCATTTCTTTTTGCTGCATTCCGCTCTTTAACTCTTTTTGTCAATGAGCTAGGATGCACTTCCGATCTCTCCTTCCTTTTCTTCCTCGGTGCTATCTTATTTTTCTCTGTTACAATGGACTCATGCTCCCCAATACCAAGATCAAAACATGGAATAGACTCTTTCTTGGTTAAATTAATTTCAGCTTCTTGTTCTGCATCCATCTTTTGGTCAATTTCAGATATGTTTTCCACCACAAGTGTATTTTTTTGGGCATCAGCTTCAGTCGCATTCTTCTCTCCTTCCATTGTCATAATCTCATTGATTTCTCTGTCAGCTTCAGCTGGTGTCTCTTTTCCCAGTTTGCCTCTCAGTTCATCATTCTCTTCTTCCAACCTTCTTAATTGAATCTCGTAAGGTGCAATTTTTGCATCCTTATCATTGTGCATATCACTCAGTTCTTCGACTAGCTTCTGCAACCTGTCAATTTCTTTTGAAAATTCGTCACACATGCATTGTTTCTCAGACCCTTTTCCAGCACGAATGGTAGTCTCTTGATTCAGACTTTTTACAATTTGAAATTCTCCCCTCTTGTATCTCCCTCTCCTTGCAGGTCCATCTTCAGGAACTTTTATTCGAGCGTGGAGGTTTATCTGTGGTCTTCTAACGGAGAACCCGTATTGAATGAACCTTTCATACGGGAAAACATATTCATCTGATCCTATTTTGAATATCTCATTCTTTTGTGGGTTTAAACCTCCTAAAATCTGATATATTTGAAGTATAATAAGTTAACTATCTATACTTTAAACTTCTAATATTTACAGCAATACACAATATATAGTTTTATCTAGTGGCATATAATATTGCATACATGTTCATTGGTGAGTGAAGCTATCCTTCTCGATAAACCTTTTATTGAGCCTGCCCATTTCCGTATTCTTGGACGTAGATCTCTGTTGACGACAAGGTCCTTGCAACAGTATTCTAACATCCATACCTGGTATAAATTTAAAAAATCTTGATTAGTTTCAAACTATATTAATAATTATACAAAAACATGTCTACTTACGTATAGGCATGCTACACATCCTGTGAGATATCCAAGTGTTGTTCTCGACGATCCTTGCCGCCTTTGATTTATTCTATGCCGCACATCTTCCATGTTGAACAAAAGCATTTTTGCTACAGCATCTGACCAGTTGAAAAAACGGGTATCTTCCAAAGATTCTACGTAATGGAGTAAGTCTCGTGGGAAAGAGTACCCACAGTCTGGGAACAAGAACGTCGAAAACATGAACAATATCAAGCAAGTCACGTATAGAGCTACCGAGTCATCATCATCTCTATCGTAGAAATCAATCAAAATATTGACTAATTTCTTTCGATTGAAAATCATCCCAGCATCAAATATCTCTTCTGAGATATAGCTCTTCCACTGTAGGTGTCTGCCTTTAACAGTCACTGTAAATCCCGTGCTTGGAATCCCTAATATTGCTCCTATGTCTTCGTCTGTGAAGTTTAGAATCCTGTTCCCCAATTTGAATTGTCGTCCTCCTTGATATTGTTCTACAATCCATTGAAGATTCCTCCTTTGGATATCAACCTTTCCAATGTTTATTAATTTAGAGAATGCTGTTTTATTAAGAAGACTTTGTTGCTTTGCTGTTGGTCTATGTGCATCTATGTATTGAACAAAATGCTCTATAAAGCATCGGTGCTGGATATATCCCTTACCTTTAAAGAAGTATACATATAATTCTATTAATATTACATACAACACACAAAACAGATGTAACAACTAGAAATTACAAAAATTTATAAAGGGATATATAATATCTATCTTACTACCATATTTCTCTGTCATGCATTCTTCAATATGCTCATCTTCTTTGTCAGTTGATTTTCTCATGCCTTTACCCATCACTGTAACTCACAAATAATAAATACATCATATTAATAGAATATGTGTAATGATATTGTTTTAAAATACATTCATGTACCTTTCATCACCAATGAAGTTGTTCGGTTTGAATCAGCTTCTTCATTCACTCTGTCCTCATCGGTAGAATTTCCTGTTAAGTCTTCCTTCATATTTCTTGGCCCCCTAATTTCTTCGAAATCTGATTCACTGCTGCTCATCTCTACAATTTTTTCATTAAGATTTCTTACACGTTAACACAACATAACTAACATTTAATATATGCATGTTTAACTATAAATTTATACATCAGGCAATGATCTTATTGTTTAATATTTTTTTTCTTTTACTTTCGACCATCAGTATAGATAGGTTTTATTGTTTACATGATTTTGTTACTGTCCTAGTTTAACAAAGTAAATTGTAAACATCAATTAATAAATCGTTCAATTAAAAATCCATCATTTGCAAATAAAAGATAAACAAATTGTATAAAAATCTACATTGTTCAGTTTCATTTTATACGTAGTCAATTTTTTTTGAAACCAAATACTAAGATATCTAATCAATATAGCTGATAGAGGGATATCTGACCTGGATGTCGTCTTCTCAGTATCGTTGTCTTCCTGCCTTTGTCGTCGTCGTTCGAAGACGAGAAACACCCTAGGGTTCTTGAGTCGCTTTGCCTTTCGCGGTGGGAGGGAACTCTGTTTCGGTCTCCTTCTAACCGATGGCGGAAATCACGGTGTTAAAGTCCACCTATTTATTACTTAGAGTTATTTAAGTAAATATATTTATGTAGTTGTATAAGCGATAATTAATAATTAATTACATTAGCTAAAAATAGAAACATGTTTTTCCCAAATATTCCTATACTGTCAAATTTCAAATTTTTTTCCGCCATTGTTCATTCGACTGTGAAATTTCAAATTTTTTTCTGCCATTGTTCATTCGACAACGTCTGCATCTTCTTCACGGTTCCAGGTTTTATTTCTTTCGTCAATCTTCATCCTTTTCCAATGCTATCTTTTTAAAAATATTAGAAGATCATTCTCATTTACATCGTTGTTAATACATAGTATACAGAGATTTATTAAAAAAAATTTATTTAAATTTCGAAAGAAAAATTTTGTAGTATGTCATGCTAATTGAATCTATTCAAAAAGTTCTCGTTTATCAAAATTGAATATGTGGTAAGTGTTTTTTTTTGTCTAATAGATAATGTAATCTGTATACTAAATAATGAAAATTTATAACAAAAATACTATTCTTTATCAAGTACACGATCTATTATATAGAATTATTCATCCTCTAAGTAATTGAAGATCCACATTCTTATCAGTTAATTGGATATATTATTTGTTACGTTATTAAATTTATGTAATTGATTAATATTTTATTTTGTCGGTATGTATTGTAATATACGTGATATAATATACATGTTGGTTGAGCATTAATTAAAATTTTTAAGATATATATTGTATTTTAATATTTTAAATTGTAAATCTACGTCAATTATAGTAAACATAACGCACTCATCAGTTGAGGTTTCAATCTTTTTTTCCAATTTTATTTATAGTGTTAAGTATTTTCTTAGAAATATATATTTTTGCTACTGGTAGAAAAAGTTTCAGTTTTGGTATGCATATATTGTATTTTACTTTGACATATTGTAAATGTGAGAGACATATTACATATAAATGATTATTATTGCATTACAATTTGCAACAATCTCTTAAAAACAGTGATTTTTTTGTATACCTTTGCATTTTATTGTATTGTATGTTAATCTTTAGTAAATTTGGCCAATTTAATCTAAACATACCGACAATAACATTTCCCAAAAAGCATGTTACTTTCGAGTTTTTTCTATATTACCAACATTTAATTCAATAGATATGTTTTCTGTGTATTGTGTTATACTGTAAAGTATAGTAGACTATGACGATATATCTCATTTGTCTGCTAGACAATGTAATTCAATCCACAATTATTGAAAATATGGAAGAGTTAATTTTGTATTCCTTGTTGTTGTTTTGTATTGTAGTCCTTATTTTTGTAAATATTAGTAATTTAAAGAAACACCTACATCTTAACAATTTACGGGTCGTCCGTTTAAGGTATTTTTGACTTATAGTGTAAAGTTCTGTTAAAGGAATTTTTCCCTTTCGATATGGTTGTACAACTTAAAACATTAGTGTGAACATATTGTGTTATACTTTCTAATATAGTAATTTAAAGAGTTATATGTCATATAAATTTTAAACATTTCAATAATTATGGTAAGATTTTCAAAATGTCATGGCTTTCTTTTGTATTATTCTGCATTGTATTGTATTGTGTGCTATTAAATTGTAAATCATAGTAATGTAATATATACATACCGACAATTTCAGTTTCAAATATGTATGCTCTATTCTAGATTGACTCATTGTTCCAACATGTAATATATTTTGGTTTTCCATTATATTGTGTCATACAACAAACATATATTATATTCTAAATAGATTTGTCATTATAATGATATCAATTGTATTTCAGAAAACAATTTTTAATGTATGTCAGCATTTATTTTGTATTCCTTTGCACCGTATTGTATTGTAGTATTTAATTTTGTAATTGGCAGTAATTTTATGTAACACAACGACATTGACAGTTTACAGGCTGTACGTTATCGAAAAGTTTAAAGTTTATTTTAGGAATGTTTTTTAATACTAATTTGAAGTAATCATAGGAATTTTTGAATTTTCGAATCATTTTAAAATATTTCCTTCTTTTGTTAAGCGCTCAATCTCCTCCTAAAACTTAGCTAATTAGTTATTTCGAATACCACTCTTAGCTTTTCTTTGGTGGTTTTAATCTCATCCATTTGATCTTCATCATACGGTCTTTATGAGTGGCTTTCCTAGCACCCAGGAAAGGTGCACCTCATTTGAAGGGCCCTATATATATATATATATATATATATATATATATATATATATATATATATATATATATATATGAGTGATCCTATGAGAGCAAAAAAAAATGTGCGAGCATGAGAATATGTGAGAGCATGATCCAACCAGGAGAGAGAAAACAGAATCATGTGGTCCAGAATGCATGCTCTCATGCTCTCACAAGTTTTGGCTCTCATAGGATCATTCCTCTATATATATTATGTTGACGACAACTAACCTTATTAGAATTGGTCGCAATTCATAGCAAGGATTATTGATAAAGAAGACCCAATGGCTTAGTGCTCCCTTGAATGATGTGCGCATATATTCAGAACCGTCAGATCTTCATCTGACGATGTACGTTGTGCACAAAAATGGTGTTATACAGCAACAAATCCATCTGGATGGAGTCCGGTAAAACGAAGGTTATTAAATGGATTAACTTGTACTTGTTATGCCTAAGAAATATGTCAACTAATATTTCAACGAAAACATAGATCAGATCAAATCGGTGATCAATCTCTCAAGAGATCATCATTTTCCTCATTGAAAAAGTGGTGAACCAATGATTTGTAGTATCCAATGATTGACTGATGAAGAAGATCTGTAATATCCAATGATTTAAGTCTAGCTGATTGGACAAGCATATCACCATTGATTTACAATCCACAAACCCAAGGATTATATAATGGAGAATAAATACTACACGTTGAACTAGAATTAAGCTTTTGGACGTATGGAGGTGACAATTAGTTCCATCTTGAGATGATAGATAGAAGAGTGACCAGTTGTTGACTTTTGCAGACATAATTTAACAGTCAGTTGATCGAGCAATATCGGGATTCTGATCTTTCGACCCTATCTTGATAATAATAGCAGAAACAAAAGGCAAGGTTCCATTTTGAATCTGGGCATGTATATTATAGTTTTGGTGAACAGACAAAGAGTAGTAGCATGAAAGAGGAGATTAAAATATAAATTATAATTACCTCCGGGAACAGGAGCCACATGCATGATCACAGCAATCTCCTCACAGTGATCATCTCCCTGCATTCCCTTCACCCCTAAGGAAGAACTCCAACTTATCTGTTTCTTTTTTTCCTTTTTAACGAGCATTCACTTTTTATTACATCCACCCACCCCAAAAAAAAGCAAAATAATAGGTCATCTGCCTTTTCTCGTTAGCACCAAGTCCTGATCTACTAAGTCTCTCGTCATCTTCATCTCTTCACTTATCATTAGCATCATCCTTAGCTTCATGGATTAAAAGTGGATCCACTTAACCCTTGTCCCAAAGAAGATAATTAAATATGCGTAAGGCAAAGCTTCCTACCACTGGGTATGGTTTTCTAATTCTTGATTGGTACATGTGAGAAGTACTTAATAGTTTGATGCATTAAAAACGTCGCACAGAGATGCAGCCGTGCGAACAACGACTGCAAATAATTCCACTGCCTTTACATGTTATTATTATCCAGATTGTTAATGGGTTTGCATCAGAAGCAGATCGATCGAGGTGCTTTTTGATGTCTTTCTAAGTAGTGGGACACATCATCTTTTGTCTTGGCTATGACTGTTCAGCATGTCGTCGGATTTGAACTCACGACGATGGAGAGGTTTTTCCTTTTTTTCTCCTCTTAAAAGATGACGGGAGTATTCCTTCGAAATTGACGTGGATTCACGTTTGACTTCCTCTCTTCTTCGATAGCTAAGATATTTATGGTTGGGAATATATATAAGAAAATCCAAGTGCGCGACGCACATTGGTTGCATCCATGCATGCTGTTGTTTTTACTTGCATTCATCTGATCTAAGAGGCGATGCTTTGTCAAGACAATAATTTGGTTGTTATCGTTATGAATTTATTATATAATATATGGATGCCGGTCGACGATTAAATACAATCTGGATATTGTTGTTTTTACAATCTGGATATCAAAGTATGATTTCAAGTTGCATAGTAATTCATCTCGTAATTCAATCTGGATATGATCTGCAGAATAATTGATGTTTTGTCTCTTCTTTGATTGATCGGTCATTAACCAACACACATGTATCTATTAGACATCATCATAAGCAATCTCAGTTTCATTCTACTTTAATTTTCCATAATTCTTTTATGTCTGACAAATTCCACAATAGTGCTTCTGATTACATCGCTTGTTTATAAGAAATGATAAAGAAGTTCTTGTATCATCTAACTTAATATTCTTACTAATCAGTATACTTAAGGTACAAGTTCACGCATCATCCGTCAATCCCAAAACTTAAAATCCAAAATATCATGGATACAGAAAAATCCACTTTCCTCTTGTACAAAAATTCAAGAGTCAATCATGCACTCCATGTGCATCCATTAATTAGCATATATACAATGAGTTTTTCCTCTTGAGCCAGTAGACTATCCCTCTTTTGAAGCTTTATTGCAACCCACGGCTTCTGTCTTTAGACTTCATAACCACCAAACCAAGTTGAGACGCACTTCCTTCACTAGAACAAGAAAAGAGGTTCCGCCTAGAAGTACTACCCTCATATGCTACCCCAAGCCAAAGGAAACGACCTCCTCACCACCTCATCCGTGGAGAGCTATGTGTAAAGTGTTGGTGCAAGTAAAGCCACTGTCTCTAAGAGTCATGCGTGTGTTGTTAAGTGCTCTATTTAGGCTCATCAAGATGACATATGCTCATAGCCTAGTGGACTTAAAGAATTAAGTCCCAATGGACCTGAAAAGTCCCGTCCTAAGCCTTATAAGGTTCCTCTTATCATTAGGTGGACTAAGGTCTTAACCAAGCTCCATTTGTCAATTTAATTCCAGGCCAGTTTAAATGTCAACTATGATTTGGAAAAACTGTGCAAGTATTTACAAAGATGCTATTTTACAAATATTTACAAATTTGCAAAATTTTTGAAAAATGTTTGCAAACATGGATGTATGCATGAATGTGAAGTTTTGCAAAATATTTACAAAAATTTACACAAGGTTTTTGCAAACTTTTTGTTTTTCAAACATTTTACAAAAATTTTGTACTATATACATAATTTTGATATGAAAATATTTACAAGCTATTTACACAAAAAGATTTTACAATCATTTGTACAAAAATAATTTCTATAAATACATAGGTATGTGCAAGATGGATTTTATATACAAGGGAAAATTTTTTAAATTTTATGGATTTTTAGCCATTTTTTATTTATAAACACACTCACACAAAGTACGAGTTATGGCTAAAGTATATATGAAATATATACACACCCCCTATACTTAGCTCGAACGATGTCCTCAGAGTGATCAAGAGCGATGAAGAAGACATAACTCGTGCTTAGTATAGGGAAGTGAAAAGGAATGGCTATATACAAAGACGAATCAATGAATAGAATGAAGAGAACTCGGTGTTTCTCCCTATACTTAGGATCAAGTAATCCTAAGTATAGAAAGATGTACATGAAGGGAAATCCGAGTGGAAGGATGTACATGGTCTACCCTCCCTATACTTAGGGTGAAATATCCCTAAGTATAGGCAGCAAAATAGGGGTAGAAAGAATCAACAGAATACCCAAGATTCCTACATCCCCCTATACTTAGGGTAAAGTACACCCTAAGTATAGCATAATCATAAGATGAGAAAAGGGATGTAGGACTAAAGAATAGAGTGATATGGACAACTGGATCTATACAAGTTGGAAGAACAGTGATAATCAGGCGTGAGGTGCAATAGATGTGAGTCAAGAGTTCACATCTCACGCAAAGTGAATAGGGGCAACATCAACGACCCGCGGCTCATGATCTAGATATGGCTTGAGCCGCTGGCCGTTCACTCGAAAGGTAGCATCAGAAGACAATTCAGATATATTAATACTCCCATTGTCATGCACCTTTCTAATCAGATAAGGTCCCTTCCATTTGCTCTGCAGCTTCCCTGGAAATAGACGAAGCCTAGCATCAAACAACCATACTCTCTGTCCTGGTTCAAACTGCTTGTGGCTGATGTGAGAATCATGCCACTCCTTTACTTTCTCCTTATAATGTAGGCTATTTGAAAAGGTGGTATCACGAAGCTCCTCCAGGGCTGCTAACTCTACCCTCCTCTGATCTCCTACACTCTCTGGATCCAAAAGTATATCAGTGACTGCCCAAAGTGACCTATGTCTCAGCTCAACAGGTAAATGGCACGGCTTGCCATAAACGAGGTGAAAGGGAGATGTACCCAAAGGTGTCTTGAAAGACGTTCGATATGCCCACAAGATCGAGTCCAAAAGCTGTGACCAATCCTTTCGGTCAGGGCGAACAACTTTCTGCAATATAGTCTTGATCTCCCTGTTCGACACTTCAGCAAGACCATTCGTCTAAGGATGGTATAGAGTGGTAACTCGATGGTCTATGCTGAACTCGCTAGCAAGGGCCTTTACCTTGTCGTTGACGAAATGAGACAACTCGTCAGATATCAACACTCGAGGTACCCCGAATCGTGAATTGATGTTCTTCCTCAAAAATCTGCATACAGTCCTAACATCTGTGGTTCGGACGGGGATAGCCTCAACCCAACGACTCACAAAATCAACGGCCAACAGAATGTACTCAAATCCCTGACTCCTAGGGAATGGACCCATGAAATCGATGATCCATGCATCAAAAACCTCACAGAAGTGTATGGGCTGCATCGGCATCATATCACGTTGTCCACAAGTGCCCATCCTCTGACAGTCAGTACACCTCTTCACGAACTCATCAGAGTCCTTGAAGAGAGTAGGCCACTATAGGCCGGATTGGAGCACTTTTTGTGTCGTTCTCCTCCCTAAGTGATGTCCTCCTGCCTCAAGCATGTGGCAGTAAGTAAGGACGCTGTGGTGCTCCTCCTGAGGAATGCACCTACGCCAGATACTATCCCCTCCCTCGTGGTAAAGGACGGGATCCTCCCAATGGTAAAACTTGACTTTCGCGAGGAAGGTCTCAAGTTTCTGCCTGGGCCAATCTTGTGGAACTTTCTTGACGACAAGATAGTTCACAATATCGACATACCTTGGGAGTGAGGCGATAGCAAGGATCGCCTCATCTGGGAAGATCTCACAAATAGGATCAATCTGCTCAGAATCCTCAAGATACTTCAATCGGGAGAGATGATCCGCCACCACATTCTTGGCTCCAGGCTTATCCTTAATCTCTATGTCAAACTCCTAGAGTAGAAGGATTCATCTGGTCAATCTAGCTTTGCCATCCTTCTTTGCCATAAGGTACCGGATGGCGGTATGATCTGTGTAAATGGTCACTCTAGATCCAATGATGTAAAATCTGAACTTATCTAGGGCGAAGACTATGGCTAGCATCTCCTTCTCTGTGACGGTATAGTTCCGTTGTGCGTCATCCAATGTACGGCTAGCGTAGTAAATGGCAAATGGGACTCCATCCCTCCATTGTCCCAGCACAGCCCCCATGACAAAATCGGAGGCGTCCATCATGATCTCAAATGGGAGAGACCAATCGGGTGGCTGGAGAACAGGAGCCTCTACAACACAGCTCTTGAGAGTCTCAAATGACGATAGACACTTATCATCTACAAGGAACTCGATGTCTTTCGTCAGCAGATCAGTCAACGGTCGGGCAATCTTGCTGAAATCATGAATGAAGCATTAGTAGAAATTGACGTGCCCTAGAAAAGACCGTAACTGCCGCAAGTTGGACGGTAGATCGATTTTTCTAATGACGTCCACCTTGGTCGGATCAACCTTCATGCCCCTGTTGGAGATGATATGACCAAGCACCATCCCTTGAGTAACCATGAAGTGACTCTTCTCCCAAGACAACATAAGGTGAACATCTACGCATCGCTGAAGGACTCGGTCTAGGCAGTCAAGACAAGAATCGAATCTGTCGTCGTAGATCGAGAAATCATCCATGAAGACCTCCAAGCCCTCCCCCACCATGTTCGAAAAGATGGACAGCATGCATCTTTGGAATGTCGCCAGAGCGTTGCACAATCCAAATGGCATGTGTCTGAAAGCATATGTCCCGAAGGGACATGTAAGGTGGTCTTGTCCTGGTCCTCGGGTGCGATGGCCACCTGATTATAGCCGGAGTACCCATCCAAGAAACAATAATGGATCTTCCCTGCCAGCCTCTCAATAATCTGATCAATAAAGGGCAGGGGAATTGATCCTTCTTGGTGGCCTGGTTCAATCGTCTGTAATCCACATAAACCCGTCAAGAAGTGGGTACCCGGGTAGCGATCTCCTCTCCAGACTCCGTGACAACTGTAGTGATGCCCGTCTTCTTGGGCACCACATGCAACGGGCTGACCCACTTGGAGTCGGAGATGGGGTAGATAAAATCGGCGCTCCACCATTTCGAGATCTCCTTCATGACAACATCTCTTAGATTCGGGTTCAGCCGTCGCTGGAACTCAAGCGACGACTTTGCCTCATCCTCGAGATAGATATGGTGGGAGCACAGAACCGGACTAATCCCCTGGAGATCGGCTACACTCCATCCTATCGCCTTGCGGTTCTTTTCAAGAACCCCCATCAGACGGGATTCTTGCTCTCCAGTCAAATCAGCGGAGATAATGATTGGGTACATCTCATGCTCAACCGCAAGGAACCTATACTTCAGCGATGCTGGTAGCGGCTTCAGCTCTGGACAAGTAGGAGCTGGCAAATCTGGCTTCTGAAGAATCTGAGTGTATGTTGCCAAATCCGCACAGGAGAATGAGAACTCTCGCTCACAAACTGGATCTGGAGAAGGCTGCTCAACTGGTCTGTCTCTGCTCTGCTCAGAATCAACCTCCTCTCTAGCTGTAGACTCAGTGGAAGTCAAACATGGTGTCAAATCATCAAAATCGGCCCAATCAGTATCTGAGTCCGAGGGATCATACTCATAGAAATCCGTATCGCGGTCAAGAACTCGATCTGCGGCCTGAAATGTACCCTGGACCAGGAATGCGCTCTCCAAGCTCTCCTTTGTTGGCGTCTCTACATCAGCGAACTCTGAAGGTGAGAGGATGGCCTGTGCAACTGGAACTGCCCAAACTGCCTCGTCATCTGTAATCACAAAGTCACAGTCCTGGTGGTTATCTCGCCCTACCTCTGTCAACTGCTCTAAATCTGTGGTCGGCTCTGAGAAATTTGAATCTCTAGCTCTTGTCTCCTCGACCGTCTCTATTTGCATACTCTCGCCCTCGACGCGAAAGTACACCTTCCCGTTGTCATGGTCGGACATTGCCTTGGCTGTGGCCAAGAACGGGCATCCTAAAATGATGGGGGTATCGATCACCAACTCAGGGATCACCATGTCCAACACAACGAAGTCCACTGGGAATTTCAGGCCCTGAATCGTGACGACAACGTCCTTCAGCAACCCCTTCGGCCTCTTGACTGATCGATCAGCAAACTGAAGGACCATCCTGCTCTATCGGAGAGTGCCCAACTCGAAGCGGTCGAGAAGGGCTGCCGGAAGTAGGTTGATCGAAGAACCACTGTCTAATAGAGTGTGGTCGAACCTCTGCTCATGAATGTGGCATCTGACATACGGGGCTCCTGCATCTGGCCTTTTGGCTGGCAAACGGTTCTGTATCACGAAACAAGTGGCTCGGGTAAGCACATGGATCTCAGACTGATGATTCCTCCTCTTCTCCTGACTGTGGTCCTGTCTCTGAGTAATCTCTAGAGTAGAGAGATGTGCTCCAAGGCCTCCTGAAGAGTCAGCTGGATATGGAATCGATCTATCATCTGCTGGCTGAACTCTATCTGGTGGTTCTTTTTGGAATTTTCTATTTTCTTCCCCTTTGTCATGTGAATGGCTCGTGGAAAGGGGATCACGGGGTCCTTCTCAGATGAAGGACTAGGAGAGGGTCTGGCATGCTCATGAACAGCAGAATCCACACAAACATCATCAATCAACACATGTGGATCCGAAAATAACATACCCTTTCCTTTATTTCCAGAAACGTCCTGAGATACATGTACAAATGGAAAGACAACAGGGCTAGCAGAAGTGATGGTGGCCTTAGTACCACCCTCGACATGTCTCGCGGCATCAGTACTGCGCTCTGGCTCAACAACTGTGGTGGCGTCAGTACCACCTCCTCGAACTGGAGAATCGACGACCTCAGTACCGTCGACTGGATCAACGTCCATGGTGGTATCAGTACCACCGTCATCATCTCTCGCGGCCTCAGTACCGCGCTCCTCCTCGTCTGGCGCTCCTGGTGTGGCGTGGGATCGTCGCTCAGATGAGGCGCCGCATGTTGGCATCCTACCGCTCTTAAGTGTGACAAAATCAGCATTAAACATTAATGCAGATAAATCACCAAAAGAATCACTAGGAGTGGTAATCTCTGTAAACTCTACATGCTCAGACTTCCTCTTCAGGTTGTTCGGATTCGGCTCAATCTGTGCAGGAATGACGGCATTCCCTCTCACTATCTCCTGCATCTCCTGGCGGAAATCGTCCATCTCCCGTCTGAATGTAGCCTGCTACTCAGTCATGAGGCAGGATAAGTCATCTAAGGCGGGGTTCTCATAGGCTGGCCCATGAGAACCTGACGCGTGGCCTCGCTGGTAGTGAGGATGCTGCTGCTGAGGTGGGAGAGAGGGGTACTGCTGGGAATAATGCTGCTGCTGAGGAGGCTGATCACGCCTCCAAGAATGTCCCTGTTGATTGGGACGAGGACCATACTGGGATGATTGCTGCTGCTGCGGTACTGGGGGCTGGGGCTGCTGGTGCTGCTCTCGCTGATGGTCGTACTGGCCACCCTGAATTGGAGGCTGTTGCTGGGAACTGGCACCTCCGGTCGACCAACGGAATCCAGGATGGTCTCGTCGGATACCGGGCTGGGGTTGGTCGTACCAAATCCCGTTGATATCCATCAACGGCTCCGGCTCGTAAGGGGGTGGCGGGAGTACTACCAGAGGCTGATCCGGCTGGTAGACCACCATATGAGTGTATGGGGATGGTGGTGTCTGGTAGTACGACTGCAGCTGCTGGTACGGCTCTGCCTGTACAAGGTGAACCTGTCTAGGTTGAGTGGAGCGCTGGGACGAGCTGTCGCTGCTGCTCGGATCTCCTCGTGCCTGAAGACGGGGCTGAGAAGCTGTCTGTGCCTCCTGAAGACACATGACATGTGTCTTCAGATCACTCAACAATTGTGCCATCTGCTCCATCTAAGATATGCTCTGGCACTGCTTCTTCTCGATCAGCTCCATCCGGTCCAGCTTCTCGCTGATAATGCCCATGTCAGCGACTGTGGACTCGGCATGTGCGGCTGCCGTTGATGAAGTGGAAGGACCGGCATCGACCCGTGCTATCCTTTGAAACTGCATGGTATATGGCTGAGGGCGTCCCTGGGTGTAGAGTCGGGTCTGGGACATCACTGTATAGTTCTTGGGCATCTCCTTGTAGATGGCCCAAACCTTATCCTCATCCTTGGCGAAGTAGGAACCGCCACAAGAAGCGTTCACCAGGCCCTGCAGCTCTGGTGTCAACCCACAGAAGAAGCTCTGAACTAGGTTCGGCTTCGTGATATTGTGGTGCAGGCATCTGTCAGTCAGCTCTCTGAACCTCTCCCATGCCTCATGGAACTGCTCATTGGAGAGCATAGAGAAGTTGCTAATCAGGGCCCTCGCTACATTCGTCCGCCTGAGTGGATAGTACTCGTGCAAGTACTCGGTGCGGAGCTGCTCCCAGGTGTAAAAAAACTTACCCAAATGCTTCAGCCAGGTGGCTGCTCTATCTGCCAGTGAAAAGGGGAAGGCGATCATCCGGATGGTGTCCTCGTCCATCTGACGATCGTGGACGGTGTTGCAGATCATCAGAAACTCCTGGAGATGAAGATGGGGCTCCTCAGTGGCAAGCCCGTGGAAGCGGGGGAGAAGCTGAAGTGTGTTCGGGGGGAACTTGAAGTCCCCCACGATAGTCGGAAGTACCACCTAGCTGTGTGTCTGAGTCGATCCGGGGTTGTGCAACTCCCGCATCGGTCTCGGCTGCTCTGCTGCTGCCGGTTGGTCTGGTTGAACTGGCTGGTATGGATCCCTGCGTCCATCTCGCGGCTGCTCTCTCTGCTCTCGGAGCTGCTCCATCTCTCTCCTCATCTCCACCATGAATTCCCCCTGGTCCTGTATCTGTCTCTGCATCATCTCGAGGGAGGCTAACATGGTGATGTTGATCGCACCCTGATCCAGAACATAAGTAGTCGTCTCTGGTCTCTGACCCTCAGTGTGATCCTCGCTGCTGGCCATGGTCTCTGCAAAGGAAAAAGACCAAAACTCAGGTGCCGAAATATCATCTGTCTGTCGACTCGCATCTGGCACTGGCATCTCAAGACAAGAAGAAGGGTGGTCAAGGGGGAACAGGGCAGAATCGAACTCGGGTTCGGAGAGCGGGTTTGAGCTCTCACGAACCAACCTAGATGAACGGGCTGGAGTGTGGTCAAGCGGTGCAGCCAGTGGCTGCCTAAGGGACCTCCTTCCCATCATCTCGATCTGGCGAGTCTGGCGGATGAGATCTGGAAACAAACAAGATGAGCAATACAAACCCCAGATTCACCTACTCCACGTTGAGCTGAAAACTATAAGAGTTTGGTCAATCATCTTGTCTTTTTTATTTACGTGATCATGTTAGGATATCATAGCGGTTACATGATCTGGTAGGAATCCAATCCGTCAACCAAATTGTCCCGTATAAAAGGCCGGTATCCTGATCGGGGTTCGGATGTGGCTCTAGCCTAGTGTGCAGGTCACTCTCTCGCGCAATCAAACCAGTCAATGAGGGGGTTGCTCTCCCCAAGACAGATTTTTAGGTGAAGTGTATTTTAGGGTCAAGTTTGTTTAGCAACCTCAATTTTATAGTTTTTCTTTTTTAAGTATTTTTCAAAATTACGCCTAATGAATGTTTTGGTTCTCCTGATTATTTAAGTCCAAAAATCGGGGGAGAAGACGAAAAAGCCGATGTGCGGGAATCAATGATGCATGCAAAGTAAGAAATGCGTACCTGACTCCAGCAGTCTACATGTAGGGTGATCCGTGCATAAATAAAAGACTGAATATAAACTACCTATATGATGCACGCGGAAAACCGGCCCTAAATAAAACAATTTCTACACGAGAGAACAGTAGCCAGGTACTATCTTGGGTCCGGAGTCCTATCTTGGGAGCCACTCGGTGCCTGCCACAATAGATCCTCCACGCGCAGTATGTGACTCCTCAAGGCACGTGGACCAGAGCTCAAATAAGCTGACTTTTTCTTTGTGATTTAATTATTTAGATCCAATTATTGGAACTATAGGTACAGGCAGATAATTAGGTGTTTGGATACTAATTAATTACATCACAAGAAATGAAAATCCTAAGCTAGGGCTGAAAACCGCGTAAATTAAATAGCAGTAAATAAACGGCCAAAATCGCGAAAAATCGCAAAAAACTCGGTGAGGTCCCCCAAGCACACCAGTGCTCGATGAAACAGACCCCGAAATGTCAACCAAGTGTCTAAGTTTATCCCTGTATTATTACAAATTAATAAATCTGCTGAAAAATAAATTTAAATTAAACTAAGCTAAGCTATGGTTATTTCGCGGCTATTCCGCGGCTCTCGAACTTCGGCTCTACTCCTCGCGCTCTCATGCGGCTTCGTAAAGAAGGAAGCCGCCTCCGACCCCCGCAGTTGCTTCAGCTTCCGAAGAAGCCACCTCGGTCCTCGGGCCCTCGCAAAAAACAGAACAAAAGTGGTATTCTAGAAAAATGTATAAATAAAGTAGAGAAAATATATCTACAAAAATATCTACAAAAAGCCGCAAAAAAGAAAAGCTGCGGAAAAATCGAATTCGACTATTAAGTCGTGCTCCCCAGCAATGGTGACATTCTGAAGATCGAAAAATCCCACAAAATCCGGGTAAAGGTAAAATCAAGGGTCATTGCTACCCACATCTCGCAGTTCGAACAATCGAGAAAAAGGATATAAGATTACCAAACACAGAATCAAGCAATGAAAACAAGAAGCGGTCCTTGCTATTTTTATTAACCTGGTATAGAGACCAGGGTCAAACTCAAGGAGCACGTGATGGCCTTACGGCCTACTAAGTAGTCAAAAATCGAAAATAAAAGGGAAAAAATATTTTTGCTGGATTTTTATGATTTTTATATGTTTTTGTATTTTTAATTTTTTAAGAAAATGTCAAAACAAGCAAATACAACAAATTATTCAAGCACACAAAAATGGTCCAAAAATTCAAATAAAATTGTTTTTGCGTTTATTAGGTTTTTTAGTGTTTTTGGTGAATTTTTCAGAATTGTTCAATTTATATGATTTTCTAAAAATCATGAAAGAGGAAAAATAAAGGCTACTGTGCAGCCATACTTGAAAGATCTATTAAAAATATAAAATTGATCTGTAAAAGTCTAGAGGCAACTTTATTAAAAATATGTGTACAAACTAAGCTACAGGAAAAGAGTTTATATTTTTTTTGACTTTTATAGACTTTTTTTAGAATTTTTACGATTTTTTAGGGTTTTGCAATTTTTAAGGTTTTTATAAATCCAAAAAGCTCGAAAATTGGATAGAAATTAAAATACCACTAAAATTAACTTACACTAATTTTTTTAGAATTTTTAAGGGAGCTTTTATATTTTTCTTTGATTTTCTAAGACATACAATAGCAAAAATCATTGTTTATGAATTTTTAAAAATATTAAAAAGCCTAAAAAGTGTCCCAAAAATTTAGAGAAGTTTTTACACAGTGGCAGGAGCCACAATCCAAATTTCACCTAATTTGGATTTAATTTGCTATTTTATTTAATCAAAACAAGGCACACAACACACAGAGACCTAAATGCAAAGAAAACGTATTTCAAGGACCAAACAATAAAAAAATCGAAAAGTTCAGGTGTCCTTATGCAAAAAAGTCCACAAATGCACGTGCAAGGCACGTGAATCAGACTCAGAGGGGCATAACTGTAAATCCTATTTATAAAATATCAATCAGTAAAACATAGGAAATATAGGACGAAAAGTGCAAATGTTCCAAAATCTCACGTGTCGATGCACGTGGCTCACACACACAGGGACTGAATTGCAAATAATAGAAACATCGAGGTCCACAATGCAAAATATCCAAAATAAAAACAACTAAACTAAAGATTTATAGGACTAAACTATAAAAGCAATAAACATAGGGGCCTAAGTGTAAATTACCCCTGTTATTATCGGATGGACGAGGAGGCGCCACGTGTTGATCTGACGGCTGAGAAGCGAGGGAACCTCTTTGTTGGATGGACGATCCTGATCGAGCTCCAGAAGAATCAGAGGGTGGCTGAAGCTCCGCATATGGACAGTGATGATCAAATCTGGAGCGGGGGGGGGGGGGGGGGGGGGCTCGATCGAACGACAACTGGAGGTTCTCTAAGAACAGCTCATCAGCAAACTTCACCGGCTCAGTGCGCGCGGTGGAGACCTCTGATGATGTTGCTGGGATGTGGAAACGTATCGCCGAGGTGGTCCGCAGCTGGTGGGCTCCTCTGATGAGACCGGGAAGCTCCGAGGAGCTCCGGCGATGAGGGTGGAGCCTGAGCCTTTGTGCTCGAATGACTCGACCCTCAGATGGATCCCTTATACCTGCAAAACAACAAAGAAAGGCTCCTGGGTTGAGGGCAAATTGCCTCGACCCGTCAGGGGGTGGAATGGGTCGTCAAGTGCGTCGAAGTGGGGACCTCCGACGAAGCGACGGCGAGGGAGGTCCGATTCTTGGTTCCTGGACGAACCAAGTTGAGAGAATGGGCGAAGAAGATGGAGGGAAGTCTCATGAGCGTGAATAGGAGGTTGGGCGATCAAATGGGTGACGGAGACGGTGTGAATCAACCGACGACAGCGGATGAGCGATTTGGGCGTAATCGGAAATTAGAGAATCCTAGGGGAAATTGAAGCTACCTTATGGAGGATGTCGACTGGGGATGATCTAAGGAAGCTCTGGGGGTCTTGGCCTCAAGGAATCGTTGGGTTCTGAGGCTCGACGCACCTCGCGGCGGCGCACGGCGATGAGCTCGCCGGATCAGTGGCTGGAGGCACCTCCTCCTCACTACGACACGACCCTCGGCTAGGTGTCACTCTAGGGAAGGCAGTGGAGGTCCTGGGATGGGAAGGTGTAGCCAAAGATGAGTGAGAAGGTACGGCGGAGGTGACCTATATACATGCGAAGGGTCCGGCTAAATGGAGTCGGGCGTGGACGCGTGAAGCACGGATCCCAGGAAAACCTCCGGGCGAGGGTCTCGGGTGTGTGATCTTCAAATGGAGCCTGGGGTTTCAGGAGATGGTGGTCAGGTCAGATGGGGAAAATTCAGAGAAGTCAGGTCGGTCGCCCGATTTGAGGGAAAAGGGTCCGCAGGGGAGAGTTGACCGGGGGTCAACAATTCCCCGTGGACCAATCACAGGCCGCCCTTTTATTAATTCTTTAGAAATTCAATTAAAATTATTAAATAATTTTATTTCGAAAAAATCAAAACATGAAAAATGTTTATTATTTTTTAAATTATTTTTTGTGATTTTTATTTATTTTTTTGAAAAATATATAACGTATTTACACAATATTATTATATACAGGTATATATATACATATGGATTTTTTATTTTTATTTTTAATTATTTATTTTAGTAACTTTATTCCAATTTTATATTTTATTTATTTACAACATAAAATTTGGAGTAAGAAGGTATTTTTATTTTATTTTTATGATGTATTTACATGGATTAAATAAATATGTGTATATACATATGTACATGGTATATATACACTAATGAGAAAGGTTTTATTTATTTTTATTTTTATTTTGTTTTTCTCATTTTTATTTTAGTTTTATTTTTATAAATATGTACAGAATATAAGAAACATTTTGAAATTTTTATTTTGAGGAAAATAAATTTATTTAAATATATAGGGGTATGTACATGTATGAATGACCTTATCTCTCTCTACTTGGGTTCTTTTGCGGTCAGGCCCATGTTGAGTCCTCTCTTGGGATTAGGTCACTCAAGATTTATTCTAAATATTTCCCTCTTTTTCTTGTGCTTCTTTATTCCTTTATTTTGGCACAAAATCATGCTAATTATGCATATTTACATGATGCATGTGTTTTGACAATTTATGATATTTACACATATTTACATGATGTTTTGCTCAACTTTCTACCTAAAATAAAGGAATAAAGAGTGATGAATTGGGATTCATCACCTGGGCATCCAGCCCTCTGCCTCTCCATGCCGACACGCCCCTGTCTCCGCCTCTGCGTCAGCAAGCACTGTGCATCTGAGTCATCAGCATCTCCTGCAGATCCCATCTGTGCGCCTCCAACACGCATCCTCCATCACCTTCGTGTAAAGCTCGTGCAGGGACTTCAAGAAATCGATACCACCGTACCGATTCTAAAGGACTGGTTTTCTATTCACACCAATGGACTCCAACATCCGGCCTTTGATTATTTTTTGATGTCATGTATTATTTCATATGTATCATTCCGATATCCACTAAAAAATAAAATAATATATAGGAGAGCACTTGGCCCTCTCGTACAGATGCCAACAACACAAATATGACGTCTACTGATGTCGCTGCATCCGAAGTTGATAACCGACCAACTGACTAAGGTAAAGGTAAAGAAATGGTCGTTGCGACCTCAATCAATCAGACTAGGTATATCAAGAAAAATCAACCACTCAGAACATGTAAAACTAATCGAGCACAAAAGAGAGCAGTCTCGCTATGAGATTAACCTTGTATAGCACCCAGGGTCGAACACAAGGAGCACGGGTTGGCCAAAGGCCTACGATGTAGTCAAAATGAGTAAAATAAAAGGCAAAGTATTTTTGTGGTTTTTAATTGTTTTTTATTTTATTTTTTTTTGGATTTTTAAATATGAAGAAAGTGAAAGAAGCACAAAAACAAGCACACTCTCACAATTTATTTAATGCATCAAAAATCAAGCAGAAATTCAAGAAAAAATGTTTTTATGTTTTTTTAAGTTTTTTTAGTGTTTTTGGTGAATTTTTGGGGTTTTTCAGATGTGTATTTTATTCACTAAAAATCAAACAGTAAGAAGAAGACAAGGTACTGTCCAGCCAGGTCCAAAACCCAAAGATAAAATATCTAAGGATCTCAGATGGACCTGGAGGCAATTTTCCTGTATACTAGAGAAAACAAGGAAAATTTGGGCACCAAAATTATTGTTTTTGGATTTTTGGATTATTTAATATGATTTTTATGAGTTTTTAGGTGTTTTTGAATTTTTAGGGTTTTTAAGCAATGAAAAATAGCCAAAATTGGCTAGAAAATCAAGCAACACAAGATAAACAGTAACTAATTTTTATAGAATTTTTGGGGGTGTTTTTATATTTTTTTGTGATTTTTCAAGTGAAACAGTGCCAAAAATAGATGTTTTTGAATTTTTAAAAATAGCAAACAAGATCAAAAATGTCCTCAAAAATCTACAAAAATCCTACACCATGGCAGGAGCCATGTGTCAAATTTTCGTTGGATTTGGAGGTGATTTGATATTTTATTCAAAATCCAAAAGGGGGCACTGTGCACAGGGACCAAAGTGCAAATACCCAAAGCTCTGGGGGTCTCGGTGCAATTTTCCCAGCAAGTCACGCGCGTGGCGCGTGCCTGGGGCACTCAGGGACCTTCTGGTAATAAAAACCAAGTCCTAGGACCCTTTGGTAACTCGTACCAAAAAGTCCAGGGACGGTTATGCAAATAACCCACTAAAAAGCACACATGCGCAAATAAAACGCTCACAGGGGCATAAATGCAATTATCACAAAGTTTTCATTCATTAAAGAACAACCAGAACTACAGGGCTAAAGGCGCAAATATCCCAAACATACACGTGACGAAGCACGTGGCTCACACAAACAGGGGCATAAATGCAAATAAGCTAAAAGATGAGGTCCAATGTGCAATTATCCCTACATAAATAAAATGCATAAAATATTTACAGGACTGGAATTCAAAACACAAACTACGAGGGGGCCTAAGATAAATTACCCCTTATTTAACGTCGACGGCTGGATGCGCGCCACGTAGATGATCCAACGGTCTCGGACGTCGGGCGCTTTTCTCCTTCCGCACGTGGGCCTGATCGTCGGTGCAGAGGGGGCCACGTGGAAGATCGAACGGCTGGTGGTGCTGGTGGTTCCCTCTCTCTGCTCTGACGGTCCAGATCAACCCTCAGGATGATCGACGGTATCTGCTTCTCAATGGATGGACGGCCGTGATGCGAACTGGGGAGCTGGGGCTGATCGGACGGCGATGGAGGACTCTCGAAGAACAGATGGCCGGCGAAGTTCGCCGGCCTAGTGCGCGTGCAGTAGTCCTCCTCAGCTGCCTCTGGGTATCGGAAAAGATCCGCGGTGTAGTCCCGCAGCTGGTGAAGGTCTCCGATGGCTCAGCCAAGCCCTGGAGGGGCTCCGGCGAGGTCGACGGAGTAGAGCTCCTGGTCTGAAAGTGAGGGGGGGCTCAGATGCCCTCCTCTTGACCTGCAAAGTGAACCAAAAGCTTCGCGGGTCGAGGGCAAAGTGCCTCGACCCAAAGAAGCGGCGTGAGGGTGAACGGTGCGTCGGGGTGAGTGAGCTCCGGCGAGCGGAGGACGGTGGAGCTCGATTCCCAGATCCTGTGCGGTCTGGGTTGGGTGAAGGGGTGAAGAACGTGCGTGAGGGAATGGCGAAGGTGACGGTGCGTTCCAATGATCGAGAAGGTACACGATATGGCCGGAATCAAAGGAATACGTCGGAGATGCGATTTGGGCGAAACAAGAAATTAAACTAAATGGAAAGGCTAAAGGGTTACATGGGTCGTCGGAGAGACTGGGGAAGAGCAGGGGGTGCTCCTGGTCGTAGCCTCAAGGGTCGTCTCGGCCCGAGGCTCGGTGCTCACGCTGGTGGCGGAGCAGCGGCGGCGAAGGACGCCGGATGAGTGGTTTCACCTCCTCGCCTCGCTGCAACAAGGGCGATCGCTTGCTGTCACTCTCGCGATGCCTCTGGAGTTCACTGGGAAGAAGGGGACGAGCCAAAGATGGGGCGCGGAGGCGGCGGAGGTGGTTCTATATATAGTTGCAGGCCCGATTAGGGTTGGGGGGCGACGGCTATGGAATGCGTGGATCTCACGGCGAAGGATCTGGCGAGGATGTCGGATGATCGGCGAAGGATCCGGGCGCGGGGTTTGCGTGGGTGACAGGCTGGTAGCGCGTGGAGAAAATGGCGAAAGCGGGGCGGTGCGCATTTTCTCAAAAAGGAAAGAGTCCGCAGGGGAGTTGACCGGGGTCAACATTCCCCGTGGACCAGTGGGATGCTGCCACGTGGAAAAGATTTGATACTTAAAAATGAGGCAGCTAATGGCCGATTTTGCAAAAACTTTCAACATGAAATATTTTTCTTTTATTTTTTTCTATTTTTTGGTGATTTTTAATTAATTTTTGGAAATAAGAATAAGGTATGTACATTCTATAGGGATATATACAATGTGTAGGCTTTTTATTTTTGATTTTTTTATTATTATTTTTATACAATTTTATTCCTATTTTATGTTTTATTTATTTATAGAATAAAATGAGGAATAAAAGGCTATTTTTATTTTATTTTTATTATTTATACACATATGTGAAATAAATAGATATATACATTTATACACATGGTATATATACAATGTATTTTTGTAATTTTAATTTTGTAATTTTTATTTGGTTTTTGTTTTGTTTCTTTTTATTTCTGTTATTTACAAAATATGCCATAGAATATTCACAGAAAGTTTTGAAAATAAATACATTTATTTATAGGGTTAAAGGATGATGGTCTATGCACATGGTGGAGGGATGTTTTTGCATTTTTTATTTTTAAATTTTTATTTTGTTTTTAGGAGTTTCTAAATATATACAAAACATGTACAAGCATATTTTTGGGTGAGGAAAATATAATTTTATTTATTTACAAAAGTCTATACACATGAGCTCCTATCTCCCTCTACTTTGGCTTTTATGCGGTCAGGCCCATGCTGAGCCCTCCCTTGGGTTAGGTTGCTCAATATTTATTCTAAATATTTCCCTCTTTTTCTTTTTACTCTTTATTCTTTTATTTTTGCACAAAAACATGCTAATTACAGGTTTTTACACAATGCATGCTTTTGGTAATTATTTGTATTTACACATATCTACATGTATTTGCAAAGGTTTTTGTAGCTAAAATAGAAGAATAAAGAGTGATGAATGGGTATTCATCACCCCCCTATGCTTAACTTTGTTAGTCCCTTAGCAAACACTTATTTGAAAAAGAAGTGAAAAAGAAAGAAAAAGAAAAAGAGGATGTACATGGATCCAGGTTGAATTATTAAACTTTCCTTCATTAAATTGAAATATGGAGCTTGATCAGATCTTTGGATTATTAATGTGTCGGAACCTTATTTGGACTTAAGCTTAAAACTCAACAGCCTCTAAGTTCCACCAATCTATGGGCAAGACTCCTCAATAAACCAGATCAGAACAAGTCTACATACACAAACTCTAATGACCATGAATCTTTCCATGCGGTGTAAGTGATATGTGGCTCTCCACCTCAGAAGTAATAACGAAACAACCTCCCTCAACCTGGTAACTCTAATGCCTCGGTCTAGCAACTCTTTCCTCGAGAAGCGGGGTATTCCCTTCTAAGTTCAAGTGCAACCGGCTCAAGAAGAGGGGGTAGAAGTATAGAGTTTTTGGAAGCTTAGCCAGTGTAGCTAAGTCTCCCGCTGCAAGCTTCATGAGATGTAACATGGATACCATAAGCTTTGCTTTATTTGACTATATACACTCCGGTGGGGTTATTAAATTTTCAATCCGACCCACCACTTTTTTGGAGTTCTTTTTGCATTTTTGCAATTTTTTTTTCAAGGATTTCTGTACAGCATATCTACATGGTGCAGCATATAAGGAATTTCCCCTTGAACCAGTAGACTATCCCTCTTTTGAAGCTTTATTGCAACCCACAGCTTCTGTCTTTAGCCTTCATCACCACTAGACCAAGTTGAGGCGCACTTCCTTCACTAGAAGAAGAAGAGAGGTTCCGCCTAGAAGTACTACCCTCATATGCTACCCCAAGCCAAAGGAAACTGCCTCCTCACCACCTCATCCATGGAGAGCCATGTGTAAAGTGCAGGTGCAAGTCAAGCCATTGTCTTTAAGAGTCATGCGTGTGTTGTTAAGTGTTCTACTTAAGCTCATCAAGATGACATATGCTCATAGCCTAGTGGACTCAAAGAATTAAGTCCTTATGGACCTGAAAAGCCTTAAACCTAAATCCTATAAGGTTCCTCTTAAAGTTAAGTGGATTAAGATCTTATTCAAGCTCCATTTCTCAATTTAATTCCAGGCTTAATTTAAATGTCAACTCTCATCCAGGAAAAACTATATACATATATGTACACAAGATGCTATTTACAAATATTTTACAATCATGCAAAATTTTTGAAAAATGTTTTGAAATCATGGATGAATGATGCATGAGGTGCAAGTTTTGCAAAAAGATATTTACAAACATTTACACAAGATTTTTGCAAACTTTTGATTTTCAAAACATTTTGGAAAAATTTTGTACTATATACATAATTTTGATACAAAAATATTTACACAAAAGATTTTTGAAATCATTTTTACAAAAATACTTTGTACACTAGCTATGTATGTGCAAGATAAAAGAGGTTTATGTACATAAAAAAATTTTAAATTTTTGTGATTTTTAGCCCATTTTATTTATTAACACACTCACACAAAGTACGAGTTATGGGTAAAGTATATATGAAATATATACACACCCCCCTATACTTAGCTCGAACGATGTCCTCAGAGTGATCAAGAGCGATGAAGAAGACATAACTCGTGCTTAGTAAAAGGGAAGTGAAAAGGAATGGCTAGGTACAGAAACGAATAAATGAATAGAATGAGAGGGACTCGGTGGTTTCCCCCTATACTTAGGATTAACTAATCCTAAGTATAGCAAGCTGTACATGAAGGGAAATCCGAGTGAAGAATATACAGAGTCTGCCCCCCCTATACTTAGGGTAAAATATCCCTAAGTATAGGCAGCAAAAACAGGAGCAGAAAGAATGAAAAGAATACTCGCAGGTCCGACAATCCCCCCTATACTTAGGGTAAAGTACACCCTAAGTATAGCATGATCACAAGATGAGAAAAGGGATGTGGGACTAAAGAATAGAATGATATGGACAACTGGATCTATACAGGCGGAGGAACAGTGAAAATCAGGCGTGAGATGCAAAAGATGTGAGTCAAGAGACCACATCTCACGCAAAATGAATCGGGGCAACAATAACGTCCCGCGGCTCATGATCTAGAAATGGCTTGAGTCGCTGGCCGTTCACTCGAAAGGTACTCTCAGAAGATAACTCAGATATATCAATGCTACCGTTATCGTGTACCTTCCTGACCAAGTAAGGTCCCTTCCATTTGCTCTGTAGCTTCCCTGGAAATAATCGTAGCCTTGCATCAAACAACCATACTCTCTGTCCAATCTCAAAATGCTTGTGGCTGATATGAGAATCATGCCACTCCTTCACTTTCTCCTTATAATGTAGGCTGCTTGAGAAAGCTGCATCTCTAAGCTCCTCCAGGGCAGCTAACTCTGCCCTCCTCTGGTCTCCCATACCATCTGGATCCATCAGAATATCTGTAACTGCCCAAAGTGACTTGTGCATCAGCTCAACAGGTAGATGGCACGGCTTGCCATAAACGAGGCGAAAGGGAGATGTGCCCAATGGAGTCTTGAAAGACGTCCGATATGCCCACAAGACCGAGTCCAAAAGCTGTGACCAATTCTTTCGGTCAGGGCGGACGACTTTCTGCAAAATATTCTTGATCTCCCTATTCGACACCTCAGCTAGACCATTCGTCTGTGGATGGTAAGGTGTGGCAACACGATGGTCTATACTGAACTCGCTAGCAAGGGCCTTCACCTGGTCGTTGACGAAATGAGACCCCCCATCAGAAATCAGAACTCGTGGAACCCCGAACCGCATGATGATGTGCTTCCTCAAAAATCTGCAAACTGTCCTCGCATCAGCGGCTCGGGCGGGGATAGCCTCAACCCAACGACTAACATAATCTACGGCCAACAGAATGTACTCAAATCCCTGACTCTTAGGGAATGGACCCATGAAATCGATGCCCCATGCGTCAAAAACCTCACAGAAGTGAATGGGCTGCATCGGCATCATATCACGCTGTCCACAAGTGCCCATCCTCTGACAGTCAGTACACCTCTTCACGAACTCATCAGAGTCCTTGAAGAGGGTAGGCCACCACAAACCGGATTGGAGCACTTTCTGTGCCGTTCTCCTCCCAGAATGATGTCCTCCTGCCTCAAGCTTGTGGCAGTAAGTGAGGACGCTATGGTGTTCCTCCTGAGGAATACACCGATGCCAGACGCTATCCCCTCCTTCGTGGTAAAGGATGGGATCCTCCCAGTGGTAGGACTTGGCCTTCGCAAGGAAGGTCTCAAGCCTCTGCCTGGGCCAATCTTGTGGGACTTTCCCAGCAACGAGAAAGTTCACAATATCGGCATACCACGGGAGTGAGGCGATAGCAAGGATCGCCTCATCTGGGAAGGTATCTCGAATAGGATCAATCTGCTCAGAATCCTCAGGCTGCTCTAATCGGGAAAGATGATCCGCCACCACATTCTTGACTCCGGGCTTATCCTTGATCTCAATGTCGAACTCCTGGAGTAGAAGGATCCATCTAGTCAATCTGGCCTTGGCACCCTTCTTTGCCATGAGGTACCTGATGGCGGTGTGATCTGTAAACAAAGTCACTCTAGATCCAATGATATACGATCTGAACTTATCTAGGGCGAACACTACTGCTAGCATCTCCTTCTCTGTGACCGTATAATTCCGCTGGGCGGAATCCAATGTGCGGCTAGCATAGTGTATGGCAAACGGAACTCCGTCCCTCCTCTGTCCTAGCACGGCCCCTACGGCAAAATCAGAGGCGTCTGTCATGATCTCGAATGGGAGAGACCAATCGGGTGGCTGAAGGACAGGAGCCTCAATAACACACTGCTGGAGAGTCTCAAAGGACGAGAGACACTTGTCATCGACAAGGAACTCGGTGTCTTTCGTCAAGAGGTCAGTCAACGGTCGGGCAATCTTGCTGAAATCATGAATGAATCTCCTATAAAAACCAACGTGCCCCAGAAATGACCGTAGCTGCTTCAAATTGGACGGCGGTGCGAGTTTTCTAATGACGTCAACCTTGGCCGGATCAACCTCCATGCCCCTGTTGGAGATGATGTGGCCAAGCACCGTCCCTTGAGTCACCATGAAGTGACTCTTCTCCCAAGACAGAACCAAGCGGGTAGCAATACATCGCTGGAGCACTCGGTCTAGGCAGTCAAGACAGGAATCGAATCCGTCGCCGTAAACCGAGAAGTCGTCCATGAAGACCTCCAAACACTCCCCTACCATGTCCGAAAAGATCGACAGCATGCATCTCTGAAAAGTCGCAGGGGCGTTGCATAGCCCAAATGGCATGCGTCGAAAGGCGTATGTACCGAAGGGACAGGTAAAGGTGGTCTTCTCCTGATCCTCAGGAGCGATGGCCACCTGATTGTAGCCCGAGTACCCATCCAGGAAGCAATAATGGCTCTTCCCTGCCAGTCTCTCTATGATCTGATCAATAAAAGGCAGGGGGAAATGGTCCTTCTTGGTGGCCTGGTTGAGTCTCCTGTAGTCAACGCAGACCCGCCAAGAGGTGGGTACTCGTGTAGCAATCTCCTCTCCCGACTCACTGATCACAGTCGTGATGCCCGTCTTCTTGGGCACCACATGCAAGGGGCTAACCCACTTGGAGTCGGAAATGGGATAAATAAAATCTGCACTCCACCATTTTGATATTTCCTTCATGACAACCTCTCGTAGGTTGGGGTTCAGTCGCCGCTGGAACTCACGTGACGGCTTTGCCCCTTCCTCGAGATAGATATGGTGGGAGCACAACGAGGGACTAATCCCATGGAGATCTGCTACGCTCCATCCAATTGCCTTACGGTTCTTTTCAAGAACCCCCATCAGACGGGATTCTTGTTCTCCAGTCAGATCGGCAGAGATGATGACTGGGTACATCTCAGACTCTCCCGCAAGGAATCGATACTTCAGCGAAGTAGGGAGCGGCTTTAGCTCTGGACAGCTGGGTGCTGGCAAATCTGGCTTCTGAAGAAGATGTGTGTATGCTGACAATTCTGCCAAATCTACCTGGGAAAATGATAAAGAACTCTCACAAACTGGATCTGGAGAAGGCGGGTCCTCTGCATTATCTCTGATCTGCTCTACCTCTACCTCCTCCTCATCTATAGGCTCAGGTGGATCCAGGTCTGGCATCTGATCATCACAATCTGCCCAATCAGATTCTGAATCCGAGGGATCTGTATCAACTGTGGTGGCATCAGTACCACCGTAGAGCAGGGTGGCCTTAGTACCACCATCACTGAAAATCGTGTCGCGATCAAGGTCCGACTCTGCTGACTCAATAGTATCCTGGACCAGGGCTGTGCTCTCCAGACTATCCTCTGCTATCATCTCTGCATCAGCTGTATCTGAATATGAGAGGATGGTCTGTGCTGCAGGATCTGCCCAAGCTGCCTCATCATCTGTGATCACAAAATCACAGTCCTGGTGTATATCTGGCTCTGTATCTGTCAGCTGTTCTGAATCTGTACTGCCCTCTGAGCGGGATCTATCTCTGGCTCTGTGGTCCTTAACCGTCTCTATTTGTATACTCTCGCCCTGGACGCGAAAGAATACCTTCCCACTGTCATGGTCAGTCACCGCCTTGGCTGTGGCCAAGAACGGGCGACCGAGGATGATGGGGGAATCGGTCAACGAGTCAGGGGTCTCCATGTCCAGTACTACGAAGTCCACGGGGAATTGCAAACCCTGAATCGTGACGACAACATCTCGCAACAACCCCTTTGGCCTCTTGACAGACCGATCAGCAAACTGAAGGTATGTCCTGCTCTGTCTAAGAGTGCCCAACTCTAAGTGGTCGAGAAGGGCTGCCGGAAGAAGGTTGATCGACGATCCGCTATCTAATAGAGTACGGTCGAACCTCTGCTCACTAATCTGACATCTGACATACGGGGCTCCTAAATCTGGCTTCTTGGTCGGCAGATGGTTCTGGATCGCGTAACACGTGGCTTTTGTCAACACATGAATCTCTGCGGTGTTGTTCCTCTTCTTCCTCCTGACTGTGGTCTTGTCTCTCAAGGATCGCTGAAGAAGAGGGATGTGCTGCAAAGCCTCATGGAGGGTCAGCTGGATGTGAAATCAGTCTATCATGCTCTGGTTGAACTCCTCCTGCTCTCTCTTTTTTGGATCTTTTTCTCTTTTCTTCCCCTTCCCCAACTCAAGGGCTCTAGGAAAGGGGATCACAGGGTCCTTCTCAGATGAAGTACTAGGAATAGGCCTAGACGGTTCGATGACCGGATCCTCACATACATCATACACCACAGTGGGATCAGAAGAAACTAAACCTTTTCCTTTATTCAAAATAGAGTCCTGAGATACATTCATACGAGGAAAGACAACATCTCTATCAGAATGAATATTGGTGGCCTTAGTACCACCTCTAGCAGGCTCTACAACTAGACGTCTTGCGGCCTCAGTACCGCGGGCTGGCTCGGCTCTGTTGGTGGCATCAGTACCACCTACTCGATATGGTGAAGCGGTGGCCTCAGTACCGCCGGTGGAATCAGCATCTCGGGTGGCATCAGTACCACCGTCATCATCATGTGCGGCCTCAGTACCGCTCTCCTCTTCCTCATCTGGCGCTCTAGATGGATCCTCGCGTTGTCGCTCAGATGAGGCGCCGCCTGCTAGTCTTCTACCGCTCCTAAGTGTAACAAAATCAGCATCAAATAGATCCGACGACATATCATCAAATGAGTCACTAGGAGCGGTAGGCTCAGTGTGAACTACCTGCTCAGACTTCCTCTTCAAGCTATTCGGATTAGGCTCGATCTGTGCAGGGATGGCGGCCTTACCTCTCATCAGGTCCCGCATCTCCTGGCGGAACTCGTCCATCTCCCGTCTAAATGTAGCCTGCTGCTCTGTGAAAATGCGGGCTAGATCATCCAAGGCGGGGCTCTCATGGGAGCCCGACGGGTTGCCTCTCTGGTAATGAGGCTGCTGGACCTGGTGCTGCTGCGGCTGAGAGGGGTAAGAGGAAGGATGCTGCTGGTGGTGAGCCTGCTGTTCACGTCTCCAAGTCTGTCCCTGCTGCTGGTAGGGACGAGGTACGAAGGATGATGGCTGGTGTGACTGGTATGCTGGGGGCTGCTGGTGATCTCTCTGCTGGGAGTACTGCCCTCCCTGACCGGCTGGCTGCTGTTGGGACTGGTTACCCCCATTCCCCCACCTGAATCCGGGATGGTCTCGTCGGATCCCAGGCTGGGGACGGTCGTACCAAATCCCGTTGACATCCATCAACGGCTCTGCATCGAAGGGGTCTGGCGGCAGTACTGCCAGAGGCTGATCCGGCTGATATACCACCATTTGTAAGTCTGGAGATGGTGGTGACTGTTAAGAGGGCTGCTGCTGGTACGGCTCCGCCTGTACAAGGTGAACTTGTCTAGGCTGCTGCAAGGAGCTGGAGCGCTGGGACGAGCTGCGGCTGCCACCGGAATCGCCTCGCGACTGAAGACGGGGCTGAGAAGCCGTCTGTGCCTCCTGAAGACACAAGAGATGGGTCTTCACGTCGCTCAGAGTTTGTGCCATCTGCTCCATCTGAGTTATGCCCTGGCACTGCTTCTTCTCTATTATTTCCATGCGGTCCAACTTCTCGCTGATAATCCCCATGTCCGCATCGGCCGACTCTGCCTGTGCGGCTGCAACTGTGGACGAACTGGATGGACCTGCATCAACCCGTGCTATCCGCTGGTACTGCACGGGTCCTGGCGGCTGCTGAGATCTCTGTGTGTACAACCGAGTCTGGGACATCACCATGTAATTTTCGGCCATCTCTTCGTAGATGGCCCAGACTTGGTTGTGGTCCTTGGCAAAGTAGGACCCGCCGCAAGAAGCATTCACCAGACCCTGAAGCTCTGGCGTCATCCCACTAAAGAAGCTCTGAACTAGGTTCGGCTTGGAAATGTCGTGGTGTGGGCATCTATCCAGAAGCTCTCTGAACCTCTCCCATGCCTCGTGAAACTGCTCGTTAGGGAGCATGGAGAAGTTGTTGATCAGGGCCCTCGCTGCATTCGTCCGCCCGAGTGGATAGTACTTGTTCAAGTACTCGGTGCGGAGCTGCTCCCAGGTGTATACAAACTTCCCTAAATGCTTCAGCCAGGCGGCTGCTCTATCTGCCAGTGAAAAAGGGAAGGCCATCATCCGAATCGTATCCTGGTCCACATGGCGGTCGTGGACAGTGCTGCAGATCATCAAAAACTCCTGGAGATGGAGGTGGGGCTCCTCGGTGGCAAGTCCGTGAAAATGAGGAAGCATCTGCAGGGTGTTCGGAGGGAACTTGAAATCCCCCACGATAGCAGGTACCACCACCCAATGGTGCATCAGTGTAGATCCGGGGTTGTGTAACTCCCGCATCGGTCTCGGTGGTCCTGCTGCGGCGGCGGCTGCCGCTGCGGCAGCCGCTGCTGCGGCTGCATCCGCATCAGGAATGTCCTCAGGCTCGCTCTGATCTCTCTCTTCTCTGAGTCGCTCCAACTCCCTTCTCATCTCAATCATGAAAGCTCCCTGATCGCGTAGCTGCTTCTGTACTGTCTCTAATGATGCGATCAGAGTGGAGTTGATCGCTCCCTGGTCTAGTACAAAATGTTCGGGTTGTCGGGAGTCTGGGTCTGAACTGCCGGCTCCGGCCATAGTGACGTCTGCAAAATCAGATGAGCCCAACTCAGGTTCTGTCAAATCAATTCGTCTTTCCTCGGGCTCATGTCTCTCAGTAGCAAAAGAAAGGGGATCGAGGGAGAACAGGGTGGAATCGTACTCGGGCCCGGAGAGCTGGTCTCGACTCTCACGGGCCAACCTAGATGGTGAAGTAGACGTGCCTGAAAGCGGTGCAGCCAGAGGCTGCCTAAGAGATCGTCTACCCATCATCTTAATCTGGCGAGTTGGGCGGATGGGATCTGGAGAAAATATGATCGCAAAGCAAACCCCCGGTTCACCAACGCAACACAATCTGAAGACCGTGAAAGCTCGGTCAATTTATCTTGTCAATTTTATTGGGTGAACACACAAAATATCAGAGCGCTTACGTGACCTGTTAGGATACCCGATGTTACTCCAACCGACTGGCCCGCACGGAAGAGTCGGTAGTCAGCTAGAAATAGCACCGGAGGGCTCTACCTAGGGTGCGGGTCACTCTCTCGCGCATCCAAACCATACAAGGAGGGGGTTGCTCTCCCCAAGACAAATTTTTAATGTGAGTGTCTTTTAGGGTCAATAGTGTTATCCAGTCCCAATTTTTTTTGTTTTTCTTTTTAATTTTTTTTCAAAATAAATACAAGCGGCCTAACGAATTTTCCGATTCTCCTGATGATCAAGCCAAAAACAGAGGGAGAAGACGAAAAAGCCGATGCGCGAAGAAATCAATGATGCATGCAGAGAAAGAAATGCGTACCTTATCTCCAGCACTCTTCATGTAAATGATCCGCGCAGAATTTAAAGACAGAATTAAACTACCTAAATGGTGCAGCGAGGAAAAACCGAGTCCTAGATGAGCAATTCCTAGCGCAGAACCGTCTAACTCAGTCACTCGCCTTTGATCCAAAGAGTCCGGTCTTGGCCCACCCCTCCTCTTCTCGACAGGTCGAGTTCAGGAGTAGCGCTTCCAGGGCAGGCTCGCGGCGCGTAGGCTCTCAGGAAAGCGACCAAGTTATTTTTATTATTTATTATTAGTAGGTCCAATTAACGATCTATAGGAACAGATAAGCAATTAAGTGTGGGGACCCTACTAATTACGGCACAAGCAAGAGAAATTCCTAAATCTAGGGGCTCGAGAAAAACCGCGTAAACACCGGAAAAGGCAGCTAGCTATCAAAACCGCAGAAAAAGCCGCGAAAAATCCAAATGGGTCCCCCGAGCACACCGGTACTCTGCGAAACAGACCCGCTAAGTTACAAGTGTCCACAAATGTTCAAGTTCTAAATTATTACAAAAAAATATTGTTCTCTCTCTCTCTCTCAGAAATAAAAATTCCTTCTTCTTCTCTCTGCTTCTTCTTCCCGTGCGGGTCCTCAAAAATAAACTCCAAGTTGTCCATGCAGTACCTCGCACAAAAATCAAAGAGAGAGTGTCAGAAAACAATGATAATATAGAGAGATAATATGGAGAAATGACTACAAAGCCGTGCTCCCCGGCAACGGCGCCATTCTGATAACCGACCAACTGACTAAGGTAAAGGTAAAGAAATGGTCGTTGCGACCTCAATCAATCAGACTAGGTATATCAAGAAAAATCAACCACTCAGAACATGTAAAACTAATCGAGCACAAAAGAGAGCAGTCTCGCTATGAGATTAACCTGGTATAGCACCCAGGGTCGAACACAAGGAGCACGGGTTGGCCAAAGGCCTACGATGTAGTCAAAATGAGTAAAATAAAAGGCAAAGTATTTTTGTGGTTTTTAATTGTTTTTTATTTTTTTTTTTTGGATTTTTAAATATGAAGAAAGTGAAAGAAGCACAAAAACAAGCACACTCTCACAATTTATTTAATGCATCAAAAATCAAGCAGAAATTCAAGAAAAAATGTTTTTATGTTTTTTTAAGTTTTTTTAGTGTTTTTGGTGAATTTTTGGGGTTTTTCAGACGTGTATTTTATTCACTAAAAATCAAACAGTAAGAAGAAGACAAGGTACTGTCCAGCCAGGTCCAAAACCCAAAGATAAAATATCTAAGGATCTCAGATGGACCTGGAGGTAATTTTCCTGTATACTAGAGAAAACAAGGAAAATTTGGGCACCAAAATTATTGTTTTTGGATTTTTGGATTATTTAATATGATTTTTATGAGTTTTTAGGTGTTTTTGAATTTTTAGGGTTTTTAAGCAATGAAAAATAGCCAAAATTGGCTAGAAAATCAAGCAACACAAGATAAACAGTAACTAATTTTTATAGAATTTTTGGGGGTGTTTTTATATTTTTTTGTGATTTTGAAGTGAAACAGTGCCAAAAATAGATGTTGTTGAATTTTTAAAAATAGCAAACAAGATCAAAAATGTCCTCAAAAATCTACAAAAATCCTACACCATGGCAGGAGCCATGTATCAAATTTTCGTTGGATTTGGAGGTGATTTGATATTTTATTCAAAATCCAAAAAGGGGAACTGTGCACAGGGACCAAAGTGCAAATACCCAAAGCTCTGGGGGTCTCGGTGCAATTTTCCCAGCAAGTCACGCGCGTGGCGCGTGCCTGGGGCACTCAGGGACCTTCTGGTAATAAAAACCAAGTCCTAGGACCCTTTGGTAACTCGTACTAAAAAGTCCAGGGACGGTTATGCAAATAACCCACTAAAAAGCACACATGCGCAAATAAAACGCTCACAGGGGCATAAATGCAATTATCACAAAGTTTTCATTCATTAAAGAACAACCAGAACTACAGGGCTAAAGGCGCAAATATCCCAAACATACACGTGACGAAGCACGTGGCTCACACAAACAGGGGCATAAATGCAAATAAGCTAAAAGATGAGGTCCAATGTGCAATTATCCCTACGTAAATAAAATGCATAAAATATTTACAGGACTGGAATTCAAAACACAAACTACGAGGGGGCCTAAGATAAATTACCCCTTATTTAACGTCGACGGCTGGATGCGCGCCACGTAGATGATCCAACGGTCTCGGACGTCGGGCGCTTTTCTCCTTCCGCACGTGGGCCTGATCGTCGGTGCAGAGGGGGCCACGTGGAAGATCGAACGGCTGGTGGTGCTGGTGGTTCCCTCTCTCTGCTCTGACGGTCCAGATCAACCCTCAGGATGATCGACGGTATCTGCTTCTCAATGGATGGACGGCCGTGATGCGAACTGGGGAGCTGGGGCTGATCGGACGGCGATGGAGGACTCTCGAAGAACAGGTGGCCGGCGAAGTTCGCCGACCTAGTGCGCGTGCAGTAGTCCTCCTCAGCTGCCTCTGGGTATCGGAAAAGATCCGCGGTGTAGTCCCGCAACTGGTGAAGGTCTCCGATGGCCCAGCCAAGCCCTGGAGGGGCTCCGGCGAGGTCGACGGAGTAGAGCTCCTGGTCTGAAAGTGAGGGGGGGCTCAGATGCCCTCCTCTTGACCTGCAAAGTGAACCAAAAGCTTCGCGGGTCAAGGGCAAAGTGCCTCGACCCAAAGAAGCGGCGTGAGGGTGAACGGTGCGTCGGGGTGAGTGAGCTCCGGCGAGCGGAGGATGGTGGAGCTCGATTCCCAGATCCTGTGCGATCTGGGTTGGGTGAAGGGGTGAAGAACGTGCGTGAGGGAATGGCGAAGGTGACGGTGCGTTCCAATGATCGAGAAGGTACACGATATGGCCGGAATCAAAGGAATACGTCGGAGATGCGATTTGGGCGAAACAAGAAATTAAACTAAATGGAAAGGCTAAAGGGTTACATGGGTGGTCGGAGAGACTGGGGAAGAGCAGGGGGTGCTCTGGTCGTAGCCTCAAGGGTCGTCTCGGCCCGAGGCTCGGTGCTCACGCTGGTGGCGGAGCAGCGGCGGCGAAGGACGCCGGATCAGTGGTTTCACCTCCTCGCCTCGCTGCAACAAGGGCGATCGCTTGCTGTCACTCTCCGCGATGCCTCTGGAGTTCACTGGGAAGAAGGGACGAGCCAAAGATGGGGCGCGGAGGCGGCGGAGGTGGTTCTATATATAGTTGCAGGCCCGATTAGGGTTGGGGGGCGACGGCTATGGAATGCGTGGATCTCACGGCGAAGGATCTGGCGAGGATGTCGGATGATCGGCGAAGGATCCGGACGCGAGGTTTGCGTGGGTGACAGGCTAGTAGCGCGTGGAGAAAATGGCGAAAGCGGGCGGTGCGCATTTTCTCAAAAAGGAAAGAGTCCGCGGGGGAGTTGACCGGGGTCAACATTCCCCGTGGACCCAGTGGGATGCTGCCACGTGGGAAAAGACTTGACACTTAAAAATGAGGCAGCTAATGGCCGATTTGCAAAAACTTTCAACATGAAATATTTTTCTTTTATTTTTTTCTATTTTTTGGTGATTTTTAATTAATTTTTGGAAATAAGAATAAGGTATGTACATTCTATAGGGATATATACAATGTGTAGGCTTTTATTTTTGATTTTATTATTATTATTTTTATACAATTTTATTCCTATTTTATGTTTTATTTATTTATAGAATAAAATGAGGAATAAAAGGCTATTTTTATTATTTATACACATATGTGAAATAAATAGATATATACATTTATACACATGGTATATATACAATGTATTTTTGTAATTTTAATTTTGTAATTTTTATTTGGTTTTTGTTTTGTTTCTTTTTATTTCTGTTATTTACAAAATATGCCATAGAATATTCACAGAAAGTTTTGAAAATAAATACATTTATTTATAGGGTTAAAGGATGATGGTCTATGCACATGGTGGAGGGATGTTTTTGCATTTTTGATTTTTAAATTTTTATTTTGTTTTTAGGAGTTTCTAAATATATACAAAACATGTACAAGCATATTTTTGGGTGAGGAAAATATAATTTTATTTATTTACAAAAGTCTATACACATGAGCTCCTATCTCCCTCTCCTTTGGCTTTTATGCGGTCAGGCCCATGCTGAGCCCTCCCTTGGGTTAGGTTGCTCAATATTTATTCTAAATATTTCCCTCTTTTTCTTTTTACTCTTTATTCTTTTATTTTTGCACAAAAACATGCTAATTACAGGTTTTTACACAATGCATGCTTTTGGTAATTATTTGTATTTACACATATCTACATGTATTTGCAAAGGTTTTTGTAGCTAAAATAGAAGAATAAAGAGTGATGAATGGGTATTCATCAGAAGTCGATGGAGGAAATCAAACAAAGTTACCCGCATTTGGATCAATTCCAAAATTAGATGCCATAAACTATTCCATGTGGTCTCGCATTTTCCTAATGATTGTGCGCGGTTATGAGAAGGAACACATTCTCCTAGAAGTCGAACCAACCAACAAGGTTGGTAAATATACCACATGGGTCAAAGATAATGGCATGGTTAGCTCATGGATAATGGTAAGCATTATCGATAGGATATCACAAGAACTGGTTTACTACGATAGTGCACACGACATGTGGAAATCATCGCTCAACACCTATAAACAGGACAAAAACTCTACCAAAATGTATCAAAATTTTCATGAGTTGATGCATATGCGACAGAACCGACGATCACTATCAGAATATTTTTCTGCTCTCAAGTCCCTATGCACTTGTCCCATAAAGTGACAACATTGGCAGAATATGGAGACTATGATCTTTCTAGGCGGATTGGATCAAACCGTTGCCGCTCCTCGAGATCAGATGATTACTACAACTACTCTTTCAACTATGGAGGAAGCATACAGCACGCTGTGTAGAATACCTACTCCTTCAAGTCCTTCTGTAGAGATTATGAGCCAAAAATAACTTTCTTAGCTTCCGGGCGAGGATTCAGAGGCCACTTCATGGGACGAGGTTACGTTCGTCAATCTCTAGGGTAAGGTCAATCACCTGTGTAGTGCTCCTTTTGTCACAAATTAGGGCACACCAAAGCAGTGTGCTACAACAATCATGGTCGTTCAGGACCTTCAGTCCGAGCAACCACTATAGACGTTGACAGAGGTTTAATCGAGATCCCTCAAAAGGACTTCGAGGATCTCATGCAGCGGTTGTCCCAGATGAACCCCAATGAGACCACTGGAGATATCGTTGCCATCGCTTAAATAAGTACTATTCTTGCTTCAGCTAGCCACCATAACCACTCTGACTGGCTTATTGATACGTGGTCCTCCACCCATTTATGTGGAGATCCATGCCTCATCTGGAAGCTCCGTCCATCTCAGCCATGAAAGAGTGTTCAAGTAGCTGATGGTAGATCGTCACCGGTAAAAGGCATCAGGGATGTACACCTTGCTCCTACAATTGAGATAAATAATGTTCTATTAGTTCCTGATTTTCCGCTTAGTCTGCTTTCAGTCAGCTATATGCAAAGAGCTTAACTACCAAGCTATATTTAATGTGGCTACTTGTGTTTTTCAGGACATACTGACTGGGAGGACGATTGTTATGGACCATGAAGAAGGAGGGGTATACCACCTTGACTACCCCTCTGGCGTGTTTGCTTATTCTGGAACTTCTGTAGGCCAGTCATCCACCACACTTTGTCATCAATAACTGAGTCATCCTTTGGTCCACAAGCTTCGTCGCCTTCTCCCACAGTTGTCCCCCTCGATTAATATCACCTGTGAATCTGATAGATTGGGAAGCAACACCGCGTTACCTTTCCTTCCTCTGGTAATCAGCATTCTATTAATATATTTGATCTTAGTTCATATGGATATTTGGGGCCCTAGTCAGTATCCTGACCGCTTGTGACATCGTTATTATCTTGTCCTGGTTGATGATTATTCTCGAGTAGCATGGACATTTCTTTTGAAAAATAAATCTGATACTTATAGTTTCCTTACTCGATACATCATTGAAATAAAAACTCAATTCGGTCGTACAATTGAAACCCTCCAATCTGATAATGGACAAGAGTTCATGTCTCATGACCTACAGAACTTCCTCTCCAATCGAGGGATTGTGCACCACACCACTTGTCCTTACACGTTCCAACAAAATAGTGTGGTCGAGCATAAACATCAGCTTATTTTCAATACTGCACACACACTACTTCTTGACTATTATGTTCCATCCATTTATTGAGGTTATGCGGTCCTCACAGCTACATTCCTTATTAATAGAATGTCGTCTACAACTCTCCATGAACAAATCCCTATTGAAGTTCTCTTTCCCAACAAACCCATCTATTCTATGCAGCCAAGAGTCTTTGGATGTACCACGTTTGTTCATCTAGGCATACCTGGCAGAGATAAGCTTGCTGCCGAGCTATGAAATGTGTTTTCTCAGGGTATGCTACCAATCAGAAAGGATATAGATGTTTTGATCCACAGGTTCATAAACATTATGTCAACGCAGATGTTACCTTCTTCGAGGCAATTCCCTACTTCTCTGTATCTACCACCCACATCACCCCGCTGAATATTTTGACTTCTCCCTTACCTGTACCAATCCACAGGGGCCCCTGCCTTCTCTTTCTGGGCCTGTGCCACCTACTCATGTATGTTCCCCATCTCAGGACTTGGAATCTGACGAAAATGCAGGTAGTGGTGATCACTCAGGAATTCTTCCAATAGCTCAATGTCGCATAGCAAGAAATGTCCATCTGTGTATCATACAAGGCACCCCATCTCTTCTATCATGTCTTTTTCAAGGCTTGCTCCTACTTATAAGGACTTCGAACATGATGTCTCGAACATGGTCATACCGAAGAACCACATTGACGCCCTAAAAGATCCACATTGGTATCAAGCAATGAAGGAGGAGATGATCGCTCTTAAGTCCAGAGGCATGTGTACACTTATGGATCCTCTAGCAGACTGTCGAATAGTAGGCTCAAAATGGGTGTTCATAATAAAATAGAACCTGGATGGCTCTATTGCTTGATACAAGGCTCGCTTAGTTTCTAAAAGGTTTACGCAAACCTATGACATCAACTTCTTCAGCACATTCTCGCATGTTTCTCATCTATCGACAATACGAATTCTCCTTGCTGTCACAGTTGAATTTGAGTGGCCATTACATCAACTAAACGTCAAAAATGCCTTCCTATACAATGATCTTCATGAAGTCGTCTACACGTAACAACCTCCTGGTTTCAAGGAAGAAGGGGAGTGTCAGAAGGTATGCCTTGTACGCAAGGTGATCTATGGTCTTAAACCAAGTTCTCGATCCCTGTTTAACAAACTATCTGAAGCACTACAAGTAATTGGACTCATGAGATCATCATCCAGCCACTCTGTATTCACAAAGAGGAGTTCAAAGGGTACAATAGCAATGCTGGTGTATGTTGATGACATCATTCTTACAAGATATAATTATGAAGAAATTACCAAAGTAAAAAGGCACCTTGCAGAGTAATTTGTGATTAAGGATATGGTACTGTTGTGATACTTCTTGGGGATTGAGATAGCCAGATCAAAGCATGGGTTAGTGATGTCCCAAAGAAAAAATGCAACTGATCTACTAATGGAAACATGGATGCTTGGTTGTAAACCAACACATATTTTTATGGATCCTAAAGGATGAATATACGAGGAGGGAGCAATAGAAGATGTTGGTAGATACAGACACCTAGTGGGCAAGGTGCTTTACCTCACTATTACTCATCTAGACATTGCCCTGAAAGTAGGAAAACTGAGTAAACTTATGGACTCACCTACTCTAGCTCACTTTGATGCATGTATGATGGTCCTTCGATACATCAAACAATCTCATGGTAAAGGACTATTATTTTGCAAAGATAACAACCTCAACCTTGTACCCTATTGAAATGCAGACTACAGAGGATTCTTGTGAGATAGAAAATCTACTACAGGATTCTGCACATATTTGGGAGGAAACCTAATCACATGGAAAAGCGAGAAGCAAGCAGTGGTGTCACAGTAAAATGCTGAAAGTGAATATAGAGCCATGGCACAAGCAGCTACTGAACTCATGTGAGTCAAGTCCGTACTGGCCGATCTTCATGTCAAATCTAAGGACATCATGGAACTTAGATGTGACAATCAAACATCGATGTACATTGCAAATAATCCAATGTTCCATGAACGAACAAAACATGTGGAAATTGATTGTTACTACACTAGAGATATCATACGAAAAGGGCTATTACGCACACAAGGTTTCCTATCTACAGAACAAGTTGCAGATATATTTACAAAACCTCTCGCATGAGTCCAGTTCGAGAAATATTGTAACAAGCTGAGCATATATGATCTATATGCTCTAGCTTGAAGGGGGTGTTCAGAGTTACCATATGTGTAGAGGGTATTTCTGGTATTTACCTATAACAGTGTCCCCCCTCTCTATAAACCCGAACCCTAATCCTTATTATATAAAGGGGATTATGGAGCCTAATGACAATCAAGGGAATATGATTCCATTTCTTGGCAAGAACTATGGAATCAAACGAGATTCTCAAAGAGACCCTTAAGATCTCGTCCCTTGGGAGAGATGTTGCGACATCACCTCATAAGAAGTCCGAGGCCCTCCATGAGATTGAAGTTAATTAGATCATATGGTACACGCTAAAGGATGTGGGACATCCTTAAGCGCATCACGGAAGCGTGATAATCGTATCATATACGATCAAGAGCGATTAGCCATACTAGTTGCTCGGTGCAGCGGAATTAAAAAAATTAAACGACGAAACCACATGATCCATAAACCATTTATGAATTGTTTCATCTAACCACATGGTAGATATAGGAATACCTGTTGTAGCATGGCTGCAATCGAGCTTCTAAGAGAAGAAGCCTTTTGTCTCAAGTCCGACCTTCGGAGGAGATGCTTGCGAGCACGGGGATGAGTCGCAGGGATATCGAAAAATCTTGATCTCGTCACATGAGATCGTTTGTCTTCTTCGCGAACAAGAAGCACCAAATAAGATGGAGTACCGAGAGTAGTTGAAACACAATGCAAGGCGATGACGAGGGCCTTATTTCTTCAAGGGTAGGGTGGACAACCACCGAAGAGATGGGAGGAAGAAGGCACGAGAGAATGAAAGAGAGAGTAGAGAGACTTTGTCAAGTCAGGGTTCCTCGTAGAGCTATGCATGCCTCTTCTTATATAGAGTTTTGGGAGTCCATGGATCCCAATCCATGGACAACACACAATCAACAAATGAGATTGATTTGTGTTCCTTTCAACGGCTAGGATGTTGTTGGTAAAACACATCAACAAGTAATTTAATTTAAATTCATTGATATTGGTAAATCAGTATAATTAATCTCAAATTAATTCACCTTTGACTAGAGATATGACAATGATAAGACCATAGTCCACTCCTAAAAAAAGGGGGACGGCTACTCCTCTCCACATGGAGAGTTGTAGCCATCCTCTCTTGTTAGATAGGACTTGGTCAATCTCCTAATATATCATGAGATCTTATTATCTCATGCTATCTCCTATAACTCTTGTCAAAAATAATTTTCACAAAAAATAATTCCAAAATATCTTTTGGAAAATATCAATCAAGCCATTGAAAAATTGTGAATCTCATTCACAATACCAAAACTTAATGTAATTATATTTTTAATTAATAATTCAATGTGCAGATAATGAAATCACATTTAATTATACATTTCTCAATACTCATATATAATTCCCCCTTGGAATTATTCTTGAACTCTTTCAAGAATAATGTGCTTTCTCCGCATGTACTAGGAGATAAGGACAGGGCGATTGTATTGTTCCACGTATAGTGACTTGGATATTGAGATCATATCTCAAATCCAGATCTCACGTATCTCTCAGAGATACTTGATTTAATCAAGGCCACAAATCTAATATTCTCATTGCATCTGAATCTCATTCAGATCAATGACCAACACTTGGACCAAGATCAGAATGCTTCTCTATTGAGAGGAGTCACTAAAATCCAGACCTGTTTCATTACTCCATTGGAATGGAAGCGTCATGGTTATACAATCGATTATTGATCACATCACCCTCAAGTGTTCATAATACCTATACATCCTGCATACTGGAAGACCTGTGATCAACTCGAAGACATAGATCAATTTTACACTGTCATCTTCATGGTTTCATCAACAAGTTTCTCAATCTTGGTCATTTGGATTTGGTATTGACCATATGCTTTCCAAAAGCGTATATCATACCTACAAATTCATCTCATGCTTCTAAAGCATGAAGACCATGCATGGAATTTGATCGGTCCCAATACCTAATGAGTGTGCTCATGTCTTCCGGTTCAGAAGTGAACTTCTATGATCCCTTTGAGAGATCGTATTACTCATATGCCCTTATATGCACACCATCTCGCCGGTGTATAGACCTTGGTTAGGTCATCAACCTATTGGTCTGCCAAATGTACATACACAGACATATAACAATACATCTGTCTTCGGTCAGAGGATGCGTGCCTTGGACTTTGGTTATCTCGATCTCGTTAGGTCAACTCTTTGACCTAACTAATTTGACACCTCCGAATCCCTATTCCTATGCAGGGGGTCTGCATCAAGAGGTCGGTCAGATATCAACCTATATGAGAAAGGATTGCCATCTCCTACTCAGGCTGGAGATCATCTCTTAACAATCTTTTGACAGTGTTTGATGAGTCCTCAATCTAACTCCTTATATATTCATCCAAACACCATCCTCTATGATTCAATTATTGAATCAACAGTTGTATGATTATTAAGATGGCCATGGTACATAACCCTAACTGTAGGACCTTATAGTGCATTCATTCATTTAATTTCAGATGAGGAGTGAAATAAATCAATAACTTTTATTGTTATATCAAACATTACAATAACATTTACTGTAGGAACGGTTCGCCCCAAACTCACATTGCTAACAATCTCCCACTAGCCCTCAGAACCATTCATGTACAATCCTCAAATCCATACTCATTACATATTGGTCGAAAACCTTTTGTGTCAAAGGTTTGGTAAGAGAATCAGCAACGTTGTCGGCAGAGGCCACCTTGGTGATGATGATGTCACCATGCTTTTAAATCTCCCAAATGATGTGGTATTTTCTTTCCACGCGCTTGCTCTTTTGATGCCATATAGGTTCCTTTGCCTGGGCAATGGCTCCTGTGTTATCACGGAGTAATAGGATGGGAGTATCAGAGGAAACCATGCCAAGTTCCAGAATGAACTTGCGCAACCACGCTGCCTCTTTCGTAGCATCCGAGGCGGCTATGTATTCGGCTTCTGTTGTTGAATCTATCGTAGTGTCATGCTTCTTGCTTCTCCCACTCACAACACCACCATTCAACAAGAACACAAACCCTGATGTCGACTTTCGATCATCAATATCAGACTGGAAGTCAAAACCTATATATCCCAAGACTTTGAGATCACCATCTCCATAGACCAAGATATAATCTTGCGTCCGTCTTAGATATTTAAATATGTTCTTTACTGCATTCCAGTGTTGTTCTGCATAGCAGGATTGGTAACGACTTACCACTCCCACTGTAAGGCAGATATCTGGCGTTGTACACATCATGGCGTACATCAAGCTTCCTACAACCGATGCGTAAGGGCATCCAACCATGGCTTTCTTTTCCTCAACACTTTGAGAAGTAATCCCTTTAGATAGGTGGATACCATGTCTTAATGGAAGGAAACCATTATTGGAATTCTCCATATGGAAACATTCCAAGATTTTCTTAATGTACCCATGTTGTGATAATGCCAATATCCTCTTTTCTTTGTTTTCAAACAACTTCGGACCCAAGATATAAGAGGCTTCTTCAAGATCTTTCATCTAAAAAATATGGGATAGCCAAATCTTAACATTGGTCATCATTCCTGTATCATTCTCAATGATAAGGATGTCATCTATATAAAACACGACGAACATAATGACACTTACTAAGCTTCTTGTACACACATGGTTCATCAGGGTTTTACACAAAATCATAACTCTTTATGATTTCATCAAATCTGATGTTCCAGCTACGAGAAGCTTGTTTGAGCCCATAGATGGATTTCTTTAGCTTGCATACTTTTCCTTCCTCGGTTGTGAAGCCCTAGGGCTGCTCCATATAGATATCTTCTTCAAGGTATCCGTTGAGGAAAGACGTCTTGACATCCATCTGCCAGATGTTATAATCAAGATATACAACTATTGCTAGCAGTGTCCTGATGGATTTAAGCATAGCCACAAGAGAGAACGTCTCATAGTAATCGATGCCTTCTCTGTGTGTCTGTGTGTGTAGCCTTTGGCTACGAGCCATGCCTTGAAAGTCTCTACTTTCCCATCAGGTCCCCTTTTCCTCTTGAAGATCCACTTACACCTAATGGGTTTTACGCCCTTTTGGTGGATCCTCTAAGGTCCATACACCATTCTTATGCATGGAGTGTATTTCAGATTTCATTGCTAGCATCCATCTATCAATGTCTTGATTCGCGAGTGCTTCATCAAATGAAGCAGGATCATTGTCAGTTTCACCTGACACATGAAATACATACCATTCAGGTGGTGCAACCACCCTCAAACTCCTTTGAAGAGGTATATGTGATTCATCTTTATTTATCTCTTCAGTTTCTGGTTCTGGAAGCTTAGAATCCTCATGGGACTCAATGAGTTCCTCTACTTCATTTTTATCTTGACCTTTAAGGAAGTCATCTTCCAAAAATGTTACATCTCTGAGAAAACATTTCGAGCCGCAGGGTCATAAAGCTGGTATCCAATACCACCTTAACATACCCAATGAAGTAGAACTCTCTAGTACGAGACTCTAGCTTACTTGCGTCCATGTTCTTCGCATGGACCAAGCATACCCAAACCCTCAAGTGTTTGACACTATGTTTTGATCTGTAAGAGAGCTCATGAGGAGTCTTAGGTACAGATTTGCTAAGAATCTTGTTTAGGATATATATTGCAGTCTCTACTACATATCCCTAGAAACCAAGTGGTAAATGTGCTTTGTTCATCATTAAAGGGACCATATCCGTGATGGTCCTGTTGCGTCTCTCAGCAACATTGTTAAGTTGGGGGATTCCAGGAGGAGTGATATTGGAGATAATTCCATTCTCTTTAAGTATTCCTTGAATTCATCTGAGAGGTATTCGCCTCATTGATCAGATCGAATCCGTTTAATCTTCCTATCGGTTTGCTTCTCAACCAAAGACTTGAACTCTTTGAACTTTTCAAAGGTTTCAGATATATGACGCAATAGGAAGATAAATCCGTATCGCAAATGGTCATCAATAAACGTCAAATAATATCGATATCCATTTCAGGTCGCAACTACTGAAGGGACCACATACATCGGTATGTACTAGGTCAAGAATACCTTCGCATCTTGTAACCTTGTTAGGGAAAGACATAGTAGTCATTTTACCTCGAATACAATGTTCACAGGTAGGCAAAGATTGAACCTGTAAAAAATCTAATGGCCCATCCTTTTATCAATCTATTGATCCTATCGGCAGATAAATGACCAAGCCTTTGATGCCAAATCATATTCGAATGATTTCCATTCTCCCTGGATCTTTTAGGGTTTTTATTAGTGGTAGTAACATTCATACATGTTCATCAATGCATAATTCATAGTGTCTTCCAGAAGTCAAAATGCCATCCGCAATATATTTATCATAATGATTTATGACTAATTTATTACAGAAAAGGAATGAATATGTTCTTTTAACAAGTTTAGATACAGATATCAAATTCCTTCTGACTTTAGGTACATAAAGACACTCTTTAAGTACTAAGACTCTACAACTAGGTAACGATAGTCGTTAGGTCCCGATAGCGACTGCTGCAACACTTACATCAGATCCCATTTGGATGACTATCTCCCCTTCTTCCAGATTCCTATTTTTCTGAAACAAATGCAACAAATTGCATACATGAACAAAAGCACCAAAATCTACAACCCAACTTCCTTCTCGTCCAATGAGAAAACTAGTTTCAATGATGAAAGTAGATTTCATACTTGCATGGGTTTTACCTTTGTCGATAGACTTCAGGTAACCTGGATGGTTACGCTTCCAGTTCCCCGGCTTCTTGCAGTGGTGGCATACATTGGTCTTCTTTGATGTCATCAATGTGGAAGCAGTAGAAGATGAGCCAACTCCTTGATTCTTCTTCTTTATCTTCTGGGTTGGGTCCCTTTGAGAACCATGCTTCCGAATGCGCTTCCCTTTGACCTGTGCAACCATTGCACTGCGAGAGGGACCATCTTTCTTCATAACATCTTCTGCAAACTTTAATGCAGCAAGAAGTCCAACGTTAGTCAAGTCCAACTTGTTCATGTGGAATGAAACCACAAAATTATTGAAAGACTTGGGCAAAGACAACAGAATGAAATCAGCTTGCATGTCTGCATCCATATTTGCCCTAAGGGTCTCTAGCTCAGACAAGTACCCAAACATTTTGAGTACATGTTCTCGGACTGAAGTCCCTTCCTGCATCCTGGGTGCGGTTTATGTCACCAAACATATCTTTCAGATTCTGCATTATCTTCTGGCATGTGCTCATCTCCACATGTTGCTTCTGTAGAACATTGGAGAGTGAACCTAGGATGTAGCATATAGCCAAGACATGATCTTCATCATACTTATCATTGTACTGCTTTTCTTCCTTCGTCTTAGGGCTTTCATGATTGTCCTTTGTGAGCACATAACTTGTGCACTCAGTCGAGAGAACAAGTTCCAAATTACGGATCCAATCCGAATAGTTTGGTCTGGTCAACTGGTTGACCTCCAGAAGCATGTTAAGTGGGTTCATGGACTTCATTTTCTAAAATTAAGAATGCACTATATTAGAACATATAATCAAATATTCAAAAATTATGACATTTGATTAAGGCATTTTAAATCAAATTAGTCTTGCTTTGTCAACTTTAAAAGTTTATTCCCTTAATCACTTTCAAATCAAGAGATATACTTACCACTATATCCCAAGCAAGAACTGGCATATCCTCTTTATCTTTGTCACATCCCAATAATATGAGAACTTGTGGCTCCAATAAAGAGAAGCGGGAACACATTCCGCCTTGCAAGTCCAACTTGCATTTCTCAATTCGGTCTTTAACACACATGCCCACTACATCCCTTTGAGAGATCGTATTACTCATATGCCCTTATATGCACACCAGCGCGCCGGTGTATAGACCTTGGTTAGGTCATCAACCTATTGGTCTGCCAAATGTACATACTCAGACATATAGTAACACATCTGTCTCCGATCAGAGGATGCGTGCCTATATCATGACAGCATACGATATAGGACTTTGGTTATCTCGATATCGTTAAATCAACTCTTTGACCTTACTAATCTGACACCTCCGAATCTCTATTCCTATGCAGAGGACCTGCATCAAGAGGTCGGTCAGATATCAGCCTTTAGAGATAAGGATTGCCATCTCCTACTCAGGCTGGAGATCATATCTTGACAATCATTTGACGGTGCTTGATGAGTCCTCAATCTAACTCTTTAGATATTCATCCAAGCACCAGCCTCTATGATTCAATAGTTAAATCAACAGTTGTATGATTATTAAGATGGCCGTGGTACATAACCCTAATTAACTAAGGGACCTATTATGCAAATTATTCATTCTTCATTTCATATCAGGGAATGATATTTGCAATAACATTTATTGCATAATAGCTCACCGTGGGCTCACATTTCCAACAATCTCCCACTAGTCCAAAGAGCCATTAATGGGCTAATCATTTAAACACGCACTCATGTAACAATCATAGGCTATTTAGAAAATAGCTAGGTAAGCTGATCAGTCACTTTGTTCCCGCGAGACTACGCCAAGTCCTTTTACGACACTTGCATATCCCCAGTAACAGTGCTCGCATCTAATGCGAATGTTGCATCTTATGCAATCAATACTCAATATTGTTAAAAAAACTATAGTGTCCTTGACAGTACGGCTTAACAATTATTATAACCAGTATTTCCATAATCCTTATCAGAATACCCTTATTCCTGGAGATCACTATCTCTTAAGGTATTTACAGTTAAGACCTTTTAGATCTCTATAAAGTCTTAAGCTTTGAAGATAAGACTTTGAGATCACTATCTCAAAAATCTTGTCATCTATGAAGATTTTGTTATTACTGCAACTAAGTGTTTTATTTCCATATTAGGATTAGTAACAGTTTACTACTCCCACTGCATGGCAGCCATCTGGCTTTTGTACATCCAGTACACACTCAGCTTCTCAGAACTGATGCTCAAGGGCAAGTAGTTCTAGCATTTACTTCCTCAACTCTTTGAGGTGCTATCCCTTTAGATAGGTCAGAACCATATCTTTAGGGATGAAAGCCTTTCTTGGAATTTTCCATAAAATAGAATATGTCCAAGGTGTACTACTAATGTGACAGTCCCAATACCCTCTTCTCTTTGTTCCTGAACAACTTCAGAACTAAGATCTAAGAGGTATCTTTGAAATCATATTTCAAGAGATGGAATAGCCAGTCTATAAAACACTTATTATTATCCTTATATCATTTTAAATGATTAAGATATCATCTGCATTTAGCATGATGAACACAAAGGCACTCCCACTAAGCTTCACATGGCTCATCAAGAGTTTACCTGAAATTATAACATTTATAATTTCATCAAATCTTATGGTCCAACTTCAAGAAGCTTATTTGAGTCCATAGATGGATTCCTTAGCTTGCACACCTTGCTTTCCTTAACCATGAAGCCATGAGGCTACTTCATATGAATATCCTCAAAGAGGTATTCGTAGAGGAATGCAATATTGACTTACATCTTGAAGATGCAATAGTCAAGTTGTGTAGCTAAGGTTAACAATATTCTGATGATTTTAAGCATGGTCACCGAAGAGGAAGTCTCATTGCAAGCAATGTCTTCTCTTACGGTGTGTAACTCATGGCTATGAACCGTACTTTGAAGGTCTCTACCTTCTCATCAGGTTCCCTTTCTCTTGAAGATCCATTTACACCTTTACAGGTATTGCCCATATAGGTGGATCCTCGAGAGTCCATATACAACACTTGTATATGAAGTCTACATTAGACTTTTATTGCTAACATCCATCTATCCATGCTATTATCTTCAGAAGCTTCATCACATGAAGTTCGATCATTGTCAGATTTCTCTGATACATGGAATCCATCCTCAAACTCATTTGAAGAGGTATTAGTGTTTCATCTTCAACTGTCCTTTTAGTTTCCAATTCTAGGAGCCTCATTATCTTCTCATGATTAAATGAGTTCCTACACTTCATTTTCATCTTGATTCTCAAGAGTCTCAACCTCTAAGAATCACATTCTCAGAGATGAGATATTTTAAGAATCTCAAGGTCATAAAGTACGTATCCAATACCATCCTTTATTTCCCAATGAAGCAACACTCTCAAGTGCTCAATTCCAGCTTACTTGCATGGAATTATATGTAGTCTATACTACATAGATACCTGGATACTAAGAGGAATTTATGCTAAAATTCATCATTGATCAAATCATGTCACACATGATCCAATTGTATCTCCCTATAACTCTACTGAGTCAAGGTGTGTTAGGAGGATTGAGATAGAAATGATATTCATATCTCCATAAGGTATTCTTTGAATTTATCTAGCAGGTACTTGCTACCTAGATTAGATCAAATTCATTTTATCTTCGTTCAAACTTTGGTACTAAACCAAATATAATGAAATCTTTGAACATTTCAAAGGTTTCTTAGGTGAAGAGAAGAAATCTCATATCATACATAATCATCAACAGATATCACATATCCATAATGTTTACTATGATATAGATGATCCGCATACATCAATATGTATGCGATCCTGAATACCTTGACATCTTACACCTTTCCCAAAGAAGGGTGTATTGGATATTTTTCTTTGAATACAATATTCATAACTATGTATGTTTTGAAATTTTAGACATTCTAAAGTTGCATCTCTTACTAGTCTATTGATCAAATCAATAGACAAATGTCCAAGGCTTGATCCTAGATCATTGTCAAATGATCTTCATCCTCCGATTGATCTTGAGGTTTAATTTCAGTATTTAGAAATGTTAATGAACCTTTCATTAATTTTCTAATTTAGTGGAGTCCACTAGATTTTAGATTACTTTCTGAAATATCTTCATCATAACTCTTTATGATAGATCCATTCCAGAATTCATGTTCATTTCCAACATTTAGAAACAAACAATGAGTGTATTCTAATGTCTAGGTCATAGAGACATTCTCTAAGACTAAGGGCTCTCCCACTGAAATTATGAAGTCTAGTGATCCAATTGAAATTGTTGCAACAATTGCATCAATGTCCATCTGGATAACTATAAACCTTAAGATCAAATTTTTTTAGTCTTCTAAAACATATGCAACCCATTACAATTGTTGTTAGAAGATTGAGATACAATTATTAGACTTTATCTTATTCAATAAGTAAGTTAATATCAGTGATTTATGTAGATCATTCTGATGCTCCATCCGAGTCCTTCTCTAAGGATTCTAGAAAGACTGATAGTCGTACTATCAACACATCAATTTATTGTAGCATTGGCATTCATCCAACTCTTTGGATGTCATATGGAAGTCACAGAGGTACAGTCAACTCTTTGACTATACTTCTTACTTGGGTCCAACCCATGCTTCTACTGTACTCCCTTTATCAATGAGCAACCATTGCTTAAGACTAAGGATCTCTTACGTTAAATTCAAAAGAATTCAATGTAAGATCATTTCAACATTTATACATGCTTCACTAAATTCATACAATATGAATATTATGAAGCTTCATGAATGACTAGAGTATAGATAGTAGAATAATGACACTCATCATCTACATCCATCTAAACTCTTAAAAAAACATAGGTTCAGGTAGGTACTCAAACAATTTGAATACATCATCTCTTATAGAGTTACCATTCTACATAATGCAGAGAACCATGTCACTCATGATTAAATGTCAAGAGCACATATGTATGCCAGAATATCTTCATTAATTTTACAAGGATTATTTGACAATTGCGATCATCATCGACATGTCACTTCCAAAGTACATCCGATGAGAGATCAAGACTATAGAGACATACAAACCCTAAGGTTGTAGTCCTATTATCTATTTAATTGTCATTCCTCAATATTATGAGGAAACTTGCATATTGCAACCACATACATTATGTGTTCAACTGCAAGTACAATATCTGGATCATGAATCCGATCCATGATATTTTACTCGTTATTATTGAGTATAACATTGAGTGGGTTTAATGGAGAATTATATGAAATAAGAAATTTGCATAAATTTATATAAATATATATATATATACATAAATTTTACTTTGATTTAGGAATTTTTATATCAAAGTTGTCTTGCCTTGTCAACACTGAAAGTTCATTCCCTTAATCACTTTCAATGTAAGAGATATACTTACCATTATATCTCAGCAAGATCTGGGATCTCCTTCCTTATCTTTTTTACGTCCCAATAATATGAGAATCTGCAACTCGGATAAAAAGAAGCAGGAACACATTTCACCTTGCAAGTCCAACTTGCATTTCCCAATTCGGTCTTTTACCACCCGGTCCCACCACCCCTAAGGCATGTTGACCCGTTGTTAATTGAACCAACCGTCAACAGGAATAGTACTCACTACGCATACGGCCTTACTCTTTCGAGAAGAAAAGAGCCCGATCCAGATGCGCTTGCATACAGGAGTTGTCACTTTGGACAGGCGTCTCCCATATACAATCCCTAGCGACAGAACCCTTCGCCTTGACGGGAGACCATGGATGTCACTTATGTGATCCTCCACCTCATATTCAAATTTTAATTAATTATCATGAATCACATTCACATAATTAATTCTTCCAAGGTAAATTATAACTCTATTCATAATAGAGTTTTTCAATTGGACATAATCAATTTAATCATATTAAATTAATTATCAATCCAATTCAATCAATCAAACTTGATTATTTTACTTGAATATATATATAGTAATATCTCAAAATACGTGTTAATTCAAATTTTAATAATTAGAAAATACACCTTGATTTTCTCCGGCATTATACAGTTCCTACCCGCTGTCATGGCCAGTACCGACGAGAGTGGGACGGACCACATACGTTGCAACCCGCAACCCCAATGCTCTCCGACTAGACACCATATCCACCTCGGGAAAGCATAATGCCAGATATATCGATTTGTACTTGAGATGATCATCGGTTTTTCAACCGAAATTATACCATATAGTAATAATCAAAACATTTTTGATTATAAAGAAATTTGCTACACAAATTCCCAATCCTATTCAAGCATCAAGTTTGAAGATTGTGTTTGCAATTATGATTTAGATCACATCCAATCAATTAATTGGTTGAGGCCAAGTCAACTAAATAAATAATCATCTTCCAATATTTCACAAATATTTTTCAAGATTATTTCACGAAATTAACAATTAATTTCACTAATTGACAATCACTTGGTTCTAGATTAGGATTGCAATTTTAGTACTGATCCCTACTCACTAAAATTAACATATCTCAATCAATTTAAATCCAAATTAGACAAAATCAATTTTCAAATATTCCTAACTTGATTTAGGACAGAAGTCAAGCAATATTTCACGCATTTCGAGGCAGATGATAACAGTAATTAACTCTTTAATCATGTTAAAATCTACTGTTCCCGCAACAGTGCATACATGTTCATTAAAACAACCATATCTAGAGCATAAAAAATCCGATTTACGTAAACTCAGATCCTATGATTTCCTTATTTAATGGGGAACAAAATTCAAGTAAATAATTCGTGCTTAAACATTTTAAATATGGCCGAAATTATTTACTAAACAGATCTGCGAAATCAAATGCGATAAAAACTTTCGCGACCTTAACGAACCCAAGTCGTCCTCGGTTTTCGAATCATATTCAAAACCGTCGACCTAAGGCTCTGATACCACTTGAAGGATATGGAATTATCCTCAAGCGCATCACGGAAGCGTAATCATCGTATCGGATACGACGAAGAACGACTAGTCGCACTAGTTGTTCGGTGCAGCGGAATATAAAAATTTTGTTCAATGAAACCACATGATCCGAGAACCATTCTCAGATCGTTTCATCTATAACGACAACAAGTATAATGCAATACCTCTTGAAGCGTGGTTGATCAAGTCTCTAAGAGAAGAGACCTCTTGTCTCAAGTCCGATTGTCGGCGAAACCGCTTGCGAGCGCGGGGATGAACCGCGTTGTCCTCGCAATCCAAGAAGTTGATCCCAGCGTAGTTGCTCCTGATCTCGTCGCATGAGATCGAACGTCTTCTTCGTGGGTGTAGCACACCAAGAAGATGGAGAACCGAAGAACGTCGAAGCGGCGGTGCGGTGGCGAGAGCGTCGACGATTCTCTCCTCTAGGGTATGGTGGACAGCCACCAATATTAGAGGGAGAGAGGGTTGTCGTGTATGAAGAGAGAGAGAGAGAGCTCCAATAATTCATGTAAAAAAAGAGCATGGTATGCCTCTCTATTCATAGAATTTTGGGATCCATGGATCTCAATCCATGTGACATACAAAATCAATGGATGAGATTGATTTATGTCAATCCAATGGCTAAGATTGTTGTTGGTAAAACCAACAAATTTAGATCAAAATATATTTGACAAAATCAAGTACAAATTAATCCAAAATTACACCAAATAAATAAGGAGAGAATATACATGGAGATTACATCTCCATGTACATTCCATATGGACGGCCACCCATTCCTATTTGGAATTGGGTGCTGCCCAAGCTTTCCATGAGGAGAGCAATCTCATGACATGTCATGAGATTGCTTATCTCCATGGAAATCTCTTTATTTATTTCCAACAATTTTTGTTGGATTTTATTCTTCAAAAATAATTCACAATTATGTTTGAGAATATTGCAATCTTGCCATTGAAAAATTGTGAATCATATTCACAACCCAAAACAACATATAACTTACATTGTCAATTAATTACACAATGTGTATCCAATACACATAATAATTAATTAACACATATAAATTATAATTAGCTCTCTCTAATACATTATAAATCACATTTATAATATATTATGAATAATTGGATATTTCTATACACATTATTCTTATCCACATTAATTAAATTACTTTTAATTATATTGGATAATTTCTTCATACATCAAGATGATTAAATCACATTTAATCATGATTCCTTCATTGCTTAGATCTTATGGAATTATTATTGAACCCTTCAAGAATAATGCTATCTCTTCGCAGATACTTGGAGATAAGGACAGGGCGATTGTATTGTTCCACGTATAGTGACATGGATATTGAGATCGTATCTCAAATCCAGATCGTGGGCCTCCCATAGATGCTTGATTAAATCAAGACCGCAAATCTAATCTTCTCATTGCATCTGAATCACATTCAGATCAATGTCCAACATTTGGACTAAGATCAGATTACTTCTCTACTGAGAGGAGTCACTAAAATCCAGACCCATTTCATCATTCCCTAGGAATGGAAGCGTCATGGTTATACAATCGTTTATGATCACATCACCCTCAGGTATTCCCAATACTTATACATCCTGCATACTGGAAGACTCAGAATAAACCCGAAGTATTAGATCAACTTTACACTGTCTACTTCATGGTTTTATCAGTAAGTTTCTCATTCGATCATTGGGAGTTGGTATCGATCATATATTTTCCAAAAGCACGTATCATACCTAGGTCTTGATCATATACTTTCCAAAAGTATATATCAAACCTACAAATTCAGTCAAGCTTCCAAAGCGAGACGATCATGCGCATGGAATTTGATTCTTCCCGATATCTCATGAGTGAGCTCATGTCTTCCGGTTCAGTAACTGAACCTGTATGATCCCTTTAAGAGATCGTATTACTCATATGCCCTTATATGCACACCAGCACGCCGGTGTATAGACCTTGGTTAGGTCATCAACCTATTGGTCTGCCAAATGTACATACTCAGACATATAGTAACACATCTGTCTCCGGTCAGAGGATGCGTGCCTATATCATGACAGCATACCATATAGGACTTTGGTTATCTCGATCTCGTTAAGTCAACTCTTTGACCTTACTAATCTGACACCTCCGAATCTCTATTCATATGCAGAGGACCTGCATCAAGAGGCCGGTCAGATATCAGCCTTTAGAGATAAGGATTGCCATCTCCTACTCAGGCTAGAGATCATCTCTTAACAATCATTTGACGGTGCTTGATGAGCCCTCAATCTAACTCTTTAGATATTCATCCAAGCACCAACCTCTATGATTCAATAGTTGAATCAACAGCTGTATGATTATTAAGATGGCCATGGTACATAACCCTAATTATACTAAGGGACCTATTATGCAAATTATTCATTCTTCATTTCAGATCAGGGAATGATATTTGCTATAACATTTATTACATAATGGCTCGCCGTGGGCTCGCATTTCCAATAGGTTTCCATGGGCAATACGACAAAATCAACATTGTAGCTCGTACCCTGAATCGAAATGACGGCATTTTCAAGGATACCCTTCAGCGTCTTGATAGATTCGTCAGCAAACTAGACTATCATCATGGTCTTCTTTAGAGGCCCTAAGTGAAGAGACTGTACTGGAGAGAAGGGTAATATGCTAATTGAAGCACCGCCGTTTAGGAGATTGTGATCACATGTGTGGTCGGAGATGGTGCAACTAATGAAAGGTGTGGCAGTGTTCCCCTTCCTAGGAATAGGACAATGTACAATGGTGTGGACAGTGGCCATGTTCAGATTATGACCCTCAGATCTGCTCCTTCGCTTTCTCTTCTAGGGAAGAGGATCTAATAAATGGGTCATGGCCTGCTGAAGTGGGGCTTGGATGATCTCATGAATAGTAGCCACCACTTCGAGTTCGTCAATAATTTTTAAATTTTTGGACCTCCTACATACAAAGGAGGAGATCAGAATCAGCATATACATGAGGAATGCCAAGACCAGTCTGTATAGTAGCATCCTGGGGGTTAAAGGTGGGACAAAGTGTGAATAGTTTTATTGTGAAACGGTCTAGCAAGTTGGTACTCTCCTCACAGTCTGAGTCAACCATATATCTCATTAATTTTTTGTATTTTTAAATTTTGCTAAGTTTTTTGTATTTTTGGTGATTGCAAGCTCTCATAATAATCCTCAAATGAATCCATATCCTTAATAGTGGAACGACATTCTGGTTCTTATTTAAACTAGTAAGATCATCAACACTCAAATTCATTTACTCCATCATTTGGTTCAAGGTCTCAAGCATGGAAACCATGAAAGGTGACTCGAATAGATCAGTCTTGGGTGAATGTGAAGGAAAATGTGGAGGTGGAAAATCTAAGGGTGGGTGTGGATAAAACTCCGAAGACTGAAACTGTGGTTGAGGAAGATATGTACAAAAGTCAGGAGCAAAGTCCTCTTGGGAAAAAGGAGGTGGACCGATTGGAGAGATTGAAGGATCCGCAAGGTCCAGATAAAATGTGCTCGAGTCGGCCATCTCAAAACAAAAGGAAAATGGTCGGGAGAGCATGAAGGTCAAATCAAAAGTAGTGAGAAAAAGGTGCAAATGCGCAGAGATGATCTAGAAATGCACACAAACAATCACAAGCAAACTCACATAAAACAATCCTCAATTCACCAACTCAACTCGGTAGAGACCGAAAAAGTTCAGTCTTTTTATCTTGTTTGTTTTAAGTTAGGTGAGAAGCCAAACAGTTGCGCAAACACTTAGCAGGCTTGATAGGATTTGGGCACTACTCCTTAGCGTGTACGCAAGCAAATAAAAGTGAAGACAATGAGGGGATTACTCGCCCCAAGACAAATATTTTCTTTTTGGTTGATTTTTGGGTCGGGTAATATTAACAGCCCTAATTTTACGTGGTTATCACTTTTTTTGGATTTTTTAATGAGAATGCACGAGCCTATCGAGGAGTCAATTCTTTTAAGCACCTAGGAGATCAAAATCAGAGGTAGAGAGGCGAAAAATCAATCCAATGGCAAAGATGATGATGTATGCTAAAGCATAAATGCTCACCTTGTCTCCAGCACTATACATGCAAAGATGCTCAGCATAATTGAAACCTACACTATATGCAAATGCAAGCTGAGGAAATCGCCCTAAGTTTTAGAAATTGCTATTAACGTGAAGAACCAATGCTAATGACTTGGCATGGAACCTAAGTGTCCGGTCTTGGAGTCTCCTCGGTGCCCACAACAATGGGTTGTGCAAGAGCTATATGGAGAACTCTCGTGACACAGGGGTTCCGAGACTAAATGAGAAGCAATTCAAAATTTGACTAAGTCCAAATGATCTATAGGTATATGCAATGATTTTTAGGTGTTTGTACCTACTCTATCGTCAAGCAATCCAAAAGCTAAGGACTCAATCACACAAAATAAAGAAAACCAAAACCAGGAAACAAATGAAAAAAAAGTCGATGAAAACCGTGAAAAACCGCGGTGAGCCCCCAAGTAAACAAACACTTGGAAGTTGGGCCCGAATGTTTAGAGTCCAGAGTACCTGTAGTATTACAAATAAATGGGGTCTCTCTCTCACTTAAATTACAAAAAATAAGTACAACAAAAAAAGATTCTCAAAATTTGTCTTCAAACACCCCAACTTATTCTTTGATGCTAGGCCAAAGCTGCCTCTTGGTACTCAGGCGCTCCTAAGAGGAGCTGCTCCCTTGATCCGCGTTCCTCGCACAAATCCAAACAAGGAGATGGTTATACAATTCAACATTGGATATCAAATGATAAGAAAATAATGGAAGCACAAAAATAAGCAAATAATCACAATTAAAAATGAATCCCAATCTATACGTTGTTACTCCCTGATAACGGTGCCACATGTTGAAGCAGACTTTTCACGGGTCTAAATATTTCTCACACAAGGCGGAGACACAGTCGTAGTGGCGACCCACAAGAAACCCTCTTCAGACAACAATTAACCCACAACAGATGTATCAAACAATGAAAGTAGAAGCATGGAGTTAAATTTATTATAACTCTACAACCAAGATGTGTATATGTGCAAGTATGTATCAAGTGTCAAACACAGTGAACAAGTAGATAGATCGGGGAAAATTAATGCTCAAAATGAATGTGATGTTTTGTCTATCGAAGTGTTATTTTTTGTGGGTTTTTAATTTTATATATTTTTAATTTTATTTTTTATTTAAATTTTTATTTTTTGATTTTCTGATTTTCTGATTTTGTATTTTATTTTTGTATTTTTGTATTTTCTTTTTCTTTAAATATATATAAAGCTATATATAAGATATATATACAAGAGAGGTAAGAGAGAGATAGTGTATATATAAAAATAGGTAATAACAATAAAAATACATGAAATAAAATCTTTTGGGTTTTTTGATAATATTTTATAATTTTTGTGATTTTTACATAATTTGTGCCAATTTTTATATGTTTTTAAAATAAAAAATACTCAAAATAGGGAAAAAATAAATACCTGAAATTAGAATGGAGATTAAAAACATCAAATAGTAACAAAACTTCTTTAAATTAATTTTATTATAAAGATAATATTATAAATAAAATTCATAAAATTGAATTATCTTTTTATGATTTTTTAATGAATTTTAATATTTTTATAAACATTTTAGGGTTTTTCAATTTTGTGTGTTTTCTTTTATATTGTTTAGCGATTTTTGGTCTGAAATTTTTAAATACTTAAGTAAATATAAAATATATTTTTTTGGAATTTTTCAAAATGGATTTTTTTTATGTATTTTATAGTGCAAAAAGGGACAAAAAGGCATTTTTTTATTTTTTTATAAATATTAAAAAGCCTTAAAATGCAAAATAAAAATATATGCGTGAAAGTACAGTGCAACAGGAACACAATTCTATTTGCAGGGATTTTTTTTAGTTTTATAGATGCATGAAATAAATAGAGACAACAAAGAGAAACTACACTCCTAGCAAAGGTATTTTGTAAATATCATAAAGTGCAGAGGCCTGAGTGAAAATTTCACAGAAATATTTAACCTAATTAAAAAGTTATAGGACATAACAGAAATAAGTAAAGCCCCGAGGGCCCTCCTGCAAAATAACCAAAACTATGTGTATAAACATGTGCTCCCCAAGCGGGGGTCAAAATCTAATTTCCGAAAATATTAGGGGATGACTTGCAAATATCCTAAAACATATAACTACGTAGGATACTTTCTGGACTAAATGGAAATAAACAAAACTCCGGGGGTCTCACCGCAAAATCGCCACCTCACGTGATGCATCACGTGAGGTGACATAGTGCAGACCCAATGGCAAATACTGGAAATGCAGGGGGCTAAATGCAAATATCCAAAAATAAAATACATATTAAATGAAAGATTAAGTTCCGAATTATATATACAAAAATGGTGGGGGTTAAACTGCAAAATACCCACGCCTATAGTGGATCGGACAACTGATGACGGTTCACTTAAGCCACGTGTCACGATTTCGACGGCCGATAGCGGTTGGGCGCGGATGGCCACGATTAGATCAATCCCCGAATCTGATGGTGGTGGAGGGGGTTCAATCCAAGGGTCCACGATTGATCTTACAGAAGGTGACTATCGGATGGCAAAGAAGATCGGAGGAGGAACACCTTATGAACTCATCGGGGCAAGATTGAAATCTCCTCCGGTGGGATCTCTGACTATTGATGCTCCTGAAAGTCTCGTGACGTCCTCTCGCACCGGTAGATGGTCTCAAAATGGTGCGGGAGGATCTGGTATGGTCTAGCGGAGCACCATCTCCCAGCCACATTCCCTGATCTTCGACGATCCACGAAGGGGTTGGTACTTTGCATTCTCATACATGGGTCAGTCAATGACAAAAATACGGTGCTCGGGGAGCACCAGGGGGTGGAATGGTTGCTGTGTGAAGCGGGCGGCACCCCTCCGACGGGCGGCAGAGGGGGAGAAGTTGAGGTTCTCGATCCTGATGGAATCGAAGGGGAACGGAGGTAGAAAGATGTGTAGAACATTAAAGGGAATGAAGGCGAGGTGGTTTGGTAGTTGGTTACATGTGGGGCACTGTGGAACACAGAGGGTGGCTGGAGCAGAGCTTCGGTGAAGGGTTAAGCTAAATACGCTATTAAACGATGAATAAAATGTACAAAAGAAACCTAGTACTAAATTTACACTACAAAACACAATAACAAGATACCTTAACAGTCGGAAAGCCAGGAAGAAGACCTCGATGGCGAGCTCATCGGAGGTGGGGTGGAAACTGCCCTCAACCTCGTCTAATGCTGCTACACTTGGCCGGAGGAGAACTCGTCACATTCTCTGGTCCAGGACGGTCCAAGGATTGGTCAAAATCGGGTTCAAGCGTTGAATGGAAGAGGAAGTCGGGTTATGTAGACACGACAAAAGGGATGGGAAGATCGAGGTGTAGCTGGCATTTCAGCGATGCAATCCTTGAGACAAACAATAGGCGTGTAAGATAAGTCTACGAGGAGAAAAAGTCATGAAGACATCGACATGAAAGGGTGAAAAGTTGGCCTAGAAAAAATCGAGAAACGGGCGAGACATGAGGTCGGACAACACAGCATGAGGCGGGTGAGAGAGTTGACCTGCGGCCAACTATCGGACCCTCTTGGTTGGTCCACGTGGACCAACCAGGAAAAATCCTGGAAAAAGATTTCAAAATTCATTTAAAAATAATAAACAATTTTAGATTATAAAATAAAAAATATTTATTATTTGTAAGGTATTTTATTATTCTTTTTATTTATTTTTTAAATATTTTAAATTACAAGTTACTTTTTGATGGTTATAGATAGGTATATTAGTATATGTATTTTAATCTTTTATTTTTATTTTGTTTGTTTAAATTTGTTAATTAAATGTATTATTTTATAAATTAATAACTTAATTTTATAGGCTTAAAATATTTTTATTTATTTTCTTATGTATTATATACAATTAAATAAATAGATGTATTATCTATATATGTATAAATATAGGTATTTTACCTATGTATTTTATACAAGTATTTTACTTTTATATTTTCTTGATGTTTTTATTCAATTTTAATATACATATATGTTATAAATAATACGTACAAAGTTATAAAAAAATAAATTTATAAAAATAATGAATAATAAATAAAATGAATATTTTAATCGGTATAAGTATACAATAGGGGTCTAAAACCTAACTTTCAAACTGTAACTTCAAAAAATATGAAACTACCTTCATTAAATAGCTTATTAAAAGTTATATACAATTAATGTGATGTTGATATATTTTGAGTTTTTATTAGAGAGATATGGGTCTAGGAAGGTGGGATTTTGGAATCTTATTTACATCATATCTTTTTATCTGAATACTATTTTTGTGTGAAATCAATTTTGTATTTTTCTATATTAAATTATCTGCAACTTTTATGTTCAAAGTTTCTTTATTTGAAGTATAAAAAGTGGAACTAAAAATAAGTTCCAAAAATGAATGAAAATGAATTAAAATAAAAGGGATTTTTATTGGTTTTTGGCCCTTATCTCCCCATACTTTATTCCTTGTCGACCTAGTCATCGAGATGCCAAGGTCTTGGGGTTTCGAGTCCTATATATTTTTAATATTTTATTATCTTTATTTTCTTTACTTTATTCTATAATTTTAGCTTTAAAAATCGTATTTTATACACTATTTACACAATAATGCACAAATGATAAATTACATGAATTAAGGCTATTTACACGCATTTACTAGGGTTTTTAAGGCCAAAATGATAGAATAAAGATGATGAGACAGAGATTCATTATCCCCATATACTTGCCTTTGTTAGTCCCTACAAAATACTTATGCAATAAGTGCAAAAAAAGAAAAACAAAGAAAAGAAGAAGAAATAAGTTGGATTCAGTTTAATTATCAAACTTTTCTTCACAAAATCAGAGTTTGGAGCTTAAGTCAGACCTTTGGAATTTTAGTGCGGGCGGAACCTTAATGGGAATCAGGTTTGAAATCCCACATCCTTCAAGAATCCCAAAGCCCTGCTCAAGTCTCCTCAATAGCCAGGTCAGAATACTTCCAGTCATACACAAACCCTTATGATTATGAATCTGACTCGTACAATGTAAGTGATGGTGGCTCTTCCCAACTGAAATGACAAAGAGACTAACTTCTCCGACATGTAACCCAATGATTCCCCGATCCAATAACTCTGTCCTCAAGGAGTGGGGTATTCACTTCTAAGTTTAAGTGACAACCAGCTCAAGAGGAGGGGTGAAGAGAAGAATGGATGGTAGCCAGTGTAGCTACCTATCCTAGGATGCAAGACCAGTGTAGTCAAGTCATCCAACTGCAGGCTCACATGATTTAACTTTGAAGCTCAAGTTTGCTTATTGGCTATACAAATATATACACTCCGACGGGCATTTTATTTTTATCCAGGCATGTCCACTTTTTTGGATTTTTTGCTTTTTTTAATACTATATGCAGCATCATTTATAAAAGGAGTTTTCCTCTTGAACTAGTAGAAGCATTATTGCAACCCACACTCTCCTCTCTCCAAAATTCATCATCACCGAATGGGTTGGGGAACACTTCCCTCCCTGGAGGAGGACAAATGCTTCCACTTCTGTGCATCTCATACCGGCAAATCCAACCCCCTCCCCACTCAAACTGAGTTGAGCTAAGTGAAAGTGCATGTCTCTGATGAAGCTCGGATCCGATTGCGGTCAAGTGGTTGCGTTGTCGGTGTAGAGAACCGCGAAGAGATCTGAGTTTATCAAACAAAAATCGGTTTTAAAATAGGAGACAGAGAGTAAGGTGAATCGGATTAATCGGCTTCTCTCCTATTTTAAACCTTACACTTTTTTATTTATCCAGGTAAGTGTGATGTACACCAGGTGTTCTTGAATGTTCTTTAGGTGGTTGAGCAGCTGACGAAAGGGGCTGATTTTCCTAATTATCGTCGGCGGATGAAGATGATCTGGAGCCTTCGGCGGGGCCAGAGGGATGACTCCTTCACCCTTGAGCTTTCCCGCGGTGGTGATTGCTCAGAGGTGATCTCGATCGGCGAGAATCGAATGATGAAAATGACGGTCTCGCTGCTCTTGGAACTGATGAAGTTTGTTACACCTTCTTTGATTGCGATTTACGTCAAGATTGAAGGCTCCAAATGCCTTGCATTTGCTCCAGATTCAAGATAGACCTGCAAAGAGTATATAGGTGATCTATTCTCTCAAGAATCGGCCAACAAATAAGAGATTTGCAAGTTCAAATATACGTTTCCAGAATAGATGAAAATAGGTAGGAATGGTAGCAAGAATTGAGACGTAAAATTGTTTGATTTTGAAGTGAATTGGATACGAGAATTTGATGTGCATTTAAGAACAATGATTAAGTGACCTAATGATGTGCTTATCCACACTAATCATGGCACACAGATCAAGAAAGAATATTGCAAAGATGGAGGAATACTTGTGGTTGCAGTGAGTAAAATCGCTGCTGGTCTTTACTCGACGGGGCGGCATTCTCGGAGCTCTACGCAGTACGATGGCAACGATGCAAGGCCAAGCTAGCCTTGGAACGTCACCCCGATGATCCTCCTTCCATGTGGGTACCCTGACGAATCTACATTTCATCATCTTTATTATATCATTTTGGCCTTAAAAACCCTAGTAAATGCGTGGAAATGGGCTTAATTTAGGCATTTTAGCGTTCATGCATCATTGTGTAAATAGTGTATAAAATGCGGTTTTTAAAGCCAAAATTATAGAATAAAGAAAAGAAAAGAAAAAGAATAAAATATTTTAAATATTTTATGACCCGAAACCCAGAGACCTAGGCATCTCGATGACTAGGTCGACAAGGAATAAAGTAGGGGAGATAAGGGCCAAAATACAACAAAAACACCTTGTATTTCATTCATTCTTTATTATATTTTCGGACCTATTTTTGGTTCCACTTTTTATACTTCAAATAAATAAACTTTGTACATGAAAGTTGTATATTATTAAATATACAAAAATACAAAATTGATTTCACACAAAAATAATGTACTGATAAAAAGATATGGTCTGAATAAAATTCCAGAATCCCAAATCCCCAGACCTGTATCTCCCAAATAAAAACTCGAAATGCACCAAACTCACCTTTAATTGTATATGATTTAAAATAAGCAATTTAATGGCAGTGGTTTCGTATTTTGCGGAGCTACGGTTTGAAAGTTGAGTTTTGGACCCCTATTGTATACTTGTACAGATTAAAATATTCACTTTATTATTATTCATTATTATCATAATTTTATATTTTTATAATTTTGTAAATATTATCTATAATATATGTGTACATTAAAACAGGAATAAAACAAAAATAAAACACAAAAATAAAATACTTATATAATACATAGGTATAAGACCTATAAGTATACATGTATAATTTATACTTATATTTTATTAAGTGTACAAAACACTTCATAAAAAGAAAATAAAAATAAATTTAAGTGTATAAAAATACTTTATAAATATATAAAATAATAAACAAAATTAAATAAATTAAATTCACAAAATAAAAATAAAATAATAAAATATATAGAAGAATACACCTATAAAGGCTATAAATAGTAACTTGTAATTTTATACCTCATAAAAATAATTAAAAATAATAATAAAATAGTTTATAAAATAACAAACAATTTTTATTTAATAATAAAAAATTAATAAAATCTTTATCTATTTTTAATTGAATCTCCCAAGTTTTTCCCCAATCTTTTTCCTGGTTGGTCCACGTGGACCAAGCAGGGGGCGGCAAGAGTTGACCTCTGGTCAACTCTCTGCCCAACGCCTGGGCTGTGACACCACGTTTTTGGTCTGATTTCTCGATTTTTTTGAGGGCTTTCCATTCCTCTTCTCGTGTCGAAGCCTTCTTGGATTTTCTTCCCCAATGATCGAGGATACTTGCCCAATGCTTATCTCGGGGAATGAATCACTGAATCAATGCCCATTCATCGATCTTGGGAGCCTCGTCGCCATTCTTTCAAAAACCCCTCGTTCCTTCCTTTGCATTTTGAACCCTCTTCTACCCGAATCCTGACCCTAGTTCACCGCGCTCCGGATCGGGAGGGTGACAGCCTTCCTCCAGCACGCGCGCGGGGCTTAGGCGAGGGCCGAGGTGGCGCTCCACGCCTATCTCCGGCTCCGCCATCGAGGTCCAAATCTCGGGCTTGCCAACCTTCGAGGTATTGATATCTTTCTCTTTTTTTTGCTTGTATTTATCTGCCTTAGTCTTAGGAGTATAATCGCACCATCCAGTTTGATCGAACCCCCATAATCGCCTTCACCATTCGCCTCGCCAGAGCTTCTTGCTCCGGCGAGCTTCGATTCCAACCCTCCACCTTGTTTCCATCCCTCTGCGAGTTCGCAGCAATTTGCTCGCGATTCCCCTCATGTTTTTTTTGCAGGTCTCAAGCATTCACGTACACCTGGGGGTGGTTTTGGAGGTCGCCGGAGTGGGCTGGAAAATCTTCCCGTCGTGGGAGAACCCCAGCGAGCTCCGGCCCCTCTTCCCACTACCAGGATCTAGAAGACCTCTCCAAGAGGTGAACCGGCCATTTTGAGGGCTTCAAGACTGACGGAGGCCGGCGGTGGAGCTCAGAGAATCTCGCTCTACCAGAGGTCCGCCTTGTTCATCCAGCGCTGCCCCCTATCGTCAGATCTGGTCGTGATCGTCCCGCACAGCAGTTACCGTTGGATTAGTCGTTGCCTCAGCCGTCAGATCCGTGAGGATCCATCTAATCTCAGCCGTTGCAGATGAAAGGGTATCGCGCCACAGGAGGACGACACGTGGCATAAGTAAACTCTCATATGCCATCCGATATGCACAGGCGTAGGCATTTTGCAAGATACACCCCGTCGGTTTTTGTAATTTATTAATTAACACTGAAACTTTCATCTGCGTTTTAAACTTTTGTACGTTTTACACATTGCCCCCCCCCCAACGTTTTGTAATATTACGTCTGGGTCCATCTCTGGTCACGTTCTCTGTGCACGTGACTTGGCATTTTTGCAGACGACCCCAGGAGTGTTTTCATATTTGTCTTTAGTCTCGAAACTTTTAATTGCCTTTATAATACTTTTGGTATATTTGCAAATAAGTCCCTAGCTTTCTGATTAATTGCATTCCAGTTCCCCCAAGCGGGTGCATCGCACGTGCGTGGGTGGGCTTTTTACAACGACACCCTTGCGACTTTATTAATTTGTATTTAGTAAAATAACTTGTTGTAGGCGTTTTATAATTTTGGTAAATTTTACATGATGGCCCTTGACCTTTCTGATAATTACATTAATACCCCTGGAAGTGTGTATTTTCTTTCTGTTTCTAGTATTTATTTCATGCATTTCTAAATTGCTAAAAAATCCATAAAAATTATTTTGTGTTCATGTTGCATCATAACCTACGGCATATTTTTGTTTTGCATATTTATTGCATTTTAGTATTTATAAAAATTCAAAAACAAGCATTTTGTGCACTGTTTGCATCATAAAATCCATTAAAATTATAAAAACATCTCAGAAAATTCCCAAAAAAACAAATTTTGCTTCTCTTAATGTGTTTTAACTTCAGTCCAAAAATCACTAAAATATACAAAAGAAAACTCCTAAAAATATAAAATCCCAAAAATCTTCCTAAAAAATCTTAAAATTCTATAAAATCCTAAAAATACAATTTCAGTTTCTGTATTTTACTTATTTTATTATTTTTCAATTAAAATTAATTTGAGGAATTTTGGACACTATTTGATATTTTTAATCCTCATTTTAATTTCGACCAACAAGTTATTTCACTGTTTTTCAGTATTTTTGACTTTAAAAATACCAAAAAAATTAGGAAAAATCTAGAAAAATCACAAAAACATTAGAAAAATACAAAAAGACCAAAAATACTTTATTTCCTGATTTTTCCTTATTTTTATCTATTTTTATAGATAATCTATTCCTCTCTCTCTTTGATATTGTATGTATATATTCTATTATTGAAAAAGAAAATATAAAAATATAAAATACAAAAAGAAAATATAAAATCAGTAAATTAAAAATCAAAATACGAAAATATAAAATTAAAAATCAAATAAAAAATATAAAATTAAAAACCCACAAAAACATAGCATTTATAGATATTTGATCACACTCATATTTTGTGCATTCATTTGCCCCGTTCTACCTGTCTGCTCCCTGTGTTCGACCTCTACACATACTTGCACCTATACACATCTTTGTTGTAGAGTTATAATAAATTTTAACTCCACATATTGCTTTACATTGGTTCATCATTGTTGTGAGTTAATTGTTGTTTGAACTGCGGATTTTGCGTGAGGTCAACTCAGTGACTGTTGATTTGCCTTGTGAATCGACACGACCTCCCGGTTTTCTCGTTCAACAGGACCCTTGAGTGAAGCTGTCGCCTCCAGAGAGGGCGGAGCGAGGCTAGGAAAGTAAGAGGTCAGCCACTAGATCTGGAGTTCAGGTGGGTTGGATATGAGTTAGTTGACCAGCGCCAACTTTAGGTGATTTTATAGGAGAAATGGCGAAGGTTTAGGGTAGATCCAATGGTTGGCGAGTAGGAGGGTTGTAAGGTGAATAAGATCAAGGGATTAGATCACATGAAGGGGTTATGGAGTGCGAGAGAAAAATAAGTGAAGAAGAGGCTTTGGAGCAGAGCTCCAACGGCCTGGTTCTTGAAGAAGAACCAGGTGCTGACACGCGTTAGCACCTAGTTGGCCAGATGCATAAATAGCTTATAAATTATATAATAAATAATAAATAACGTTATTTTAATAGGGTATAAAAATAGTAAATGCAAATAATTAAATTATTTAAATTATAGAATAATTACTTTTTATAAATAATAAATATTATACGAGATATAATTATTACATTAATAAATAAGTATAGATAAATAGGTTTTGGATTTTTAATTTAATAAATAAATACTTACATATTAATTTTATATTTTCTAAATTGTTAGAATAATAAATAAAGTCTATGTGAATTTTTAAGGATTTTAATAAACTAGTTTAAATATATTAATAAATACAAGTATGAGTTATACAATTTAATTTCATCTATAATTTAGTGTTTTTTATTTAATTAAAATAATAAATAAACTCCAAAAAATATGAAATAAATCAAGGTTAACTTACAAGATCATGAAAATAATTGGAAATTATAAAATTAATAAAATTATAAATAATGTGTTCTAAATAAAATAAATATCCCAAAATACCTGTTGTCGTTAGGTCCCAAAACTGACTTTTTGCAAACGGACTCCGATTTTAGTGTCTTAACCCTCATGTCTGATCATCTTTTCTCGAAGATCTTACCGCCTAAGACAATATAGACTCCGCTCGCCGATCTCAAGAATATATATTGGCGGTGGTCTTTGTGATTGATTGACCAGTTACCATCAGCGCTTTCTCAATCGAGGCCTCCCTTATAGTCTAGGGCATGGTCTCAGACTCCAGTCCGACCCCCTGTCGGCATAGCAGGAATGTCAGTTGTGGAAGGGTACTAGTCCCCAATACCACCTTCATTAATTAGAGAATATTATTTTATGAACTTTAAAGGTGAGTAGAGTGAAATTAGAGTTCGTATGAGAAAGTTATGAGGTTCGGAAGTTGAGAATTTGACAATTTAAACGTTGGATTTCTTGGCATATTTAAAAGATAATATTTTTAACTTATTTTTATATTTTTATATACATTTTTATAAATAATTAGAAAAAGAGTTTGGTAAAAAATATGCTCATATGAATTAATTAAAAATCAATGAAGATTTGGTATTTATTGATAAATAGTGAAGAATGTGTGGAATGTGTCTTAAATTATTTTTATGGTTTTCTTTCCTTATCTCCCCCTACTTATTGGTTTGTCGACCAATCCATGTTGACTTGGTCTCAGGGGTTAGGTTATATAAATATATCTTGCAGCTATATTTATATTATCTGATTCATATTGTACATATATACATATCTACAATCTGCCTTATTTTCTTTTTTTATTCTTTTTTATTTACATGTTTTTGATGCATAAAAGTGCATTTTTATTCATGAATGAGGTTTTGATAAAAGATAGGAATTAATGCATATTTACATGTATTTATTAAGGGTTTTAAGACAAAATGCAACAGAAATGTTAATGAATCATGGATTCATCAACCCCCATACTTAAACTTTATTATTCCCTTAGCAAACACTTATTTGAAAAATAAGAAAAAATTAAAGAAAGTTAGAATGAATTTGTTTTCCTAAACTAATTCATGAGAATAGACAAAGGACAGAGCTCGATCGGGCCTGAAACAAGTATTTTGTTGGAGCCTTAACAAGGTTTAGGATTTTATCCTCAACGGTCCTCAAGTTCCACAAATCCTTATTTAAGATCACCTCATCAGCTAGTTCAGACTCACTTATTCATATCGCAAACTCTATCATCCTTGAAGTCAATTTGTACAGTGTGTGAATTGATTTAGCTCTTCTTGCTTATAGAAGCGAAGAAACTGTCTATCCCAACTATACACTTCCATTGCTTCCTCATTAAGCTACTCTTTCCTCGGGGAGGGAGGTATTCCCGTCTGAGGTTAGTTCATGCTATGTCCACAATCGAATATAGAGAGAAAGTAGAAGAATGAGAAAAGAAGTGGAGTGCGACCAGTGTAGACGCATCTCCTTGTGAAGCTCAACCGGTGTAGCTAAGTCTCCACTAAGATGTGCAGGCATTTTTGGTGGAAGCTTGGACCATTGTGGTCGTATTTGTATTTGGTGGCTTCTTCTTTGATTTGGCTTTGTAATTTGCTTGCACTGCATTCATCTCTTTGTGCCTCGACGGATATAGCATCTTTTGTTCCGTCCCTTTTTTGAGGTCTTAGAAAAAATTATGTCAGCAGATCCTTTCCTCATCTGAAGCGACTATCGCAACCCCAATCTCTCCCATCTTTAGATGTCAATGCTGCAAAGACAAGGATAGAAACGTAGTACCAAGATGTACTGCCCTTCGCAACTTCATACAAGTTGAGCTAGGTGTAAAGCACATGTGTCCAAGATTGGTTCACTGGTGCAGAGTTGTACAGATGACACCAAACGGTCTACTTAAGCACATATGAGTTGATTTCCCAAATATGGTCTTATGGAACCCAAAGATTTTAAGTCAAAGACCTGAAGAGTCTAAATTCCAGTTCCTAACTTAGGCTCCTTACAATGAAAGTTAAAGGCCATAATCAAGCGCCATCCTTTAGACTAGTCACAATCTTTAGTTCTAGAAATCAAACTTATTCTGAAAAATACGAATGCAAATGCAACCATGTTTTTGTGAAGTAAACTTTCTGAATTTTACTCATTTTTGTGGATTTTAAATCTTTTGTCATTTTTATGAATTTTACGACTTTGTATTTTTATGGATTTTTCAATTTTTATAAACAAGCATATGTATAAGTATTTTACAAGATAAATTACCCATATTTTATCTGGATTAAATAACTAGTGTATTTTACAAATTTTATATACAAAGAATTGTACAGGGATTAAATGATTTTTACACGTATTTTAATAGCTAGGATTTTAAATAAGTATTATACACATATTTCCATACATATTTTAAATTAAGAGTTTTAAATAAAGATTTTAAACATAGTTTACTTATTTACAAGGATTTTATAAATAATAGATACATAAATACATACATAAGTGGATTTTAAATTAACCCTCACCCACCTTTTATAGATTATATATATATATATAGAAAATACATAAAAGTACGAAGGCACAAGAGAAGTAGATAAGAACGAGATCAACGAAATCACTCGGTCCCCCCTTATACTTAGGATAAAGTATCCTAAGTATAGAAAAGAATGTGGCCAAAAATTGGGAATCAGTGATTCATGGTAAAGAAAGGATATACAAGAGAAAAGAACAAAAATCGAAAACGCTATCACAGGGCAATCGGTCCCCCCTATACTTAGGATCTGGTATCCTAAGCATAAAAGACGAGCAAAAAATGGGGACGATTGTGGTCTACGAAGAATGTACAAGTTGAATCAGCGAATCGGCTCGTCCCCCTATACTTAGGGTGAAGTATCCCTGAGTATGGAAAAGAATATCAACACATGAGGGATGAGCAAGAGAATAAATAACAAAGATAAATAACGACTGTGCAAAGTGAACAATGTTGAGGTGCCTCTCAACAAGCGCTAGAGTTTACGACCCTAGCTGGGCACAAAGGCTAGGACAAAGCAGTATCAAGGTTCAGGATGGAATTTGTAAGGCGAATGCCGTACTGTTCTTGCCGTCTTGATGTGAGAACAACAACAAAGTCAACACCCGAATGTTCAATCATGTGGGTGAATACTACCGGGTAAATAGATGAGAAAATGATGTTGCGAACCGGTAGCCCAAATGGTATCATCGGCTTAAGATCCGAATAGCGAGAAATAACGAAGCCAAGAAAGTCGAATGTGGAGAAAGAAGGATCGGTAAAAGATTCCTCCACATCAATCACCGTCTCAAACATGTATAGCAAGTCAAGATCGAGAAACTCTCTAAGAAACTGATATCCGATGCATCTAATATAGATAAAACAGAGAAATCATCGAATAACTCAAAAGACGGTTCATCCTCGCGCGGGTCATCAAGGTGAGATGCCTCAGACTCTGAATCAGTACCAGAAGAATCGGTTTCATAATCCGACAGATAGGATATACCCTCATGGAATGAAACCGAGTAATCAGAACGTAGTGTTTCCTTCCGCAGATAACCCTCGGGGAAGAAATCAAACTCGTCTGATAAGACAGAAAAATCAGAGTCTACCCAGGCATTTGTATTACTATCGAGCACCCATTCCTCGCACCAAAGTGTCATATTGGCAGAAGACTGTCTCTGAGCAATCTGGAAACTTGAAATGGTACTATCCCACCACGCGGTTAATGAATACGTTTCTGAAATCGATCCTCAAACTGCGCTAATGCTAATAGATGTCTAGTCCTCAGAAAACATATCAATTTCATCAAACAAAATGACCAGTTTCTCAACTGCGGGACTATCAATGTCTGGCGTGTCAAAATGATGTCCCTCATCTAACTCAGGCTGGTCATGACATGGAATTGACTTGAGAAGAGTGTCATCCTAAATCTGTGAAGACATACGATAGATAGTGGAAGATCGAAAGCTCAAAGAATCTAAGCACAAAATCCATCTAGTCGTCATCTTCGATGTTAAAAGAATATAGGGAGAGAGCATGAAGTCCAGTTAAGAATACGATTGTGAAGGTGTATAAGACGCGGTATAATGCACACCTCGCATTCAAACACAATACAACCCCGAATTCACCAACTGAACACTGTGAAGACCAATGGATCGGTCTGTTATCTTTTCAATTTTAATTTTTGGTGATCAATCAATTGTTTGACAATCTCTCAAGTGTAGTCTCCTATGGTAGCTCGGGTTTAAGCTGGCGTTGCGCACCAAGCTTAACAAGGCTACTTCTTCTAATGGTCGGAGGCAAGTGCTTGCAGCAAGTAACAGGACCCAAAGAGAAAGTCCAAGCGCTTAGGGCACAAGTCCAGGGATTTGGGCTCTATTCCTTAAGTGTACGTGCCTCACTCTGTCTGGAAGGTACCTGCAAACAACAACGGGTTTTCTCTCCCAATGCAATTTTAGTCCAGGTATTTTTATTTTTTGTCAAGTTCTTAGAAGTAGGAAAAACTTTTTTTTATTTTTAAGTTTTTCAATTTTTTGGATATTTTCAACAATAACTAGCGGGATGTTGGTTCTTTTTAATTTTTGAAAATGTGTCTCATGGAGGGGGAATCATGGAATGCAGTTTAAATCAATGATGCATGTAGAGATAGAGATCATACCTGACGCCAACAGTCTACATGCAAGTGATCCGCAGAAATTGTAAACCTATAGGCTAATGTATGAAAAAGTCAAGAAAACCGAATCCTAATAAGCAGCTCTAGCATAAGAATGGATTTATTTTTAAAATTGGTGAATTACGCCTAAGAGTGGATTAGGGATTTAGATTTTACTTTAGTCGTCTAATCAATCATCCATGCAATCCTAAGTCTCCACGAAATTGCGTGAAACAAATAAAATTGCCAGAAAACCAAACACTGCGGTGAGGTCTTCCAAGTGCACCGGCACCTGGCGAAACATACCTCGAGAAAGTATAAAGTCTGGTTTAAAAGTCGGGATGTCCTTAGTGGACCCCTTCTACGAAAGTTCAATACGGCTCTCTCTCTCTCACACACACAAAGTTACACTAATCAACTTTGCCCTCTACAGTCGACTCGTAAAGAAGGAGTCGGCCTCTGCTCTCAACAAACTCGGCTTCCTAAGAAGCTGGTTAATCTTGCAGGCCCTGCAAAATTGGTTAGAGGCTAAAGGAGATGGATATATGACTCAAGAAAAGCCATAAGAAAATCGAGTAAAAACCATGAAAAATAAGAAGAAAGAAAAAATCACAAAATATGTCAAAAATCAAAATAACCCTAACACCTCCCCAGCAACGGTGCCATTTTGATGAAGCTCGGATCCGATTGCGGTCAAGTGATTGCATTGTCGGTGTAAAGAACCGCAAAGAGATTCGAGTTTATCAAACAAAAATCGGTTTTAAAATAGGAGAGAGAGAGTAAGGTGAATCAGATTAATCGTCTTCTCTCCTATTTTAAACCTTACACTTTTTTATTTATCTAGGTAAGTGTGCTTGGGTCAAACTCAAGGAGGCAGGATAGAGGTATCTTGATTTTTGAGTGAAAATTATATTTTTGTGATTTTTTATCTCTTCTTAAAGCGAGCGAGAAAGCGCGAGATCTTTTTTTATGGATTTTTTATTTTTAAATTTTTATTTGGTTTTATATTTTTCAATTTTTATTTAATTTTCAAAGTGATATTTTTCAAACAATTTATCTATAATATAATATGTGAGATATAGGTGAAATATAGGTGATATTACATAGTAGGTAAATTGATCGAGCAACGAGCTCGAAGAACACTCGAAAACAAATCAAAACGGAAATGAAATTCTACAAATCTAAACGCAACGATAAAGCGACGAAAACACTCAAGAAATACTGAAAAACCTCGCTAGGGTAGTTGCGTAACTGCCCTAGAAAACTCAATGAAAAATAATGTCACGAAAAGGTTCAAAGTCCCCCTACAACACAGGGGTAGAAGTGCAAGAAAAATTAATAAAGAGTTCTGTAGTTAGGTCCTTGGCAGGGACTAAACTGTTAAGAAAACTATGAATGATTACATTTAGGCCCCCGCACGGTGACCTAAATGCAAAATCTGGAAAGCTTGGAACTCTTCTAGACTTCTGGAAATCTTCTGGGTTTAAGACACAAATTCCCCACCGTTTCGGATTGAACAGTCAAGATTATAACGTCAGGCGCAATCTGGTCCATCCAAGTCTGCCACGTGTCGACAGCCTGTACACCGGGCATTCTAAAATGTTCTTTAGGCGGTTGAGCAGCTGACGAAGGGGGCTGATTCTCCTAATTATCGTCGGCGGATGAAGATGATCTAGAGCCTCTGGCGGGCCCAGAGGGGTGACTCCTTCACCCCTCGAGCTCGCCTGTAGTGGTGATTGCGCGGAGGTGATCTCGATCGGCGAGAATCGAATGATGAAAATGATGGTCTCGCTGCTCCTAGAATTGATGAAGTTTGTTACACCTTCTTTGATTGTGATTTGCCTCAAGATTGAAGGCTCCAAATGCCTTGCATTTGCTCCAGATTCAAGATAGACTTGCAAAGAGTATATAGGTGCTCGATTCTCTCAAGAATCGGCCAACAAATAAGAGATTTGCAAGTTCAAATATCTGTTTCCAGAATAGATGAAAATAGGCAGGAATGGTAGCAAGAATTGAGATGCAAAATTGTTTGATTTTGAAGTGAATTGGACATGGGAATTTGATGTGAGTTTAAGAACAATGATTAAGTGACCTAATGATCTGCTTATCCACACTAATCGTGGCACACAGATCGAGAAAGAATATTGCAAAGATGGAGGAATACCTATGGTTGCATGGTATAAAACTGTTGTTGGTCTTTGCTCGACGGGGCGGCGTTCCCGGAGCTCTACACAGTATGATGGCAGCGATGCAAGGCCAAGCTAGCCTTAGAACGTCTCCCCGATGATCCTCCTTCCACACGGGTACCCTTAAGCGAAGTTGTCACCTCCGGAAAGGGTAGAGCGAGGCTAGGAAAGTAGGAGGTCGGCCACTAGATCTGGAGTTCAGGTGGGTTGGAGATGAGTTAGTTGGCTAGCGCCAACTTTGGGTGATTTTATAGGAGAAATGGCGAAGGTTTAGGGTAGATCCAATGGTTGGTGAGTAGGAGGGTTGTTAGGTGAATAAGATCAAGGGATTAGATCGCATGAAGGGGTTATGGAGTGCGCGTCAAAAATAAGTGAAGAAGAGGCGTTGGAGCAGAGCTCCAATGGCGCGGGAAAAATAAGTGAAGAAGACACGTGTCAACACCTGGTTGGCCAGATGCATAAATAGCTTTTAAATTAAATAATAAGTAATAAATAGCATTATTTTAAATAGGTATAAAAATAGGAAATCCAATAATTAAATTATTTAAATTATAGAATAATTACTTTTATAAATAATAAATATTATACGAGATATAATTATTACATTAATAAATAAGTATAGATAAATAGGTTTTGGATTTTTAATTTAATAAATAAAAATTACATATTAATTTTATATTTTCTTAATTGTTAGAATAATAAATAAAGTTTATGTGAATTTTTAGGAATTTTAATAAATTAGTTTAAATATATTAATAAATACAAGTATGAGTTATATAGATCAATTTCATCTACTATTTAGTGTTTTTGATTTAATTAAAATAATTAATAAACTCCAAAAAATTTGAAATAAACCTAGGTTAACTTACAAGATAATGAAAATACTTAGAAATTATAAAATTAATAAAATTATAAATAATGTGTTCAAAATAAAATAAATAGCCCAGAAACCCCATTGTCGTTAGGTCCCAAAACAGACTTTTTGCAAACGGACCCCAATTTTAGTGAAATCACTTCATTAATTAGAGAATATTATTTTGTGAACTTTAAAGGTGAGTTAGAGTGAAATTGGAGTTCGTATGAGAAAGTTATGAGGTTCGGAAGTTGAGAATTTGACAATTTAAACGTTGGTTTTCTTGGCATATATACAAGATAATATTTTTAACTTATTTTTATATTTTTATATACATTTTTGTAAATAATTAGGAAAAGAGTTTGGTGAAAAATATGTATATATGAATTAATTAAAAATCAATGAAGATTTGGTATTTATTGATAAATAGTGAAGAGTGTGTGGAATGTGTCTTAAATTATTTTTATGGTTTTCTTTCCTTATCTCAGCCTACTTATTGGTTTGTCGATCAATCCATGATGATTTGGTCTCAGGGGTTAGGTTATATAAATATATCTTGCATCTATATTTATATTATCTGAGTCATATTGTACATATATACATATCTACAATCTGCCTTATTTTCTTTTCTTTATTCTTTATTTATTTACATGTTTTTGATGCATAAAAGTGCATTTTTATTCATGAATGAGGTTTTGATAAAAGATGGGAATTAATGCATATTTACATGTATTTGTTAAGGGTTTTAAGAAAAATGCAACAGAAATGTTAATGAATCATGGATTCATCAGTCTCCAAGTTAGGTCATGATCAATAAGAGTCATGTGTGTGATCCGAAATACTCTACTTAGGCAGTCAAGAATCCATTGAACTGAGTCTCATGATCCTCAAAGAATTAAGTCAACTAGACCTAAAGTACCTCAAATCCACTTATTATATGGTTCCAATTAATTAGATAGATTTAAGGTCCAACCAAGCTCCAACCTTCGAATTTTACTTAGACTTGTTTAATTATCATACTCAATCTGAAAAAAATGTGAATGCTATGCAAATGCTATGCAAAATGCAGAAAATATTTTCGTGATGCAATTTTCAATGATTTTGAACTTTTAAAGGATTTTTAAAAGATGATGCATGTGCATTTTTTTGGTATTTTCAAAAAGATTTTTCAAATGTTTTTGGATTTTTAATTTTGCGAATGGTTTTATAATTTTTGAAGAACAAAATATTTTGACTTAAAACTAGGTACAAATATTTAGAAGGGGATGCATCTATATTGACATGAATAAGTGTTTTAAGAATTTACAAAGGGTAAGTGCTCATTTTTATAGGTATATATATACAAGTTAATAAAGAATTTTAATGTGATGTATATATTCATCAAACTTATTTGAAAATCATTATGCAAACAATTTTTTAAAGCTATAGTCCAAAATAATATTCACAAACAATTTTTACAAACATGTACACACATTTGAAAATTATTTTACAAAGGTTTTCAAGCAGTAGATATAGATTTTCAAAATATATTTGCAACCATTTTCTAAACATTTGCAAATAGTTTTTCAAAGATTTTATTTCACACAAAGAAAACAAATTTTGCAAAACAAAATGTTTTACAAAGGTTGAAAATATTTAGTAAAATATTTTCCAAATAGTTTTCAAAAGATTTTTTTCAAAAAGAATTCCAAACTATTTTTCGAACATTTTGCAACAAACCTTTTCACTGAATTTATTAATCAGTAAATACAAAAAGAATTTAAGTAATAATCAACATCTTTTTATTAAGGTTTTTAATCAATTTTATAGGTATAACTAGCCATATTTATTAATAAAAATACGAAAGTATGAGTTATGGCTAATGTACATAGGACGTATATACGACCATCCTATACTTAGCTTGAGCTATGTCCTCATAGATCAGAGAGAAAGAGAAGACATAACTCGTAATGAGTATAGGAAAGTCTAAAGAATAACAAATGAAGAAAAGAAAGAATGAGAAGTTGACCATCCCCCTAATACTTAGGATCAAATAATTTTAGGTATAACAGACTATACACAAAGCAGGGAGGGTCAAGGGTGGGAATGAACAGATCGTACTCAGACTGTCTCCCCCTATACTTAGGGTAAGATGTCCCTAAGTATAGACAAGAAGAGGAGACAATGGAGAGGATCAAAAAATGAAAGAACTAGGGGTGCAAACCCCCCTATACTTACGACAAAGTACGTCCTAAGTATAGAAGACAGACAAAAAGGGGCGACACCATTTCGATAGATAAAGGAAATAGAAAAGGAAAAGAAAAAAAGAAAAAAAGAGATCAGAATATGGAAAAGAATAGATAGAAGGGAATGTACATACCTCTCCCCCTATACTTAGGGTAAAATACGCCCTAAGTATAGGCGACAACAAGAGTGATGAAACAGAACGTTGAGTGAACACTTGGCCCATCCACCCCCCTATACTTAAGACAAAGTACGTCGTAGGCCCAACACACACGAGAATGGTAAATGAGCAAAACTGGAGAGGGACGGAGATGAACAAAAGCGGATCTACAACATAGATGGATGTACAAAGGATCAAGAAGGTCGAAAGCAAACCTTCTTGCGGGACCGCTAAGGGATATATCTGACAAGGTGCAGGTCAACATCGAGGTCCTTAGGTGACACTAACCGATAAGGGTCGACAGGGTGTAGATCCTTAGTGGTCCTAGGGGGTGAAGGCACATACGGGTCAATGGAAGAGGTACGTCTAAGTCTGGACTTGGGAGTCTCGCTAATATCATCAAGGAAAGGGACGAACTCATCGTCATTGGAAGAAGTGGAGTCAGTATCGTCCTGTGAGGTTTCATCTAGGTCAAAACCAAAAGTAACGAACTCATCAGTGGAAGTAGTCGAACTATGTTCATGCTCAACAGTCTCAACCATGTCATCTTTCTAATCAAAATGCCTGAATTCCTGAATAAAAGCAACCAAATCAAATTTGGCCTTTTAAGTATCATCGATATCTAATCTCCTCTCAATGGTGTCAATCATGTAGATCCTATGGATGTCATCAACACAATGCCAAGTCCCAGAAGAAGGAACTCTGAGGTCCATACTTTCCAAGTCTTCCTCCTTGGAGAGGAATTCTTGGGTCTCAGTGGAATCGAACATATGGAAAAAGTATATGATCGTCTTATCAAGGTCATGGTCCTCAGGGTCAGTCAAGATAGGTGAAGGTGCATCAGGTGCAGGTCTCTGATCGGTAGTGGGTACAGTGATCCAGACTTCGCTTATGTCAATAGGACGGAAGTGAATCTCTCCTGATCTGTAATTAAAACCGATCCTCGCAGAGGCCAAAAAATGGTCGTCACAAGATGATTGGAGAGTTCTCCCCTGTATAGGTCTCCATGGGCAATACGACAAAATCAACATTGTAGCTCGTGCCCTGAAGCGAAATGATGGTGTTTTCAAGGATACCCTTTGGCCTCTTGAGAGATCCATCAGCAAACTGTACTATCATCATGGTCTTCTTTAGAGGCCCTAAGTGAAGAGACTATACCAGCGAGAATGGTAATACGCTAATCGAAGCACTGTCGTCTAGGAGAGTGGGATCACATGTGTAATCAGAGATGGTGCAGCTAATGAAAGGTGTGGTTGTGCTCCTCTTCCTAAGAATAGGACGGTATACAATGGCATGGGAAGTGACAATGGTCAGAACATGACGCTCAGATCTGCTCCTCCGCTTTCTCTTCTTGGGAAGAGGAGCAGATAAATGGTTCATGGCTTGCTGAAGTGGGTCTTGGATGATCTCATGAATACTAGCTACCACTTCGGGTTTGGTCAATAATTTTTGAAATATTTGGATCTCCTCCATAAAAGCGAGGAGATTAGAATCATCATATACACTAGGAATGCCAAGAGCATTCTGTACAGCAGCATCCTGGGGGTCAAAGGTGGGACAAAGTGTGAATAGTTGTATGGTGAAACGATCTGGCAAGTGGGCACTCTCCTCACAGTCTGAGTCGACCATATATCTCATGAATTTTTTGTGTTTTTAAATTTTGCTCATTTTTTTGTATTTTGGCGATTGCAAGCTCTCATGATAATCCTCAAATGAATCCATATCCTCAAATAGTGGAGCGACATTCTGATTCTTACTTAAACTAGTAAGATCATCAATACTTGAATTCATTTGCTCCGTCATTTGGTTCAAGGTCTCAATTGTGGAAATCATGAAAGGTGACTCCAACATATCAGTCCCGAGTAAATGTGAAGGAATCTGAGGGTGGGTGTGGATAAAATTATGAAGACTGAAGTTGTGGTTGAGGATGACATGTACAAAAGTCGGGAGCAAAGTCCTCTTGGAAAAAAGGAGGTGGACCAGTTGGAGAGAACAAAGGATCCGCAAAGTCAATATAAAAAGAGCTTTAGTCGGTCATCTAAAAACAAAAGGAAATTTATAAGGAGAGCATAAAGGTCAAATCAAAAGTAGTGAGAAAAAGGCTCAAATGCGCAGAGATGATCTAGAAATGCACACAAATAATCAAAAGCAAACTCACACAAAACAATCCCTCAATTCTCTAACTCAACTTGGTAGAGACCAAAAAAGTTCAGTCTTTTTATCTTATCTGTTTCAGAGTTAGGTGAGAAGTCAAACAGTTGCGCAAACACATAGGAGTTTTGATAGGATTTTGGCGCTACTCCTTATCGTGTACGCAAGCAAATAAAAGCAAAGACAATGAAGGGATTGCTCCCCCAAGACAAATATTTTTTTGGTTGATTTTAGGGTCGAGTAATATTAATAGTCCCAATTTTATTTATTTTTCACTTTTTTTGGATTTTTTAATGAGAATGCACGAGCCTATCGAGAAGTCAATTCTTTTAAGAACCTAGGTGATCAAGGAAAAGCAATACAAGTGGCAAAAATGATGATGTATGCTAAAGCATAAATGCTCAACTTACCTCCAGCGTTCGACATGAAAGATGATTAGCAGAATTGAAACCTACACTATATGCAAATGCAAGCTGAGGAAATCACCTTAAGTTTCAGAAATTGCTATTCACGTGAAGAACCGATGCTAATGACATAGAATGGAACCGAAGTGTCCGGTCAAGGAGTCTCCTCGGTGCCCACAATAATGGGTCACGCAAGCGATGTATGGAGAACTCTCGTGGTGTAGGGGTTCCGAGACTAAGTGAGAATAAATTCAAAATTTGACTAAGTCCAAACGATCTATAGGTACATGCAATGATTATTAGGTGTTTAGACCTACTCTATCGTCAAGCAATCCTAAAGCTAAGGAATCAATCACATAAAATAAAGTAAACCAAATCGAGAAACAAATGAAAAAAAACCGATGAAAACCGTGAAAAACCGCAGTGAGCCCCCAAGTGAACAAACACTTGGAAGTTGAGCTCGAATGTTCAGAGTCTAGAGTACCTGCATTATTACAAATAAATGAGGTCTCTCTCTTAAATTACACAAAATAAATACAACCAAATAATATAGTCAAAATTTATCTTCAAATACTCCAAGTTCATATTTGATGCTAGGTCAATGCCACCTCACGTGGGTGCTCAGACGTTCCTAAGAGGAGCTCCTCCCTCGATTCATGTTCCTCGTACAAATCTAAACAAGGAGAGTGGTTAGACAATTCAACAATTAGTATAAAATGATAAAAAAATAATGGAAGCACAAAAATAAGCAAATAATCACAATCAAAAATGAATCCCAATCTATATGTTGTTGCTCCTCAGACTGGCGCCACTTGTTGAAGCAGATTTTTCACGGGTCTAAATATCTCTCACACAAGGTGGAGACATAATCGTTGTGGCGACCCGCAAGAAACCCTCTTCAGACAACAATTAACCCACAACAGATGAATCAATTAATGAAAGTAAATGTGCGGAGTTAAATTTATTATAACTCTACAACAAAGATGTGTATAGGTGTAAGTACGTGTAGAGTGTCAAACACATGGAACTAGCAAGTAGATCGGGACAAATTAATACTCAAAATTAATGTGATGTATTATCTATAGAAGTGCTATTTTTGTGGGTTTTTAATTTTATATATTATTTATTTTATTTTTGATTTTATATTTTTATATTTAGATGTTAAATTTTTGGATTTTATATTTTCTTTTTGTATTTTATAACTTTTTGTATTCTCTTTTTCATTTAATATATATAAAGCTATATATAAGACATATATACAGGAGAGGTAAGAGAGATATAGTGTATATATAAAAATAGGTAAAAATAGTCAAATACATGAAATAAAATCTTTTTGGGCTTTTTATAATTTTTTACTATTTTTTATTTTTTCCAGAATTCTTGCCAATATTAATAGATTTTTAAAATAAAAAAGACTCAAAATAGGGAATAAAATAAATACCCGCAATTAAAATGGAGATTTAAAATATAAAATAGTAACAAAACTTCTCAAAATTAATTTCAATATAAATATAATAATGCAAGTAAAATTTAGAAATAGGAATTATATTTTTGAGTTTTTTATTGTTTTTTATATTTTTATGAAGGTTTTAGGGGGGTTACAATTTTTATGAGTTTTCTTTTATATTTTTAGTGATTTTTGGTCTAAACTTGTGAAATACTTACATAAAATAATATATATATATATATTGGAATTTTTTAAAATGGTATTGTATTTTTTTATGTATTTATAGTATAAATAGGGATAAAAGGGACTTTTTTATAAATATTAAAAAGCCCCAAAATGCACAATAAAAATATATGCATAAAGTATGATGCAACGGGAACACAATGCAATTTTGGGGATTTTTTGAGTTTTATATATGCATGAAATAAATAGAGACAACAAAGAGAAACTACACAACTAGTAGCGGTATTTTTATAAATATCATAAAGTGCAGGGGCCTAAGTGCAAATTTCATAGAAATATTTAACATAATTAAAAAGTTATAGGACCAAATAGAAATAAGTAAAGCCACAAGGGCCCTCCTGCAAAATAACCAAAATCACATGTATAAATACGTGCGGCCCAAACGAGGGTTAAAATATAATTTCGGAAAATATTAGGGATTGACTTGCAAATATCCTAAAAAATATAACTGCGTAGAATACTTTATGGACTAAATGGAAATAGACAAAACTCTAGGGGTCCCACCGTAAAATCACCACCTCACGTGATGCGTTACGTGAGGTGATGTGGCACGAACCCAATGGTAAATACTGGAAATAAAGGGGGCTAAATGCAAATGTCCAAAAATAAAACTACACAACAAATGAAAGATTAAGTTCTGAATTATAAAACAAAAATGGCAGGGGTTAAACTATAAAATACCCATGCCTATAGCAGATCGGACGACTGATGACGGTTCACTTAAGCCACGTGAATCAGACAATCGATAACGATTGGGAACGGACGACCACGATTAGATCGACCCCGAATCTGACGGTGGTGGAGGGGGTTCAATCCAAGGGTCCATGATTGATCTAAAACAAGGCGATGATTGGATGGCAAAGAAGATCGGAGGAGGAACACCTGATGAACTCGTTGTGGGCGAGTTTGAAATTGATGTCAGTCGCTCCTCCGATGGGATCACTAACTGTTGATGCTCCTGAAAGGTTCTTGGCGTCCTCTCGCACCGGTAGACGATCTCAAAATGGTGTGGGAGGATCTGGTATGGTCTAGCGGAGCACCACCTCCTAGGTGCACTCCCTAAGCTTCGATGAGCCGGGAAGGGGATGGTCCTTTACTTTGTCCTGCAGGGGTCAGTCAACGACAAAAATACAGTGCTTGGGGAGCACTAGGGGGTGGAATGGTTGGTGTGTGAAGTGGGTGGTTTGGCGGTAGACAGATGTGTAGAAGGTGAAAGGGAAAGAAGGCGATGTGGTTTGGCGGTCGGTTACACGCAGGGCACGATGGAATACAAAGGGTGGCCGAAGCGGAGCTCCGGTGAAGGATTAAGCTAAATATGCTATTAAACGATGAATAAAATGCGCGGAAGAAACCTAGGACTAAATTTGCACTACGAAACACAATAACAGGATACCTTACTGGTCGGAAAGCCAGGAAGAAGACCTCGACGGCAAGCTCGCTGGAGGTTGAGTGGAAACCCCCCTCAACCTTGCCTAACGCAACTACACTTGGCCGGAGGAGAACCTGTCACATTCTCCTTGTCCAGGGTGGAAGATAGAGGGGCAAGGCTTGGTCAAAATCAGGTTCAAGCGTTGAATGGAAGAGGAGGTCAGGTTGTGTACACACGATAAAGGGATGGGAAGATCAAGGCATAGATGTATTTCAACGATGCAATCCTCGAGACAAACAATAGGCGTGTAAGATCAGTCTACGAGGAGAAAAAGTCGTGAAGACATCGACATGAAAGGGTGAAAATGTTGGCCTAGAAAAAATCGAGAAAAGGGCGAGAAACAAGGTCTGACAAGGCAACAGCCTGGTTGGTCCACATGGACCAACCAGGAAAAATCCTAGAAAAAGATTTTGAAAATCATTTAAAAATAATGAACGATTTTATAAATTTTAGGTTATAAAACCAAAAAATATTTGTTATTTTATAAGGTATGTTATTGTTATTATTATTTATTTTTTAGATCTTTAAATTTACAAGTTACTTTTTGATGGCTATATATAGGTATATTGGTCTATGTATTTTAATCTTTTATTTTTATTTTGTATTTTTATTTTGTATTTTTATTTTATTAATTAAATGTACTATTTTATAAATTCATAACTTCATAGGCTTAGATATATTTTTTATTTTCTGTTGTATTATATACAATTAAATAAAGAGATGTATTATCTATATATGTATAGACATAGGTATCTTACCTATATATTTTATACAAGTATTTTATTTTTATGTTTTCTCGATGTTTTTATTCCTATTTTAATATATACATATGTTATAAATAATATTTAAAAAAATTATAAAAAAAATATAAAATTATAAAAAAAATAATAAATAAATAAATAAAATGAATATTTTAATCGGTACAAGTATACAATAGGGGTCCAAAACCTAACTTTCAAATCAAAGCTCAAAAAATTATAAAACCACCTTTATTAAATAGCTTATTAAAAGTTATATACAATTAAAGGTGATTTTGATATATTTTGAGGTTTTTATTTGAGAGATATGGGCTTGGGAAGTTGGGATTTTGGAATATTATTTAGAAAGTATCTTTTTATTTGTATATTATTTTTATGTGAAATTAATTTTATATTTTTATCTATTAAATTATCTATAACTTTCATTTTAAAGTTCTTTATCTGAAGTATAAAAATTGGAACTAAAAATAGGTCCCAAAAATAAATGAAAATGAATTAAAATAAAAGGAATTTCATTGGTTTTAGGCCCTTATCTCCCCCTACTTTATTCCTTGTGGACCTAGTCATCGAGATGTCTAGGTCTTGGGGTTTCGGGACATAAAATATTTTCAATATTTTTTTATATTTCTTTTCTTTTATTTATTCTATAATTTTGTCTTTAAAAACCATATTTTATACACTATTTACACAACAATGCATGAATGATAAAATGCATGAATTGAGGCTATTTACATGCATTTACTAGGGTTTTTAAGGCCAAAATGATAGAATAAAGATGATGAAACAGAGATTCATCATCGCCCTATACTTGCCTTTGCTAGTCTCTAGCAAACACTTATGCAATAAGTGCAGAAAATGAAAAACAAAGAAAAGAAAAAGAAATATGTTGGATTCAGTTTAATTATCAAACTTGTTTTCACAAAATCAAAGTTTGGAGCTTAAGTCAAACCTTTGGAATTTTAGTGCGAGTGGAACCTTAATGGGAATTAGATTTGAAATCCAACAGCCTTCAAGAGTCCCATAGCTCTGCTCAAGTCTCCTCAATAGCCAGGTTAGAATACTTCAACTCATACGCAAACCCTTATGACTATGAATCTGTCTCGTACAGTGAGTGATGGTGGATCTCCCCAACTGAAATGACAAAGAGATTGACTTCTCCAGCATGACAACCCAATGATTCCCCAATCCAATAACTCCTTCCTTGAGGAGCGGGGTATTCCCTTCAAAGTTCAAGTGACAACCGGCTCAAGAGGAGGGGTTGAAGAGAATAATGGACGGTAGCCATTGTAGCTATATATCCTAGGATGCAAGACCAATGAAGTCAAGTCATCCAGCTGCAGGATCACATGATTTGACTTGGAATCTCAAGCTTGCTTATTGGCTATACAAATATATACACTCCGGCAGGCATTTTATTTTTATCCTGGAATGTCCATTTTTTGGAGTTTTTTGCTTTTTTTAATACTATATACAATAGCATTTACATAAGGAGTTTTTCCTCTTGAGCCAGTAGAATATCCCTCTTTTGAATCTTTATTGCAACCCACACTCTCCTATCTTCAAAATTCATCATCACCGGACGGGTTAGGGCACACTTCCCTCCCTAGAGGAGGATAAATGATTCCACTTGCATGTGTCTCATACCAACAAATCCAACCCCCTCCCCACTCCAATTGAGTTGAGCTAAGTGAAAGGTACAGGTGTCCAAGTTAGGTCATGATCAACAAGAGTCATGTGTGTGCTCCGGACTACTCTACGTAGGTAGTCGAGAATCCATTTAACTAAGTCTCGTGATCCTCAAAGAATTAAGTCAACTAGACCTGAAGTACCCCAATTCCTGTTCATATATGATTGAGGATAATTAGATAGATTTAAGGTCCAACCAAGCTGCAATCTTCGGATTTTACTTAGACTTGTTCAACTATCAGACTCAATCCGAAAAAATGTGAATGCTATGAAAATGCTATGCAAAATGCAAAAAATATTTTGATGATGCAATTTTCAAAGATTTTGAACTTTTTATGGATTTTTGAAAAGATTATGCTTATGCATTTTTTTGGTTTTTTCAAAAAGAGTTTTCAAATGTTTTTGGATTTTTAATTTTGCAAATGTTTTTGGAATTTTGGAAAACAAAGATTCTAAACTAAGTACAATTATATACAGGGGAATGCATCTATATTTACAAGAATTAGTGTTTTAAGAATTTACAAAGGGAAGTGCTCAATTTTATTGGTATATATTTACAATTTAATAAAAAAATTATGTGATGTATATATTCCTCAAACTTATTTGAAAATCATTTTGCAAATAAATTTTGAAAATTATAGTCCAAAATGATATTTACAAACAATTTTTACAAACATGCACACTTATTTGAAAATCATTTTGTAAAGGTTTTTCAAACAGTAGATATAGATTTTAAAATATTTTTGCAACCATTTTGTAACATTTACAAATATATTTTCAAACATTTTATTTCACACAAAGAAAATAAATTTTGCAAATCAAAATGTTTTACAAAGGTTGAATATATTTAACAAAATGTTTTCCAAATAGTTTTCAAAAGATTTTTCCAAAAAGTTTTTCAAACTGTTTTTCAAACAATTTTGCAAAAATAAACTTTTCATATTATTCATTAATTAGTAAATATACAAAAAGAATTTGAGGAATAATAGACATATTTTTATTAAGGTTTTTAATAAATTTTATAGGTATAACTAGCCATACTTATTCATAAAAATACGAAAGTACGAGATATGGATAAAGTATATACGAAGTATATACGACCCCCCCCCCCCATACTTAATTTGAGCTATGTCCTCATAGATAAGAGAGAAAGAGAAGACATAACTTGTACTGAGTATAGGAAAGTATAAAGAATAATGAACGAAGAAATGAACGAATGAGAAGATGATCGTCCCCACTATACTTAGCATCAAATAATTCTAAGTATAGCAGACTGTACACAAAGCAGGGAGGGTCAAGGGTGGGAATGAACAGATTGTACTCAGACTATTCCCCCCTATACTTAGGGTCAGATATCCCTAAGTATAGATAAGAAGAGGAGAAAATGGAGAGGATCAAAAAATGAAAGAACTCGGGGTGCACATTCCCCTATACTTAGGACAAAGTACGTCCTAAGTATAGAAGATTGACAAAAAGGGGCGACACCTTTTCGTTAGATAAAGGAAATTGAAAAGGAAAAGAAGAAAAGAGACATAAGATGGAAGAGAAGAGATAGAAGAGAATGTACATACCACTCCCCCTATACTTTGGGTAAAAGAAGCCCTAAGTATAGGCGACAACAAGAGTGATGAAATAGAACGATGAATGAACACTCGGCTCATCCACCCCCCTATACTTGGGATAAAGTACGTCCTAAGCCAATCACACACAAGAATGGGTGAATGAGCGAAATGTAAGAGGGACGGAGATGAACAAAAGCGGATATACAACAGAGAAGGATGTGCAAAGGATCAAGAAGGTCAAAAGCAAACATTCTTGTGGGACTGCTGAGGGATAGATCTGACAAGGTGTAGATCGACATTGGTGTTCTCAGCTAACACTAACCTATCAGGGTCGACAGGGTGTAGGTCCTCAGTGGTCCTTGGTTGTGAAGGCACAGACGGGTCAGTGGAAGAAGTACGGTTAAGTCTGGCCTTGGGAGTCCCATTGATATCATCATGGAAAGGGACGAACTCATCATCATTGGAATAAGTGTGCTCAGTATCATCCTGCGAGGTCCCATATAGGTCAAAACCAAAAGGAATGAACTCATCAATAGAAGTAGTTGAACTATGTTCGTCCGCAACAGTCTCAACTTCGTCATCTTTCTCATCAAAATGTTTGAATTCTTGAATAAAAGCAACCAAATCAAATTCAGCCTTTTATGTCTCATCAATGTCCACCCTCCTCTCATTAGTGTTAGTCGTGTAAATCCCGTGGATGTCATCAACACAACGCCAAGTCCTAGAAGAAGAAACTCTGAGGTCCATGCTTTTCAAGTCTTCCTCCTTGGAGAGGAATTGTTAGGTCTCAGTGGAATCCATCATATAGAAAAAGTCTCTGATCGTCTTATCAAGGTCATGCTCCTCATGGTCAGCGAAGATAGGTGAAGATCCATCAGGTGCAGGTCTCTGGTCGACAATGGGTGTGGTGATCAACACTTCGCTCTCGTCGATAGGACAGAAACGAATCTCTTCTGATCTGTGGTGAGGAATGGTTGTCCCAGGATGATTGGAGAGTGCTCCCCTATGGAGGTCTCCATGGGAAATACAACAAAATCGACATTGTAGGTCATGATCTGAATCGAAATGACGGTATTTTCAAGGATGCCCTTCAGCCTCTTGATAGATCCATCAGCAAACTATACTATCATCCTGGTCTTCTTTATGGACCCTAAGTGAAGAGACTATACTAGCGAGAAGGGTAATATGCTAATCAAAGCACCGTCGTCTAGGAGAGTGTGATCACATGTGTGGTCAGAGATGTTATAGCTAATGAAAGGTGTGGCAGTGTTCCTCTTCCTAGGAATAGGACGGTGTGCGATGGCGTGGGCAGTAGCCATGGTCAGAATATGATGCTCAGATCTTCTCCTCTGCTTTCTCTTCTTGGGAAGAGGAGCAGATAAATGGATCAAGGCCTGCTAAAGTGGGGTTTGGATGATCTCATGAATAGTAACCACCACTTTGGGTTCGGTCAATAATTTTTTAAATTTTTGGACCTCCTCCATACAAGGGAGGAGATCAAAATCAGCATATAGGTGAGGAATGCCAAGAACAGTCTGTACAGCGGCATCCTCGTGGTCAAGGTAGTACAAAGTGTGAATAGCTGTGTGATCAAAAGGTTTGGCAAGTGGGCACTCTCCTCACAGTCTGAGTCAAACATATGTCTCCTGAATTTTTTGTGTTTTTAAATTTTACTCATTTTTTGTATTTTGGGCGATTGCAAGCTCTCATGATAATTATCAAATGAATCCATATCCTCAAATAGTGGAGCGATATTTTGGTTCTTATTTAAACTAGTAAGATCATCAATACTCGAATTCATTTTCTCCATCATTTGGTTCAAAGTCTCAATCGTGGAAATCATGAAAGGTGACTCCAATAGATTAGTCTTGGGTGAATGTGAAGGAAAATGTGGAGGTGCAAATATGAGGGTGGGTGTGGATAAAACTGTGGCTGAGGATGATATGTACAAAAGTCAGGAGCAAAGTCCACTTGGAAAAGGGAGATGGATCGGTTGGAGAGAACAAAAGATCCACAAAGTTCGGGTAAAAAATGTGCTCCAGTCAGCCATCTCAAAACAAATGGAAAATGATCGAGAGAGCATGAAGGTCAAATCAAAAGTAGTGAGGAAAAGGCACAAATGCATAGAGGTGATTTAGAAATGCACACAAATAATCACATGCAAACTCACACAAAACAATCCTTCAATTCACCTACTCAACTCGGTAGAGACTGAAAAAGTTCAGTCTTTTTATCTTGTATGTTTTAGAGTTAGGTGAGAAGCCAAATAGTTGCACAAACACTTAGGAGGCTTGATAGGATTTGGGCACTACTCCTTAGTGTGTACGCGAGCAAATAAAAGCGAAGACAATGAGGGGATTACTCGCCCCAAGACAAATACTTTCTTTTTTGTTGATTTTAGGGTCGAGTAATATTAACAGTCCCAATTTTATTTGGTTATCACCTTTTTTAGATTTTATTTATGAGAATGCACGAGCCTATCAAGGAGTCAATTCTTTTAAGCACCTAGGTGATCAAAATCAAAGGTAGAGAGGCGGAAAAGTAGTGCAAGCAGCAAAAAGAATGATGTATGCTAGAGCATAAATGCTCACCTTACTTCAAGCTCTTTTAATGCAAAGATGCTTAGCAGAATTGAACCCTACAATATATGCAAATGCAATATGAGGAAATCGCCCTAAGTTTCAGAAATTGTTATTAACGTGAAGAACCGATGCTAATGACTTAGAATGGAACTAAAGTGTCCGGTCTTGGAGTCTCTTCGGTGCCGACAACAATGGGTCCTGCAAGCATTGTATGGAGAACTCTCGCAGAGCGGGGGTTTCGAGACTATGTGAGAATTTCACTAAGTCCAAACGATCTATAGGTACATGCAATGATTATTAGGTGTTTGTACCTACTATATCGTCAAGCAATCCTAAAGTTAAGGGCTCAATCACACAAAATAAAGAAAATCAAAATCAGGAAACAAATTGAAAAAAAGGCGATGAAAACCGTGAAAAACAACGGTGAGCCCCCAAGTGAACAAATACTTGGAAGTCGGGCCCGAATGTTCAGAGTCCAGAGTACATGTATTATTACAAATAAATGGGGTCTCTCTCTTGCTTAAATTACACAAAATAAGTACAACAAAATAAGATGCACAAAATTTGTCTTCAAACACTCTAAGTTCTTCTTCGATGCTAGGTCAAAGCCGCCTCATGTGGGTGCTCCGGTACTCCTAAGAGGAGCTCCACCCTCGGTCCGCATTCCTCAAATAAATCCAAACAAGGAGAGCGGTTAGACTATTCAACAATGAATATCAAATGATAAGAAAATAATGGAAGCACAAAAATAAGCAAATAATCACAATCAAAACTGAATCCCAATCTATATGTTGTTGCTCCTCAGCAACGTCGCCATTTGTTGAAGCAAATTTTTCACGGGTCTAAATATTTCTCACACAAGGCGGAGACAGTCGTTGTGGCAACGCGCAAAAAACCATCTTCAAACAACAATTAACCTACAACAGATGGATCAAACAGCGAAAGTAAATGTGCTGAGTTAAAATTTATTATAACTCTATAACAAAGATGTGTATAGGTGCAAGTATGTGTAGAGGGTCGAACACAGAGAATAACAAGATAGATCGGGGCAAATTAATGCTTAAAATGAATGTGATGCATTGTCCATCTATGTGTTATTTTTGTGGCTTTTTAATTTTATATAATTTTTATTTTATTTATTATTTTTATTTTTTATTTTGATTTCTAATTTCAAGATTTGTATTTCCTATTTGTTTTTATATTTTTTGTATTTTTTCTTTTAATATATATATAAAGATATATATAAGATATATATACAAGAGAGGTAAGAGATAGTGTGTATATAAAAATAAGTAAAAACAGTCAAAATATAGGAAATAAAATCGTTTTGGGTTTTTGATATTTTTTACTATTTTTATAATTTTTCTAGAATTTTTTCCCATTTTTATAGATTTTTAAAATAAAAATACTCAAAATAAGAAATAAAATAAATACTCAAAATTACAATGGAGAATAAAAATATCAAGAAATAACAAAACTTCTCCAAATTAATTTTAATATAAAGATAATAAGACAAATAAAATTCAAAAAAATGAATTATATTTTTATGATTTTTTAATGATTTTTTATATTTTTAAAGGTTTTAGGGGTTTTCAATTTTTATGATTTTTCTTTTATATTTTTTAGTGAGTTTTGGTCTGAAGTTGTAAAATACATAGGTAAATATAAAAAATATTTTTTGTAATTTTTCAAAATGGTTTTGTATTTTTTTATGAATTTTATAGTGCAAATAGTGACAAAAGGCACGTTTTTTATAAATATTAGAAAAATCCAAAATGCAAAATAAAATAATATGCTTGAAAATACAATTCAACAGGAATACAATGATATTTTTGGAGATTTTTTTCAGTTTTATAGGTGCATGAAATAAATAGAGACAATAAAGAGAAACTACACTCTTGACAGGGGTATTTTTGTAAATATCATAAAGTGTAGGGGCCTGAGTGCAAATTTCACAAAAATATTGAACCTAATTAAAAGGGTATAGGACTAAAGATAAATAAGTAAATCCATGAGGCACCTTTTGCAAAATAACCAAAATCATGTGTATAAATACGTACGCCCAAGCGGGGGTCAAAATGTAATTTTCGAAAATATCATGGATTGACTTGCAAATATCCTAAAAAATATAACTGCATAGAACTGGATTAAATGTAAATAGACAAAACTCCGGGGGTCCTACCGCAAAATCACCACCTCACGAGATGTGTCACTTGAGGTAACGTGGCGCGGACCCAATGGTAAATATTAGAAATGCAGGGGGTTAAATGCAAATGTCCAAAAATAAAATACACAGTAAATGAAAGATTAAGTTCTAAATTATAAATACAAAAATGGCAGGGGTTAAACTACAAAACACCCATGCCTATAATAGATCAGACAATTGATGACGGTTCACTTAAGCCACGTGTCATGAAGCCGATTGGCCAATAGTGGTTGGGCGTGGACGGCTACAATTAGATCGATCCCCGAATTTGACAGTGCTGAAGAGGGTTCAATCCAAGGGTCCACTATTGATCTGGAACAAGGCGACGATCGAACAGCAAAGAAGATCGGAGGAGGAACACCTGATGAACTCACCATGGGAGAGTTTGAAATTGATGTCAGTCGCTCCTCCAGTGGGATCTCCAACTGTTGATGCTCCCAAAAGACTACTGGTGTCCTCCCGTACTAGTAGACAGTCTCAAAATGGTACGGGAGGATCTAGTACGGTCTGGCGGAGTTGTATATCTTGGGTGCACTCCTTGAGTTTCAACGAGTCACGAAGGGGTTGGTCCTTTGCATTCTCCTGTTGGGATCAGTCAACAACAAAAAGACGGTGCTCAGGGAGCACCAGGGGGTGGAATGGTTGGTGTGTGAAGCGGGTGGTGCCCCTTCGATGGGTGGCAGAGGAGGAGGAGTTGAGGTCCTCGATCCTAATGGAATCGAAAGGGAACGGAGGTGGAAAGATGTGTAGAAGGCGAAAGGGAATGAAGGCGAGGTGATTTGGCGGTTGGTTACACGTGGGGCATGGTGGAACATAGAGGGTGGCCGGAGTGGAGCTCCGACAAAGGTTTAAGCTAAATACGTGATTAAACGATGAATAAAATGCGCAAAAGAAACCTTGGACTAAAACCTAACTTTCTAATCGTAACTCCAAAAAATATGAAACCACACTCATTAAATAGCTTATTAAAAGTTATATACAATTAAAGTGATTTTGATATATTTTGAGTTTTTATTTGAGAGATATGGCTCTAGGAAGTTGGGATTTTGGAATCTTATTTAAATCATATCTTTTTATCTATATACTATTTTTGTGTGAAATCAATTTTGTATTTTTCTATATTAAATTATCTGCAACTTTCATGTTCAGATTTTCTTTATTTGAAGTATAAAAAGTGGAACTAAAAATAGGTCCTAAAAATGAATGAAAATGAATTAAAATAAAAGGAATTTTTATTGGTTTTTGGCTGTTATCTCCCCCTACTTTATTCCTTGTCGACCTAGTCATCGAGATGCCTAGGTTTCGAGGTTTCGGGTCATAAAATACTTTCAATATTTTATTCTTTTCCTTTTCTTTTCTTTATTATATATTGGCTTTAAAAACCATATTTTATACACTATTTACACAACAATGCATGAATGATAAAATGCATGAATTCATGCTATTTACATGCATTACTAGGTTTTTAAGGATAAAATGATAGAATAAAGATGATGAAACAAAGATTCATCAGAAAGGTAGACATCCAAAATCTTCCGACGAGGCTCCATCAGTTAGCATTGGATCAACTGCAGGTGCAGTCTCTTCCAAGGCTTGTTGTTGCTTCGGTTGCTTCTACTGGTGCTTTCTTTTTAGTATTTTGATTTTTCTTTTTTTTTGGATTTTTTGTGGTACTTCTCCTTCTTCTTCCTCACCCCACCCTGTTGCTGGTCTAGTTGATGTAGAAGAAGATGACGACTCCCCCATGGTTGCTTTATTCTTCCCCTTGCAAGTGGTTGATGGTTGCATGGTCCTAACCGCTCCTAAGAGTGACAACATTTGATAAAAAACAATTCATTCATATCCGACTCTATAAGACCGGAGGGAACTTCACAAACTACATGTTCTTTTTTCTTAAAATTATTGGGATTTGCCTCCATTTTTACGGGAATGGAGGTCTTGGTGACAGAGAAATCGTCCAACTTCTAACTGAGATCTACAAGGTCCTTGACAAGTTAGGAGGTAGTCCAAGGCAAGGTTCACAGGAGATGTAGTCTCATATATCTCAACATGCTGGTTGCGCTGGTATTGTTGATGGTACTGAGACTGTTGGTTGGGGTACTGAGAATGATACTAAGGAGAAGGGTGATGTTGTTGATACTGTTGAAGAGGGTGCTGCTGGTAAGGCACAATCATATACTGCTGGTTTTGATGGAACTGGCAGTACTACGGTTGTTGATACTAGTTATGTCTCCAATTGCCATGGAATTGTGGAGACTACTTGTGTTGTTAGTGTTGAGGTTGGTTGTTCTAGACAAACCTCCCTCCTTATTGTTGAAGGAACTGGTGGGAGTTAGCAGCCTGACCCTACTGAGGTCCGCCTGGACAGGTCGGCTGCGCATCATTTAACCATACACCATTCACCTTCTGAATATGAGGTGGTGGAGGGGAGAATTGATCTGGAATGTATTGGGGCTCTAGTTGGTAGACAACCAACTGTTGTTGTGACTGTTGCGGGGTGGATGGCTCTGGGTCGTGCACGTAGTAGATGTATTGAACAGTTGGTCGGGGCTGACTCAACTGAGGAGGTTGTGGCGGTGTTTGTTCCCTTATCTTAGTGGGAGTGGAAGCTGATGCAGACACGAAGTTGTAGGAACTGATTGTACTCACCAGCATCTCCAACTGCTTGATGATTTGATCGAGTTTGTACAAGTTCTTCGTTCTATGTTCGATCACAGCAAGTTTCTCTAGGTCCTGCGATCTCTTCTCAATTATGTCTACCTTGGACAGGTGACTCCCAATAATATTCAAATTTGAGCTCTCATTCCGGTATAGCTCATGAGATGTTGCCATATGCACAAGCTTTTGAACATTATGTGACTAGCACTTATAGGCACGATACGACGATAAAGTGTCTTTCCTTAGACCATTTCTTCAAAGATCTACCAGACAACATCCTCATCTTTATTGAAATGAGAGCCGCCACATGCTGCATGCACAAGCTTCTGACTTTCTATTGTAAGTCCCTTAATGAAGTGTTGGACCAGACTAGTCTAAGGAATCTCATGATGGTGACACTTTTCTTGCGACTCAATAAACCTCTCCCAAGCCTCATGGATGGATTCATGAGTGGCTTGGGAGAATTTTTCTATACAGGCACGCATATGATTGAGTCGCCCAAGATGATAGTATTTTTGCAAAAAGGCTGACTTTAGTTCTTCCCAGGTGGTGACGATCTTTCCAAGTGGTTGATCCAATGAAAGGCCTTGTCCTGAAGGCTGAAGGGAAATGTCATCATCTACACTACCCCTAGAGGTATACCAGGATAGTGAGTTGTGCCAACAGAAGGTGGGTAGGAGTGTCAGTAACTGAGGCTTGAATTCAAAATGGCCATGGATTGTAGGAATATGGACCCATTCAGTAACTTGATGATGAATCTGTGATTCATCACTCTAAAAGTTGAAAATAGAGCTTTGTTCCCGAGTAATTAGAGGCATATTTCTACTTATATTGTATAATTAGCCTTCATGCATGCATTGATAACATATGTATTTTAGCATTCATATTTGCATTAAATAAGAAGCCAATTTCACTTGTAAATATTCACCTGTATATTAGATAAAATACCCTATTTGTATATATTTTATACTAACTTGAAATACAATAAAATCAACTCCATAGTGTATATATTACTAACACTAATTAAAGAAAAATATCAAAAAATTACTAACTTGTAAAACTAACCAATAAAACCCCAATCCAAGTTTGAAACCATGAAACTTAAAATGTGCATATCTCTCTCATACAGCCTCCGATTTAGGTCTACTCACTTTCAAAGTAATATACATTCCAAGACCTTCGAAACAAGACCAATTTCATTAAAATCGGAGCTTGTATGCAAAACTTGGGTTTTGAGCCCCTTTTGTACATTGTACATAATGACCGTTTTACCCCTGTATTTTATCTTTTTAATTTCTTCATTATTAAAAATCCAACAAAATTAGATTAAGTTGTAAATAATCTTTTCATATTTTCTCTATTTTTATTTTGATTTTTCTCTCTCTTAAAAATGACAAAAAAATACAAAAGATAAAATGCGGTATTTTATATCTATAAGGTACCACCCAAAAATACATTTTGTACAGATGATCTCCGTAGATTTTCAGCCCTTCACGAAAGTTGTAGATCTCGTCGAGACGAGCAACTTTTGTGTTGACCACTTTTTGATTTAATCCCTTTTGTTATTTCTTTTTGATTTTCTTTACATTTAATCTTTGAATTTTCTGGGAGCGACATGTGGCCGCTCCTGTAGCCGCCACATGTCACCCCAATTTTTTATTTTCGGATTTATTTTTTTTACTATTTTCGGATTTATTATTATTATTACTATTTTACTATCATTATTTTAATCATTTTTAGTAGCCTACTATATTATATTATTAAATAAATTATTTTAATCCTCTTTTACCTCTTCTCCTTTCTTTTCCCCCACTCCAAGCCACATCTTCTCCACTTCCTCCACCATTTTCTCCACTCTCTCCATCTCTTCTCTAACTCCATCCATCCTCTTTATAATCTCCTCCACTACTCCATTCACAATCATCCGCCGTTTTTGAGAGAAGTTAGGTCGAGCCCCTTTAACCTTCAGGTGACAGCTGTAGGAGACGAGTCGAGCGACGACAACCTCAAGGCGAGATCCACGGCTTCACCATTGCCGCGTCGCGAGATTCCAATCGGATTCGCTCAAGCTTCGGAGACCGCCATCTCCTCGAGGCCACGACGGAAACCGCACACCGCGGCTCCATTTTCGGCGAATCACAGGTAAGTATTCTCTCCTTTTCTTTGTCAAATTTTTTTTATCTAACGTGTTTGCTTATTTTGTTTATCAAACAAAAACCAAACCATCATTATGTTCATCAAACATCACCACTATCAACATCACCAACACCACTTCCTTATTCATATATTTCCTGTTTACAAAATATAAAAACAAAAAAATTGCAAAAAAAAGATAAAAAAAATTCCAGGTTCATCTGCACGGAGTGGTGCTGCCTCTCTCCCTCAGCCGCCGTCGGTGGCCGCCTCCTCTACCCCGACGACTTGGCCGTGTGCCGGCCACCTCCGTGCTCCCTCCTGTACCACCAGCGAACCACGATCAGCATCGGCCAGCCCACCGGTGTCGGCCACAGCGCGTCCAGCCCCCTGAACGTCGTCGCTGGCGCGGCCGCCGTGCTCCCAGCAACACCCGCCGAACTCCATGCCCCTCCACTTCACGCGGCACGCCAGCGGCCAAAGCCATCCTTCTGCGCCGCCCCGCCTGCTGCCGTGTTCCACCACCGAGGAGCGCGCCGCTCCACGCGCTCCAGGCCGCCGCCCCGCCGCACCACCGCCTCCCGCGGCACGCGAAGCCGGTGCCGCCCCATCCTCCGCTCCGCGCGTGCCCACCGCCTCCCGTACAGGCGCCAGCCCCATCGTGATCGAGGCGCGCAACCTCGCCAACCTCCCAACCGCGCCGCCCTGCTCGCGCGGCCGTGCGCGCCCCAGCTGTAGGTCCCGCCTCCCCGACGTCCGCCTGCTCGCAGCCCCAGAAGCGCGCGCGTCGCGTTGCCCCACCTACGTCCGCCTGTAGTGCCGCGCGCGACAGCGACTCCGCGACACCGCCGGCCGCGCGCCTCCTCTCGCGTGCGTCGCCGCCCTCGCAAGCCCTAGCCGCCCATTCCTCCTGTGCGCCTTGCGGAAGAAGAATAAGAGAGGTCGATTTCCTTTTTCATTTTTTATTTTATTTTAGTTGTCTAAATTGCACGTTCATCCCAGCAAGTTTGTTATAATTGCAGAAGTGCCTTTGTGCACCTTTGAATTTGTTTATTTCGTTTCAGTAATTGCAAAGATAACCTTGACTTTGCGTGGTTATTTGGAATGTCATTTTGCATCATTTATTTTAATGAAAAATAGCATGTTGTAGCACAACTAATTATTTATCTTTTGGCTGTTTATTTGTATTTTTGTGAGCCTTAGATGTTTTATTAAAAATCAGAGACTGAAAATCAAAGATATTTTACATATTTTTACTCTGAAATTCGCACATAATCATTTATTGCTCCAAAAATTGTGAAAAAATTGTAGATGATGCTTCTAAGTGTGCTTTAATTACTGTCCAAGTTTCGTCCAATTAGGAGTTGTCTTGTGCCTAAAATAAATTCTAGAGAGATTTCTATAGTTGATTTTTAATTAATAACACGAATCATATTTTTGAGAAATTTCAACTCTCTTAGGTTCCATATTGAAATATCTATTTGAGATAAATCAATGTCTGGATAATTTAACTTCGTGGATTTATTAGGAATTAAATACCCGTAGTCGCTCTATTTTTAGAAAACTATTCATAAAAAAATCAAAAAGTGTCAGAAAATTCTAAAAAAATTAGTTTAGCTTCATTTCATCATATTTAACTTCCAGTGAATTTTTCATAAGTTTTGCATATCATTTGCATGAAGAATTGCTTAAAAACTCCAAAATAGTTTGCATTTTTCATTTGTGCATTTTAAATCCAAAAATCCAAAAAAATACATTTGCATTCATCATTGGATTAGGTTTATAGGAAAAATATCATTTAGCCAATTTGGACTAATTTTACATCAAAGATTAATTTGGCTAAGTGATCGTTTTCTTAATAACCTAATTATTGCATTTGGTATTTGTATCGCATAAAAAATTACAAAAAAAAAGTCCCACTTGGAAAACCGCAATCTAATCCATCTAATTTGATCCCGAGTTGTTCCTCTGCCTCTTTGAGTCGACCCTGGGGCTTGCCCAGGCTAAATAAACATAAAACCGCATCTTGTTTTCATTCGACGTTTAATCGATTTGTGCGGTTATTTTTGACCGATCGCGTATCTATCCGACTGCAACGCACTAGTCTATCAGACAACATAGAAAGGGTAGAACCGCGGCTCGTCAAATGGCGCCGTTGCCGGGGAGGCAAACGGCTTAGGATCACTTTAGAAAAATTAGATTTACATTTTCCATTCACTCGGGTAGTCTGAACCCCGAGCCGCATTGTAATTATTCATTTTTTCTTTAATTATTTTTCTGACCATTTCTGTATATATCTCTCTCTCTGACATAATTCCATCTTTTTGTGCGAGGGACCGGTGGACTTGGAGCGGCTTTCTTGAAGTCGACGCATCTCGAAGTGCATCGGAGGTCGACGGTTCGTGGATCAAGTCGGCTGCTGGACGTCAAAAAGATTTTTGTAAAAAAAAGAGTTTCTGCATCATTTCTAGCGGTTCCCGTTTGGGTTCTCGCGAGTGTAAACATAGTGGAACCGTGTCCCCGTCTGCTGTGTGGCTTGAATTTTAGACTAGGCTTGCACTAGCGGCTCCTCGAGCCACTCTAGGATTTGCTTGTGCTCGTAAATCTTTAGGACCACACATCACACATAAAAGACGCACTTAGACCGCAGGACTTAGCCAAATCAACTTGTTCTTCACTCGCTAATAGAACTGCCTGTCTAGGAGCGGCTTTTTCATCGTTTGCATTCATTTAGTGTAAAATTTCAATTCAGTCTTGCATCCTGCATTGTAGAGAGATGGAGGCACTGTAAGTCTTCTTACTCAAGCATTCATCATCGTTTTTCGATTGCATCGGCTTTTTCCGATTCTCTCTCTCTCTCGGTTTTCCAACCTAGGATAAAGGAATTGGGACTGGACGGTAGACGTGATTGCTTGTGTGGATTAATATCAGTGATAACTTATCTTTAAAATCGGGACTGCTAATTGAATTGGAACAAAAAAAAATTGACTAAAATTAACCCTTGTTTGCGGGAGAGTAACCCCGACCTTGTTTTCAGGCTGAGTGAGGATACTTGAGTGTGTGTGAACACCTAAAGACAGAGCCCAAATCCCTGCCTTCCATATCACGGGCCAACTGATCCTAGCAAATATCACGAGTTGGATACTTTTAGCTCATTGACAAGTACCAAGTAGCCTCCGCCTGTTCGCGGGTAGATTGGGGCGAACCAGCGGTACTCTGCGACAAGGCCTAGCTTTGTCAGCCTCCGCCTGCTTGCAGGTAGATAGGGGCACATCATTGAGTCCCCAACTCCGGATAGGAGCAAAGAAAGGGAGGATCGGCTGTATCTTAGGCGACAGGTTAAACAGGGAAGACGCATCTGGCTCTGAGCCGACTTCCCTATAGGCCGCGTAAATCCTTCCTATCTTGCTTGAAAATCACACTTAAAATTAACAAGATTAATTGGACTCGATTTCGGGTCCTTCACCGTGTTGAGTGTGAATTCAGGGTTTGCTCTTGTGTTTGTCTGCGTGTCTGCCCGTGTGTGTTATCCTGCGTAATTGCGTATTTTCTACCTCGCTCTACTTACATTCATTATCTTCTCTTCAAGATGTCGGGATATTGGTCCCCATACCCTGAGACCTCTGGTCATTCGTCATCGATCATATACCGATCATCTTCACCTTCTCATTCTTCCATGTATCCTCCGCCGCCCACGGGAGACCCTTACCCGTGGTCAGCTCCACCTCAATCCGATTATGAAGTCAGAACTTCGACTGACTTCTCCACTTCTTCGCATTTCTCACCTACTCCATATTCTAGCACCACGGATCCACTTCCACCTTGGGATGATTGTCCTTACTCCCGAGAGCTTGCAGGAATCAAAGACTCGAATGAAGAGCAAGCCACTGCTGAGACAGATGATTGGTAAAATTATATGCCCCCACATACTTCACCCCAAGTAGCGACCATACCACAACTCATATATACACATCCCGACTTGAACTTAGGGCATAACACGGTCGATCGAACAAGCCGAATGGAGAGGCCTGAACATCATGATTTCCCAGACTTGATTGACTTTAGTGATCAAGCCTCCATTAACCAGCCTTCATTTGGAGAGCCTATACATTCACAAGATTGGACTCATGACCTAAACTTATCAGTCCCTGTTTCATTGACTCTGTCATATGAGGCTCCGACCGATATTTGCCATTTGGATAGTCCATACTCAACCCAGCATTACATGCCAGAGTCAAGGTATGTTGAGTATGAGACCCCAATATCTCAGCAGTATCTTCCACTTGAGCAGAACTCTCCCATGATTTGTCATGAGAATTTTGTGGAGGATGACATCTCTAGACTTATTAAGAAAAATGAATCATTTGGTAACGAGTTGAGAGATGTCATGGGAATATTACAATCAATTTCTGCCAGCCTGGGTATAAAAGTGAGAAAAGACATGAGTAGTTTTGAGGTTGAAAACAAAGCAAACATCAGGGAACCCACACTGTCTGTACAGCTGGAGTCCATTCTATCTCCCTCTTCTACTAACCACTTGCCCTCCAATCAAGAGTCTGATCATTCAAACATCAAAAAAACCAAAAAAATTGAAAAACCAAAAATTCACATAAAAATTGAAAATGAAAATGATTTAAAAAATTGGATTCCACCCTAAGGGAAGCACTTGATGATGAATTGATCTTTAAACTTCCCTTAATAAAGGCCATAGATCACTTCCCCGACCTCAAGAGATTTGTAAAGAGTAAATTGATGCCCAAGAGGTCGGGTAAGAAGAGAACAAGGACTGAAAGACACATAGTGTCTATGGCCACATCCTTAGTGATGGGGAGAAAGACCAAAAGCCGCAGAGTGAAGCGGTTGCCTAGGGTTGAGTGTGAAATCAAAGACACCATCTTCACCCATGCAAGAATCGATGATGACTCACCGATAAATATCCTCCCGACCTCTGTGTTTGACAAACTCAAACTCAGGCCAATCAGAAAGTCACGAGAGATCGTTCAGCTGGTTGATCGATCCATCAAACGGTCTAGAGGAAATATTTCAGTCATCGTTACTTTCCAAGGTGCTCTACTTCAGGTGGACTTCACGATCATTGACATCGAGCATCGAGGAGAGTTTACCCAGTCTCCGATTATTCTCGGGAAGTCGTTCTTAGCCTCAGCTAAGGAATCTATAGATTGCGAGACTCGGGAGATCGATTTCTCAGCATTGGGAGCACTCCGACCTCACCCATTCTTTGATACACTTTACTCTAAGGTGACCTGCATATCCGCTGACAGTCGTGACAATCGAGAGGTAGATGAGTCCCACCTCTCTGCTACACCGGAGAGACCGACTGCCCGGACGATCATTGGTTCTGAGACTCCCCACACCTCCACTTCATCAACTGCTTGCACCGCCACCAGGACAGCTTCTAAGGAGGACTCACAATCAGAAGTTATCATTAAGTCGGACATAACCTTTGTTGACTGCCTTGACCATTTTGATGATCTGATACAAGAGCCCAATAATGCCAAGCCGACTGAGACCACTAGCACCTTCCCGAGTCGTGTGCTGACCCTTCAGGAATATTACAATCTTTATGGTGACTCGTCTGATGAGGAACCCATAGTCAGCACCAAACCACGTCCCGGACCTTCAAAGGAAACAACCAAGATTAAATTGACTCCACATAAAAACACGGTTGCTCCCTCTTCTAGTCGCCTATTTAGTGAGAGGAAGTCGAGAATTGATTCCTCGAGGAGTTCCCCCGAACCTCTCAAGGTGCGTCTCTCTCATCTCCCACTCAATGATTCAGGTTCTAGAAAACCAACTAAGAAAGTTTCCTTCAACACACCGAAGAAGGAATTTTCTGAGGAGTCCTTATCTGGCCCGGACAGGGTAATTTATATGAGTGAGCTAAGTTCGGCTGTTCTCAAGCCTTATCTAAGCAAGCAGCCGTGTGTCGACCCTCGTTGGACGATCCCTACACCTCACTATTATTCATCTGAGGACGATTCTGACATCGACACATATGTATATTATCCACCTACTCGCGTCCGCAAGAAGGTTCGTCACAAACCTTCTTAATCCTTGTATATTCTCACTCTTTCTTGTATATACTTTTCTCCCTCCCTCCCCAGTGATTTGAATCACTCTCCCCGACTCATCTCATTTCATTTTAAGACTATACTTAGGATAATCAGATCCTAGGTATAGGGGGGAGAGTGACCCGCATCCACTCATTGTACATCGTACAGATCACATCGGTTCTCATACTCACTCATGTCCTATACTTAGACTGACCGGAGCCTAAGTATAGGGGGGACCGATGCCCGCCTTGTATATACTCGTCCATTTCCCCTCATCTCCTCGTTCGCCCCATTTTTTATTTTCTTCTACACTTAGGCCGCCAGAGCCTAAGTATAGGGTGGCAGAGCGACTTCTATACATTTTGTAATTTTAGCTCTCCTACGCTTAGCCCGAGCTATGTCTTTTTAGTCGCTTTTCGTGCTCTGAGGACATAGCACACGCTAAGTATAGGGGGGCGTGTATATATTACATATATACTTTACCCATAGCTCGTACTTTCACGTATTTTCGCGTATTTTTGTATATATTATGCAATAATTACGGGTGGGTAAAAATTTGAGAAAATTTTTTTGTAAAATACACTTGTATAAACTGACTCATAAAAGACTTGTATCATAGGAGGTATACGAAAAAAAATTTTGTATAATACTTGTATAAAAAATGTAAAATTCTTGTAAAACATACTTTTGTAAAATTTGTTGGATGTATACCGAAAAAAAATTTTGTATACTGTGTATATTATGTATAAACTAAAAACTTGTTGTAAATAATACAAATTGTTGTATACTTATACCCAAAAAAATTATGTTGAAAATAAGGCTTCTTATTTACTCTTACATATCATCTTTGCATTTAAAAAAAAGGGTCTTGCATTTTCACTCATCTTCATAGCATGACATCTGCATCTCATCTGCATATCTTGCATATGCAAGGTGGAAAGCTAGTGGGTTCTGAACTAAGTTATGAGTAGATGTTGAGGATGGGCTTGATTTGACCTTAATCCACCTAATTTCAAAGGAACCTTATAGGAACAGGAGTTAAGATTTCTCAGGTCAAGTGACTTAATTCTTTGAGTCCGCAAGTCTATGTTCACATGTCATCTTGATTAGTCTAAGTAGAATATCTCGCGCACACGCATGATTCTTTTAGACAGTGGCCTAACTTGGACAAGCACAATGCACGTAGCTCTTCATTGATGAGGTGGTAAGGAAGTAGAATCCTTTAGCTTGGAGTAGCACACGGGTGGAAACATCTGTCCTCCTCTAGGGAGGGTAGTGCATCTCAACCTAGTCTGGTGGTGTTGAAGTCTAAGGACGGGACGCTGTGGGTTGCAATAATGTTTCAAAAGAGGGATAGTCTACTGGCTCAAGAGGAAAAACTCCTGATGTACATGCTGCACCTTGTATATAGTTCCAAAAAAAAGAAGAGGAAAAAAAGAAAAAAAAAAAGAAAAATGCAAGAACTCCAAAAAAAAATAGACAGGCCCAAAAAAAATTGCCTGTTGGAGTATGTATACTAGCAAGAAGTCTGCAGCTGGATGAGTTGGCTACACTGGTCAGGCATCCCGGGATAGGTTAGCTACACTGGCTACCGTCCATTCTTTATTCTTTTCTCTACCCCCTCCTCTTGAGTTGGTCACACTTGAACTTAGAAGGGAATACCTCGCTCCTCGAGGAAAGAGTTGCTGGACCGGGTTATTGAGTTACCTTGTTAGAGGAGGCTGGTTTCGAGTCATTTCTGATGTGGAGAGCTATTTATCACTTACACAGTACAAGTAAGAATCATAGTCATCAGAAATTTGCGTTTGAGGATTTGTTCTGACCTGATTGTTAAGGCGTCTTGAATAGAAGACTTGTGGAACTTGAAGTCTGTTAGGTCTTAAGTTCAGATCCCAATAAGGTTCCGCCACACAATTAATCCAAAGGTCGAGTCAAGCTCCATTTTCAACTTTTGTTCATGACCTTGGTACGGAACCCAATCTCATTTCACTTCTGCATTTCATCTTAGTTGCTCGGGGACGAGCAAGGTTTAAGTATAGGGGGTTGATGAATCTGCGATTCATCACTCTAAAAGTTGAAAATAGAGCTTTGTTCCCAAGTAATTAGAGGCATATTTCTACTTATATTGTATAATTAGCATTCATGCATGCATTGATAACATATGTATTTTAGCATTCATATTTGCATTAAATAAGAAGCCAATTTCACTTGTAAATATTCACTTGTATATTAGATAAAATACCTTATTTGTATATATTTTATACTAACTTGAAATCCAATAAAATCAACTCCATAGTGTATATATTACTAACACTAATTAAAGAAAAATATCAAAAAAATTACTAACTTGTAAAACTAACCAATAAAACCCCAATCCAAGTTTGAAACCATGAAACTTAAAATGTGCATATCTCTCTCATACAGCCTCCGATTTAGGTCTACTCACTTTCAAAGTAATATACATTCCAAGACCTTCGAAACAAGACCAATTTCATTAAAATCGGAGCTCGTATGCAAAACTTGGGTTTTGAGCCCCTTTTGTACATTGTACATAATGACCGTTTTACCCCTGTATTTTATCTTTTTAATTTCTTCATTATTAAAAATACAAAAAAAATAGATTAAGTTGTAAATAATCTTTTCATATTTTCTCTATTTTTATTTTGATTTTTCTCTCTCTTAAAAATGACAAAAAAAAATACAAAAGATAAAATGCGGTATTTTATATCTATAAGGTACCACCCAAAAATACATTTTGTACAGATGATCTCCGTAGATTTTCGGCCCTTCACAAAAATTGTAGATCTCGTCGAGACGAGCAACTTTTGTGTTGACCACTTTTTGATTTAATCCCTTTTGTTATTTCTTTTTGATTTTCTTTACATTTAATCTTTGAATTTTCTGGGAGCGACATGTGGCCGCTCCTGTAGCCGCCACATGTCACCCCAATTTTTTATTTTCGGATTTATTTTTTTTACTATTTTTGGATTTATTATTATTACTATTTTACTATCATTATTTTAATCATTTTTAGTAGCCTACTATATTATATTATTAAATAGATTATTTTAATCCTCTTTTACCTCTTCTCCTTTCTTTTCCCCCACTCCAAGCCACATCTTCTCCACTTCCTCCACCATTTTCTCCACTCTCTCCATCTCTTCTCTAACTCCATCCATCCTCTTTATAATCTCCTCCACTACTCCATTCACAATCATCCGCCGTTTTCGAGAGAAGTGAGGTCGAGCCCCTTTAACCTTCAGGTGACAGCTGTAGGAGACGAGTCGAGCGACGACAACCTCAAGGCGAGATCCGCGGCTTCACCATTGCCGCGTCGCGAGATTCCAATCGGACTCTCTCACGCTTCGGAGACCGCCATCTCCTCGAGGCCACGACGGAAGCCGCACACCGCGGCTCCATTTTCGGCGAATCACAGGTAAGTATTCTCTTCTTTTCTTTGTCAAATTTTTTTATCTAACGTGTTTGCTTATTTTGTTTATCAAACATCACCACTATAAACATCACCAACACCACTTCTTTATTCAAATATTTCCTGTTTACAAAATATAAAAACAAAAAAAATTGCAAAAAAAAGATAAAAAAAATTCCAGGTTCATCTGCACGGAGTGGTGCTGCCTCTCTCCCTCAGCCGCCGTCGGTGGCCGCCTCCTCTGCCCCGACGACTTGGCCGTGTGTCGGCCACCTCCGTGCTCCCTCCTACACCACCAGCGAACCACGATCAGCATCGGCCAGCCCACCGGTGTCGGCCACAGCGCGTGCAGCCCCCTGAACGCCGCCGCTGGCGCGGCCGCCGTGCTCCCAGCAACACCCGCCGAACTCCGCGCCCCTCCACTTCGCGCGGCACGCCAGCGGCCAAAGCCATCCTTCCGCGCCGCCCCGCCTGCTGCCGCGTTCCACCACCGAGGAGCGCGCCGCTCCACACGCTCCAGGCCGCCGCCCGGCCGCACCACCGCCTCTCGCTGCACGCGAAGTCGGTGCCACCCCATCCTCCGCTCCGCGCGGGCCCACCGCCTCCCGTACAGGCGCCAGCCCCATCGTGATCGAGGCGCGTGCGTCAACCTCGCCAACCTCCCAACCGCGCCGCCCCGCTCGCGCGGCCGTGCGCGCCCCAGCCGCAGGTCCCGCCTCCCCGACGTCCGCCTGCTCGCAACCCCAGAAGCGCGCGCGTCGCGCTGCCCCACCTACGTCCGCCTGCAGCGCCACGCGCGACAGCGCCTCCGCGACACCGCCGGTCGCGCGCCTCCTCTCACGTGCGCCGCCGCCCTCGCAAGCCCTAGCCACCCATTCCTCCTGTGCGCCTTGCGGAAGAAGAATAAGAGAGGTCGATTTCCTTTTTCATTTTTTATTTTATTTTAGTTGTCTAAATTGCACGTTCATCCCAGCAAGTTTGTTATAATTGCAGAAGTGCCTTTGTGCACCTTTGAATTTGTTTATTTTGTTTCAGTAATTGCAAAGATAACCTTGACTTTGCGTGGTTATTTGGACTGTCATTTTGCATCATTTATTTTAATGAAAAATAGCATGTTGTAGCACAACTAATTCTTTATCTTTTGGCTGTTTATTTGTATTTTTGTGAGCCTTAGATGTTTTATTAAAAATCATAGACTGAAAATCAAAGATATTTTACATATTTTTACTCTGAAATTCGCACATAATCATTTATTGCTCCAAAAATTGTGAAAAAATTGTAGATGATGCTTCTAAGTGCTGTCCAAATTTCGTCCAATTAGGAGTTGTCTTGTGCCTAAAATAAATTCTAGAGCGATTTCTATAGTTGATTTTTAATTAATACCACAAATCATATTTTTGAGAAATTTCAACTCTCTTAGGTTCCATATTGAAATATCTATTTGAGATAAATCAATCTCTGGATAATTTAACTTCGTGGATTTATTAGGAATTAAATACCCGTAGTCGCTCTATTTTCAGAAAACTATTCATAAAAAAATCAAAAAGTGTCAGAAAATTCTAAAAAAATTAGTTTAGCTTCATTTCATCATATTTAACTTCCAGTGAATTTTTCATAAGTTTTGCATATCATTTGCATGGAGAATTGCTTAAAAACTCCAAAATAGTTTGCATTTTTCATTTGTGCATTTTAAATCCAAAAATCCAAAAAAAATACATTTGCATTCATCATTGGATTAGGTTTATAGGAAAAATATCATTTAGCCAATTTGGACTAATTTTACATCAAAGATTAATTTGGCTAAGTGATCATTTTCTTAATAACCTAATTATTGCATTTGGTATTTGTATCGCATAAAAAAATTACAAAAAAAAGTCCCACTTGGAAAACCGCAATCTAATCCATCTAATTTGATCCCGAGTTGTTCCTTTGCCTCCTTGAGTCGACCCTGGGGCTTGCCCAGGCTAAATAAACATAAAACCGCATCTTGTTTTCATTCGACGTTTAATCGATTTGTGCGGTTATTTTTGACCGATCGCGTATCTATCCGACTGCAACGCACTAGTCTATCAGACAACATAGAAAGGGTAGAACCGCGGCTCGTCACTTGACCTACCCCAGGATTGTATGTTTCTTTGAGAGTCGGCTTGAGCCGCTCTACTCTAGGCTCATCTGTTGGTCCTCTACTACCTCCACCTTCGGGATCTTCTTCAAATCCTCCTTGCCTTTATCCTCTTATCCTCAAGTCATTAAGCATATCTTAGAAAGCAACTTGCGCTAAGGCTTGATCCGTGAGCTGCTGCTAGATTTCCTGAATAGAGGCAAGGATCTGGGCATTCACTACATTATGATCCCATTGCCAACTCTGATATGACTGCGGTGGTGGTTGCGGTCCCTTCCCTTTTCCTCCAAGATCCATCTCTCTCTCTCCCTCTCTCTCTTTGATCATGAGTATGACTCTATCACAATTTCTGGCTCCAGATTGGGCTCTTACTCTACAAATGGAATAATTCCCCGATCAGTTTGTATGGAGGCACCAGATGTAACAAATCGATCTATGTTAAGGTCAATACAGAACTTCATTAAGGATGGCGATGTGTAAAGAGTGAAATCAATAGCCATCCAAAATATGGAATCGATGTTGGTGTCGGTAGGGTCACGACTAAGCCATCCATGTGTTACCATCTCGGAGATCAAGAGGAGGTTGAGAATGGAAGAATGATATGGAGGCCAAACAAGAATTAAAGGGATTGTAAAACAATAGAAGGGGGTCAAGTAAAGAATCAAAGAAAATTGCAAAAAGGCACACAATATGTAGGACTGATCTTTGGACCTTAATCTAATTTAAACAAACACAAAACAAGGATGGGTTCACCTTCTCAACACATGTGAAGCTGTAAAAGTTCGTCTATTTTTATCTTTCCAATTTTATTGTTATTTTCAGGCAATCTTATAACAAGTCCCTAAGTATGTTAACCCTATAGGAGTGTGTGTACTGCCAGGCAAATGCCTCGTACTTGTTCCACCTCCTTTGTAACCTGCGATCTACACACTTAAAGGTCCTTGAGCTCAATCTTGGATGGCTACACAACCAAAGAAATAGAAAGGAAGACAATAGGTGAAACCAATACTTTGGTCCTCGCTCGCAACGGAATCACCCGTGAGTGTGTATGGACCTATCAGACGCAAATCGATGAGACAGATACACCCGTGAGGGCGTGTCCTAAGATCAGTACTTCAGACCAAGTCGAATGCTCCATACAAGGTGGGAACACCGTGCTCGACTGGGCCCTACTCAATCATGTACGATAGAAGCGTCAATACTTTTCCAACCCATGTGATAATCAAGGCCCCACAGATCGGGATTCGAGCACTTATCCTTAGCGAGTCACACCTCACTCGGTCTGGAGTGTACCTGAAAATAATGTGGGCTTTACAAACCCTAAACAATGAATGGTTTGTTACGAATTTTAATTAAGGTCAAGTTTATTTAGCAGCCCCTTTTTTAATTTTTGTATTTTCATTTTTTTGAATATTTTTCAGAGCAAGCTGCCCAACAATTTGTTTTGTATTTTTTCTTTTATGTCCTAAGTGATATAAACATGAGGGGAGGGAGAGGACAGAAAAGCTGTGCAAGTCATCACTAAGTTAGAAATTTTACCTTAGTGATTAATGATACAAGCAAAGACAGAATTACTTACAGTGCTTCCCAGCTCTCTACATGCATGATGCAAGGTAGAATTGAAATATTTACACTATATGACAGTATGCATAAGAGAGAAAACATCCTAAACTGTAGTTACAATTATCGAGAAGAACCATATGCCAATCACTCAAAAATGAGTCCTAATGTCCGGTCTTGGAGACCTCTCAGTGCCCTCCACAACAGGTCCTGCAAGTGTTGTATGAGGTCTCTCATGACTCGTGGCTCCAAGTTTAAGAAATTTGCAATTATTTTTTGACTAAGTCCAAGCGAGATCGACTATAGGTGCATGCAATCTTATTAGGACTTTGGACCTAGCTACGGAGTCTAGCAACCTACTATCTAAGGGCTCACTCACTAAATATAAATATAAACAAAGGCAGAAAGCTCAAATCATGGGTAACAAAATAAACAAAGGCGATAAAAAATGAAAAATCCGGTTGGAGGCCTCCAGGTGAACAGACACTCGGGCACTGGACCTCGCGTAGTGGAGAGAGTAGTGTCCAAATTAATTACAAATTATCTTGCAAAAACTAAAACTCTCACTAAAAAAGAAAATGCTATAATAAAAACTGCTCTTCTCCTCTTTCCATGTTCTTATCTCCTACTCTCTCCTGGTCAACTCACAAAGAGAATGTTGACCTTTGCTCGCCTCGAGTGCACCACCTCCTAAGAGATAGTCCTCGTCAAGCGGTCCCTCGCAAGAAAGATTAATAAGAAATTTTGATTAGAACAATCAAATAATTATCAAAGATTAAATAGTAGAAAAAACAAATATAAATAAATAATGGATAGCTATATATACAAAAATGTGCTACAATATGTTGCTCCCCAATAACAGCGCAATTTGAAATATACTAAGCAATCATAGATGGTCTAGACCTCTCATAAGGTGAGATATCCAATCGATGCATTGACCTCTCACGAAACCCAATCTAGTTCAACAATCAACCCACAATAATAAATCAAGCAAGGAAAAATACAATGTGTATCAAAATTTATTGTAAACACAACAAAAATGGTCCTATAGTGACAAGAAGAGTAGGGTATTGAACACATGGAACATACGATGCAACACTAAATATTATTTATAAAAAAATAATATAGATATAGGTGTATATATAACTATGCATAATATTTATCAAATAATGTGGTATTTAATTAATTAATTCTTTGTTTTTGTTTTACATTTTTGTATTTTGTTTTTAATTTTCCATTTTTATATTTTCTTTTTATATATTTTTATATTTTTATATTTCTTTTCTTTTTTATAAAAACAATATAGCTATATAAGAGTATATATACAAATATGCTAATATAGATATACATATTAATAAAATACTCAAAATAAAAGAAATAAAATCTTTTTGGGTTTTAAATAATTGTTTACTATTTTGTGATTTTTTAAGTATTTTTGCTAATAGTTATATATATTTTTAAAGTTGAAAATACCATAAAACTGGGATAAAATAATGGGTTGAAATCAAAACATAGATGAAAACTATCAAATAGTATCAAAATTTCTCCAACTTAATTTTAATGTAAAGATAATAATACTGAGAAAATTACAAAACATAAAGTAATATTTTTTGGAATTTTTGGGAATTTTGTGGATTTTTATGAAGATTTTGGGGATTTGCATTTTTAAAGAGTTTTCTTTTTCTATTTTCGTGATTTTTGGTCTGAATGTGAAAACTACTTAAATAAACATAATATAATTTTTAGAAAACTACTTAAATAACATAATATAATTTTTGGTCTGAATGTGAAAACTACTTAAATAACATAATATGATTTTATATTTTTTTGGCTTTTTAAGCCAAACAAGGACTAACCATGCATAAATGATTTTTAGAAAATAGGAGAGCATAAAATGCAAAGTTAAAATTCTAGAGTGAACAAGAATGCATCTAGGAATCTACTCCTATTTTTGGCAATTTTTAGGGCATGACAACTATTTTGAATAAATAGATAACAAAGCACAAAAATAATTGGTCTAGCAAGGGTATAATTGCAAATATAAATAAAGATGAAGTTTCCAATGCAATTTTACCCAAACTTTAACACTGATATTTAAACTTATATATTAATCGACAATTTAAAGAACCATCAAGGTTTACATGTAATTTTACAAGATAAAATGTGTGCATGCACGTGACTCTAGCGAGGACTAAATAACAATATACAGAAAGTTCAAGGGGCTACATGTGATTATTCCACTAATTAACTAAATAAAATGTTTACAGGATTGCCTAGCAATTACAAAAAGAATGGAGGGAGGTTATGGAATTTAGCCACTTAAGCACCAGGATCTAGCTGTATCGGGCTCGCCACGTGGCTGATCGTGCAACTCTCTTCACGTACTCCTTCATAGGAAATCAACGGTCCAGATTATATCTGCACTATTGTTCTTGATCGAATGACATGGAGGGGCACTGGAAGGACTCACAAGAATGGCATGTCGGCGAACTTCGATTCGTTGTCTCTCCGAGCTCCGGCGGTCTTTCTCTCTCCGACGAGCCCAGCAGGTAGCTGGGCTTCCTCCACGTGCGGTTGTAGGGTCCAAGCGAGGCAGTGGGGCTTGTAATTCTCCGACGAGGATAAGGCACCTGGAGTTGTGCTAGGTAGGGCTTCACATTGCTCCGCACTGCCTAAGGCCTACAAATTGGCACCAAAAGACTCATGGATGTGATATCTCCTCGACCAAGGATTTGCTCGAAATGATCAGGGAAATGGAGTGGAGGGGGAGCTCCGACGATGGGTGGCGAAGGGAGCTAAAATTCCCAGATCCACGATGGATCTAGGTTGGATCGATTGGGTATCCGGTGTAAAAGGCGAAGGGGAGCGAAATGGCATGGAAGTTGGGACAGATTAGTGTTTGGATCACGATGAATTAGACCTGGAGCTTTGTAAAGGGTCGTAAATTCAACCCTTTAATAGTGCAGAATTAACACTCAAATTTCATTGCATTTGGGTTGAATAGGATCCATCAAAAACCTGCTCTGGGTAATCCCTAAATGAAATGCAAGCGATCGAAATTTTTTTATTTGGGCAAGCCCAAGGTCGAAATCAGGGACACGAGCCTCGTAAGCACATAGTTATAATCCTAATGTTCAGAAAAAGCAATGAATTAATAACTCAGAGGTCAACACACAAAAAGACCAACAATGCAGACACATGAAGTCATTTTTTAGTTTTTATCATGTAGTGAGATGCAAGTAAAGATAAATGCAAGTATGCCCTATCTAAACGACACTTGAGCCAAGAAAATGTAATTATCTTTATGATCCAATAACGAAACAAATTACATTTATGAATTAATACAAGGCATGAGAAATCATTACATAAAAGACACTACAGTACTAAAATTAATCACCAAAAACTAAAGTACCAAATTAGAGAGAAAGTTATGCCATCAGAAAGACAATGAAACAAGCCTCGAAACGAGATCGAAATCAACAAAATGGATATTGCATGCTCAAAAAATTCAGAAAAGAGTCCAAGGGCATAAACACAAAGAAAACATGAAAATAAATAGATAAAATACTATAAATAGGTCCCTGGAAGGTCTTAAATGTAAATACAAAAAGTTGTGAGGCCTTCCCTTGAATTTAGCCGTGTATGCGGGGGATAAATTGCAATCATTGAAACCCTGAGTGGGTCAGTTGCAATTAGCCCCAGGCACGCATGCTCTTCACGTAATATGAGGACCTATTTGCAAATTGGTGAATCTAGCGGGTCCCCCTGCAAATTGCCTAGCCTTCACGTGACCAAAGCACGTAGGGCTAGGCTCGGATGAAGCGCAGGCTCGTGGCGAGGTTCGGGGTGAGGCTCGGGACTCATGGCATGAACTGACACTTAGTCCTTGGGTCGGACCACCCGAATCTCCGAGCTTTGGGATGTCGATGAGGCTGGATAGGGATCGTTGGATGAGCACATGGAGGGTACCATCCGACGGCACATGTACGTTCTGGGGGCTCATCCTCCTCCCGGGCCGGTGGTGCATTTAGGACTCCGGTGAAATTGTAGAACCTCCACCACTCCCCTTTGGGCTAGATAAAGCTCCTTGGAAGCGGCTAGAAAGTTGGAGGCCAGCATTATAGCTCAAGGAAGCCGTCGGACTACATGGAAGAGGGTATCGACGCTCGTATGCCGGAGACGGAGCTCGCGAATGTAGCTCCGATAGAGCTCCAGTCAATGAAGGATGGTACCTGCAGTGGTTAATAACAATAATCGAAGCATGCAGGTATGATGGGATATGCATGAGATCGATTGGATAGAAGGCCGGATGGGGCGAAGATGGTGGCAGTCTGATGTTATTCCCCGATGAGCTTGGAGAAGAAATGGGTGAGGCGGCGGAAGGTTGTGGAGGACCAAGAGGTTGGGTGGAGGTGTACACGAGGATGGTGGAAATGAGGCGGAGTAATTAAGGTGGTCAATGGAGGGTGATAATGCATGGAATCGCCTAATTAATTCAAAGAAATGAGGGGGGAAAGCAATGAAAGATTAAGGAGACTTACCTGGAGAAGTGGGCGACTAAGGCGGCTTGGGCTGAGCACCGGTGGTGCTCCAGTCATCGTTGGACTCCCCAGCCTTGGGGAGCAGCTTACCGGCATTATCGAGCTGTGGGCAAGGCCTACCATGGCCAGGGTTCGTCGACGGGGGCAACGGCGGTCGTCGCATTGTCGATCCGACCTCCCCCTATCACGGGGAGGCGGAGAGATGCAAGGTCGTAGCCCGCGTAAAAGTAGACCGACGTGAAGATGGACGACGATGGTGTCTTTGAAGGTGAAAGCTTCGGAGATTTGGTGGTGTACGACGTGGATTGAGAGGGGAGTATGGAGAGAGAGAAGGGGATGTGGTGAGATATGTGGTCTACAAGGGTCGAGGATGAGTGGTCTAGGGCTGAGTTTGGTTAACGAGTGGAGAAGATGGTTGTTGTGTCCAGGGAAAAAGAAAGGGGGAATCGGGGTTGCTTGGTGGAGAACGTGGGGGAGAGGCCCGAGAGGGTGTGTGAGAGGTAGAAGATGAGGTCTCAACCATTGTATCTCACGATCCAATGACTGAGAGGAGGGCGTGAGTGAGCGGCCTTGATTAGATCGATCAGGCCGTATCAATGGTAGTCGGAGAAGCGCTTGAGGCCTTTGAATCTAATGATTCAAAGGCTGAGGTACAAGCGTGCGCGAATGCTCCAGATGTGATATGTAGGTGGATTGAAGGGAGGTAGATGAATTTGTAGTAGGCAGCGGGGATTGAAGCTCAAGAAGGTGATCAGACAGTGGAAAGTGGAGGGTGCGCGGTGGAAGGGGAAGCGGGCCACGTAGCTCAACCAGAAGGAGCCACGTGGCCCAACCAGGTTATTCAGACGTATAAGTCAAAAAAGAAAGTGAAGGAGGCCGAATTTGGAAAAACTCAAAACATGAAAGTTGTAGACTCGATGAGATCTACAAGTTCCATGTTGACCAAAAACGAACAAGAGGTCAAACAAAAGGAGAAATAAATTTGTGATCATTTTTAAAGGTGTAAAAACATTACGATTTTTTTCTTTTGTCATTTTTTATAATTTTAATTTATTCTAACTCAAATATATACAATGATTAATCTGGTTTTTATTGACACCAATTTAAGCTAGGGTGTTAATATGGGATAATTAACGTGATGAGACCGAGGTTCATCACTTTGGATCCAGGAATTGGGGGGTTTTCAATTTGAGGGCTAATCACTCGGTTAAACTATGAATTAAAGGTGTGAGACTAAAAGTAAACTACACAGTTACCGAAGAATGTAGAAAAAAGGGCTTGACTAACCTGAGAATCCAGGAACATAACCAATCGGTGGCGCTCCAGCGGTGGGGTGGATTCAACTCCTCCTTGCTTCTCCTCGCTGCAAACCATGAGTTCTACCTTGTTGTAACCATGGAGAATCCCATAGGAGTGGTCTGAGGGGCAAAGCTTGAAGAAGAAGGATAAAAAAGCAAAATATGGCAAGGCAGGAATATTTATAGGTGAAATTTCGAGGGTTTTCGAAAAGCGATGACGTGAGTGAGATCGATCGGTGGTAGGTGGAGATACGAGGATGGGCATGGATCTAGGATGAAGGGGCTATTAGGAAGGTGGTGGTCTCGAGGGTAATGAGTGAAGGAGGAGGTGTGGAGAAAATGGTGAAGAGGAGGCCTCGTGAAGCTCTAACATGAGTCAAAGGGTAGGCCAGATTGTTGACCGAGGTCAACAAAAAGTCACGCATGGTTGTTCCACGTGGACCAACCAAGAAATTCCAAGGTAAAATGCCTTGGAAAATAGGTAATATTTGATTTTATTATTTTTAGGTAATAAAATAAAAATGTTTCTAATTTTCTGTAGTATTTTATGTGCATTTTTATTTATTTTTTTAGAGGTGTCTATTTACAAGTTACTTTTTAGGGTTTATATAAAGGTATATTTACTTATGTTTTAGGTATTTTATTTTTATTTTGTATTTTTTATGTTATTATTTTTTTTATTTTATAAATTATAAATTATTTTTATATACTTAAATATATTTTTATGGTGCAGTACATACATGTAAATAAATTGGTGTTTTGCTTGTGTAAGTATAGTTATTGGTATTTCATCTATGTACTTTATACACTTATTTTATTTTAATTCTTTTTTATTGTTTTATTATAGTTTTATAAGTAAATATAATATAAATAATATTTACAAAATTATAAAATTATAAAATTATAAAAAATAATAATAAATGAATAAAATGATTATTTTAATCGGGTATATTGTATAATAGGGGTCCAAAACCTAACTTTCACATCTTAGCTCCAAAAAATATGAAACCACCTTCATTAAATAGATTATTAAAATTTATATATAATTAAAGGTGATTTTGATATATTTCATTTTTAATTTGAGAGATATGGGTATGAGAAGTTGGGATTTTGGAATTTTATTTTGTGTTGAAATTGTAAACTGTAAATTATTTTTATGTGAAATAAATTTTAGATTTTCCAATATATTTTTAGCTACAATTTTCATGTAACAAGTTTCATTATTTGAGATGTAAATAATAAATAATAAAATAGGTCCCAAAAATTAATTATTGGCCTATTTTGTAGAGTGATTCGTTCTGCATTTCTACGCAATTATCCGCCCTATCTCCTCCTACTTTATTCCTAGTAGACTAAGTCATCATGGTGACTAAGTCTTGGGGGCTACGGTCACTTCTGTGTCCTTGATACTTCGCTCTTTTTCTTTTCTTTCTTTTATTTTTTTTATTTTGTCAATAAATACTATAAACATGCAGTATTTTATACAGTATTTGGAACAAATTACTGAATGTTTATTTTTGATAAATTAATAATATATACATGCATTAAGCTAGGGCTTAAAGGGTAAAATGAAAAAATAAAGGTGATGAAAAGGAGGTTCATCACTACCATGCAGTGGGAGTGGTAAGTCGTTACTAATCCTGCTATGGAGAACAACACTGGAATACAGTGGAGAACACTTTCAAGTATCTAAGACGCACGCAAGATTACATCTTGGTCTAAAGTCTTGGGATACATAGATTCAAACTTCTAGTCAGATATTGATGATCAAAAGTCAACATCAGGGTTTATGTTCCTGTTGAAGGGTGGTGTTGTGAGCTAGAGAAGCAAGAAGCAGGATGCTGCAACAAACTCAACAACAGAAGTCGAATACATTTTTGCATCGTATACTGCAAAGGTGGTGGTATAGTTGTGCAAGTTCATCCTGGAACTTGGCATAGTTTCCTCGGATACTCTCATCTCGTTACTCTGCGATAACACGTGAGCCATTACTCAGGCGAAGGAACCGAAATGGCACGAAAAGAGCAAGCACGTGGAAAGGAAATACCACATCATTCGGGAGATTCAAAAGCGTGGTGACATTATCATCACCAAGGTGACCTCTGCCGACAACGTTGTTGATCCTCTTACCAAAACTTTGACACAGAAGGTTTTCGATCAGCATGTAATGAGTATGGGTTTAAGGATTGTACCTGAATGGTTTTGAGAGCTAGTGGGAGATTATTAGCCATGTGAGTCCGAGGCAAACCATTCTTACAATAAATGGTATTGTAATATTTGATTTTATCAATAAAAGTTATTGATTCTTTCACTCCCTATATGGGATTAAATAAATGAATGCAGTAAAAGGTCCCTGTTTATAATTAGGGATATGTACCATGGCCATCTTAATGATCATATAGATGTTGATTCAATAATTGAATCATAGAGGCTAGTGCTTGGATGAATATCTAAGGAGTTAGATTGAGGACTCATCAAGCACCGTCAAATGATTATAAGAGTTGATCTCCAACCTGAGTAGGAGATGGCAATACTTTCTCATTAGGTTGATATATGAACAACCTCGTGATGCATGTCCTCTGTATGAGAATAGAGATCCGGAGGTGTCAAATTAATTAGGTCAAAGAGTTGATTTAACGAGATCGAGATAACCAAAGTCCTATGTCCTATACTGTCATGATATAGGCACACATCCTCTAACCGGAGACAAATGTGTTGCTATATGTTTAAGTGTGTACATTTGGTAGACCAATAGGTTGATGACCTAACCAAGGTCTATATATCGACGATCTGGGGAACATATGAGGGCATATGAGTAAATACGATCTCTCGAAGGGATCATACAGGTTCACTTGTGAACCGGAAGACAAGATCACTCTCATGAGGTATTGGGACCGATCGAATTCCATGCATGGTTGTCATGCTTTGGAAGCATGACAAGAATTTGTAGGTATGATATATGCTTTTGGAAAGCATATGATCGATACCGACTCCCAATGACAAAGATTGAAAAACATGATGATGAAACCCTAATGGTGATAGCATAAAATTGATCTATGTCTTCGAGTTTATCATAAGTCTTCCAATATGCAGGATGTATAGCTAATAGGAATACCTGAGGATGATGTGATCATAAATGATTGTATAACCATGACTCTTCCATTCTGAGGGAGTGAAGAAACATGTCTGGATTTTAGTGACTCCTTTCAGTAGAGAAGTAATATGATCTTGGTTCAAGTGTTGGACATTGATCCGAATGAGATTCAGATGCGATAAGGAGATTAGATTTGTGTCCTTGATTTAATCAAGCATCTATGAGAGGTCCACGGGATCTGGAATTGAGATGTGATCTCAATATCCAAGTCACTGTACGTGGAACATACAATCTCCATTTCCTTATCTCCAAGTATCTACGGAGAAGGTGCATTATCTTGAAAGAGTTCACGAATAATTCTGTTGTCGAATTATATCTACACATTGAGAAATGGACAATTAAATGGGATTTAATTATCATGAATAATGTGAATTTGATTCATATTATTTGAATGCATGAGAATGGCAATCCAATATAATAAATGTGATTTAACTACTATGGATATGAATAATGTGGATATCACTATCCAATTATGCATAATATATTATAAATGTGATTTATTATGTATTAGAGAGAACATTATGATTTATATTTGTTGATTAATTATTGATGTGAATTGGATTCACATTGGATAATTAATTGAAAATGTGAATTACATTTTATTTTGGATTGTCAATTTGATTCACATTTTTCTAATGGCAAGACTGTCATTTTCAAAAAATAATTATGAGTTATTTTTGTAGAATAATTTACTACAAGTGTTGTTATAAATCATGGAAATTTCCAAGGAATAACGCAATCTCATGAGATTTCATGAGATTTCACCCTTCCATGTTGGAAGGGTGGACGACCACTCAATCCTAATAGGAAAGTGTGGTCGTCCACTCTATTATATGGAAGACTGTAATCTCCATTCTATTATCTCCATATTTGATTGATTTAATTTTAGAATTAATTTATGTTAATTTATATATATTATATTAATTTTTGTTGTTTTCTTACAACAAAATATTGGCCATGAAAAGAAGAACAAATCAATTCCATCCATTGATTTTGTTTAGTCCATGGATTGTGATCCACAGACTCCCAAATACTATATAAGAAGAGGTACCCCTTGCTCTTCAGGTTACAACATCTATTGGCAATAACAAGCTCTCTCTCTCTCTCTTTAGGTGGTTGTCCATCCAAACCCTAGAGAAAAGACCACCGCTGTCGTCGGATTATCGTTGTGTCATCGCTTCAGCTGTCTGAGGTTCTCCATATTCTTTGGTACACTTCGCTCATAAAGAAGATGTTCGATCTCGTGTAACGAGATCAGGAGTCCCTTTTTTTGAATCAACTACTTTGATTGTGAGAAGCATGTGACGCCTCTTCGTGCTCGCAAGCGTCTCCTCTGACAGATCGGACTTGAGACAAGAGGTCTCTTTTCTTAAAGGCTCGAGTACAACCATGCTCAAGAGGTATTCCTTTATCTATTATGTGGTTTTTATGAAATGATCCGAGAAGCATTCTTGGATCATGAGGTTTCATCCCATGAAAATTTTTTAAATTCCGCTGCACCGAACGACTAGTGCGACTAGTCGCTCTTGGTCGTTTAAGATGCGATCCTCACGCTTCCGTGATGCGCTTGAGGATTCTTCTGTATCCTTCACTTTATTCCTTAAGACGTTATATTATAGGCCCTTTTATACTCAGTACGAGTATATCTTTTCTTCTCTCTTGGATCTTTGAGGATATAGCTCAAGCTAAGTATAGTGGGGGTTGAATATACAGTGTATATACTTTAGCCAAAACTCTTACTTTCGTATTTTCAATAAGTATGGCTAAAATACAATTAACTAAGTGTTAATAATATACTTGTATAAAATTCATTAAAATTTCTTAAATATACCGATTAATAAATTGGGTAAAAATGTTTTACAAATATTTGAAAATTGGTTTCAATTTTTTTAAAAATCATTTGAAAACTATTTGGAAACCATTTTATAAAATATTTTCAACCTTTTGTAAAAATTTTTTGTTTGTAAAAATTTCTCTTCTTTGTTTGAAGTAAAATATTTTGAAAATCTATTTGCAAATGGTTTGAAAAATGGTTGCAAAAATAGTTTGAAAAATCTATACATGTTGTTTGAAAAACCCTTGCAAAATGGTTTTCAAATTTTGTAAAATATTTGTAAAAATTATGTGTTAAATTAGTTTGCAAAGTAAGGCTTTTAAATGCTTGCAAAAAAATTCCAAATTATTTTGAGAACTACATATAGAATTTAAATAAATAAATTTATTTAAAGTTATAAAAAACCTTGATATTAACAAACCTGTAACTTCTTGGATCCCAACAATTGTAAATACCAAGAAGCACTCCCATGTAAATATATGCACATATTTCTTTACCAAAACTCTTGCTTTTGAACAATCCCTAAAAATTTGCAAAATTAACATCCCAAAAATATTTGCAAAAAACATTTCAAAAATTGCATAAAAATTTGCAAAACTTTTTCAAAAATCCATAAAACTACAAAACCAGAAAATTGCATCACAAAAATACGTTCCTTGCATTGTACATAGCATTTGCATTTTTTGGATTGAGATTGGTGATTGAACTAGTCTAAGCGAAATATGAAGATTGGATCTTGGTTCGACCTTAATCTACTCAATCACGAGAACCCTATAGGAACTGGAATTGAGATACTTTAGGTTTGCTAGGCTTAATTCTCTAAGACCACGAGAATTGGTTCAATGTCATCTTGACTGCCTATGTATAATATTTTCAGAGCACACACACGACTCTTGTTGATAATGACCTAGCTTGCACACATGCAGCTTACACTTTGCTCACCTCAGTAGAAGTGGTAGAGGGCTATATTTTTTGGCATGAGATACAAGCCAATGGAAGCATCGGAAGTCACATATTTGTGGCCATTGTACCCCAACCCGATCCAGTGACGACGAGGCCTAAAGACATAAGTTGTGGGTTGCAATAAATCTTTAAAAGAGGGATAGTCTACTAGCTCAAGGGGAAAATTTCCATATGTAAATGTTGTTGTATATAGTATTCAAAAAAATGCAAAATAAAAAACTGCAAAAAAATAGACATGTCTTAATGAAAATAAAATGCCTACCGGAGTATGTATATCATATAGTTAAATAAGCAAGCCTGAGCTTCAAAGTCATATGAATGTGAGCTTATAATCGGATGACTTGGCTACACTCGTCAAGCATCCTAGGTAGGTAGCTACACTGGCTATCATCCATTCTTCTCTCCACCCCCTCGTCCTGAGCTAGTTGCACTTGAACTTAGAAGGAAATACCCCTCTTCTTGAGGAAAGAGTTGTTGGATTGGGGAATTAGGGTCACCATGGTTGAGAACACTGACTTTTACGTCTTCAGCCAGAATAGATACATATCACACACCCTATCCAAGATAGATTCATAGTCATAAGGGTTTGATTATGAGTTGACTTATTCTAACCTGGCTACTGAGGAGACTTATCACAGTTTCAAAGATCTTAGAGACTATTGTGTTTGAAATCTGATTCCCAATAAGGTTTCGACCAAACCTAACTTCCAAGGGTTCGATTGAGCTCCAAACTTTGATTTTGTGAAGACAAGTTTGAGAATTAAAATCAATCCACTTTATCTTCTTTTTTTCTTAATTTTATTTTCTACACTTGTGCCATAAGTGTTTGCTAGGGACTAGCAAAGGCAAGTATAAGGGGGCTGATAAATCTCATTTCATCACATTTATTCTTTCATTTTTGCCTTTAAACCCTTAATAAATGCATGAAAATATCATTATTTTGCATAATTTAACATTCAATATTTATTGTATAAATATTGTATAAAATCTTGTTTAAATCCCAAATAAAAGAATAAAGAAAATAAAAGGAAATAAAATGCCAAAGGTATTTTATGACCCTAAACCCCAAGACCTAGGCATCATATCATAGGTCGACAAGGAATAAAGTAGGGGAAATAAGGGTCAAAAACATGATAAAAACCCTAATATTTATTCTTCAATAATGTATATTCGGGACCTATTTTATTTTGTATCATTTACACATCAAACAAGGAAACTTTGTCATGAAAATTGTAGATAAAAATATAAAGAAAAATACAAAATTGATTTCACGCAAAAATAGTACATATTCAACTTTCTACACATTGAATAAAAACCCAAAACCCAAACTTCATAGACTTGTATCTCCTTCATATGAACTCAAAATGCACAAAAATCAAATTTAATTGTATATAAATTTTAATTAGTTATTTAATGAAGGTGGTTTTATTTAGTTTGGAGTTAATATGTAAAATTTAGGTTTTGGACCCCTATTGTACTAACATGAATAAAATATTCATTTTATTTATTCTTTATCTTTTTAATATTTATATTTTGGAATTTTATAAATATTATTTATATTATATGTACATATTTATAATACAATAAAAATATAAATAAAATAATAAAATAAAAATAACATACTAAAATACATAGATGAATATAATATACATATACCTATATGATAAATACATCTATTTATTTAAGTACATAAATAGCATCACAAAAATACAACAAAAATATATTTGTATATATTTAAATAAGTTATAAATATACAAATTAAGAGTATAAAATAATAAAATTTAGAATACCAAAATAAAAATGAAAAACATATATATAGGAAAATATACCTATAATAATACATATAAATAATAACTCATAATAAATAACTCCCTAAAAATAAATAAAAATTAGATTTAAATACTATAGAAAATAATAAATATTTTTTATTTTACAACATTTATTTAATTAATTCTGTTATTATTTATTTTTTTCGAATTTGTGATGTCCTCTAACGATCTACATGGACCAATGGAGGGCTTCTTTCGTTGACCTCTCGTCAACTGCGCCCTTTGGTGCTTCTGACCATGTCAGGAGTCTGATCCTCGATTTTGCTCCCTTTTTCCTGAGAATCTCTTCGCTTTTTTTCCGTCGATTATTCTCCCCAAATTCAACACCTATCAACTCTAATCCACGCCTAAGCCCTAGATCCTTTGTATAGAGTTCGGATTCATCCCAGACCCTCGGTTAATAAGCCTCCTCCATTTTGTCTATAAATAAAACATCCTTATTACTTCCTCGATTTGATCCCTTTTCGAGTCCTTAATCTCAATCTTGTACGTGAGAGTGTTCCCAGTGATAGCGATACCCCCGAGGTTTTGAAGCGAAGCAAGGAGGAGGAGAGAAGGTCCAAGGCGTCGCTCCGGTGAGGCCTCTACCCCTTGTCCGTCGGTACAAGTTGTGATTTTTCCTTTCATTTCTAGGTAGATTTAGTCTTAGTTTTACATTCTTGCTTTTCCTTTCATCTTTAGATTCGTAGATTAGCTTAAAATTAAAAATCAAAGATTGTCGGAGCTCTCTGCTCCGGTCGTGTTTCATCGTGACCTCGTCGAGTTCCGACCCTCCTTCCATGCTCATTTCCTACCTCTTCTCCTACTATGTTTTTTCCCCACTTCGAACCAACCAAGACCCCATGGATCAGCAAATCAGAGCTCCTCCACTGCCTCTCACCGGAGCTCCTCCTTCTCCCCTAGAGGGTCGATTCTAGAGATGAAGGAGGTTCCTAGGCACCCGACTTTTGGATGAGCTACAAGCCCCTCCCCAGCGGGGCCCGAACCTTCTGGTTGGTGCCATTCGACATGGAGGACCCCTAGAAAGATGTCGGACCCCCTGGCATGAAGGAAGAAGGTCGGAGCGAGGAGATACGCACGATCGAAGGGATGTCAGGGAAGTGTTCTTCCATGTTCTTCCTCCAACCCGCAATGTCCTCGGATCTCACGTGCATCCTAGATCTAATATGGGCCATTAAAGATAACCGAAACATTGCCTCACCTCCACTGTCAAATGTCCTAAAGTGCGCCGACGTGGCGTACTTCTAGCCATTAGATACCACATCTTCGGGAGTAAATTTCAACGATGCCCCTACCTTTTCATACATTTTTATTTAGTATTTAAATTTAAGTATGAAGTGTAAATAATTTGGGTTGTTTTGTGTGATCCCCCTTACATGTTTGTGTAATTGCATCGATGTATGTGCCAACTTATGTCATGTTGCTCCCCACGTGAGGTGGATATTTTGCAAAAAGTACCCTACAATTCTTTTATTTTTATTTAATACAGAAATTTTGTATAATTAGTGTCGATTTTTATGGAGAAATTGTACAAAGGAACTTTCACTTTTTGTAATTTACATTTAAGCCCCTACCTGATGCTTTTAATTTAAATATATGTGGATAAATTTCACAATGGCCCTTGGAAATTTGTCTTAGGATTCTATCATGCATGAACACTTTTTAATATTTGCAAAAATGTCCCTGTTAGTATTTAATTTTTGTGTGTGTCCTTTAATTTTTATAAATATCATGTGTGCTCCAAAAAATATGCAAAAATATGACAATGTTACATGAATGCATGTTCTTGCACGCCACATTGGTGTTTTGCATTTTAAGCACTTTTCATATTTATTAAAAATCAAAAAGTTTTGCTCTTGTTTGCTTTAAAACCCCATAAAAATTACAAAATCATTTTGAAAAAATCCAAAAAAATATATGTTGTTTATTATAGCATTATATGGCTTCAGACCAAAAATCCCTAAAATAGAAAAGAAAATGATAAAAATTTAAAAAGCTCCAAAATACTTATAAAAATAATAAAAATTCATCAATAACCCCAAAAATATTTGTTTTTGTTTGATAATTTTCTTTATATATTATTATATGTAAAAATTATTTTTGATAATTTTTTACTTCATTTACTATTTTTACATCTCAAGATAATTTGACTTATTTATCGAATCCCTATTTAGGGATATTTTAACTTTAAAAATACCTAAAAATTAGAAAAATTACTTGAGAAATAAAAAACTAGAAAAATATGAAAACATAAAAAAATAGTTTTATGTGTAAATTTTAATTATCTTTATCTATATTTATAATTATAATACCGTATATAGTATGATATACCTGTACATATCCATATATAGCTCATATTACTATTATCATTATAGATTCTTATAAATATTTTAAATATAAACTTATCTATACATAAATATATATACCATATAAAATGGGCTCTAATTATTAATATTTTTTTGAATTGTCTATTTATTATATAATATATAACTATATCTTATATTTATTTATATACCCACATATATATATATATGTGTGTGTGTGTGTGTGTTATCATAAAATATTTGAATTAAAAAGGAATTAAAAATAAAAAATAATTACTTAAAATTTGAAAATACAAAAATTATATAAAAGGAAAATCAAATAAAAATTTAAAACCCAAAAAACCCACATAAAAAAGACATTTATGTACATAACTCTTCTTGATTAGCAATAATCATTAGGTTATCTTGTTTGCTCTCAGTGATTCGACTTCTACATGCTTACATACTATGCATCTTATTTTTAGAGTATAATAAATTGTGCTCCACATTTTTGTTATTCATTGATTCATTATTTGTTGTGGGTACTTGTTGTTTGACTTGGCTTTCGTGAACGGTCACCTCAGCAATGTTCTAAGGATATTTTAGACCTTCACAAAAGTCTTTTCAATAATGTTGTAGTCCCTTAGATTTTAAATCAATGGCTTTGAGTAAGTCCTAATTCAATAAGTATTATATCCTTTTTATCTTCTATTAATGTTAACTAATTGACAGTAAATAAGGAACAACTTAGCTTAACTAAAACTGGCTAAGGTTGTTGCCTTTTTATCTATTAGTTAATTAATTTGATAATCATATTATCAAAATTGAAGAAATTATGAAGTTAAGCCTCAAAGCTTATGAACATATTCATGAGCTCAAAATTAAATGTAAATACAATTTACATCTACAAAAATTACTATGAATAAAATTCACACAATTTCATGCCTTGGAAATATTATGTAAATCATATTTACATAAATATTTATATGAATCGTATCCATATAAATATTAGTTATTGTGAATCACTATTCATATTAACTAATGAGATATATTTGTGAATCTTATTCACAAAATTACCCTTGTGCAATTATTATTAGTATTACTAAAATATGGACATCAATAGGTACCAATTAGGACTCATGAGATAAAAATGCAGATACTTGTATATAATGTTGGGAGGATCATACTATGCATGTATAGTATCTTAAAATGTGGATAACTATCTAATTTTCGGGTTGTATCATTTTTGGAAAGATCTGTCACCTACGAATGTTGAGCTCGAGTTGTACACTTTACACTCTCAGTAAGCTCAATGAAATGCATCACACTCTCCATGACCTGGATAAAGTGCGGGTGAGTTAAATCCATCTTCCTCGACCATTTATAATCATAGTTGAAATCATTTGGAGCTAAGAAATGAGCTCAATGAACTTGTATATTTCCATTTTCATGACTATTTTTGTTTCGAATATTTGGACATTGAAATTGATTAGAATGGGAAATTAGATTCAAATGAATTGTGATTTAAACTAATTAAATCAAAAACCATCTAGCTAAATGAAGCAACTAAAATCTATCATGTTCCATCACTCCCTTAGAATGGAAGTGTCATGGTAGATGAGCCATTATAACATATATAATCCTGAGTATTCCCAACACTCATTCATCCTTCATACTAGAAGACTTTAATAAATTGAAGTTCAAACCCTGGCTTGACCTTCTTCTTTATAATATATCAATAGATTTCTCATTTGATAATTGGGTGCAAATGTTTTAATCATATACTTTCCAAAAGCATATATTAATATCTATAATTCATGTCTTATTTCATAAAACAAGACGACCATACATGGAATTCATTTTGATTCCAAATCATCTCATGAGTGAGCTTTATCTCCCAGTCCATCAACTATGAACCTGTATGATTCCTTCGAGAGATCATACATCTCGTATAACTTCATATGCACACCAACACATCGGTATATGGACCTTGTCTAGGTCACCAACCTACTAGTATGTAAAATGTGCATACTCAGACATATAGATGCATATGTCTCAGGTCAAAGAATGTGTGCATGGTCATGACAGTTACAATTCATGTCTTAGTTTATCTCGACCTCATCAAGTCAATTATTTTACTTGATTATTCCAACACTTCTGAATCTTCATTCTTATTCAAAGGACATACATCAAAAAGTCGGTTGGAAATCAATCTTTGGAGAAAGATTGTCATCTCTTTCTCTGACTGGAGATCTGTATTGAATATCACATGTTGAAGTCATATGTGTCCTCCCAGCTACATGGTATTCAATAGTGTCATGGTACATAACCCTAATTATACAAAGGTACCTTAATAGTAAAGTGCATTCACATTCATTCATTTCATTTCAGATGGACATGATAAAATACTAACTTTTATTGTATTAGTGGATCCTCAAAGACTTACAAGTCCAACAGGCAGAGGGTGAAGCACTGACGGACTTCATATGATGAAATCAAGGGGGGCTGTGGATTCGAGGAGGTGGAAAAATGGTCAGGGAAGAAGCTGAGGTGGATATGGTGGTTGAACATGGTGCGTACTAAGCGGGACAGTGGTCGGAGCTTGAGAGCTCCAACATACCTTAATCCTAACAATTACACTATAAAATGCAATAAAAGCATGAAATGAAAGCTAAATCTGAATGCAGGAAATATGATTACACTATAAAGAGATAAAAGCTGCTTAAAATTGACCTGATGCCAAGGAGAAGAGGCCAACATCGTAGCAAGCTCTAGCAATGGGGATAGACTCGTACACAACCTCATGCGCATTGTAGATTGCTCGAGGAGGTTGCTGTCACCAACCTTAACCCAGTCGTGCAAGCATATGAGGGTTCCAGTGGGTAAAAGAAGACCAAAAATTAAAAAATGACCAGGAGAGCTATATACAAGCAATGGTGGCGAGATATTAGGAGGGCTCTGCGCACGAATGGATGCATCTATAGGTGATCCAAGGACATGACGTGGTGGAGCAGCATGTTGTGCAGATTTTTTATGAAGAAACCTAACTCCCAAGAGCAGTGGAACATCACCAGAAAACTGGAGAAGAGAAGGAAAAGTTTCTGATAAAGAGTAGACCTAGGGAGGAAGGATAGTTGACCTAAGGTCAATAGTCCCAGGCCTCACATTTGTCCACGTTACTACAAAATGATAGGATATAAATCAAAAGTATAATTAATTAATAATAAAATAATTAACGAATTAATTAAATTAACGTTAAAATGAGATTTTTATAATTTTATGTTGTATTTTATTATGATTTTTATTTATTTTTACAAGTTAATTTATTAGGTATTTATTTTTACAAGTATAATTATAAGTATATTTACCTACATATAAGGTATTTTATTTTTATTTTGTATTTTAAATTTTATTATTATATTTACATGTTTTATATATTTATAACTTATTTAATTACATATTTGCATATTTTTATTATATTTTTCTAATTTTATTTATTCACTTAAATAAATATGTATATGTATTATATGGGTACAATTTACTTATATATTTTATAAAATTTATTTATTTCAATGCATTATTAATATTTTATTTATTTTTATTATTTAAATATGTTTCAAATAATATTTATAAATATATAAAAATTTTAAAATTTTAAAATATAAAAGAATAAGTAAATTGAATATTCTATACGCGTATACAATACAAATAGGGACCCAAAAGCCAACCTTTACCTCTCAACTCTAAATTAAATGAAACACCTTCATTAAATAGATAATTAAATTTTATGAATAATAAAGGTGAGCTTGATCAATGTTGAGTATGTGTGGAGGAGATACAGGTTTGGGAAGTTTTTTTAGGCCTTTTATTTATGTCTTGGATGCAGTATGTATTATTTTTGTGTGAAATCAATCTTGTAATTTTTTTATATTTTTTATATAAACTTTTCATGTTGAGGGTTTCTTTTTTTTAAGGTATAAAAATGTAAAATAAAATATTTCCAAAATACATTTGTTGAAAAATAAAAATTAGGTTTTTTAGTATCATCTCTGCCCAATCTCCCTACTTTATTTCTGGTCGACTAAGTCATCATGATGAACGGGTCTCAAGATCTAGGGTCACTCAGTGTTTTTAACACTTCATGCTTTTTATCTTCTTTTATTTATTCTTTTATTTTGGTATTAAATGCATATTTTTATATGGTATTTATTATCACTTGTTGAGTGTTATTTTATACAAATTGATGACATATACATGTGTTTAACTAGGGATTTACTATCAAAATGAAAGAATAAAGGTGATGAAATGAATATTTATCAGGGGTTGGTAATTGATGTTGAACACTTGAGAAAATATACAAACATAGTAAGGTACGCATATCAAAGGGATGTAAACATGTATCGACAAAATAAATATGCAATCAACTATCGTATCTTTCGAATATAGAATTTGACATTCTCATTCATGCCTACATTAAAGTAAACATACAAATCATTTATATCAATAAATATTCATATTTTTATGTGTATTCTAAAATATAAAGAGGATTAGAAGTTTATTTACAATACTATGTAATAGAATTTGATTTTCTTTCATCAAATTTGATATAATTGTAATGATATTAATATCTTTTAAATTTTTGTTTATTATGTGAACATCAAATAATTGTAAATTTAAGATAATTTATAAAACATTATATTATTATTCTAATCCTTCTGTATATATTTCAATTTTGAATATGTTTTTAGGGATTTGTTAACACCTATAATGTCCATCAACATTATTATTTACATAGGTGTTCATATTTGAACTTTGACAAGAATGCGATCATATCCATATTCATGTCCAACCGTTTTCTTCCCTAAAACAAACTTCTAAAAATCAATGTAAAAGTATTATAACAAAGATTTTATTAAAAAAATATACTTAACTTTCACTTTTTTAAGTAGTCTTTCACTAAAACCATCATACAAGCATTAGTCTATTCCTTGAAGTACGCTAAGAATATGAAGACTAAAATCACTATTTTAAATGATAATTCTGCTATCGATATAAATCTTATATATTTTTAAAATAGGGAGACTTCAAATGAGGTGACACCTTTCCTTGATTATGGAAACATGTCATCTTAGGCCATTGAATGATGCATGTGCGATTGGGATTGAAAGTACTAGGTAGTTTTCGTGCCAACTAATATTCCTAAAGTAGGAGGTGTATAAATTAGTACTAATTTATTATAATACATGTCATTGAATATTTATATTTAGGTAAACATCGAGGAGTGTATGTTGAATTTTTCAGAAAATATGATGGAATAAAGGCTCGTATTTTGAAATAATTATTTATCAAATTACAGAAGATTGATATATTTTACATTCTCTTATTGTAAATTACAAAATCATAACCACTGATATTCGAAAAACAACAACCAAGTTTGACAAAAATTTGTGTTCGTGTAGCTATGTTTCCTAAAATATAGGATAAATTGATCATGGGATATTCATTGATAGTACACGTGGAAAACATTGATAGAATGATGAGATTTTGTTACCACTATATTTCCTAATATATTGGACGTGGTAGATCGCAAACACATTAAATATGTTGCATGCCATATGCATATTATTTTGAGGGGGGAGGGGGATCTTAAATATGGAGTGTATTAGTTTAGTTCTCAACTTCAAAAAATACACGTCATAGTACATGCTAAATTTCTTTTTCAACAAATATTTTGTGGAAGCACTATTTGTAAATCGTGATAACATTTTGTGTACGCAGTCTCTTTTGTAAATGCATGCGATTTTGTAAAAAGGAATGCTGGTATCTATTTTTTCAAACCAAACATTCTGTGGGTGCAATATTTTTAAACTAATTTTTTTTATAAATCACATGGTCTCTTTTGTAAATTGCATGTGATTTTCATATAATAGAAATCTTGTTAGCAATGTATAATTATTTTTTGTTTCCAGCCAGCATGTTTTATAATATCGGTCGTCTCTCAAATTCATCATACATTGTAAATTTTATGTGATTTGCAAAATCTATGCTCCATTATAAAATTTATGTATTGACTTGTAAAATAAAAAAGTCAATTAATAATTTATCATTTATTCTTTAGAAAAAAGAACATGAAAAAAATGCATATAGAATTGTAAAATCAATATAAGAATGATAAATATATGCATATAATACTAAAACTATAGTAATATAATAAAATTGAACCTAATATTAAGGAAAACATGAGAAAAATGTATTTTTGGACTTGAGATGCTATTTTATATCATGTGTCCATCAAAATTCATAATCTATTTGTAAAGTTTGTACAGTTTTTGTAAAATCCAAGATTTCATTGTAAAATTTATATATTGATATGTAAAATAAAAGGTCAGTTATTAATTTATCTATTTTCTTCATAAAAAGTAAGACAATTGATAAGATTGTAAAACATGGTAACATCATGTAAAATGTAGGGAGGAAATGTAAGTACAATGCATTAAAAAAGGAAATAATGGATCTTGAACAAAAAATCAAGACTACGACTGAGATACATACGTTAACAGTAAAGTAGACATGAAAAATAGATAAAATTATGTTCTTGCTAAGATTGGGGAATGAATGAAACTAAAGAATTTTAAAAACCTAAATCATGTGATAATGTATCGATTGATTCCATACAATCATCTACTTCGTTTGAGATCTGATAATAGAAATAATTTTGAAACTACAAGTATAAAGCAATAAAAATATAATGTATTACCTGAAATTTTTCGAGTCATTCAGAAGAGAAATCGGGTCCGATGGAGTTTCTTAGAGAGCACGAAGTAGAATTTACGGGAAATAGACTTTCTGTAATATTTAATTTCTACGTGAGACTAATTTCATGTAAATTAAAATGGAAATGATTTGTTTCTTTTATTATCTTCGTGAAAATCGAGGATTGGCTCGATAGGAGAGAGGATCAAAAGATTACTAAAAATCGGATTAGAACGTTTGTTTGATGAGTTATCTAGGTGAATTAGGGTGGTTTGTTGTATACCATATATCCACATCAAACGGCTGATGAGTGGTGTCGCACGATATTTGTAGATAGGTACCACTTTAGTTTAAATTTTTCCTCTAAAAATAAGTAACTGTTGTTAGATTCTTGTAATTGAAACAAAAAAAGTTTTGAGTTAAGATTTTATTAGCAAAACATTCAATGAAAACTAACATTTGATAGGACCTGATCCTATGCACTTGCTCTATGATTATATGATCATGGTACTAAAGCTACCAAGTCATTATCATTTTTATTTTTATTAAAAATGTTATATATAATAAAGTAAAAAATTAACTACAGTGCGATGAAAAATACCCATTCCATCACCTTTAATACAATAATAAGATGCTTTATTTAGAATGCTATGTTAATTGGGACACACATACTTGGACATAATGTAGGCAATTTTATTGGTATTAGTAATAGGGTAGAGCATTCGGTTCGACCTGATCCGGGTCCGCCAAATTGAGGGCTCGGGCGCAGCCAAAGCCCACGATTTTGTGACCAGGTTGGGCCGGGCTCGCCCTGCTCTCATTTCTCTCAAAAATGGTGGATGTTGGGCATTTGCTGCTGTGTATACCTGGATGTTTATGTAAATGACCCCTATTCATGCTCGTAATGATTAGCCTTTGTATCTTAGATTTCATGCTGTGCATATCCGTAATTCATCGATCTTAGACGATTTAAATGTTTTGTTTTTGCATATGAATTGATTTTGGATTTGTTTAAAATAAAATATGAAAACACCTAATCCGAATGTTCGTTTACCGAATTCTGTGATGACACTATAAAACAAAACATGATAGCCCCATGGGTTTTTTTAATCATAAATACACCTTTATGCATCCCTTTCATATATCATATGGAAATTGAAAAAAATGCTGATATTGATTGTTATCCCTCTTGATGCTGTATGCATGTCTCAATCTACAACATAACATGACAATGATATAAATAAAATTATCTTAGATCTAAGAGAATAAAGATTTTTATAACTACACTAAAATTTCCGTACATCAACGCAGGAAAATTTGGTAGTTGTACGAATAAAAGTTAAACATCCAAAGTATTTCAAATACTAAAAAGTTGATCGATGATATAAAGAATTCCATTGTTCTAAGTAATGTATGCGGTTTCCCTGTCGTCACCGAACCTGAAAGAGGATCAAGTCCGGGGCCCCCAACTCGTCGCGAGAAGAGGATCGGGTCTGGGGGCCCCAACTCACCGCGGAAGGGGGGATCGAGGACGAGCTGCTGGTGTACTTTCAAGAGCAAGGGGATGGCCTGGTGGTGACCATGGCGATTTGTGTCCGATGATTCACGTATAGAGAGGAGTTTCGGAGAGAGGGATGGGACGGGGAGTTTACCAGCACTAGCATAAACCACACAAATTAAAATGAAATTCACGTCTAACAAGCCGGGTTGAGTTATCTAGGCCCAACTACGGTTCGGTCTGGGCCTAACCCATACATGAAAAACGTACAAAATGAGGGTCGAGCCCAACCCTCGTTTACATCTAGTCCTTGTTGGGGAGGAAAATTCGCGTGGGGGGTAAGTTGTTAATCAAATTCGCCCTATGCGGTCGGAATTATTTTTTTTTATTAACTACCGTAGATAAGCCGCCTCTTGAAGAGGCGGCTTTGGTTAAGTAAGAGCCGCCTCTTGAAGAGGCGGCTTTAGACCAAAGCCGCCTCTTGAAGAGGCGGCTTTATCGGGCAATAAACCCCAGCGGGCGGCCCCTGCCTCCCCCACACGAACAGAACCCATTCCCAGCGAGCCCTTCCTCCGCCCAAGCCCCCCTGCGATCTCCAAGCGGCCTTCGGCTCCCCCTCCCGCCGCCGTACGCTCTCCGGTCATTTTGCCAACGTCCGTTGGCCGCATTTCCGCTATTCATCTCCTTCTCCACCTCAAGGAAGGTATGATTTGTCTATGGTTTAGGGTTTTGGCACATGTTTAGGGTTTAAATAATTGTTTGAAATATTTTCTTCACTCTAATACATTGATGTCGACGTAATGGTATGTAGGATGTCTCGAGAAGTTCGTTGTTTCTGTCACTGTGGGGGTACAATATCGAAGTCTAGTAAGGACGTGACCTACGTAGGAGGTCGTATGAAAACCATCAAAATCGGTCACGAAATGTCATATTTGGGACTGATTGAGCACATTAAGTCCGTATTCAGGTTGGATTTAGCTCAAGGACTTGAGTTACAGGTCTTTCATAAAATGTCCCAAGATGGAGCAAGTTTTTATATTGGCTGTGTCGAGTATGATGATGATGTCCGAGAGATTGTTGAATATGCTGAGGAGATGGGTGCTACATATCGGCCCGTGATATTTACTGTCGCTGTCTCTATACCCGGATCTGCACCTCCAGTTTCTGTACCACAAAGTGGATCCGCACCTCCAGTTTCTGTACCACAATGTGGATTCGTACCTCCAGTTTCTGTACCACAATGTGGGTCCGTACCTCTAGTGGTAGACATGGATCCATTTCATGATCCGGAACTGGACAGGTTAATGGAACCCTCACCACAGAATACGGATGATGAGATGGAAAATGATGACAATGAGGAGGAGGATCATCATGTTGGAAACCGTATTGTTTCTGATATTCCATTTTTGAACATGAGAGGTGGTGATGGCTATATTCTGAATGGTGAAGATTGCATGAATACCGATGATGGGATCAGTCTGTCTAACGAGTTGAAAAATGGCATGCTTTTCAAATGCAAAGCCGATTTGGTGTTCGCCGTGAAAGTTTTCCACATTAAACGTCATTACAAGTCCGGAGATGGCGTCCCGAGACGCACACATTTCACATGCGCCACGGGGAGATGACAGTTACATTACAGGATGTGGCGTACATATTTGGGTTGCAGATTGATGGTCAGGCAGTGATTGGTCCTACTACTTCTCCCAGTTGGGCAGGCTTGTGCGAGCGATTACTTGGGGTCCGGCCTGAACGGCCCAACATTGATGGTGCTCGAGTCCGCATGACTTGGCTACTAGAGCACTTCTCAGTTCTGCCAGAGGACGCCGATGATGATACCATTCTGCGATACACACGGGCGTACATTCTACAGCTTTTTGGTGGTGTGATCTTTCCGGACAAGTCCGGAAACGAGGTCTCCCTGATGAATTGATTTTATTGATATTGTTGGTATTGTGTCAATAATATTTTTCTTTTGATTTAGAATAGCTATTGATATTAGATACATGGTATGGTTCGAATTCAATGTGAGATTTGAACTGAAATGGTGTCTTTATGTTGTGTCTATTTATGTTTCTTAATAAGGATGTTATTTAAAAAACATAAAAAATAATTATCTTACTATCGTTACTATTGTTGTTTAATTGTATTTACCTACAAAAATGGATTTCTAATTGATGTTATTATAGTTTGTTATTACTTTAGTTTTTCAAGCTTAATGGTTGTTGTTAATGCTGAATTCAAGATTTTGTTTATATTGCACATTGGAACATACCCTAAAATCATGGTGTTCTCCTCTTCTTTTAGAGGGTGGAACATCGACGACATAGATCGCAACAGTCAACTGCATGGATTTGACCCAAGACCACCGGAGACCATCATGGCGGATGAAAGACCTGTCAAATTACAATACAAAAGGAGGAGGGAGCGTAGACCATAGAATGTGATGTTGCCATTTTTTTGTAATGTAAACCAAGCATGTAAATGTGTTTGCAACTATGATCAAGTTACTTTCTATGAATCTCACTATTGTCTTCACTTCACTATTGTCTATGAATCTTATCTTTAAAAGTTGTTCTAATATCATATTTGCTATTACATACTGTGCAAGACGTTCACTTCGCCAACGTATAAATTCCATAAAAAAAAGAGGGGAAGCAGCAGCTCTGCGAGCAGCAGAGCTGCTGCTTCCCCCCTTTTTTTTAAGGTTCTGCCTCAAAGCCGCCTCTTCAAGAGGCGGCTTTTGCTAAGAGCCGCTTCTTTAAGAGGCGGCTTTGGTCTAAAGCCGCCTCTTGAAGAGGCGGCTCTTACTTAACCAAAGCCGCCTCTTGAAGAGGCGGCTTATCTACGGTACTTAATAAAAAAAATAATACATACCGCATAGGGTGAATTTGATTACAAACTTACCCCCCACACGAATTTTCCTCCCTTGTTGGGCATAGCCTTAAAAAGGTCAGGTCACGACAGCCCGATCTAATGCTCCACCTAATCGGTAAGTCAACAAATGAAAACAAGAAATTTGTCATTATATCTATAACTATATTAAATATGGGTTTCACCCAGCTTTTGCCTTTAACATGATATATGGTGCTCTACCTGGTTCTCCCAACTTCCCCCTTCTTTAACACATGGCATCCCTTTCCATTGTTCTTCACAGCCGCACGTTCTCTCTCGCTATAAGATCCGCCCAAATCTCGCAGTCCTTCCTACACGTGTCCCACCATTATGCAATCCTTCTTTCCATTCTATAATTAACTCCGTCCCACGTCCTCTCTCCCCTAAATTACGGGAGTCCTTTCACAATTATCCCACGTGATGTGGTAAACATCTATGGGTGGTTATGTTATGGAGTACCTATCCTTTGCCATATTAGTGTTTTAAAGAAAAATGGAAAGATTACATTGGCATTCTTATTTCAATTTACACGAAAAATTTTTGTCCCCGATAGTATGCAATTAAAGTTGTATTCTTTAATGTTAGAGTAAACCTTACTTATTTTATAAATATAGACAGCAACAATATATTCCTTCTACTTCTAACAAATATAAACTAAATGCAATTTGACTAATGGTGTTGTACAATAATTCAGTGGATATGATTTATACGAACTATATTCGTAATTCTTTATATAAACTTGCCATATAATCTTAATAATTTCTGAATGATACTTCATATCATATCTTAATTGGGTATATATATGTGGAGCATGCAAATTGGTTTCAAATCATATAAGATATACCATCCTTTTCTGGTTCTATATACACTAAGAATCATGTATTATCGATAAATCTAATCATGATTATCTTCTATGTAATTTTTATTAAATTATTTATAAATTTCATTGCCTATTTTTTTATAAAAATTATTGTTTTATTTGTCTTGGCAGCACTATACATTTTGTCAAATAGTTTGCTTTTAATGATTACCATAATTTTTGCTAAACTAAAAAAGAACATGTATTATTAATGAATGTTATTTTTTATTTTTCAATATTTATTAAGTAATTATATTGTTTTATTACTAAAATGAGTTGATGATGAAATTTCATAAATTTTAAGTTGTTGCGAAAATTTTATCCATGTACAAAGAAAAATGCAAGTCAATTTTGGACATCTATATGTGAAATTGTATATATTATGTCACTGAAAACTGTACGCAGATAAAATAAATGAGTAAAAATGGATAAAAATAACAATAGAAAAATACATAGATACTAATAAATTATCATATAACGTTTTATTAATGAATGTAAATATATATCTAGGATATAAGGCAGTAAAATAAGCTATCATCTTAAGTGTCTTTTCTTTTTTAAACAGTTGTAAAATATTTATCTGCATCAAAAAAATATGATCTCTATTTTCTTACATGTTAAAAGTTAATATTACACTAAATTTTAAATAAAATAATAAAATTCTTATATTCTTACACAATATTTTACTTTGATGTTTTCTTTGTAACGTTTGTTGAGTAATAATTACAATTTATGTAACAGCTTCTTGTCTATATACTAACTAAAGTTGGGTTCCTTTTGTCTCCTCATGAGGTCTTGACACGTGGCTTCACATATGTATACCTTCACCGTTGCCCTTTTTGTCTTCGTTCCAACATCATCTCTCTGTATTCCCTGTTGTCCTGCCACGTTGTACGAACGATACAACGACACGCCTCTCTTGGATGGGTTGTTTCCCTTCCCGTCATATTTAGTATTTGTTGGTAGCTTGACACATGCACCTCTCCCTCTACTCCTTTCTATCACATGTGTCGTGTCGTATAATGATGGTGAGGGCACGTTCTGATTGCTTTAATCCACATGTCACTCTCACCATCTCCAACGACACCTCTCATCCCCCTCTCTTCCCATCTCTTTCTCTCTACTCCCACCGACAGGGACTATGTTTCCCATATCGAGAACCATACCTTCCATGTACCTCCTCTTTATTTTCTCCGCCTCGACGACCTTCCCCTCCGACGACGTTGACATCTTCCTCTCTCGCCTCATCTCAAACCTCTACCTCCCATTGTGACATGAGGAAGGAGAACATAGAGATAAAGCTTGGAGTTCTGTTTTGTAGGTAATCGAAGATGAGAGAGATGTGATTTGCTCTTGATTTAGAGGACCTATCCACGAGAGTGACCTCGACGGGGTGGTTTTTAAGGGAGATCGAGGTGAGCAGCGGCGATAGGAGAGAGGAAGAAGGAGGAGCGTGGCTTGATGACGCATCCACTGGAGACCACCAAACACTTCATTGTGGCGGAGGTTAAGAGCTTCAAGCGGCGACGGTGAGATTCGGTTCGTCCCGTGTTGAACATGCGTTAGGTTTCCTTTATTCTCCCTTCGGCTTTCTCTGTGCGATTGTTTCTCCGCAGGAAGGTTTCTTTCCATTTTCTTCTTCTGTGACGATTACTTCTTATAAAGATTTCTTTCCATTCCATCCTCATGTGGCAATGGCTTCTCCCAAAGTATTTGTGGCAAGTGTTTATCCGTTTACCACAGTCGGAAAATCTATTTCTTCTCCGATATCTATATGATCTCCTCTTTTCCTCTCTCTATGGCGATCTGTGAGATTGGATTGGTTTCGTGGAGAGTTTTCCTGTGTTTAATGAAAAAGTATAGATTTGATTACCTTCTTGCTTACGGTATCTGCTATTATAGTAGTTATCTTATTTTTTATTGTTCTCGGATATGAATATAATTTTGATGTGTTGTTTCTAGAACTTATATTTATAGAAAAATGGATAATGTAATTAATGTTTTTTTTTCTTTTAACAGGAAGTTGATGTTCATTTGTGGTGCAGATCCGAAGTTCTCTACTTCAGGTATCATCTCCATTCGGGTATTTTTTAGGATATTGTCAAGAATTGTGTTTATTTTTTACTGAAATTTTATTTCATGTTCATGTTAAAAAATTGTGGTATAAACATGTTTATCTTTTTCCCTGCAATATCTACTATTATTGTGATTTTCTTGGTTTTTTCTTATTCTTTGTTCCATTTATACATATGAAAATAATGTTGGTGCGATATTTCTAAAACTTTTGACCCATTATAAGTAAATAATATTATTAATATTTTTTAAATACATGTATCGTGCTTCCTAATAAAAAAAGGCTTTACCAATATGACCTAATGATAACTAATTTTTAAAAATTGTATATCTCAATTATTTATAAATATTATAAATTTATTCTTATTTATATTTGTAATGTGATGATCGAAAATATGTGGAAATTATTTTATTATAAGAATTTGTTAATGTGCAATATAATGCAAGGCAAGTTAGGTTGCTTTTTAATGATCGTTTTACAGTTTTTTTGTTTCCTGAATATTCTTTATAGTCCAAGGGAGAAATACCATGTGACTGAAGATGAAGATGATGACTCTGTTTAAGTATATTTTACAAGATTTGTGTGTATGCACGTAGATTATTTGAAATGTGCAATGGACAAATTAAAATGACCAGTGTTATGCTGATGTGACGACGTTTTTTAGTGTAAGGTTGATTTTATTTCCTTACTATTCATTTTTGTCTTTGTTTTTATGAGGTTTTTATAGATCTCTTCTTTGAGGAAAATTGGTAATCCCATTTGTTCTCTTGGTGTCTACGTCAGCTACAAGGACACCTTCCGTTCAGATTATTTGCAACGATCTCCGCTCTTTATCTTGGAGACTGGTTGCAGCCACGACTTCTTGGCACTATTTTGACGATCAATCGCAACCACATATTCTCCATTCTAACGATGGTTGCCGGTACATCTTCTCAGCACTCCCTATCCATTTTCACTCTCTGCCTTCACAACATGTCATAACCATGCCACCTTCGTGCATGCTGGATGATCAGTTTCATTTGTTCACTTGCATATTTTGCATAGTTCTTTCGTACCCTCCAAAGGGAGAAGGAAAGAACGAGTAAATGGTGGTGTTCATGAAGGGAACATAAGAGATGCAGATATGTGTCTATGTACTCAAGTTTTATGTCTACAATAACATAGTCTCCTTTTGAATTTCAAAATCATCCACCCCCAACCTAGCACAAAAATAACAGAAATTTGAACAGTTTAAGGATTAAAAAAGGTACTAATGAAATATGGTTGTAGTTTAATGAGAATATCTTCAGTTGTTATCTGGGGCATTTGTAGAGACAGCTGATAAGGGCAAAAGAATCGAGTTTCACGGCTTTCTTTTATTGATGAAAGTGGTCGATGTAGCAGAAGCCAAAAAACGATTCTTAAAAACCTATCAAACAATTACGTTTTTCCGAAGAAAAACCGTTCACTAATATTTTACCAGGCAAGTGTTCCTGGGTCGAACTCAAGGAGGCAGAATAAATTCCCTAGATTTTCCTCTTCGTAATCTTATTTTTAATTCTTCTCTAGGTGGTCAAGTCAAAGCACCCTTTTTTATTGATTTTTTTCTTATTTTTATTTGATTTTATTATTTTCAAATTTTTATTTAATTTTCAAAAAGGGATATTTTTCAAAAGATTTATTTATTATATAATAGGTGGATATGATATAGGTGATACTATACAGTATAGTGATCGGGGTCGAGCCGCGAGCTCGAACTACACAAGAAATCAAAGAAAAACGAGACGGCTTTCAATGAAATCAAAACACGTCGAAAACTCGTCAAAAATCCACGAAAATTTTATACTAAGTAGTTGGGGTAGTTGTGTAACTACCCTCAAGAAATCATCAAAAACCGAGGTCACAAGAAGAAGAAACAACCCCTACAGCCCAGGGGCATAAGCGCAAGAAAATTTATTAAAATTGTTTGCAAAATGGTCCTGCAGGACTGTTCTGAAGAAAAACTAAACAAAGTTTTACATTTAGGTCCCTGCGTAGGGACCTAAATGCATATATACCAAAGTCTGGAGGCGGGGTGAAATCTCTGGAAGTTGGCTGGGCTTAGTGCGCAATTTTTCCACCTCTTCAGAATGAGCGGCTGAGATTAGAACTTAAGGGCGCGGATCGGACGCTTCAGACTCGGCCACGTGTCGCAATTCTGTAACCCCCCTGTTCTTGGAGTTGTTGAGCTGCTGGCGGACGTCCTCTCTTCTCCGATTTATCGCGACCGACTGGCGATGGTTCTGAAGCTCCGGCGGGGCCAGAGGGGTGACTCCTTCACCCCTCGAGCTCGCCCGCGGTAGAGATGTGGCCGGCGACACTCCGAGCGGTGGTGGAACGGCGATGAAGTGACGACGTCTTCAGCACCTGGTAGTGACGCAGTTCTGACAAAGCTCCATTGGAGATGGATTTCGATGCTGATTCAAAGCTCCAGTGGCGTAGCAATGCCTCGCGTTGAACTTGGATCTGCAAATGACAAGATCCAGTGCTCGATTCGCTAAGAATCGGCCGAGGGGTTAAGATATAAAGATCCAAAGATGAGAAAACATTCTTGAAATTCCAGCCAAACAACCAAGTACGTGAGAACGATGATGTTTTGAAATCGATTTGAAAACGAATTGGGGATGAATCGAAAGGGATTTCAATATAGCGATTAAGCTAGAAGGTTAGGCTTCCTAAATATGTGATTAGCCACGCTAATCGTGGCACGCAAACTGAGAAGAAAATTGAAGCAAAATGGATGAAGAGGCCTGGGGAGTCTAGGTGTATTACCTGGACAACGAAGCTTGACGGCGGCCGATTCCGGAGCAAAACGCGACGCTTGGGCGGCGATTCAAGGCGATGCTCCGCCTTGGAACAATCCTCCGATGTGCCTTCTTCCTCGCGAGACGGCTTGCAGGTGCTGTCACCACCGGAGCGAGGTGGGAAAGTGGGGCTATCGGTAACCTGGAGCAGAAGCTCTTGGGTTGTTAGGAGAGTTAGTGGTTAATGGCGGACTTGGGAGCTATTTATAGGAAGATTGGCGTGGGCTCCAAGTCGAGATGGATGGTTGGCGGTGAAGAAGGCTGTTAGAGGAAGAGATCGGAGGGTCCAGATAGGTCAGAAGCTTCTGGAGTGGCGCGGGGTAAATGGGTGAAGTTGGCCAGTCGAGCAGGTCCGGCGTACCAGAATCTTGGGGGAAGAAGACCCAGGTGCTGACAAGTGTCAGCACCTGGTTGGTCTAAAAGCATAAATACCTTATAAATTAGATATAAAATAGTTAATTACATTATTTTAAATAGGTGTAAATACAAAAAATGTAGATAATTTAATGCTTTAATTTATGGACTAATTAATTTTAATAAATAATAAATATTATTATAAATATAAATATTATATTAATAAATATGTATTTATAAATAGATTTTAGATTTTTAATTTAATAAATAAATAAGTAAAAATTAATTTTGTATTTTCTTAATTATTAAGGTATTAAATAAGGTTTATACAAATTTTTATAGATTTTTATAAATTAATTTACATATTTTAATAAATAGAGTTAGTATCTAAATAGGTCATTTATACCTATGTTTTGGGATTTTTGATTTTATTAAAATAATAAGTAGTCTCCAAAAATTATGAAATAATTTATGGTGAAACTACAAGATCATGAAATAATTTAAAAATTATAAAATTAAGAAAATGATAAATAGTGTGTGTTACATAAAATAAATAACCCCGAAACCCCGTTGTCTTTTGGTCTCAAAACCGACTTTTTTGCAAACGGACTCCGAATTCGATGAAACTACCTTTATTAATTAGAAAATATTATTTTATGAACTTTAAAGATGAGGAGAGTGAAATTGGAGTTCGTATGAGGAAGTTATGTTGTTCGGAAGTTGTTTTTTGATAATTTGTAGGTTGGGTTTCTTGGCATATATAAAGGATAATATTTTTAACTTATTTTTATATTTTTATATACATTTTTAGGAATAATTAGGAGAAGAGTTTAGTGAAAAATATGTTCATATGAAATAGTTAAAATTCTTTGAAGTTTTGTATTTATTTTATAAATAATGAAGGGTGTATATGTATGTGTTAAATTATTTTTTTAGGTTTTCTTTCCTTATCTCCCCCTACTTATTGTTTTGTCGACCAATCCATGCTGACTTGGTCTCGGGGGTTGGGTTATAAATATATCTTACAGCTATATTTATATTTAAGTCATATTGTATATATAAATATATTCAATCTGCCTTTTTCTTTATTTTTCTGGTTCTTTATTTATTTACATGATTTTAGTGGTTAAAAGTGAATATTTACACATGAATGGTGTTTTGTTAAAAGATGAGAATTAATGGATATTTACATGTATTTGTTAAGGGTTTTAAGACAAAATGCAACAGAAAAGTTAATGAATTATGGATTCATCAACCCCCTATACTTAAACTTTGCTAGTCCCTTAGCAAACACTTATTTTGAAAAAGTAAGTGAAAAAGAAAGAAAGTTAGAATGAATTTGTTTTCCTAAACCAATTCATGAGAACAGACAAAGGACAGAGCTCGATCGGGCCTGAAACAAGCATTTTGTCGGAACCTTAACTAGGATTAAGATTTTATCCTCAACAGTCCTCAAGTTCCATAATCCTTACTCAAGATCACTTCATCGGCTAATTCAGACTCATTTATTCATATCGCAAACTCTATCATCCTTGAAGTCAAGTTGTACAGTGTGTGAATTGATTTAGCTCTTCCTGCTTAGAGAACCGCAGAAACCGTCCATCCCGGCTGTACACTCCTATGGCTTCCTCATCTCGCTACTCTTTCCTCGGGGAGGGAGGTATTCCCTTCTGAGTTCAGTTCTGCTATGTCCACAATCGAATATAGGGAGAAGTTAGAAGAATGAGAAAAGAAGTGGAGTGCGACCAGTGTATACGCATCTCCTTGTGAAGCCCAACCGGTGTAGCTGAGTCTCCACTAAGATGTGCAGGCAATTTTTGGTGGAAGCTTGGACCATTGTGGTCTTATTTGGTGGCTTCTGTTTTGCTTTGACTTTGTAATTTGCTTGCACTGCATTCATCTTTCTGTGCCTCGACGGATATAGCATCTTTTTAGTCCGTCCCTTTTTTGAGGTCTTAGAAAAATTGTGTCAGCAGATCCTTCCCTCATCCGAAGCAACTATCGCAACCCCAATCTCTCCCGTCTTTAGACGTCAATGCCGCAAAGATAAGGATAGAAACGCACTACCAAGGTGTACTGCCCTTCGGAACTCCATGCAAGTCGAGCTAAGTGCAGAGTGCATGCGTTCAAGATTGGTTCACTGGTGTAGAGTCGTACGGATGACTCCAAATGGTCTACTTAAGCTCAGATGACTTGATTTCCCGAATATGGTCTTACGGAACCCAAAGATTTTAAGTCGGTAGACCTGAAGAGTCTAAATTCCAGTTCCTAATCAGGCTCCTTACAATGAACGTTAAAGGTCGTAATCAAGCTCCATCCTTTAGACTAGACTCAGTCCTTAGTTCCAGAAATCAAACTTATTCTGAAAAATGTGAATGCAAATGCAACCATGTTTTTGTGGTGTATTTTCTGGATTTTACTCATTTTATGGATTTTTAGAATTTTGTATTTTTTTTGAATTTTAGGACTTTGTATTTTTATGGATTTTATGATTTTTATAAACAAGATTTATTCATAAATTTTACAAGATATATTTTATTTGAGTTAAATATCTAATGTATTTTACAAATTTCATCTACAAAGTATTTTACAAGGATTGAATGGTTTTACACATGTTTTAATAAATAGGATTTTAATTAAGTATTATACAAATTTTAAGTACAAATTTTAATTACAAGTTTTAAATACAAGTTTTAATCATATTTTACTTATTTACAAGGATTTTATAAATAAAAGAGTGGATTTTAAATTAACCCTTACCCACTTTTTATGGATTTTATAGATATAGAAAATACATAAAAGTACGAGTTATGGCCGAAAGTATATATACAATATATACGCACCCCCCTATACTTAGCTTGAGCTATGTCCCATAGCGTCAAAAGAGAAAAAAGAGGACATAACTCGTGCTAAGTAAAAGTGGGTGAAAAAAGGATATCGAGTACAAGTCAGTCAACCCCCCTCCCCCTATATTTATGATCAGGTCATCAAAAGTATCACGAGAGAGCAAAAACGGGATGACTGAATAAAAAGGATAAATAACGAAAGTTCAAAAGGAAAAGAATACGAACTCATCGAAATCACTCGGTCCCCCCTATACTTAGGATAAGGCATCCTAAGTATAGAAAAGAGTGTAACCAAAAATTGGGGACCAGTGATTCGTGAAAAAGAATGGCTATACAAAAGAATTGGTACAAAAAATAAAACGAAAATCAGCGGGCAGTCGGTCCCCCTATACTTAGGATCTGATATCCTAAGCATAAAAGACGAGCAAAAACGGGGACGATTGTGGTTTACGAAGAATATACAAGTGTTGTGAATCTCTAGAAAAGAATGGCTCAAAAGAATTTGTACAGGAAGAAGTGAAGGAGTGATCATGATTCCTGTACAAAATAGATCACTTTAGCCAGGATCATACTGAATTTTCTGCTTTTTATGTGCATACTGATCGCTAGCTACAACAGTAGAGCCTCTTCTATAAGTTAACTCTGTACATGGCATAGCTCTCTTTTCTGAAATATGCGTCTCTGGAGTCGGACTACAGAAGGTGTCCATATGTGTAAACATTACACCATCCGACTCTCTACGCTGAATAGACTGTATAAGCTGTGCAAAGTATTCGATTGACTCTTGTGCTGTAATATGTGTTCTTTCAATCTGCGGCACAGAGATATCTACTGCAGGTGACTGCTCATCTGAGTCTGATATGAAATCTGTCTCTGTATGTGAACAATCATCTGAAGAACTAGGTACCAAGTGATCTACCCTATCCTCGTGTAGGATATCTTGGGTATCAAAATAAACACTCTCAAGATCAAGAGACTGTGTCTCATCTATGTTCTGGCAATCTTCCGTAAGACTGGTGTCCTCTGAAGTGAATGACAATACTGATCTAGGACTGCTACATTCTCTCTCCATCTCAATGTGTATCTCTCCGTTGTCTGTTCGGAATGATACTCTCCCAGCATCATAATCGAAGAGTGCTCTTGCTGTCTGCAAAAAGGGTCTCCCGAGAATGATTGGAGCAAGGTGTAACTGTGTAGGGCATGTCATGTCTAGGACCGTAAAGTCCACGGGAAACTGTGAGCCCTGAACGGTCACGATAATGTCCCTCAGTATACCTCTAGGTCTCTTTATAGATCGATCTGCAAATTGGAGTATCGCTCGTGATTTATAGAGAGGACCTAGCTTGAGCTTATCAAGCAAAGAGGATGGAAGTAAATTGATCGAGGAACCATTATCTAAGAGAGTTCGATGGAATGTAGTGTCTTCAATCTGACAATTGACATAGTGAGCTCCCAAATCTTTCTTCTTCTTTGGTACCTTGTTCCGAATTGCACACGAACTTGCCTTGGTCAATATATGCTTCTCAACTCGTGATCTCTTTTTCCTACGCATGGTGCATCGGTTCCTCAACTGATTCTTGAGCATAGGAAAATGATCCAAGGCATCGTTGAGCGGGATCTTCAGAAAAATGTGATCTTTCAATAGTCGTTTGGTTTCAGGAGTGACAACATTGTTTTTGGTCTTTTTCTTTCCTTTTTCAAACAAAGCATCGGGAAAAAGAACAATCTCAGGAGTTAGAAAATCAGAGTTTTTATTTACATTGGAATCAGCTTGTACATCGAGAGTTTCAGAATTATTTACAAAACTCTCTAAGACAGGGGAAGAAATATTTTTGTCGGAACTCTCTGCCTGATCTAGCGTGATGTCATCGTCTGAGTCACCAGTGTCCATATCTGAGGTGTTGGCATTACTCCCGTCTCTTGATTCTGTCTCCTCATCCTCTTGCGGTTTCTCCTCCTCGGCATTTGGATCATGCTCGCGCTCCTCTGGTGCCCTCTCCTCCTCTCCAGTAGGTGTTTGCGGTGATCTACCGCTCCTGAGACGAATGAAGTTAGATAAAAATTCAGGAAATGAGATCTTACCTGTAGGATCTACCTGATCTGGATGCCTCCTCTTGTTATTCGGGTTCATCTGAGGTTGGGCTGGGAGAGTGGTCTTCGGCATGGTTAACTCGTCCAGACGACGTTTAACCTGCTCCATCTCTGTCTTATGCGCTATCTGGAGCGTACTGAGCATATCCATGATCTGGTTGAGCGCCTGGGCCTGTGAAGACATCTACGGTTCGGTGTGGTGGCCCTGGCTTGCTCCTCTCTCCTGCCTTGGCGTGAAATGCTGAGAGGTGGAAGGCTGGGAGTAGCGCTGAGATGTGGAGGAAGACTGTTGTGGCTGCTGAAAAGAATAATTCAGTGAAAACTGGGCAGGGTGCTGATATGAAGGTTGCGGTCTCTGATGGTAGACATTCGGATGAGACTGCTGCTGTGTGAAGCTCTGGCGGTGCTGAAATTGCGGACGTCCATGCTGCGGATGACCGTACGGCTGCTGCGGCTGCTGGTTTGGTATGCTTGGCTGCTGCATCGGAGTATACCAAATTTCGTTGATCTCGAAAGTGGATTGCGGCTCCACCTCCATCTCTGCGGTGCTGGTGATCTGGTCGGGATTGGCATGAGACTGATCCTCATGCCAATCGAGCTGCAGAATCTCGGGCTCGCTCTGAATGTAATGGATCTGACGGGTGGGTGGAGCGGGTGCGATCCTCCGTGCTGGTTGCGCATTCGAAGAAGTCTGGCTCTGCTGGTACTGGATCTGAAGATCAACGACCTTTTTCGATATATCACTCAGCTGATGAGGTAGAGATGAGAGTTTCTCCAACTCTCGCAGCGGCTGTAGATCTTGGACCTGCTTGTGAATCACATCCACCAACGTCAATTTCTCGCTAATGAAGCCCATGTTGGTGTTGGATTCATAGTCCGAGATGTTTGCCACCTTGTGATGTTCTCGGTGATGTGGTGGCTGTGGGGCTTTCTGAAATGCCCGAGTAGAGTCTACAACTCTTGAGTTCTCGGCCATCCCTTTGAAGATGGCCCAGACTGACTCGGTATCCTTATTTAAGTAGCTGCCGCCACATGCGGCACTGACTAGCCCCTGAACTTCCGGCTGGAGTCCTCTGAAGTAATTCTGTACGAGCACCTTCATCGGGATCTCATGATGCGGGCATCTCTCCGTCAGGTCCTCGAATCGATCCCATGCCTCATGGAATGATTCGTGCGGCAGTTGCGTAAAGTTGGAGATCTGGCTCCTCATCATGTTCGTCCTTCCTAGAGGAAAATACTTGCGCAGGAAGGTGGACTTCAGGTCGTCCCACGTAGAAATTTCTCTCCCCAAATGACTCAGCCAATAAAGGGCCTTATCGGCTAAGGCAAAGGGGAAAGCCTTGAGGCGTACAGCTTCCTATGTTACTCCTGGATAACAAGTCGTTCCGCTGATCATCTCAAACTGTTGTAAAAACATGAACGGCTCCTCTGTGGCATTCCCATAGTACTTGGGAAGCAAAGAGATGAAGGACGGTCGGAGTTCGTATGGCCCTTGATTCGGCGGTAGCCGAATCCAATGGTGGAGCGTTCTTGCGCCCGGGTCATACTCGTCCCGTAAAGTCGCGGGAACCGCAGGCGGTAACTGGTTCCCGGCCCCTGCTCGCAGCGCGGCTATTTGCCCTTGTAATTCCGTCTGAACTCGGAATTGTTCTCGAATTTGTAGATTCATCTGCTGAAGTGTATCGAGAATCTCAGTAGTAATATCTGCAGCTTCTGATCTTCCGTCATCGTGCTCCTCGGCTGGTGCCCTCTCTTCTACTGCTGGTGCTTTACCGCGAGCCATCGGCTTCGAGTCGTCTGGAAAAGAGAAGCTCTCGTAAACACTCAGTGATAGTTCAGCTGGAGATGATTTATTGAGACGAGAGTCTGTCTCAATTTTCTGGCCAGGAGGTGAGGGAGTCTGGGTCTGACTCGCCTCGAGATCTGATAGGACCGGCTCGGGAAGAGGGTCATCCCGAACCTGTGAAGACGTACGTTCGACGGTGGACGGTTGAAAGCTCATAGAGTCTGAGCCGAAAAGCCGTCGAGACGTCATCTTCGATGTCAACAGAAAATTCGGGAGAGTACGTTTACGATTCAAGAGAGAGAGAAATGCGAAAGCCGCGGAAACTTACGCCCCGCAAGCAAAAACAAAGCAAATCCCGTTTTCACCAACTCAACCCTGATGAAGACCGTAAGAGTTCGGTCTTTTATCTTTTCGGTTTTAAGGTTGTAATTAGCAAACAAATTTTTGTGATTTATCGTGCGCTGTGCGAGCTGATAGGTGCCCGATGTATCTCCCGCGATACTGTCCCGAGTCCTTACAAAGAACCACTTGCTCTCAGCCAGTATGGTGGCAAGTACACGAACCGATTCCGGACCGCGTTACTTGAGGACGGAGCCTTACGCAGTGTCCTCTAACTCCCCCACTCTGCTATGTAAACTCGGACCGTTGCCGGCTACCCGAGCGTACCCACTGAAAAGTAGTGATTCGGTGTATGAACTAAGTAGTATTTTGAAAGATTTCGGGGTTTTTTTATTAAGTGTCGTCTCTCGCTCGCGCACTCTGAGAAATGTGCGGGGGTTATTCTCCCAAATCACTTGAGTCGATTTACGGCTTTTAGTCAGATAGATTTAGCAGTCCCGATTTTAGTTTTGTGATTTTTATGGGTTTTTTCAGACAACGTCTATTATTTTTTTTCTTTTTATTTAAAAACCCTAAAACAAGCACCTAGGTTGCAAGTCCTAGAACTAGCTACGCGGCACAAGCAGATAGAGTAAAAAAAACCTAAACAAGCATCTATAAAAACCGCGGAAAATCGATGAGCGATAAAAGTCGCGGTGGGTGCCCTGATCCTCGGATACACGGTATCCGGCGAATCAGACCCCGAAGAAAATGGGGGGTTTGTTTATTGTCTATTACAACTCTCTCCCTTTCTCTCTCTTTTACAAACAAAAGTGTACTAACTACTCTGCTCCTCTGCAGTCGACTCGTGAAGAAGAAGCCGACCTCTGCTCTTTCAACTGGTTCGGCTTCCGAAGAAGCCAGTTGATCCTGCAGGCCCTGCAAAGATGGTTAGCAAAGAAAAGCCGATCAAGAAAATCGAGAAAGCCGTAAGAAGACGAAAAAGCAAAACACGAAAAAGTCGTACGAAAAACCGTACGAACAACGAAACAAAGAGAAGAGAGAAAAATAAAATCACGAAGAAATGAAAAATCAAAAAGAATCTAACGCCTCGACGGCAACGGCGCCATTTTGATAAGGCTAAAAGAATCGAGTTTCGCGGCTTTCTTTTTAAGAAGAAAGTAAGTAGTCGGTTGTAGCCGAAAGTCCGAGCGGTGGTGGAACGGCGATGAAGTGACGACGTCTTCAGCACCTGGCAGTGACGCAGTTCTGACAAAGCTCCATTGGAGATGGATTTCGATGCTGATTCAAAGCTCCAGTGGCGTAGCAATGCCTCGCGTTGAACTTGGATCTGCAAATGACAAGATCCAGTGCTCGATTCGCTAAGAATCGGCCGAGGGGTTAAGATATAAAGATCCAAAGATGAGAAAACATTCTTGAAATTCCAGCCAAACAACCAAGTGCGTGAGAACGATGATGTTTTGAAATCGATTTGAAAATGAATTGGGGATGAATCGAAAGGGATTTCGATATGGCGATTAAGCTAGAAGGTTAGGCTTCCTAAATATGCGATTAGCCACGCTAATCGTGGCACGCAAATCGAGAAGAAAATTGAAGCAAAATGGATGAAGAGGCCTGGGGAGTCTAGGTGTATTACCTGGACAACGAAGCTCGACGGCAGCCGATTCCGGAGCAAAACGCGGCGCTTGGGCGGCGATTCAAGGCGATGCTCCGCCTTGGAACAATCCTCCGATGTGCCTTCTTCCTCGCGAGACGGCTTGCAGGTGCTGTCACCACCGGAGCGAGGCGGAGCGAGGTGGGAAAGTGGGGCTATCGGTAACCTGGAGCAGAAGCTCTTGGGTTGTTAGGAGAGTTAGTGGTTAATGGCGGACTTGGGAGCTATTTATAGGAAGATTGGCGTGGGCTCCAAGTCGAGATGGATGGTTGGCGGTGAAGAAGGTTGTTAGAGGAAGAGATCGGAGGGTCCAGATAGGTCAGAAGCTTCTGGAGTGGCGCGGGGTAAATGGGTGAAGTTGGCCAGTCGAGCAGGTCCGGCGTACCAGAATCTTGGGGGAAGAAGACCCAGGTGCTGACAAGTGTCAGCACCTGGTTGGTCTAAAAGCATAAATACCTTATAAATTAGATATAAAATAGTTAATTACATTATTTTAAATAGGTGTAAATACAAAAAATGTAGATAATTTAATGCTTTAATTTATGGACTAATTAATTTTAATAAATAATAAATATTATTATAAATATAAATATTATATTAATAAATATGTATTTATAAATAGATTTTAGATTTTTAATTTAATAAATAAATAAGTAAAAATTAATTTTGTATTTTCTTAATTATTAAGGTATTAAATAAGGTTTATACAAATTTTTATAGATTTTTATAAATTAATTTACATATTTTAATAAATAGAGTTAGTATCTAAATAGGTCATTTATACCTATGTTTTGGGATTTTTGATTTTATTAAAATAATAAGTAGTCTCCAAAAATTATGAAATAATTTATGGTGAAACTACAAGATCATGAAATAATTTAAAAATTATAAAATTAAGAAAATGATAAATAGTGTGTGTTACATAAAATAAATAGCCCCGAAACCCCGTTGTCTTTTGGTCTCAAAACCGACTTTTTTGCAAACGGACTCCGAATTCGATGAAACTACCTTTATTAATTAGATAATATTATTTTATGAACTTTAAAGGTGAGTAGAGTGAAATTGGAGTTCGTATGAGGAAGTTATGGTGTTCAGAAGTTGAGATTTTGACAATTTGTAGGTTGGGTTTCTTGGCATATATAAAGGGTAATATTTTTAACTTATTTTTATATTTTTATATACATTTTTAGGAATAATTAGGAGAAGAGTTTAGTGAAAAATATGTAATATTAAATAGTTAAAATTCTTTGAAGTTTTGTATTTATTTTATAAATAATGAAGGGTGTATATGTATGTGTTAAATTATTTTTTTAGGTTTTCTTTCCTTATCTCCCCCTACTTATTGTTTTGTCGACCAATCCATGCTGACTTGGTCTCGGGGGTTGGGTTATAAATATATCTTACAGCTATATTTATATTTAAGTCATATTGTATATATATAAATATATTCAATCTGCCTTTTTCTTTATTTTTCTGGTTCTTTATTTATTTACATGATTTTAGTGGTTAAAAGTGAATATTTACACATGAATGGTGTTTTGTTAAAAGATGAGAATTAATGGATATTTACATGTATTTGTTAAGGGTTTTAAGACAAAATGCGACAGAAAATTTAATGAATCATGGATTCATCAACAGCCAAGACTTGCTTCTACGATGAGATCAGTTCAAGTTTAAAGTTATTTTCAAGCATTACACCGCGAATGCATGATGTGCAGTGGATGACGGAGGATTTCGATATGGTTTAAGGTTGGTGGATGACTCATACTAAATCATATATTTAGTTATATTATCCGTGAAATATAATATCTCTTCATCTGCAAAATTTTTCCTATTACATAACATTGGAACTCTAATGTTCATCCTTTTTTGACAAGAAGAATTCTTTATGAACTTTTCGACGAACCCAGGCTCTGAGTTCTTGAGATAGATAGGATACGAATTTGGAAGATGGAATTCTAATGTCTCATACTCCACGAGAACATGTGAGTTCTTGGGTCTCTTTTTATAGTAAGATATTGGTACTTGATATTTAACCATAGTGTAATATATCTTTTCCTATAAGTTGGTAAGGGTGTCTATTTCATTTTTATGTGTCGGACACATTGTTTTCTAATAGTAGGATGGAAGCTGAATATATGGATTCGACAAGTGTTGTTGATTCTTAGCCAAGAAGAAGAATGTAGCATCGAGAGTAGCTGCTTTGGGATCTTGCTTTGCTCCATCAGAGCTATTCCTAAAAGCAGAGATCCGGTGGTGGCACATGCATTGCCCCCGATAAGACATGCCCAAAGAGATGTTGTGCCATTGCGATAAACCCCGTTCAAACATGATAGAGCATGAACGAGAGGTATAACATGTGGAGTATCGAAACATGTGGATGGGAATGCTAAATCCCAACGATCCAATCAGATGTCGGTCCATCGAGAGTAGTGAACTAAATTGGATGGGAATAGAGAATGAAGGTGAAAATCAACCTTTTTTATAACATGCATAGTTATGGAACCTGTAGGACGTCTAGGATATTCACATGTAATATTGTAAATATCAAAAGTAGTTTTGGATTCTGGTGAACTTCAAATTCCCGAATACACATGTAATTGATTTACATACAAATGGATTTTCTTTACATGGACGAGTACTTAGTTTCCCCCAATATATAAAATAAACATATTATCCTTTTGAAACAAGATAGCAATAAAAAGAAACACAGACTCAAATGGCTTACAAATTCTCTATTTATTTTTTTTGCAAATCGAATCTTCTCAGTCTATATGTCTGCCTGTATCTAAATCTGATTATCCCCGTTGTCTATTGCGCCCGCCGCAAAGCGCGGGTTCATCCACTAGTGTATATATATATATATATGTATATGTATATATATATATATATATATATATATATTAAAATGGGGTTCTTCTGATCTATCTCCCTCACCTTGACACGTGGGTCTCTCCTCTCTTTTTTCTCACTGCACTGGACTATGATAATTTTCATGGGATTCTTCTCTCGTGGAGGAAGCCTTTCTTACTCGAATGAAATGTAGGCAATTGACACGTGCACCCTCAACAATCTCTTTTATGTTCCCACATTCAGTGGAAGACCCTTTCCAAGGCGTTCTTCCTTCATAATATAGAAATCTCCGCCTGGTTGCACGTGGTTCTCAGGTGTGGAGATGGGTGACCTTCCCTTTCCTTCGCATCACACCTTTTACCCCGCCCTTTCCCCCTTTTTATAGTTGTTGGCCTCATCATTCTTCCCATCCGGCAAGAGTTGATGTGGTGGATCGAACATGCTTTCACACAGATCGTCTTCTTTATGGTCTCCCTCGCATCTATCACTCGAGTCATAAAATCTAAGAGGTTCACAATTGTTGATCATCTTTGTACGGTGGTTGCTTCCATTTCCTTTCCAGAGATTGACTGTCCTCCAAGGAATCAATGTCTAATGATCATTTGACGGGAAATTACTACTGTTTTCTCCATTTCTTCATCTTTGGTTCTCGCTAGAGGTCTTGATCATGACATGATATCCTTGAGCATGACTAGACCGTGTGTGGTGTGGAGAGGCATATGTTGGTGGAGTTAGAACGATGAGAATGTACTGCATGGTGTGGATAATGAGTACGTTATAGAGATGATTTGAACATCTGCTGCTGGGCACAGTCCCTAAAAAAAGCAATCGATGTAATTTGTTGGATACTAATACATGGCTGCGATCTTAGTCTCCTGTGTTGTGATCTGAATCTGAACTATGCATGTGAAAAGCAGAGCACGGAATTGAGAATCAAATCATTACATTCCAAGAAATGAGGACGTAGCAATACTGTATATGTTAAAGTACTGTCAATTTGAGTACTTTTAAATTACCATCTGGAATGTGATATCGGAGTTTAGAATGCTATCGACATCTTTAGTTTGGCGGATTACCTCCACAGGAATCTGGAAATTGAATTAAATCTCCAACATTTTGTTTTGCACTTTAGTAGCATGATACGATTCTTGCAAAGGTATGGTAGATTCATGTTTCGAACACATTTGGATTATAATATAACTGAATACTGATCAACATGTGTAGATTATACCATCAAATTCAATTTTGTTAGAGAAATATTTATGTCAGTTGCTGAGAAACAAACTTTAATGTGATGTGGTTCTCACACGTTTTTACCCGATCTACATTTAATGTTTTCTGTATTTAGATAAGATCACTCCAACCATTCATTCGAGACTATCAAATACTGTATAGAAATATTATCTATGCTCAAGATAAGTACTTTTATACAGGATCGTGCTTAGATCTTAAGTCAGATTTGCAATGGGCACAACTGAGAAATCTCACTGCTGAATTGTTCAGACCAATATTTGTTCGTGCGAGCTCTTGGACACGTTGAAGTTGACAAGAGAAGTGCTGGTGATAGCATGCCGGTACGATACAGAGTTTTAAAATTTTACGTTGTGTTTTAATCCCATGTGTTTGGATTTTCTTTTGAATCTATAAACAACATTGAATATCTCTAATGTAGATCCTACATCGTTTGTCGTTATGTTGAGAATTTTATCTGGTTCACTTTAATTAAAAATATAGAACTCTCATGAAGTTTATGCTCATGATAATATAATTATAATATTTTATTTTTATCTAATTGCGTAACCGATAGTAAATTCTAGATTTGAACTGAAATCGTGTTATATATATACATACAAAAACACAAACACACACATGATTAGTATTTGCAACTACATTTATTTCTTTTAATTCTAAAAACATATTTTTTTAACAGTTATTGTAGATACTGTTGTTACTATTGTTGCTTAATTTATCTTAACCATAAAAATGGAATCTTAATTTTATTATGATTGTTGTTATTTTTTGGTGTTTTTATTTTGGATTTAGTTTCAATGGATGTTGTTAATATTGAGTTTGTGATGTTTTAGATAAAATCTATACTAAATCAAGGTGTCATTCATTGTTTCTCTAATATTGTTTCCTCATGTTATTGTTGTTGTCTATTTGGATAATTTCCCTATAAATATTGAAATTCCATAGGTGTTAATTACTTCTTATTTAAATGCATGATGTTTAGTCTTATCTAAAAAAAACATTTGTTTATTGCTTTTTAAAATGTTGAAAATTTTACTTGATTCATTTCAATCTAAACAAAACAACAAGATATAACCAATGTTAAATATTATGTAGGTTTACGTAGCCAACTATCTATTGATTCTTTTACTTCAAGTTGTTGGGAATTATGTTTGATTCACTTTAAATATGAAGATAATGAATTGATTTTATTGATATTGTTGGTATTGTGTCAATAATATTTTTCTTTTGATTTAGAATAGCTATTGATATTAGATACATGGTATGGTTCGAATTCAATGTGAGATTTGAACTGAAATGGTGTCTTTATGTTGTGTCTATTTATGTTTCTTAATAAGGATGTTATTTAAAAAACATAAAAAATAATTATCTTACTATCGTTACTATTGTTGTTTAATTGTATTTACCTACAAAAATGGATTTCTAATTGATGTTATTATAGTTTGTTATTACTTTAGTTTTTCAAGCTTAATGGTTGTTGTTAATGCTGAATTCAAGATTTTGTTTATATTGCACATTGGAACATACCCTAAAATCATGGTGTTCTCCTCTTCTTTTAGAGGGTGTTTAGTTCGGGAATAAGTAGGAATAAGGATGGGGGATAAGGAGAATACAGTTGTTCGGCTGGAAAGATAGGAATAAGGAGAATAAGGTGGAATAAAAGTTCCTCTTTAATGATAAAAAGTTTACTCCTATTTGTATATCTACAATTTCCTTTGTTAAAACATGGATAAAAAAGAAGGTGACATCAAATTAAAGAGAAAACCAAGTGAAGAAAAATCTGGTGCAAACTCAAAATTGGAAATATATAAGGACACTTTTTTTAACACCAAATTTCTTAATTTAAATATAAATATAGATGAATTTAAGACTAACATAATATTTTATGTTATATTACAAGTGAAGAACATTGATGAATAAAGACTACATGCAGACTTGACAGATAAATAATCCCACTAAAATGTAACAAAAGATAATATTTTTTGTATTGAAAATATCTACATTATATTTTTACAAATATTTTGTAACAAACCACTATCTTCTCGTGGTTGTTTTTTTTATAATATTTTTTTCGTAAATATATGTTGATCTTATCCTATATTTTGTGAAGGACAACTATGTACATATAAAGTACAATTGTAAATGAGGCACATGTATAATGTAAATATGTGTTTACAATTTTGTTGTAGCTCCTTACATATCTTATAGTATATGATTACTAAAATTTTAAATTTATATAAATAATTATATTAATTCTTATTAGTGGGTCACATTTAAGATATATATTACCACATTTAAGGTATTAAACTACCCTAAAAAATACCTGCTAAAATCTCAGTTTTTAATATAAACATGAAAAATCCAATGTTCTATTTGCGTATAATTTTTTGGGTACTTTCTCTATGCAGATTTTCCATATATTATTCAGAAAAGTTCTATAAGTTCACTTGAACACAGAAAAAAATGTACCACGACCTTCCTAATTCTTCTTCCGTGCTTTTTTTTCCCGCCGCAAAGCGCGGGTATACTCACTAGTTCTTTTATAAAGTCAGAAATGAAAATTTATTACGCAGATTTGCATAAATATTTGATAACTACTGGTTATAACCAGTTCATTAAACCCTAAACCTAGGAACAGAAATAAGAATTACAACAACAAAGGACCACAAGGAGATTTACATCTCGGGTTTGAGCTGAGCTTGGTCCATGCTTGAAAATTTGATAAAATCAGGATCAAAGTCCAGCCCACATGTACATCGGGTTCAGTTATATGAGTGTATTTACATAAACATGGAGGGACACAAGCATACAAACCTCTGGAGTTTACAGAGGTATCAATGTAAAAGACCTTTTTCCTCTTTCCGAATAGCATGAAATTGATGGATAAGCGGCGTAGTGTGGCGGGTAGGGGTGTGAGAAAATTCTCAAGTTCGATATTCGCTCAAGTTCGGCTCGCTAAAAGTTCGATTCAGATTCGGTTCGGAAATAAACGAACCGAATATGAACACAAGTTTAGGTTCGATTAAATAAACGAACCGAACCTAAAAATCACAGGTTCGCTCAGGTTCGATTCGTTAAAAGATCGATAAACATACACATATACATATTTACAAATCATTATCAATAGAAGTGGACCTTATTTTAAGATAAGTGGATTTTGTCTAAGGATAAGTGACATTTATCTAGAGATAACTGAATATTTACGTGATAAATAGGTTTTATCTCATTAAAAACTATCCAAAAATAAATAGTCACATCGTGGTTACAACATCCATCATCTATGTATCTAGTACTTTTCCCTTCTTTATCTTCAAATCAACAGAACAAGTATAAACATTACTTGTTGGATATCTCCACATTATTCTTATTCCTTATCCCCATCTGAACATATATAAAAATATATTATAATTATATTTTTTTTAAAGAGACAAATCCTTATTAATCTATTTTTTTTAAAAGATGAAGATGAGTTAGATAAAGAAAAAAACTAAATGAATATTTATTGTAATTGCATACACGCATATATTTCTAATTCTCTTCTCTTCACCCCCTCTTATTAGAGAATTCTTAAGTTCGATATTCGCTTAGGTTCGATTCGTTTGTAAAGAGGTTCGATTCGGATTCGGTTCGAAAATAAACGAATCGAATCTGAATACAAGTTTAGGTTCGATTAAATAAACAAACCGAACCTAAAAAATATAGGTTCGCTCATATTCGGTCCATTTGCACCCCTAGTGGTGGGCGGGGGCGGAGAAGGGTAAGCAGAAGCGTGCAACGTGCTCTCAACCCAACTCCACAGCTAAAAGACATCGCGAATTAGAGAAGCATATAACGAGACGGTGGGAGAGGAGGGGAGAGAGAAGCCCAAGACCATGGCGTGCTTGAACAGCGTCTCCCTCTGCCCCTCCAAGTCGAGAGCTCAGCCCCACTCCACTTCTCCGCCTTCTTCTCCCTCTTTCTCCTCCGCCTGCTGCTTCCCATTCGGCTCCCGCAAGCACAGGGCCTCTCAGTACGCCCCGGTGAGCTGTGAGGGATTTATTCACTGTAGCAAATTAGGGTTCTTATCCTTTCAATTGCACTTTTGGGTTCTTGGTGAAAAATTGTGTTTTTTTTTGCACCGTAAAGAAAATTGGAGAACCATGTTCTTGAATTCATTATATAGTTTGGCAGATTAAGGCTTCAGGGAAGGCGGAGACGCTAAAGGTTATGATATCGGGGGCTCCCGCGTCGGGTAAAGGAACACAGTGCGAGTTTATCAAGAAGAAGGTAAGACTTATTAAGAGCATTGCTTTCTTTTCTGAATTTCGAGGATGCTTCTGTACGCTTGATTTCTGGAGCGTATCCGATCTCCGTAAAGTCGCTTACGGGTACTTCTATAATCTGGAGTTTCGAAAATTTTAAACAAACTTGTATTTGAAATCCGATTTTCAAAATAATTTCACTTTTTAAATCATTTCGAGAGTTTCACGATTGTCTTCTTATGTTGTTGGATTAATGTAATAATAGTTATGCGGGCTTCCTCATGAAGTCTGCAGATTAAATCAAGTTGTACTCGTATGTGCAGTATGGCCTGGTGCATATTGCTGCAGGTGATTTACTGAGGGAAGAGGTTGCGGCCGGTACAGAAAATGGGAAGCAGGCAAAGGAATACATGGAAAAAGGAATGCTGGTGCCCGATGACATTGTTGTGATGGTGTATATTAAAACTTCCTAGATATAATTTAATCAGAGTACATTTATCAGTTCTCTTTCACGTTGCTATTAACGTTATATTATATTGTAGATGGTGAAGGATCGTTTATTTCAGACTGATGTCCAAGTAAATGGTTGGCTTTTGGATGGGTATCCCAGAAGCCTGTCCCAAGCCAGAGCTCTGGAGGATCTTGCCATTCGTCCAGACATCTTTATTCTCTTAGATGTAAGTCCTTTTAAATAAGATAGAATGGATTGGCTTGTAAACTTCAGTGATATATTATAGATGGTGGGGTGGGGCGAACATGTTTTGTGGGCTTGATTTGGAAAACCTTGTAATTTTAGACTTTTAGTATAAGAGACTTTGAGCAGTTCGAACCAATGTTGCTGGGTGAATCTCTCTGTCTAAATGGGGAAGCTATATAAATCTCCTTAGGGTTAGGGCTATTCAACGTCCTATGCACTAGTGTTCTTCTACCCTATATAAAGAGATCCGTTGCCGTGACCGAGGGCTAACCCATTTAAAGATGAACCTTGTATGTAATGTGTGATGGCTGTTTCATGGTTGCTTATCTGTGAGTTTAATTTGCATTGTACTTCCCCTGCACATAACGCATGCTTTTTAATTTGGCATGTTATTTGTAAATTAAAAGCAGACTTTTTCAGTTGCTTTAGCATCTATACTTATCATATTGTGATTTTTATACATGTAACCCTCTATACTTTCATATTTACGCATCGAATCCTCCATATCGCCGAATTATACATAGAATCCTGGATAGTTATTAACATTACATGGCATATCCCTATGTCAACTTCCATCCATTTTATCCGTTAACATTGAGGGAAAGTGTTAAATATTGACAATTTCAACCCTTTCGAATTCATGATGTTTACGAATGTGTGCTACTCCTCCTCCCTTCTTCTCCCCTTCCTCTCTTCCATCTTCCTCAAGCCCTTGTCTATACTTTTTTACCACGGGTGCTGCCTCTAGTGGCATCAACTTCGTCGACATGGAGCGTTTCTCTGAGCTCCAGGTGGTAATGCTCGTTGTCATCGTGTTCCACAATGAAGAAGGCTGTAATGATGAATGCCCAAACAAGAAGCTGCCTTGATGTTCATCATCTTCTTCATGCATTCATCCTCTCGATCCTCACATATATAAACATAGCTAGCTCCATTATATTGTGAATCAACTTCTGATCGGCTTCAGTAAGGGATGGTGCCTTCAGCACGTGCAACGGCTTAGGTGGTTTCTTACTATTCTTCTCCTTCTTTTGCTTCTTCTCCGAGTTGGCAACACCACTACTGAATTCCAAAGATTGCACGAAGACACTAAGAATCTTTCATCCACCCAAACAACATTACTAGGAAAACCATCCCACATCCTCTCTGAATATCTCAACCACAAGGTACCCATCTTTCATTAATTCAACACCACCCACCATTCTCGATATCAACCACAAAATCATTCCTCTAGTACACTTGTAATCCATCTCGACCACATCTATTGAATTATAACCCAAATATGAAGCAATTCCAATCTTTATGGATCTTTATCAACCCTAAAAGAAACCCGAATTAGATCCAACTAAATCCCACCCAAACGTACCTCTAAAATCATATCACAAAACCTCAATCCCTTTCGAAGTCCCGCATTACCAACAAAAATAAGGTTAAAGAAAAAGAGATACGCAAATAGATCACACGCTTGTTTCCATCCCAGTAGATTTTACCTCAAATTCCTAAAGTGTGCATCCTCCAACTTCCGACACTATTCCTAAGTGCCATTGTCCTTCGTTGTAGGGTCATCCCAACCACCGCCATTTCCCTCAATTTGTGCGTGCTTCTACTTCGATAACAACAAGTTCCAGAAGCATGCTAGTTGCTACTGTGCTTTAGCAAGGCTTGGAGTTGTCAGAGAAGGCTCGACCGCAGGGTGGGGGTACTTAGAGCGAGAAGAGGAAGATGGGGAGTGACGAGGTTGAGATGGAAGTGTCAGAGGATGGAGGGAAGCGGTGACATCAGTTGTGGAAGTCAAAGAGGAGGAATGGATAGTTGATGGGGTGTGTGAAGGAGGGAGATGGTTTGGAGGGTAAATATCAATCATTGAATTCAATTGTGTAGATTAACTCAATATAAAGGTTGAATCAAGGGAGGAAAACCTTGGAGGGGCTTACATGTAAATAGAAGTCACTATCAGGGTCCTATGTGGGATTCATAATTATGTATCAATGTAATAATGAAATTATAGAGGGTTATGATTGGCACAAATAATTGTCAAAGCCTTCCCCCCACTATAAGTAGGGTCAGCTTCGTGGATTCTTGCTCAAATCCATGCTGAAAATTCGACTATTTTTTACGCCAGCCTTCGACTATGTAACACAACCCCTACAAGGGGGGATTTGAACCCTGATCTTTTTGGTTGTAGGCACACTGTACTACCACTAGACCATTTAAATGGGCATGAAAGTATAGATGGTTATGCTTGTAAAAATTCCTATCATCTTTTACTTTTTTATATAATGAAAAAGGGTTAGAGAAAAGCTCCTTGGTAGTACCGATATCCCATAATGTATCAAGTGCCACGCTGACAGACTTATGGTTTTTGCGTGGTAAGTAATTTTTTCCTTGTACCCACTTCAATGGTCTGGTGGTAGTTCAATGTTAGATAGCCGTCAACCAATGTAAAAAATAGTCGGATCTTGCAACATGGATTTGAGCAAAAATCCATGTAACCGACCCTACTTAAAGTAGGAGAAGACTTTGCCATTTTCCATTTTAAGCAAATGTTTCCTTATGTTGATGCCTGATATCGTGGAGCATTTGGGAAAAGTTTCCTGGGAAGTTATCATGGACATTCTACTATAAATACTACATTTTCTATCGAGTAGGAAATTTCCCTTCCCGACCTGCTGCGATTTTTTGGATTATCAAAATGGGACATTAAGGTGATCCACTTTGCCATACCAATAACAAAACGTCCCTCATGCAAGATTCATCTAATTGTTTTTTTTAAGTTATTGTGAGAAACAAGAGAGGGTCTTAAAAATTCAATATACCCCATTGAATTTGAGATCTCTAAAGACATGTTCTGTGCGAGCATTAGAGGGTGGAATAGAGGAGAATAAGGGAGAGGGCCCTTGTACGAATATTCTCCTTCGGTTTCCACACATGCTCATATGCGATTTCATTGTTCATGGAATAGAGGAGGGCGATTCTATCCTCCCCCCTCTCTCTCCCGCTCCTCATGCCTGGCTCCAATGACATCTCCTGTGAATCTCCCCGTGCCCCTCCCATTCCTTGGCTTCTTCTTAGTCAAACTTTGTAGGAGCTTTGTTGCAGTATGTCCTTCCTTGAGAAGCTTTCCCCTCCCCTCTACGATTAGAATGGACTGATTATGGGTTGAATGGAGTTGTTGGGGAAGGTATGCTTTTACTCCTCTCTAATAAAGCCTCTTCGTAGAGGCCTGCTGTTCTTGACTCCCCCTGAGTTGTCTTCTCCACCATGGTATCGGATGAGGAATATGGGGGTTCCTCCTCCCCAAGAAAGGCCTATAAGAGGCCCTTGCAGAGTCCCTTTGACCGGACACGCGCTGTGCTTGGTGACCTATTTCTCCTGATCGTTTGTGCGCACATATCTTCCTTTATGTGGACTTCCTGGTGTGCGAGGTATTCTCGATCATCTGCTCTTGGAATCCTATTTATTCGATTCTGTTTCCATGTGTTGTTTTCCGGATCCCTTGTTGGAGTGACTCTTGTTTTGCTTAAGTACCACGGGTGTCGATGCCCTACTTTATCCTCCTTTAAATTTTTTTGAATTTCTTAAATATTGATAGAAAATGATTAGTTATTGAACCAACAATATTAGTGTACCTGTTACTGCGGCATGGATTGGTGTTGTATTGCTTGGTGCATTTCTTGTTGATATGTTGGTGTTTCAAAGATGTTGCAGAGCTTTCTCTTCGATAGTTTATTGCACGATTGCAACTCCTTTGTTCTTTTTTGAGCCCATGTAATCATACTCCGATTCTACATATTGGTGTTTGGAAGTTTTGGACATCTTGTTTCGACATCTATTGATGAGGTATATTTGGTTATGGTTAGTAGGTGCTGCAATACTTGGTGTTTAAAGGATTGGTGCATTTCTTGGTGTTTAATATGTTTTTGTTTTGCAACTGGTGCATAGCTTGCTTATCTACGGTATTTTTTTCGTAGGGGATAGTACCTCATTCATGCACATGCTCTGTAACTTCTCGTCCTTCACGAGCTTCTCCACCACAATCTGTACGGCTGAGAGAAAGTCACCATTTGTACCAAGTCCATTCTTGTAGTGGTACTTAGGATTGAAGTAATAAGCTGCACAGAAAGTCACGAACAAGCTCATTTATGATGTCCAACTATAGAAATTTAAATAATTGAAAAAAAAACCAATTTTACATAATACATATCGGCCTTGTGAAGAGGATGTGAGAGCATCTTGGACCATCGCTCGTCTATGATGTCCAACCATGCTTTCGATCCCTTCCCAACCGCTTCTTTGACCTTCTCTCTCATGCAGCGCATTGCCTCGTAGATGACTCCCATGGTGGGCTTCTTGTCGCCATCTACGATCCGCAATGCAGATACAACTGGATCCATGATCCTCGTGACCCGAGTCACGTCATCCCAAAAGGAGATATCATTGATCAATATCTCCACCTTCCGTCCTCCTTCAGTCCGAGCTTCAGGTATCTCGAACCACTCACCCTGGCAACACATGGTTTTCAAACCCGTCTTATGTTGCTTGAGGCTTTGCAACGCTATAAAATTGGTTGCAAAGCGTGTGATGCCAGGCCTCACCAACTCCCCATTGCACATCCGCCTCATTAGTGCCAACACTTTGTTGTGGTTGTAGATGAATGTGGTGATCATTCGTGCTTTCTCCACCACCCTTGAGACGAGCTTCCTCTTGCTGAAATCCTTAAGGATCAAGTCAATGCAATGCGTAGCACACGGTGTCCAGAAAATTCCGTAGCTGCTGGACTTCATAATTGTTTTACCAGCCTTCTTGAAGTTGCTGCCGTTATCTGTCACAATTTGCACAATGTGCTCTTTCCCAACCTCCTTTATAACGTCCTTTATCAACTTCAGAAGGTACCTGTGGTCCTTCACATGCTCGGATGCATCAACAGATTTCAAGAAAATTGTCTTCCCATCGCAGTAAACAAGGAAGTTGATGATCTGCTTCCTTGTGTAGCTCGTCCACCCATCGCACATCAATGTCACCCCATATTCTGGCCATCTCCTCCTCAATTCGGCGATGTACTCATTCATCTCCTCTTTCTCCATCCCCAGATATTTGTTCATGATCTCGTAGGATGTAGGAGCCTTCACTCCCGTTCCCGCTGCAGCGATCTCATCAATGGCATGCTGCAAGAATGGCCCGCTTGCAATGTTGGCAGGAATGCTCTCCCCAAAGAAGAGCTTGCTGATGGCTTTTCCCACCCTTTCTCGTGCATTGGTGAACATTCCCTTCACTGTTTTCTGCCTCGGATCCTTGCTTGCCTTGTATTGCATGGATCTGCTCCTCGTCAAGAAGGGCTCAATTCCCTTCCCCTTGTGTTTCTTGGTGGGTGGTGGTACTGGTGCGCCTCCAGAACCACTCCCACTCCCACCTGCACCATAGAAGCCGCCCCGTGCACCACCGAGTTCTCTCATCTCGAACTCGCTCCTCAATGATTCTTGTGTAGCCCTTCTGTATGCCCTCCTCTCTGATGCAGTCTGAATGTCGGCGGGGTACACAAAATCATCGTCGTCTGAATCAGAAATGACGTTGAATTCTTTCTCGAACATGAACTCCTTCATTTGTTCTTCCCTTCTTACTCTCTCCGTCTCCTTTTCCTTCTTTCCGTCCAAGCTCGCCTTGACCTTGTCCCTCACATCTTTGGGACAACGCGTGCACTTGGCAACATTCTTGTTGTTGCCAACAAGATGTTGCTTCATCCTTGTGATCCTGCCTCCTCTCAACTTCTTTCCACAGAAATTGCATTGCGGCTTCGCCTTATTTCCATCAGGAGCGGACGCATACCTCCAGCCAATGTCCCCACTGAATTCTTCCATCTGATCATCAGAACTGTCAGATCCAGAACCGGAAGCAGAATGTGCCATGGTGAATATCCAAATTAAGAACCGGAACCGAAACCAGAATGTGGCAGAATGTGCCATGGAGAATATGAACGTCGAAATCTGCGAGGAAAATCAAGAACAAACATTAAGTTGGCATACAATGCAACTGCTTATGAATATGCAAATTATTTTTTTTTTAATTTCGGAATTATTATATATTTAATTTTTCCAACACCTACTTTTCCGATTTACAGAAAAAAGACCTTGGATCTATACATTAGGATCTTAGATCTACAAATTAGGGGACCATTTTCAAGAAAGACTACGTAATTGACACAAAATATGAACAAAAACATAAATATTTAACAAATAATTTTCGGATTTTCTATATTTTTAAATTTTATTAATCCAAAAAAATTTCCTGACTATGATTTCTACTTCCAAAACTCAAGATCCGAATATATAATACCACAACTCATTACCGTTCCACATTAAACCTCAAAAGCCACAATTTCCTCTAATATAGATCCAAGAAATATTCTCCAACAATGTTTTACTTCATGTTAACTTCAGATCTGCGATACAATGATCGTAGCTACCACTATTGTGTAAAAAAACACAAAAGCCCCAATTTTCTTCTCCAAATTTACACCTATTTTGGGGGAAATCTCTCAAATTAAACACCATGCCAAGCTATATCAACATCCTAACAGTGAAATCCCTAAAACAATTAATGAATTTGAAGAAGATTTATCATAATTTAGCTTACCTCAATGGAAGAAGGTCTTGGAAGATGAAGGAGAGCAGCCTCTGTACGAAGTCGGGCGAAATGGAGAGGTTTCGATCGATATTTCGGTATATTTCGACCTTTGCCTGATTTTTCTATTCAAAGATTCCATGTGTCGGCCGAGATATCGAGACGAGCCGAGATATCGGCGATATCTCGTGATATTTCGACCGAAACCGGAGAAATCGATATACAGTGTAGTTTCGAGACCCGATACCCATCGAAACCGAAATTTCGACGAAATTTCAGTCCATGCTTGCAATTCACCATATACAAACCCCATAGCCGGTCTCTTATCTCCATCAACAATTCGCAGAACATGTACCAATGGAGAAAAGATCTTCAAGGTCAAAGAGACTTGAGTCCAAAATGAAGGACTCAGAACTATGGCCGAAGCCATTTCCCCCTTCTTCGTCTTGTACCATTTACACGCTCTCCATTCATCAGAAGAAAACATAAGCCTCAACTTCTCCTTCTTGTCCATTACTGATTGCAAGGTGAGATATGTAGTAGCAAATCTTGTTGTTCCTGGCCTCACTATCTCCCCCTTTTGCGTAAATTGTCTCATCAAACTCAATGTTTTTGCATGACTTTATATGAAGACAGTTAATGTCCTTGCCTTTGTGATGGCATTTTTCACCTTGGACTCTTTACCGATCTCCTCAAGCATAAGATCGATGCAATGTGCCGCACACGAACTCCAGAAGATCTGTGGGTACTTGATTCTCAAAATTCTGCCAGCAACCATATTTGCAGATGCATTATCTGTCACTACTTGGACTACATTGTCGGGCCCAACTTCCTCAATGGACTTATCCACTAAGGAAGCAATGTAGTCGGCAGTATGAGAATCTGCAGACGAGTCAATTGACTTCAGAAAACTGGTCCCAAGCTCACAGTTGACGCAGATGTTCATGATGCTCCTTCCCCTCCTATTAGTCCAAGCATCTGTCATAATGGAACATCCAGAACTCTTCCATGAATTACGATGCCCTTGCAAAAATTCGTGTGTTTCCTTAACCTGTTCCTTCAAAAGTGTTTCTATGAGCTCATAGTATGTTGGAGGCTTGTAGGATCTTTCATACTGCCCAATTGCTTTGCACATTCGAAGAAAGGAGTCACTTTTGACAACATTGAAAGCGATGTCATTATCATAGAAATACTTTGCCACGAATGAATTCACACGTGCGTGTTCCTCCTTAGCAAATTCAACATATGAGCCAAATGTTGCTTCATACGATTAATCCCTCCGGTGACAATCTTTCCACATAATCGGCAAGTAAACATGCCAGGGGTACTTGGATTAGCTAGAAAAGTATACTTCCATCCCGGATCAGTGGAACCAGGAGGAACAAAAAACTCCATTGTATCGCTCCTATGAGTAGGAGGCTCACTTCCGATTCCAGGCATAGGAGAAGAACCACTGTCAGATGGTAGTCTGGAGGCCATAGTTGCCTAACATTCAATCATAATTAGAAAACATCATCAACAAAATATTAAATGTTTTAATAAATTGAATTAGTATAAAATCAACAAATTCTAGAAGCAATGATAATTGCTAAAGACGTGTATTTGTAATAAAGTAATGTATATAAAGTAATGCATATAGTGTCCAATAATAAAGGGATATATCACCATGGTATAATAAAGCAAGAGCCATCTCTGCTTGTCGATTTTTATGTTCAGCAATACTTTTATGACTGCAAAGAATTGAGTCCGAATATATGTCGTAGATTGTAGGTATATGGGCTTTGGAAATTATTGAAAACACACAAACATGTTTGCTATAATCATCAATGAAGGAACACAATATTTTTGACCTTAATTGGATGGAATTGGATATGCCCACATATAGGGAAAAAACAATAGCAAAGGGTTCACTACTAATCATATTTGTAAGAGGTACAAGATATTTATGACTTTAGACTTGAACAAGTAACACAGAAATAAGCAGAATTAGAGATATTTATGACTTTAGGCTTGAACAAATAATACAGATGAATTAAAAAGTAAGGGACTAAGGAGTGCACGAATCAACCTGGTGCCGCGTTAGGAGGAGGCGGTGCCGCGGTGGAGATGGGAGGAGGAAGCAGCGTTGGGAGGCGACGAGGCGGAGGAGCTTGGAGGAGGTGGCGATGGAGGCGCAGGGGGATCGTGGAGGTGTCGTGAGCTCGCACAGGCGTAGGAGGATTGTGGAGGCGACGAGGCGGAGGAGCTTGGAGGAGGTGGCAATGGAGGCGCAGGGGGATCGTGGAGGCGTCGTGGGCTCGCACAGGCGCAGGAGGATCGGAGGCAACGAGGCGTTAGGGTTCGTGGTATCGGGTATCGGGGGAATGGGGGTTAGGGTATCTGGGTAACGTGAAATCGGGTATGAGTGGGTAATCGGGTAACGGGTTCGGAAAGCACGAAGCGGGCGCACGGTCCGCATATAGCTTTTAGACTACTGTTGCGCTTTATTTTGCATTAAGGGTGCCTTGTTGTCCATATCTTTATTTGTTGCGTAGATATGGTTAAGTAGCTGCTGCTCTATAGGTTGCTACTCCATATATGTTGATTTACTGCTGCTGCATTCCTTGTTGAGGGTGCCTTCACTCAATTGCATACTCCTTACACACTCAGTAATGGATTAATTCAATTCCATTCCATAGTTGTTGCTGCATTCCATAGTTTATATTTTGCATTAAGGGTGCCTTCAATCAATTGTTGTTGCATTCCTTATTGATTTGCTACTACCGGATGAATGCATACTCTTTACACACTAGCTAATGGATTCACTATACCGTTTGGCAACAGTTGATTCACTCAATTGTGTGGTAGTTGTCCAACTGCTGCTGCATTCCTTGTTGATTTACTGTTTCTGGATGGATGCATACTCTTTACGCACTAACTAATGGATTCACTATACAGTTTAGCAACAATTTATTCACTCAATTGTGTAGTAGTTGTCCAACTGCTGCTGCATTCCTTGTTGATTTACTGACACTGGATGAATGCATACTCTTTACACTCTCAATTGTGTAATAGTGCTCTTACTGTTTGGCTTCCTGTCTTTCTTGGATGTAGGATCTAAAAGTGATCATTTATTTTGATAGTTCTTGATTGCTGTTATAATTAACTGATCTTTTGCAGTTTTATTGTGTTTTATCCATGATAGATTTACCTGTTATAAAGTGTTGAAAAATACATAATATCTTTAGGCCTCCTATTTGTCCTCCCTTCCTGTTACGGGAATCATAAGCTTAGGTACTCTTTGGCTTGCGGAGGGGTGGATCATACAACTGGCAACAACTCCTTCACTTTATTCTTTATGAAATAAATCACATGTTCTTACATGTTGAGCAGGTGGGGAGCATCCAATTCTGAGATTCATATCCCGAAGGCCAATTTCTCTGAGCGTCGTGTCACCAAGACACCTGCGATGGATGAGTGCCCCATGCTCCTTTTTAAACATCACTTCGACATAGGCGATTGGGTCGGTGGTGCCTACCTTCATATGTAGTAATTAATGGAGTTATGATTTTAAAATAAAAAGGAACAACTGTCTTCTGCAAACATGTGCTCGTGGATTTGTCACTACCTGCATATTTTCAAACGTGTGCAATTCATCGTATCGAACATAAATAGAGTAAATACAATCAATTTTTTTAACTAACTTTCTAACCTTATTCCTTATCCCTTACATGCCACCGAACGGAGAATATCCCTTATTTTACCCTATTCCAACTTATTTCACCTTATTCCTATCCTCCAACCGAACAGAAACAATGCTTTATTCCAGCTTATTCCACCCCCTTATTCCACCTTATTCCCCTATGGAACGGTCCTTGAGAAGCAAAGGTGTGATCCCAAGGCCCAACTGCCAAACTACACCCCGGTGAAATACATTGTGGATCTTGCCATCATAATTAGTGAATATACGATGAACTTACTCATATCAACTCTTGTCATTGCCAAAAAGATTATAGATCAAGTGTGGATTTATTGACTAATTCTTTGCCTGAATCAAAAGAATCTTCGTTCTGACATTGCTTCCCTGCATATTACTGCATGAATAACAATATTCTTCTCACTCCTATCGACTGTTTTAGCCCGGTGCTGGTATTGTTCGATTATGTAGGTAACTATGTTGGCCGGAGTCCTGGAACTACTGATTCTTTTTAATACAAAACTGTAAAATTATTCAGTCAACTCCAAATGTTGATTATATGTGTTTGGACGTTGTAAGGCTTTGTTCCATTTATCAGATAAAGACTCAGAATTAATGCAAATTTTGGACTGCAGGTATCTGAGGAGAGCCTAATTGAGAGAGTAGTAGGTAGAAGGCTCGACCCGGTCACTGGAAAAATATATCACTTAAAATATTCTCCGCCTGAAACGGAGGAAATTGCTGCCAGGCTTACTCAGCGTTTTGATGACACTGAAGAAAAGGTTCCGCTCATTTGAATTTTGCTTGTATTCTTCGTTATATGCTGACAGAGTTTTCCTATGCATGGGTATGGATTCCTTGTTTCTAAACGTTTCTTTGACCTTTTGAAGGTTAAGTTGCGCTTGCAGACTTATCATCAGAATCTGGAATCCGTGCTTGGAGTTTACAAGGAGATAATTGTTAAGGCATGAAAATCTTAATTTACATTTTCTAAATAGAATATGTAGAAGATTTGCTGCAATTAGACCTCTCTCTGGTCACATGCATTTTCTTTATTTATTATTCAAATTGATCTTATCAAAGTTATCTGTCTATATTCTGTCGTGCAAAACCTTTGGAGAGTAATTTATGCACTCAAGATGTTAAACTCATTTATGTTGTACAATCTGATGGATAATATTATTCCATTCACTGACCAGTCCAGTCAATTGTTAAGGCTTCGGCAATAATTTGGCAAAGGAAAATAGCTCTGTGTTCAGGAAATTTAATATGCATTGGAATTTAAGAAAGAATTACATGCCCCTTCTTAACTGCAAAACGTACACTATACAAGTTATCAGCTAAAGCATGTGACAATCTCTTAAGTATACCAAACGTCACTCCATCCCTGCAATTCATCCTGATAACTAACACGATTAAGTTCCATCATAGTTTTAGGAACCTGAGTAGTATTCATCGTGTCAAGATAGTACTACTTATATATTACGTGGTTGAGTAGAAAGTTTATTTCGTTCAATCTGTCCAAGCTAAGCATTCCAAGCTATAGTTTGAGGTGGAGTGTTGAGAATTATGAAGTTCGAGTCAATTCGGTAATCGGATCTTGTAGGAAGATCCATCAATTGTGTAGTATGGGCTCTTCTTTCCAGACCTACAATGCCAATTGTGAGAGTGGGTGTGAGTGAGGCCTACATGTGGGGCCTTGTATGACAAGTTTCAGTGGGAAGAATCCATCTAAAAATATGTTTATGAGGTCACTTCTCTCATGGAGTAAGACAATCATTCGAACTGTCCTGAACCATACAATTCAAGTTTTTATATTATGTTGAATTTATAACTTTAAATACAATTTCTACGGTTGTAGATTGTTAATTAACTGGATAATTAGGGAAAAAACCCCACTTAAATGGCCGGTGGTAGTGCAGTGTGCCTACCACCCAAAAGACCATGGTTCAAATCCCCTCTTGTGGGGGTTGCGTTAGGTAGTCAACAACCAGTGTAAAAAATAGTAGAATCTTTCAACATGGATTTGAGCAAGAATGCATGTAACCAACCCTGCTTATAGTGGGAGAAGGCTTCGCTCTTTTTATTTTATTTTATTATAATAGATCAATTGTAGCTTGTTTTTCATGAATTTACATTTAGTGGGACCTATCGGATTTTTTCAGTGTAGAAATAGCAATGAACTTTCATATTAATACCAAGGTTGCAGAAATCGGTAGTCGGTACTCGGTCGGCGGGGTCACTGACTAAGGATTAATCGACAGTCAGACGGCTAATCAGATTTAGTCGGCCATTAGTCAATTTTGATTTTTTTAATTATTTTAAATATATAATTCATTTTTTATACATATATTATTATGCATTTTCCTAGATTTGTGCATTTTCTATACTATAATAATGAAACAAAAGAGATAATTGACTTTAAATATAACATTAAGTATATTAAAATAAGTTTGCTTTTAAACAACAACAACAACAACGAAAAAGCCTTTTCCCACATTAAGCATGGTCAGCGTACATATATGACAACTTATTATTAGGCATTTGAGAGCGCACAACTTATGAGGGAGATAACTAAGTTGATATGATAATGAGCATACAATACTGTTAAGTTAAATATCGTGTTATGTTTTTCTCATGTAATTCCTATTTCTCAGAGTGCTTATCTTGTAATTAACCCATGGCTATTCTCCTATATAAGAGAGCCCTCGGATATGTATAATGCATCGACTTCTTTTCTCCTATCATGGTATCAGAGCAACGGTCTTAGACTGGGGTCTTGGTATCCCACTCAAAACCCTAACCCTAAGCCCTCCACCCGCCAGCTTCCCCCCCCGCCGTCGCCGCCGCCAGCGGCCCCCCTCCTCCCCCCTGCGCCGCCTCCAGCGGCTCCCAGCACTGCCTCTAGCGGATTCGTGCCAACAACAGCTGCCCCCACCCCCTCCCGCACCGCTCCCTGTGGTACCGCGTCGTCCCTAGCGCCGCCAAAAGCGGCTCTCGCCGCCCCAGCGGGTCCCGACCACCCCCCCAGCGGCACCTTGTCATCCCCCGAAGGCCCCTAGGCGCTCTCTCGTGCGACTCCGGACCACCCACGCGACACAGGCAGCCTCCGACGCGGTCTTTGCAGCCTGCGAACTAGGCTTGGCGCTCCAACAAAGACTAGGATGGTTGTATGAGTCTACACATGCAACCTATCCCTCATATGATATTGTAGACCACCTATTTTTGGTTATCTCCATCGGTCTGAGGCTCATCGTCAATCATGTCGGAGAACAAGGGTGATGTCTTTACATCCTCGGGTGCCTTCAAAGGCCCAGCCCCAATAACCAAGATGGATGGGACCAACTATGAACTATGGTATATGCAGTTTTGCACCCTGATGCAGTGCCACAATAAGGAGCACATTCTAACAGAATCAGAGTCGGATGACAAGACTGGAGCAAATGCGGCGTGGAAGCAAGATGATGCGTATGCCCGTATATGGCTCTCTGGGATGCTGATTATGGAGATTGCAAATGATATTGTGAATCAACCCACAACAAAGGCTATGTGGGATATACTGGCCGCTACATATGGGCTGTCCAAGAATGAGAGCACGATTCTTCAGTTACAATTCGACATCTTCTCTACGAAACAGAATGGGAAACCACTCCATGCAGATTTCTCTCATTTACGGGGCATGTTCGAGAGATTGCATAGCTTCATGGCGATTACGACCAGTACGAAACAACAACATGAACACCACGATGACTGGCATATTTCTGTCCTCTCTTGATCCTGAGTACGATGCAACCCATACTCAACTTTTGACTGGCGAGACTATTCCACCAATGGGGGAGGTGTATAAGAGATTAAGCAGGATTACTACTTCCTCGGCATCTACCGCCCAGCCTACCCCTTCAGCTATGCCTGCTACTCGTGGCAGAGGAAGAGCATCACATTTTCGGGGTCATGGACCTCGTGGTCGAGGGGGAGGCAGACACCGTGGCCCCTGTACTCACTGTCACCGTCCAGGCCACTCTGAGGAGACATGCTTTCATAAGCATGGTTATCCAGCCTCAGCACGTGTTGCTGAGCAAACTGAGGCTATCGCTGCGCCTCTTCCAGATGCTTGCTTTGATGATATTGTTTCCCGACTTCGTGAGATGATTACTACATCTACGTCTCCGTCTCCAGGTTCTACGGACGCTGCAGCTTCGGCCAGAGCGTCCTCTAGCACATCAGGTACTCCTTATGCACTTACCAGTATTACTTACTTGGACTTGACATATTGGATTATGGATTCCGGGGCCTCCCATCATATGTGCGGCGACAGATTGCAGTTTACTACCTACAGAGCACTTGCACTAGGCCGATCTGTTGTCACTGCCAATGGGGTTAGATTACCCATTGTTGGTCAGGGGGAGATCACTCTGACGCCTTCTTTGAGCCTTCAGAATGTCTTACACGCACTTGACTTTCAGATTAACTTGTTGTCAATTAGCCATCTTACAAAAGATTTACATTGTCGTGCCATCTTTGACCCTTCTACTTTTGTGTTTCAGGACATACTGACTGGTAGGATGATTGGAAGTGGCCGTGAGCAGAGAGGCTTGTATAAGCTTGCTATATCATCATGTGGTGGTGCTGCTACTATTCCCTCTGGATCCGTTTCTCCATTCCTTTGGCATCTTCGCTTTGATCATCTGCCTCTGCAGAAGATGTGTCATGTCTTGCCGCAGATATCTACCCGTACCACATTGGATTGTGAAGCCTGTCAACTTGGGAAACACCATCGGTCTTCGTTTCCTATCCGTCCGAGTTGTCATAGTAGTCGGTCTTTTGAGCTGTTTCACTTTGTTATTTGGGGTCCGAGTCGTGTCCTTGATCTTCAGGGACATCGTTATTATATGGTTGTTGTTGATGATTTTTCCAGATTATCTTGGGTATTCTTGTTGAAACAAAAGTCCGAAGCTGGTACTATTATTCGAAAATTTATTATTGAAGTTAATAATATCTTCTCTACCAATGTCAAAGTAATTCGCACGGATAATGCTTTGGAGTTTTCAACATTACATTTGTTCGATTTTCTCAGTTCACAGGGCATTGCTTACCAAACTTCTTGTAGTTACACTTCGCAGCAAAATGGTGTGGTGGAACACAAACATCTCCACCTTCTTGATGTCACTTGGACGTTGTTGATCCATAGTCGTGTCCCTCATTCCTTTTGGTGGGATGATGTTCTCACTGCATGCTACTTGGTGAATCGTATGCCGCCTACTGTTCTTGGAGAGAAGGTTCTCTTCTTATTGCGTTTCCCGAGAAGGACCTATTCTCCCTCATACCTCGTGTCTTTAGGTCTGCGGCATTTGTGCATAATTGTACCCCTGGTCGTGATAAGCTCTCTCCAAGAGCTATCAAATGTGTGTTTGTTGGGTACTCTTGTACTAAAAAAGGGTATAGATTTATGATCCTGTGAGTAGGAGATATTATGTGAGTGCAGATGTAACCTTCTTTGACTATCATGTTTTTCTCTCCTACAGGTGACAGGTTATCCAATAACAATGCGGACGATATTGTTGTTCCTCCACCTCCATCCCTCACATCAGTTGAACCTGAGCAACCTTTACCTCCACCGCTGCCACCACCTCCACCACCACCACCACCACCTGAGCCAAGATTTTTACCCATTGTTTACACTAGCAGGTCTTCTACTAGCTCCTCTGCTCAACAGCCATCCACATCATCCAGCACGCCTAAGGTATGCCATGATAACATTATCTCTACTGATGGCACTCGAGTTTTACAGGATGACTCTGCTGTAGAGGGCATTGAGGATGCTGATTTGGATGTTCCTATAGCGCCGAGGAAGCCACGACGTCAATGTGCTAAATACCCACTGGCGGCACATGTATCTTTGGATCATCTTTCTGATGAGTAAAAGAAGTTAGTTGTTGGTCTTTTTGTGGTTACTATACCCAAAACATATATGGAGGCTTTACAGGACAGTAGGTGGCGTCAGGCCATGGAAGAAGAAATGGCGGCCTTAACATCTCGCGGGACATGGACTGTTGTTCTGCCTCCACGTGGTGCTTCGATTGTCAGCTACAAGTGGATATTCTCCATTAAGCAAAATCCAGATGGAATTGTGGATCGCTATAAGTCAAGAATAGTGGCTCGTGGCTTTACCCAGACATACGGGGTGGATTATCAAGGCACGTTTTCTCTTGTGGTGAGACACTCGACGCTTCGAATCTTACTAGAAATTGTTATATCACGGGATTGGCCGTTATTCCAGCTTGATGTGAAGAATGCATTTCTCTATGGAGATCTCCAGGAAGAAGTTTACATGCAGCAACCACCTGGGTTTGCTGCTGAGGGGGAGTCCCAGATGGTATGCCGATTACATAAGGCCATTTATGGCCTAAAGCGGAGTCCTAGAGCTTGGTACCAAAAGCTGTCAGAATTAATTGAGCAACAGGGATTTAAGAGGTCCACTGCGGACCACTCACTATTTGTTCAGAAGACACAGAGAGGTACAGTTGTCATTCTTGTCTATGTAGATGACATTATTGTGGCAGGAGATGATGCTCAAGGCATTCAGATAGCCAAGAAGTTCCTAAGTAAAGAGTTTGTAACCAAGGATCTTGGCACTCTTCGCCACTTCCTAGGGTTAGAATTTGGCTGGAATCATCGGGGTCTAGTGATGACCCAGAGAAAGTTTGTCATGGATCTCCTTTTTGAGACGGGTATGATTGGATGCAAACCGACTACGACTCTTATGGATCCAAGCATGAAATTGTATGATGACGATACTGAAGAAGTTGATAGCAGGAGGTACAGAGAACTGGTTGGGAAGCTTCTATATGTTACTATCACCATGCCAGATATTATGTTTGTAGTAAGCAATGTTAGCCAATTCATGGAGCGACCCAGAAAGGCACATGTGGATGCTATCTATATGATCTTGAGATATCTGAAGAATTCTCCTGGTTCAGGACTCCTATTCTGTATGGATACGTTCTTGGAGGTAACAGCTTGTGCAGATGCTGACTATGCAGGATGCCCCACGGACAGGAAGTCTACTTCAGGGTTTGCAGTCTTTGTTGGACACTCACTTGTCTCATGGAAAAGCAAGAAGCAGACTGTAGTTGCCAGATGAAGTGCAGAATCTGAATACAGAGCCATGGCCCAAGGAAGTGCAGAGATGATTTGGGTTAGATCGGTGTTGACTGATCTTTCCATAGAAGTTCCTCTTCCTATGCAACTATTATGTTATAATCAAGCCGCATTATTCATTGCAAATAATCTTGCATTCCATGAACGAACGAAGCATATTGAGGTGGACTGCCATTACATTCGAGATTTGATATAGAAGGGACTCATATCTACATCTCATGTGTATACAGGAGATCAGACAGTAGCTATCTTCACCAAGGCTTTAGCCCGAAGTCCTTTTCAGAAGTGTTGGTCCAAGCTGAGCATGATAGATATATATGCTCCAGCTTGAGGGGGAGTGTTAAGTTAAATATCGTGTTATGTCTTTCTTATGTAATTTCTATTTCTCAGAGTACTTATCTTGTAATTAACCCATGGCTATTCTCCTATATAAGAGAGCCCTTGGTACATATAATGCTTCGACTTCTTTTCTCCTATGAGCATACAATTATATATCAAAAATACATTTTCTATGAAGGGAAAAAATAGTTGTAGAGCTCTCTACATAGTCAACAAAAAATAGTCAAATAGACATGCTAGATTTTATCTTGCCACCATAATAATAAATATGATCAAACTAATATGTGTATGCAATAATATGTGTATGCAAGTAAATAATAATGATATATACAATTAAAATCGTATGAAAGAAATTTCTTACCAGAACTATATTTAAATTTACATGACCAAAAGCTGGTAGATCACCATAACTAGTTAATGGACTTAGAATTCCATTAAAGCGTAGTGAAAATATCATCTCTTTTTACTGGAATGTGGGATGCAACAGGAAAAGGTTTAAAATCGAAAGGTTCTTCATAGTCTACAGATCTATTGCTGGCACGTGACATACTCTGTTTGAGTGGCCAGATCTTTCACTCCAGCATCATGAAAGATATGTGAAACTTGCTTCTTAGCTGAAGCTGCATCTCCTCCTGAAGAAATTTGAAGACGAAGAGTCCCAACAACTTTGGTATTTGTGAAGTTCCATATATGAACGTTTTGGAGACCACAAAACCCCCATTTACCCTCATAACTTCATCCATAGCAACACTCAGCTCTTGCTCATGAACCTTGGAAGCTCTCCACATCAAAATCTCAACAGAGTTTGCTTTTAAAAAAGAAAAAAAATTAAAAAATAAAAAAGTTCTATGTAAAAGTCGGTCGAGTAGTCGGCCGACTAGGTGGGCTAGTCGATCCGATTAGTCGGGTTGACCGACTAATGGCCGCTGCTACCCCCAACTCAACTAGTCGGACTGACTAGTCAGCTGACTTTTACAACAGTGATGTTACCCCTAAAGTCATGTGTATAAATTAAGGATACCATTGAGTTAATTACATAAACTACTAAAAGAAATAATATAACAATGAGTAGACCCTCATGTTATTATATGAATCTCAATATTTTCTCTCAAACTGGAGGATAAAGATCCATTATGCTCATATCGAACAAGGTTTTATGGATAATGATTTGGTGAATATCTCAGAATGGGTGTCGAGAAATATATATTAATAGTCCCTAATACATAGCCTTCATTAACCAGATAATTAGGGTAATTAGGGGAAAAGTGCACTTGACATAACGTCTCCTAGTCAAGGGTGCTCTACGAGGGGTGTGGTGTGTCTCATTGCGGTTCTTTTAACCTTTGCTTCCACTTTCGATATAATCAACTATGACTAGATCTTTTTTATCATCGACCACTAGTCCAAAGCCAATTAGATCTTGCGCTAGGTGTGAAATCTCTACTATTAATCTTCGAAAACTTTTGATAGAATGAGAAGGAGAGGCAAAGGTGAGAGCGATTTCGGTGGGTGATTCGGGCTGGAGAGGCAAAATAGAGGCGGGCTTTCGAAGTGCGGGCGAGGCCGGGAGCAATGAGGGAGGAACGAGGTGAATGGGCGGTTGTGTCTCATAAGAAGCCCGAGCGGAGGTGCTTCAGATGCGGCACGGGTGGCCACCTAGCATCGGTTTGTGTCTCTCCTCCTTGCAAACACATGTACATTCAATGTGGCAGTTTGTCCTGTGAGGTGATTGAACATCTATTTCATTTGGGCGGACAAGGACTCTAATGCGAGTTCTGTTTGCGTGGTATCGTCGGCCATAGAGGCACTCGGTTTTTCAGTCATGTGTACCCAACTTTTTTTGTGTTGCAACTACGTGCACATGTGACAAGAAATAAAGGAATGGAAATAAAATGAAATTGGAACAATGGCGATTCCAAGGGAGCAACTGTATTGGGAAGGATTGGGATAAACATTAAATGAGCATGGCCACAAACTTGAAATGCAAATTAATGGTTCCAGATGTTAATTGTCAACATTGAGTTAAAGGGAGAAATAAATAAACAAACAAAACTAAATGCCACCGATTTAGAGTTAGAACCAAAAAAATCAGGACAGACGACAATATTCAGATTAATAAAATTGGAATCTAACAAGTCAGAAGAAACACAAAAAGAGGGAAGGAGAGCATCGTAACATCCACCATAAATGGTCAAATCCGAAAGTTAATAGAGATAAGAAAATTTATTCCAATGGCACACAGGATATCATTCCCCACCAAACCAATTGCGGTATAAGAGGCCACAATCACAAATAATAGAATATAATAAAAAAAACAAAGAGGATTTGGAATTGGTGGTACCACAACTGACAGAAGGGGCACGATCGCACGGGTGCAGCCCTAGAACCCGATCACGAGCAGCGCAAAGTAGCAGAGGTGTGACGGGGCAGGCAGGCGAAGGTCAGCAACGTTGGCGGTGAAGAAAGGATTGGGACGAGGTTTGGCGGCAACACAATGAGAAGAGATGAGGAGGGGTGGGGGATGTGCTAGAGAAGGAAGAGGTGAGGGATGTTGGTGCAGGAGGAGTAGAGGGGGCGATGGAGTCGGGAATGGGAGGAAGAAGAGGGGAGGTGGCGTGGTCGAAGGTAGGGTGAGGGAGATGGGGCGACAGTGTGGGGTAGGTGTTAGGGTTCGAGAGAGGAAAGAGAGAGAGAGATAGGGGTGGAAACGAGAGAGAGGGAGAGAGAGAGAGAATTAGTGGAGGGAGGGATAAAGTATTCTCATCCCTTGTCTTTTCCCATGGGGTGGGGGTGGCTTTATGCAGGCTAAATCCCACCAACATACAACTAATACTTCAAATAAAACAAAATAAAAAATATAAGGCCTTATATAATGGGCCTTTTACATAAACTGACAACTAATAACAACAAAGCCTTTTTCTCCAATTAAGTAGGATCAACTACATGAATTCTATGCCTCCATTTGGATCTATCTTGGGTCAATCTCGGGCGTATATCCAAAAAATTAAGATCTCATATAGTCTCATTCCAACATTTATTGGGCCATCCTTGCCCTCTCTTAGCCGACGCAACATCCCAAAACTTGCATCTTTTAAGTGGTGCATCAGCTGACCTTCTTTGCAACTGACCAAACCATCTTAAGCGGTTTTCTCGCATCTTATCCTCGATTGGAGCTACAACAACTTTATTTCTGATTACATCATTCCGAATCCGATCTTTACATGTGTATCCACACATTCACCTTAGCATATACATTTCTACTACTGCCATTCTCTGCACATGTCTATGATTTACGAGCCATCATTCAGATCCATAGAGAATAACATGTATTACAATTGCTTTGTAAAACTTTCCTTTGATTTTTAAAGGAATTTTCTTATCAGTTATTATAGAGAACATCAAAGGTTCCTCTCCACTTTAGCCAGCCTGCATTTATTCTATTACTAACATCTCTATCAATTTCTAAATCATGTTGTGAAATAGATCCCATGTATCTAAAAGAATATCTCTTTCGACTGTTATCATCACCAGTCTTCACCTTGATTCCTTCATCATTGTTGCCATCAAAGGTGCACTCCATATATTCAGTTTTAGTCATACTTATATGAAATCCTTAGTCTCTGGTGTATGTCTCCAAACCTCAAGCTTCTCATTTACTCCATATCTAGTCTCATCAATCAACATAATATCATCAACAAGTAACATGCACCAAGGTATCTCATCCTGAATGTGACTTGTCAACTCGTTCATAATCAAAGTAAAAAATTTTTGTTAGAGTTATTATATTTACATTTATGCATGTGAGCCTTCGGGTTCCGTAAACTCCCGTGGCCCTTTGGGTTCCGTAACCCTTTGTGACCCTTCGAGTTCCGTAACCCCTTGTGACCCTTCAGGTTCCGTAACCCTTGTACTCTCTAGGGTTTTCTCTTTATATAAGAGACCCTAACTCTATTGAATAAACATCTCATTCATCTCTTTTCTCCACATGGTATCAGAGCGACGATCCTAGATCGAAGCCTAATACCCTAAATCCACCGCCACCCCCAGCCCTCTCTCCGTCGACAAGGAAAGAGGGTTGTACCTCATGCGTCGCTCGTGGATTCGATGGTTTCACGCAAGGCAGTCTGAGTCCCCAGCAACACCAACTGCTACTTCCAGCAGCACCTAAAGTATCGCGCGAGGCTCCAGCAGCTCCAGCCGCACCTCCTGCATCGTCGGCACCGCCTGGAGTCCCCCCTTTCAACTGCCCTTGCTTCACCACGACTTGTTTCTCCCAACCTTTTGTTTCTCCGAACTTGATATTCCATACTCTTTATTCTATCAAGTATGAGAGAAAGGAGGAGTCAGAGATGATTCTTCAGGACGTTTGTTGCCTTACATGACTGACAGACCGACACTCCAGACTACTACTCAGATCACCCATCTTCACTGAGCATCTACTTCTTCATTAGGACGTATACTTCTTTTTTTACGACCCGACTACTACTCTGTGTTGGACTTCTTCTACAACGATTCTTCTCCAGGCATGGCAGAGATATGTTCCGGTGACTTGCAGGCATGACAGAGATACGTTCCGATGACCTGATATCGTAACGACTCTACAAGCATGACAGTGATATGTTACGGTGACCTGAAAGTCGCAGCCCCTTTCTCGAGCGAGGTCTTCTACCAGCAACGGACATACGTTCTAACGATGCATCGTGCGAAGATGTGGTGTATACTTTTTCTTTTTGTTATAAGCTGCAGCTTTCTCAGCTCCAGCTTGAGGTGGAGTGTTAGAGTTATTATATTTACATTTATGCATGTGGTCCTTCATGTTCCATAAACCCCCATGACCCTTCAGGTTCTGTAATCCTTTGTGACCCTTTGAGTTCCGTAACCCTTTGTGACCCTTCAGATTCCGTAACCCTTGTACTCTTTAGGGGTTTCTCTCTATATAAGAGACCATAGCTCTGTGAAATAAATATCTCATTAGTTCCCCTCTCAACAGGCTTAAAGCTGAAACTTGATGTAAATCAATGTTGATGTCAAAATAGCCAGTCTTCTCAGACTGGATCCTTACACAAGATTAAGCCCTATCATACATATCCTTTATGAGGTTAATGTATAGGACATGTACATGTCTCTTCTCTAAAACTCTCTGCAATATCTCATGTGGGACGGAATCATGATCCTTCTCCAAATCGATAAAAATCATATGGAGGTTCTTCCTTTTAGCTTTATAAATCTTCATTGTTCTCAACAAATGGATGGCTTCAATAGTTGAGCGACTTGGTATGAATCCGAGTTGGTTTTCTTTTACTTTGGAAACTTGCTTCAACCTTCTGTCAATCACACATTCCCAAATTTTCATTGTGTGACTCATCAGCTTGATACCGCTTTAATTTGAATAATTTTGAATGTCTTATTTGTTCTTATAAAGAGGCACTACGATACTCCTCCTCCAATCTTCATGTATTTTCTTGCTTTGTCAAATAACATTGAATAAATTCGTAAGTCAAGTCAAACCACGCTCACCTAAAACTCTCCATACTTCTACAGGGATGTCATCCGGTCCTACACCTTTCCCAGGTCTCATAATCTTCAAAGCCTCCTCTGCTTCTTTTCTTTATATTCGTCTATGGCTTGCATGATTCAAGTTACTTTCACTATTATCTAGATCACCCAAAGTGATGTCTCTACTTCCTTCCATAATGAAAAGTTTGCGGAAATACTATTTCCATCTAGTCTCTATATTCTTCTGAGTAACAAGCACGTGCCTTTCCTCATTTTTATTGCATCTCACTTGAGAGAGGTCTTTCGTCTTTCTTTCTCTTGCTTTGGCCAACATGAATATGTCCTTCTGACTCTCCTTAGAGTCGAGATTTTTGTACAAAACTTCATAAGCTTTTGACTTAACTTCGTTTACAACCTTTTTTTCTGCTTCCTTCTTCACTATTTTATAGTTTGTGATAATCTCCTTTGTTCTATCCTTACATATAGCTTTAAAACATGCTCTTTTCATTTTGAGCTTCTCTTGCACCCCTCTACTCGACCACCAAGCGTCCTTTTGGCCCGGAGCTCCTCCCTTTGGCTCGCCTAGCATCTCTTTGGCCATCTTTCGGATACAAGATGCTACTGCCTCCCACATCTCGTTTTCACTTCCGCTACAATCCCAAGATAAGTCTTCTAAAATCTTCTCCCTGAGTATTGATTCAGTTGAAGATTCCACCATCTAGTTCTAGTGATCTTCGAAACCCTCCTTTTCTTTACCAGTCCTTTTATTTGCACATCCAATCTCTCATGGGATTACTTTGCAGTCTTTGCAACACAACTGATCTATTCTCCTCAATGCAAAGTAATCTATCCGTGTTCTAGTTGGGGCACTCTTACAAGTAATTAAATTTTCCTTTCTCTTCTTGAAGAGAGTGTTTGCTATAAAATGATCATATGCCGTTACAAAATCCAGAGTGAATTTTCCCTCTTCATTCTATCCCTGAAACAATGATCTCCATGAACACCAACATACCATGAAGCATCCTTCCCCACATGTCCATTAAGATCTCCTCCCAGGCAAATTATCTCTCTTTTTGGATTCCTTGCAAAATCTTATCCAGATCCTCCCAAAAAGCTTGTATAGTCCTTTCATCTAAACTAATTTGCGGTGTATAAACTGAGATGATATTCGGAATTTCTTCTTCAAGCATCAATTTTAGAAAAATAATCCAATCACCGAATCTTTGCACCTAAATCACACAGTCCTTCAAATCCTTATGGACAATCACTCCAACACCGTTTCTTCCCTTATTTTTACCTGAATACCAAAGTTTAAAGCATGTCTTCTCGATCTCCCTTGCTTTCTCTCCAATCTATTTAGTCTCTTGAAGACATAGTATTTGAATCTTTCTTTTGTCCATCGTATCCACTATCTCCATCAATTTTTCAGTTAAAGTGTCAATATTCCAACTACCTATCCACAACTTCCTTTGCGACCTTTTTTTGGACTAACTTCTTTACTCCTCTCCGTCCATCATGCGAGAACCCTTGCACATTTTGGACTGCATCCGGGTAGTGATGCAGAGGAACTAGCTTATTTACTCTCATGCGTTCCTCATGCGAGAACCCTTGCAAATTTTGAACTACATCCATGTTGTGATGTAGCTGCTCTTGCCAATTTTTCATTACATTTAGGTGATGCAACCGTCACAAGTAGGGAATGCCCCAACGGAATCTAAATGTTTGTTTAAATCCATGTTGAAAAGATCCGACTATCATGAGGCAACTTCCTAAAAAGTATTTTTTTAAATACTATTTAGGAAGTTGTCTCTGACTATTTTACGCTGGCTGTCGTCTACTTAACGCAACCCGCCTCATTTACTCGGCTTGGGACTGGACATGGCTGAGTTAAGTATAATCAAGGTTCAGGAAAGCGGTATGCGTATGCGTTCGGACAGGTCACTGATTAGTGATTAAGCGGTATGTGGGGGCATATGCAGGGTATATGCGGTTCTACGCGGTTTCCTTAATTTTTTATTTAAAAATAAATAAATATATGCAAAAGTGACTACAACTGAACAGAATTATGTATAATTGTGGTTCAACAGAAATTCTAAGAAAATGACTTTCATATATAGCTCAAAACAGTCTCTATCAACAAATATTTTATACTTCAATAGAAAAGTTAGCAGACATAATAATTGACAACAATCACCAAAATATTTAAGTTTCCAAAAGAAAACTGAAATTTAACACAAATAGCATTAGTAGAGTACTAATTAAAATAGCATAAGAAAACAGAAATGTTCAGGCGATAATATTCTACATATTACAAAGAAATCCTAATCCATATCATCATCAAATTCCACTTCGATATTGTTTTCATCATCATCTTCACTGTCTTCCTCAAATGGGAACTCTTCCTCATTTAAGCCCGGCGACGAGGTTGAACCAGTAGCATGCCTTTGGCTTCTTCTATGTTGTATCAAATCTTCTGCACCAGTTGCATCAACCACTAAGTTCCACGTCAACCCCGATCCTTGGAATACCTCATCTTCTTCATCTTCCCCACCAATCCAATCTCTCACGTGGGTTCTATCATTTGTGGCAAATGGATCACTACGTTTTTTAAGATGGCGATCTCTCAACTTGGCGTTGAATCTGACATACACCAAGTCGTTTAACCGCTTGAATTCAAGCTTGTTCCTTTTCTTCGTGTGAATCTACAAAATAAAGAAAAACATATGATTTACCAATTCATTAATGATGCATAATATTTGACATGTGTGGCACCAATTTTACAGTCTTACCGCCTCAAAAGTGCTCCAATTCCTTTCACAACCCGAGGAAGAGGCTGTCAACTTTAGAACTTTCATTGCCATTCCTTTCAAATGTGGCGTTTCCATGCCATACAATCCCCACCAACGGGCTATTTATAAAAGCAAATAAGTAATAATAGTTAAATATATAAGTGTATGAAATCTAATGAGATAAATAGTAATACTTAAATATATAAGTGTATGAAATCTAATGAGAATTTATACCTGGATTGAAATCATCATCAATGATGGACCTCTGTTTGACAGCCAAAGGTTTGTCAAATGATCCTTCTGCCCTTTCATATAATGGCAACTCCTTCCTAGTGATGATATCTTGGATCTCTAAATCAAGATAGAAAATATTCATACAATCCAAGAATCCCTTCAGAGCAAGACCTTCCCTCTGGATTTGATCATTGTCCCTATAAAAGAAATAGGGATTCAAAAAATATGCAGCAAGGTGGAGGGGGCTATCCAACCTCCCTTTTGACTTTGAATCAATGGCATCAACAAAATATTTGTAAGATGCTTCTACATCTTTGAAAATGCTCATGATCTCCTTTCTTGCATCTTGCAAAAGGTTCGAAATTTCGATTTCGATCTCGTTTCGGTAAGGTGTAATACCGAAATTTCGGGAAATTTCGACGATTTCGGTGGAAAAGTCGGAAAAGGCTAAAAAATCCGATTTTTTTCCAATTTTGTTGAAAATTTCGATATTCCAAGTTATTAGAACAATAAATAACATACAAATACACAATTATTTCACACATATTGGTCATCTATACCCTATATATCGGTCATATCGGCCATATCGGTCATATCGGTGGTCATATTGTTGGAACCCAAGCAACATGTCTCGATCGATATGGGGTCGAAATGACCAATATTTTATCGATATCATTGCAATTGAGGATCTCCCCCCCTCTATACAACCTATCTCGACCGAAATCTCATAAGACAATTAATATATAAAAGTTGAAACCATGGTTATTGTTAATACATAATAAAAAAGAGTAATAGTCTAGTCTTACAAATACAATACAATTTACAACAAGTTTACATTATTAAGAACATGCATATTTATGATAAATGCAATAAAAGAGTAAAGATTAAAATATAATATAGTACCTGCCCTGTCCTGGTGACATGTGATGTTCAGAACCAGGAGTTCCGTGGTGGATCTGAATGCCCCCCCTTCCTTGCTGTCTCTCATAGCGCATCGCAGATTCTATGAACTCGCAGTAGTTCTCCCATGTCATGTATGAGTACATGGCCTTGTAATCCATGACATACTGCCTGTATTGGTGGTCATCGATGCCTATGAGCATCCCGAGTCGAGGATAAGCAACACTGGATCCGGTATCACGAGTGGCACGACGAGGCTGCTGCGAACTACTGCCCTGAGATCCTCGGGACGACGACGACGGAGTAGGAGAAGATCTCTGCGGAGGAGGAGGAGGAACTGTCGTGTAGTACTCAGGGAAGAAACCGTAGCTGTCACCCCCAAAGAAACTGCCCTGGCTCTGCTCAGGTTGGCTACTTTGGTAGTTGTCTCCGCTACTGTATCCCCCATATTCACTATAACCATATGAATATGCTGGAGGTGCGTACTGAGGAGGAGGAGGTGGAGGTCCTGGAGGAGGAGCTTGAAAGTATTCCGGGAAGACGCCAAATGATCTCTCATCGTGCGACGATCCATATCCGCCTAAAGGACTTTGTGCTCCTCCGCGATATGGGCTGTCAATATCCATGAAGCTCAAAGAACCTATAGATGATGTCAAATCTTCCATGTAGCTGTCGGTTGGACGCTGGTCTCAACCGTACTCGTAATCCGTAGGCCCTGGACTCGGACTTGGAACAAATTGTCCGTGCGTGTTCCGTTGTCTCTCCATATATTCACGTCCTGCTTGTAGGCCTTCCTCAAGTCTGGTAGCTTGTGGTCCACGACCACTCCCTCCTGACCCACCTGAGTTTGAGTCCCCACCACCACCAAGTCCAGCACGACCAACATCGTCATCATCATCATCTCCACTGTCATCCTTTGACTTTGACTTGGATTTGGAGCTACTGGAGAGAATTTCATCAACAGTTGCATCAATCTCACCCTCCAACCCTCCAACAGGGTCTGTAATCCGCCCGGATCTGGCCAAAAAGTCACCAACGTCTGCTCCCATTTGCTGGCTTATGTTCTCATTCGGTCTTCCACCTGACTGATCGAGAACTGGGGCATCATTGGAATCCATCCACCTCTGGAGAACGTTCTCATCAGCATCGTCATCATGCATCTTGAAAATGTATGCAAAGTCAATAGGGTCCGTATAGTCATCTTTGTCATGTCCCTCCGTTGCATGCTTCAATTTCAGCCTCAAGTTGTAATGCACGAAGACAAGGTCATTGAGCTTCTTTTCTCCCAACCTGTTCCTTCTCTTCGAATGTATCAAATTGAACGTGCTCCAGTTCTTCTCACAACCGCCAGCAGATGCGGTTTGAGACAACACTTTCACTGCCACACTTCGAAGGTTGGGAGCTTCCATCCCGTATAACATCCACCATTCGACTGAAAAAAAGGAAAAGACAGAAATCATAAGTACAAATAAAAGTACAATGCGGCCGCACAACCCGCATATGCGGGCCGCATATGCGCACTAGCCGCATACAGGGGAGCTTCACGAATGCGGCGCGGTTAGGGGTCCGCACGCGCATATGCGGCCGCTTCAACCGATTTCGTGAACACTGAGTATAATCAAATAAAATAGAATAAAATTTTAGACTCAATTACTTAAACTAAAATTTGTCATGTAGCCGAACTAAACGAAATTGAATAAAATTACTCGCAATGGTCTTCATGCTGCATCAGTTTACCCATCAATCATAGAACTTATTCCCCCTTTAAGTAGGAGAGTATCCATATAAAAACACATTTAGTGGCAGTGCTATGTCGAAAGAGGTCCTGTAGCAAATAATATTCGAATGAAAATTCTAGGAGATACATAGAACATGTCCTTGCGATGACACGTAAGATTGAGGGGAACATGTTCATCAAGTATAGATTAGGGTATGCGATCAATCAGGTAGCAAATGAGAATCACATCTCTCCAGAAGGGATGAGGGACATGATTGTGGATTACGAGAGTTCTAGCCACATCAAAATTGTGATGATGCTTTCTTTATATAACACCATTCTGCCACTAGTGTAAGCACAATAAGTGTGGTGAATAATCCTAAACTCGAGAAAGAAAGTAGTTAGGAAACCCATACAGGATGGGCCTCTCATCGATATCACACCCCTTTTCCTTGTAAATAAATGGAAATCATACAAAACTCGAGAGCAGTGTTAGATCCAATAATCTTGACAAGAGCAAGGTTTTTTTTTAATTTCTTCTTCAGAAGGAAATTGCAAATCTAATCATCCACGACAATCACCAAATCGTACATGTATCATGTAACCTTGAAGACCAGAAACATGACTAGGTCCCAAACATCAAAATACAACTAAAAAAGAGAATTACTTCGGTCTGACCAACTAGGAACATAGGACTGGTGATGCTTTCCTAATGCACACGATTCATATTAAAAATCATACTATTGGGGAATTTGTTGAAGAACTCACAAAACTGCTAAAATGGAAGGTGGCCAAACCATAAAGGTATAAGAAAAGGCTCCAAAGAAAGTAGCGGTGAAGGTGATGACAATTGGATTTGCACTTTGCATGATCCTCGTAGAGACTAGAGTATTCAGGGTCAAAACCAATTTATCCTGCCTATCTGTAAATCCTCAAACAGAACAGAACCATGGTAAAATACTGACTAAACGATGAAAGACCAGAAGAAAGCCAAGAGCTAGAAGAACTCTCTGCATGGACATGGTTGGTGATAGATAGACTTCCTTATGATCGTTCACTGGGGAATTCCCATCCTACTGCCAACAAGAATAACGAAGCATCTAGTAGGAACGATTTGAGGACTGTGAAATATTTTCTGCATCCGTGGAAGAAATTTGAACAATAGATATAGATATAGTAACTCGATGAAATGTTTGTAGGCCTCCTTGACAAGAGGAATTTGTTTGCCAATAAGTAATTAATTATGTGCAAATTCATACGCTACATCTAAACCAACAAGAACAACTCTAACCAGAAGCATCGCTTTGTAGGACATAGGGTATAATAGTTGTGCAACCTCTCGAACATAACCATTAGACTTTAGTTATATGTGTGTTGAAATCTAGAATGTGGAAGCCAATATCAAAGAAGAAAACATAAACATCTTGGGATTTACGTGGAACCCTACTCCTGAAAGAGCATGATGGAATCATGGGAGAAGGCTTCTAAGAGTTGGATATTCTATTAGAATTTCTCTCAATGAGTACAGGGGGTGTGGGGTCCCTTGTTTGGTCCTACAGACGTACCAAAGTCCCATAAATAGAAGATATGAAACTAAGCATAAGCGGGGTAATTAGATCATGGAGAGATCCAATTACCCCTCTATTACATACTCCAACACTCTCTCTCAAGCTGGAGCTGAGAAAGCTGTAACTTGCAATAAAAAAATAATACATTTTCACTCTTTGCATCTGAGAGAGATGGGGATAGACACCCACTCGAAGTATTCTTTGATGGTAGATCTCGCATGAGGACGGGTCTGCGGCGATCAGGTTGTGCCTGTAGTAAAGTTACCGTAGAAGAAGCCCAACGCATAGTCAAAGTCGCATAATAGAATGTGCAGAAGTAGTCGATACTCGGTGAAGACAGTTGATAGCATTAGTGGTCTAGAGTATCAATTTGTTTTCAAGCTGTGATAGGCAGTAGAAGTCTGAGATGATCCTAAGTATAAAAGGTCAATGCTGATGTTAGGGATAGACACACGATGATCATGGATAGACACCTGATGCAGGGATCGTCCGCTATTCAGATCTCGAGAGTCGGGGATAGTATGCAAAGATTGCTTTTGTTGAGGAGCCATGAATATAGGATGATGGACTTGATAAAAAATCCTATAGATACATTTTTAGAAGAAGAATTTGTGCCCTCTCACACTCTCCCTTTCTCCCATACTTGACAGAATAAGGAATATATTTCTCAAGTTGGCAGAAACAAAATGAAACAAGCATTTTTTTGTTTTTTAAAGATGTTCTTTTTTCCCTTAGCTTTCTTCCCCTTTTTTCTTTTTCAGGATCAACCTTTGATCGTCCCTTTTTCTCAAATTAGAACTCTTTTCCCCCCAACTCATGGCCCACTTGGGACCATAACAAAAATAACCCCCTTTTTTAACCTTTCCAAAATTGGGCACTGATTGGACTTATATAAAGCTTCATAAAGAAAAGAAAAATGTGTCAGCCCTATTTAGGGTCTCCATCGAGAGGACTCTTTCTCATCTCATCACGTCGCCATAAGGAGTAGGGCTCTGAAGGGGAACCCATTGCCTACCTTTTGGAGAGGACCCATTATGAAGTTGCTGGTTGCAAGGTTATTGGAAATATCGCTTGCTGGTGCGGCCTGGAGGTGCCCCTGGGAGTTGCTGGAGGCATCACCGGGGTGCAAGGAGGAGAGGAGGTGGCTGTAGTGGGAGGGAGAAGCTTCTGGCGACGTTGTAGGGAGATAAGGGGGAGAACCAACTTCACTGCGTCCGCTGAAATACCTAGCACCACGTGTCGCCGCTGCTTTGGACCTGGAGCAGAGGCCTCCTGATGTACAACCTAGGAGGAAGATGCACCTTTTGGGCTGGAGATCGGAGGAGCGAGATCAAGCGCATTGATATGATAGGAGATCTGTAAGAAGACTAGAAGAACACCACTATTGACTTGGGTTGCTGGATGTGAATGAGGATCTGTAGGGAACCAATCGCCTGGTCGCTGATGAAACCCTCACATCAACTGGCTTCTTCGAGAAGATGAACTGGAACCCATCGCTGATGGAACCCATTACCTGATGGAACCCCTCGATCACATGTCGCCAGAATTGGCTTCCTTGATGCCTTGATTTTGGCGATGAAGGTGTCTGTAGAACTCATGCATGTGCAGAATAAGGAAGTTTTGGAATGAAATCGGTGTTGGCTTCAGAATTAGGGTTCCATACAGAACACTAGGAACAAGACTCCTTTCTTCTTTAACTCGAATGTGTCTTAATAATTAACGGATATGAACATAATAAAATTGTTGGAGCATGTAATAGATGGGCAATTGAATCTCTCCAAGATCTAATTATCTCCACTCATGTTTAGTCCCACATGGATGAATGATTGGACTCCGGTCTGTCTGTGGGGCTATATAAGGAGCCCCACACCCCTGTACTCATTGAAAATTCTAATAGAAGATACGATCCTTTGAAGCCTTCTACCATGGTTTCATTTCACTTTTTGGGGAGTAGGGTTCCATGTAAATCCCAAGATATTTATGTTTGATTTATTGTTTTTGATTACTATTCGCTTTTGCTTGTTTATTTAATTGTTTCCGCATTTCATATTTCAACATGGTATCATAACAAGTCGTTGTTTGGATTATTTTCTTATTTGACTTTTAATGTGATTTGTTTAAGAAAGCTAGGGTTTCACAATACCCTAATCATATTGTTGTGGCAAAAAGAGAACTTGTTTATTCACGGAGCCCAATGGTTCTCTTATATAGATGAGAGAAACCCTAAAGAGTAAATTACATACTCTGGAAAGAAGAAATGCAAAATATATAAAATAATGCTCACACATAAAACTCTTCAATACTCCCCCTCAAGCTGGAGCGTAGATATCAATCAAGTTCTGCTTGGAACAACATTTTTGAAAAGGTCATCTGGCTAGAGCCTTGGTGAGCACATATATTGTCTTCTCACTGTAACTGACGTGAGGGAAAGAAATGAGACCCTTCGTGATCATGTCTCTGGTATAGTGGCAATCTACGCCGGTATGCTTGGTTCATTCATGGAAGATTGGGTTGTTGGCAATAAATAGTGCAACTTGGTTGTCACATTGGAGATGCGTGTGCACCTTAGTTGCTAGATTAGTCAAAAGTGATCTAACCCACATCATTTTGTTGCTACCTTGTTCCATAACTTTGTATTCTTATTCATCACTCGACTGGGCTACCATTGTTTGTTTCTTGCTCTTCCATGATACAAGTGAGTTTCCCACAAATATTGCAAAACCCGAAGTTGACTTTCTGTCCTTGGGGCATCCTGCATAATCGGCATCTGCACAAGCTGGACCAGTACCGGGTGAGGTCTTCAAGTTTCTCAAAATCATATGAACTGCATCCATATGCATCTGTCTTGGCTGCTCCATGGTCTGGCTCACTTTGCTCACTGCAAATGATATGTCTGGTTTGGTGATAGTTACATATAACAGCTTTCCTACTAACTCCATGTATCTTCTTTTGTCCACTTCATCAGTGTCGTCATCATAGAACTTCATGCTTGGTTCCATGGGAGTAGTTGCTGGCTTGCATCCTGTCATACATGTCTCAGACAATAGATCTGTAACATACTTCCTCTGGGTCATCACAAGATCTCGCTGGTTTCCGGCGAACTCCTGTCTAAGGAAGTAGCGTAGACTGCCTAGATCCTTGGTCGCAAACTGTTGACCTAAAAAATCCTTGGCTGATTTGATCTCTTGTGCATTATCTCCTGTAATGATAATGTCATCAACATATATTAATATAGCAACGATCCCCTTTTGAGACCTCTGGACAAACATGGAGTGATCTGCAGTAGATCTCACAAACCCCTTCTTCTCTATCACATCAGAGAGAAAGGCCTTAAATATTGATTTCGTTCACCATTTCGGTGATCGACCGAAATGGAATTTCGCGAAATTCGATCAAAATTTTGGTCATTTCGGTCATTTTGTGTACTGGGGCCCTCATATTTCGGTCATTTCGGCCATTTCGGTTGAATTTCGATTTCGACAGGATATCGAGATTCGACAGAAATTCGACTGAATTTCGCTGAAATTTGAGGCCATGTCGGAGAGCTTCTGAAACCATGCTCTTAGACTCTGCTTAAGACCATATATTGCCTTATGAAGTTTGCAAACCTTCTGTGTCTCCCCCTCAGCAGCAAACCCCGATGGTTGCTGCATATAGACTTCCTCCTGAAGATCTCCGTAGAGAAAGCATTCGCCACATCAAGCTGGAAGAGAGGACAGTTACGTGTGACTCCACCAGAGAGAAGAACCCGAAGGGTAGAGTGACGAGCAACTGGAGAGGTGTCATGATAGTCCACACCATAGGTTTGGGTGAACCCGTACGCCGCTAATAGGGGTCTTGTAGCGGTCAATGTTGCCATATGTTCGGTGTTTCACATCGAACACCCATTTGCATCCCACAATAGATGCATCTGCTAGAGCTAAAATTGTATTCCATGTGCTACATTATTGTAATGTTGCCATTTCTTCTTACATAGCAATGCACCATTCACTCACTTGAAGTGCTTCCTGATAGGTGGGTGGGATTGTAACAAAAGATACTACCCCAACAAAATTTCTGAAATATGTAGAAAGCTGCTCTAAAGATACCTGGCCTGCCATGGGATATCAGACACAAGACCATATGCCTTTCCGTAAGGCGATAGACCATCCTAGGTCATTATCTGATGGTGGTTCCTGCTCAACCTAAATATTTGCATGGTCATTTGGCAACCCACTAGTTCCGTCAGTCATAACCAAGTGTTCAGGATTTACCTGGGGTGTGCTGGATGCTGGGGGAGGCACTGGAACATGGATAGTAGGTAGAGAAATCTGAGGAGGTGGTGATGGTGGTGGAGGTGGGAAAACAACATTCTCATCAGACTCATAGGAGCACATGCAATCACCTGTAGGAGAATAGTACATGATGGACTCAAAGAAAGTGATATCAACACTGACATAATATTTGCCACGAACAGGATCAAAACAACAAACATGCATTTGACATCTTAAGGAGCGAGTTTGTCGTGACCGACCGTAATATATGAACAAATGCCATACAATAAAAAATACGTGGGGTAAGAGAGAATATATCCTTATTAAGAAAGACAATGGCAAAGGGAACTTTTTCACCCAAAACGGTAGACGGCATTCTATTGATAAGGTAACATGCCGCCAACACAGCATCGCCTCAAAAAGAATGTGGGGTACGACTCTGGATGAGTAAAGTACCGGCGATGTTAAGAAAGTGACGATGTTTGCGTTTAGCCACACTATTATGTTGAGATGTATGAGGACAAGATGTTTGATGGATAATGCCATGTGCTTGGAGAAACGAGAAAGGTTTGTAGAGCATAATTCATGGGCATTATCAGAATGAATAAATTTTATTGAAGCAGAGAAGGCATTCTTTAGTTTAATAACAAAATTCTGAATAACAGTGCTAGCCTCAGATTTCTGCTTCAAAAGAAACACCCATGACAATTGAGAAAAATCATCTACGCAATCAAGATAATATCTGTGGCCTTTATGAACAGGCACACGATTCAGACCCCATATATCAAGGTAAAACAATTCAAATAGACCATGACTATTACGACTCTAATGACTCGGAAAACTAGATTTGTGATGTTTTCTGAGTTCGCACGACTCACAATTAAACGTAGACTTAACAGAAGCTCCAGGAATAAGATGATAAATATTCTGCATTGGAAGATGACCAAATCGAATATTCCATGTATAAGAAGAGACTGATCCTGCAAAGAGAAACGTAGCACCTGCATAAGGAGATTGAGACAAACGATATAGGCCTCCATATTCACGGCCACATCCAATCTCCCTGTCCGTGAGTATACCATGAAACACAAGAAAACTAGGGTCAAATATTGCACCACTGTATAAATCTTTTGTAATCTGGCTGATGGATAATAAATTCATAGAAAAAGATGCTACATGAAGAACATTCTGTAGATGTATGGTTGGTGTCAAATAAACCTTCCCTTGTCCAGTAATAGGGGATTGAGTTCCATCAACAATAACAATGGATCGACTATGCTTAGTAGGTTTGTATGTGCCGAATTAAAGTCTATCCCCACACATATGATGTGTGCACCTGAATCCATGATCCATTCCGAAGAGTCTGCTCTGCAATGACCGGAAAAAAAATGAGTAGTACCTAATGTGGAAGCAGAAGACACAACATCTGATGAGTGGGAGTCTGTGGTTGGAGGCATAATCTATCGAAGTCGAGGAACGAAATCATCGTAGCGATGATCAGTAGTAGTAGGAGTAGTCGAGTTCTGCTCTACATCCCTAGTGTTGGACATGCGAGCCCACAATGAACCATTATGGAGTAAATGTTATTGCAAATATCATTCCCTGATCTGAAATAAAGAATAATTAATTTGCGTAATAGGTCCCTTAGTATAATTAGGGTTATGCACCTTGGCCATCTTCATGATCATATAGCTGTTGATTCAATTGTTGAATCAGAGGCTGGTGCATGGATGAATATCTAAAGAGTTAGATTGAGGACTCATCAAGCATTGTCAAATGATTGTTAAGAGAGGATCTCCAGCCTGAGAAGGAGATGACAATCCTTTCTCTAAATATTAATATCTAACCAACCTCTTGATGCGTGTCCTCTGCGTAGGAATAAAGATTCAGAGGTGTTAGATAAGTTAGGTCAAAGAGTTGACTTAACGAGATCGAGATAATCAAAGATCTATGTCGTATGCTATCATGATATAGGCATGCATCCTCTGACTAAAGATAAATAGGTTATTATATATCTGAGTATGTACATTTGACAGACCAATAGGTTGATGACCTAATCAAGGTCTATACACCGGCACGCTGGTGTGAATATAAGGGCATATGAGTAATATGATCTCTCAAATGGATCATACAAGTTCATTTACTGAACCGGAATACATTAACTCACTCATGAGATATTGGGAATGATTAATTTCCGTGCACGATCGTTTCACTTTGAAGCTTGATAGAATTTTTAAGGTTTGGGATATGCTTTTGGAAAGTATATGATCAATACATGGGTATGATATATGCTATTGGAAAGCATATGATCAATACTGACTCCTAATGATTGAATCAGAAACTTAATGATAAAACTGTGAAGGAGACTGTTTAAATAGATCTAAAACATTGGGTTTATTCTGGGTCTTCCAGTATGCATGGTGTACATGTATTAGGAATACCTGAAGGTGATGTGATTATAAACGATTGTATAACCATGATGCTTCCATTCCTAAGGAATGACGAAATGGGTCTAGATTTTAGTGACTCCTCTCAGTAGAGAAGTGATCTCATCTTGGTCCAAATGTCGGACATTGATCTGAATGTGATTTAGATGCAATAAGAAGATTAGATTTGCGGTTTTGATTTAATCAAGCATCTATGATATGTCCGCAAGATCTGGATTTGAGATGTGATCTTAATATCCAAGTCATTATACGTGGAACAATTCAATCGTCCTGTCCTTATCTCCAAGTATCCGCGGAGAAAGCGCATTATCCTTGAAGGACATCAAGGATAATTTCACTGTTGATATATGTATCTGAGCATTGAGAAAATTGATAATTAAATATGATTTAATTATCATAAATAATATGAATTTGATTCATATTATAAGGAGAGTTATATGAGATAATTAAATGCGATTTAATTATCAAAGATGTGAATGATGTGAATGTGATTCATATCATTTGGGCAATGAGAATAGAGATCCAAGATGATTAAATGTGATTTAATTATCATGGATATGAATAATTTTGATACCATTATCCATATTAATGATATATATTATAAATGCAATTTATCATGTATTAGAGAGAGCCTATTGTGATTTATACTTGTTACTTAGTTATTGATGTGAATTGGATTCACATTGGATAAATAATTGAACATATAATTTACACTTTATTTTAGGTTGTGAATGTGATTCACATATTTTCAATGGCATGGTTGCAATATTCACAAGATAATTATGAATTATTTTTGTGAAATAATTTAGAACAAATGTTGTAAATCTTGGAGATTTCATGGGATAATGTAATCTCATGAATTGGAAGAAGATTGCCTCATTCCAATTCAAGGAGGTAGATGGCCACCAAGTCTTAAAGAGATTGGGTGGTCATCCGTCCCTTTTTAGGGATGAGGGCAATCTCCTTCATCATTATCTCCATGATTAGTTAATTTAATTTGAAATTAATTTATATTGATTTATCAATATATATTTAATTTAATTATTGTGTTTTTACAACAAAATCATGACCATTGAAAGAAATATAAATGAATCTCATCCATTGATTTTGTGTTGTCCATGGATTGAGATTCGTAGACTCTCAAAACCATATATAAGAAGAGACACCCCTTGCTCTTCAAGTTACAACAAATAAGGCTCTCTCCCTCTCACTACACGCCAAGTCTCTTTATCTCTCTCTCTCATTGTGGCCGTCCACCATGGAGCCCAAGAGAGAGTTGCCATCGCCACAACATCGTCGTTATGCTACCGGATTATTTGCTCGCTCTTGAATAAGACGTCGGATTTCGTGTGACGAGATTAGGAGATTCGTTGCTTGAATCATCAACATGGATTGCGAGGAGCACACGTTTCATCAACACGCTCACAAGCGTCTCCTTCGTCGGATCAGACTTGAGACAGGAGGTTTCTTTGTTTTGAGACTCGATTGCAACCACGCTTCAAGAGGTAGACCTAATACTTGTTTGTGGTTTAGATGAAACGATCTGAGAGAAGAGTTCTTGGATCATGTGGTTTCATCGTTTATTTTTTTTAAATTCCACTACATCGAGTAACTAGTGCGACTAGCCGCTCCCGATCGCATATGATGTGATCCTCGCGCTTCCATAATGCGCTTAAGGATCTTTCCATATTCTTCAAGTGGTATCAGAGACATATGTCAGAGGTTTCAGATACGATCCATAAACGTAGGACGATAGTGACGTTTTAGGGTTTGTGAATTTTTATCGCATTTTATTCATGCAGCCCCGTTTTGTGTGATTTTTTAGCCCTATTTAAAAATGTTTAAACATGGAATTATCCTTGGATTATGTTCCCCGTTAAATAAGGAAACCGTGAGACTTGAGATTGCATGATTTGGAATTCGATTGCTCAAGTTATGATCATTTTAATGAACATGTATTCACCGTTTCGAGGATGACGAATCTTGACGTAATTTAAGAGATAATTACGATTTTAAAATGCCTAGAAATACATGAATATCACTTAGGTTCTGTTGTAAATCAAATTAGCAAACTTTGGAAACTTATTTTGCTTGATTTGGATTTAAATTGATTGGGATATGCTAATTTCAGTAAGTGAGTGTTACTGATGAAAATCATTTTCCCAATCAAGAACCTTGTAATTGTCATTTAATCAATTAGTGAAATCATGTTAATTTCCTGAAATAATTATTGATAAATATTTGTGAAATATTTGATGATGATTATTTCCTTAAATGACATTGCATAACCAAATATGATAAGATAACTGATTTTGATCGCAAATTGGTTACAACAATTACAATAAACAAAGTTGCTTGAATAGGATTGGGAATTTGTTTAGCAAATTTCTTTATAATATTATCAAAAGAGTTGTAATGAATATTATATATGGTATAACTTCGGTTGAAAGTTCGATTATCATCTCAAATACAAAATGATCAATTCGCATTATCCTGCCCTGAGGCTGATATGGTGTCTAGTCGGGGAGCGTTGGGGTAGCAGGTTGCTCCGTGAGCGGTCTGTCCCATTCCTATTGGTATTTGCCATGATAACGAGTAAGGAAAGGACAATGCTTGAAGTAATCATGATTTATTTTTTAAATTATTAAAAGTTGGATAATACGTATTTGAGATAATACCATATTTCAAGTAACAATAAAGAATGTTTATTGTATATTACTTGGATCATTGATTTAATGTGATTAGATTAATTGGAATCCAATTAAAATTAAAACACTCTATTATGAATAGAGTTGTAATTTCCCTTGAAAGAATTAATTATGTGAATGCATACACACGCATATGATCAGGCTCTTTGCTTCTCGAAAGAGTAAGGCCGTATGCGTAGTGATCCCAATATCGGGTCCTCATATTATTGGGGCGATATTAGATTGAGCTTAGTGAGTTCTAATCCTTTTTACGGTTGGTTCAATTAACGATGGGTCAACATCACCTTAGAGATGATGGGTTCGGGTATTAATGACCAAATTGGGCATGCAAGTTGGACCTGCAAGGATGACGAACCCGAATTTTTTCTTTTAATTATGTCGAATTAACGACTTCGTTGCAGTTGGGCAAATTAGGATTTCGTCAAAAACTGCTTAAAAACAATATCAATTAATCAAAAGCGGTTGATTTTATTTTTTTACTTGGGCAAGCCCAAGGTCGAACTCAGGGACACGAGTCTCTTAAGTGTGGATCTAGACTTTTATTATTCAGATTAAGTGTTGAATTAAAAATCCATAGGTCCAAGTACACACAAAGATACCATGCAGACAATGCGAATATAATTTTCGTTTGATTTTTTACATGCAAGCAGATGCAAATGCGAATAAATGTAGTTGTATCAAAGAGAAATCAATAAGTGCTTAATTTGAGAAAGAGTTTATGATTCCAATTTCATTGACAAGTTACTTAATGGCATAAAAATTATTGAGCTAGTGACACTATGTGATTAGAATAAATCAACGAAATCCCCAAGTGTCAAAACAGAGTTTAAGATATGCCATTAGAAAGGTAATTAAACTAGCTTCGAAACATACTAAAATCAATTCAAATGGAGCTCGGATGCTCAAGACATCAAAGAAAGAGTCCAGAGGCATAAACACAATAAAAACTTATAAATAAATAGGAAATAAACTACAAACAAGTCCCTGAAAGGACCTAAATATAAATACAATAATGCGCGAGGACTTCCCTGTAATTTTCAGAGATGCACTGTGACTAATGTGCAATTATTAGAAACCGAAGGGGCTTGAATGCAATTAGTCCCAGGCGCATGCGTGAATCACGTGATGGCATGACCTGTTCGCCATTTGAAGAAGTCTACAAGGCCTTCCTGCAAAATTTCGTGGACCTCACGTGACTGGGCACGTGAGGACAGGCTCGGCGTGCTAAGCAGGTTCGATAGAGGCTCGGGTGGTTGACGGAGGCTCGGAGGCGGCTCGGGCACCCCGAGCCTAAAGGCGCAGAGAGGAGGCTCGGGGCGATGATGTGGCACCATTTGGATCGCCCGGTCATCGAGATTGGACGACTGCTAATCCTGCTCCGGGGAGTAGACGTGGCTGGATATGCGCTGAGGATGAGCACCAGGAGGGTGCCATCCAACGACACCTGTGCGTCCTGGGGCTCCTTCCTCCGCCGCGGGGCTGGCGTCACGATCAGAACTAAGACGTCACTATAAGAGCTCTGCTCGATTGTGGCAAGACGTCTAAAGCTCGATGGAGGTTCCTCATATTATGGCGATGAAGATTAAACGTCTATGAATCGTCGGGGCAGTCTGAATGTTGGAGGAGGCCTGATATCGCCGGCGACGGCGAGCTTGAAATCTACTCCGACGGAAGCTCCAACCAATCATAAATACCTGCAATTGTTAATCCCCTAGCCGAAGCACATGCAAATGCGAGGTAATGAGGAATGGGGTCTCGTGTGGGTGGGAGGATGGGAGACCGGAGCTTGTCTCCGGCGAGGCGGAGAGGAGTTGGGATGGACGTGATCAGATCGTGGAGAAGGGGAGACGGCTCATGGAGTGGTGCGCGGAGGAGATGGAGGTGAGGCGAAGCTCGATGGATGAACCATGAAGAGTGATAATGCGGAGAATTACCCTAATAAATCCGAGAAGTTAAAGGAAATTACAAAGGGAGATCAGATAGCTTACCTGGAAGAAATTGGTGAAGGCGACGGTCTATGCTGAGCTCTGAGGGGAGCTCGAGTCATCGTTGGACTTCGGCGACCCCTCAGAGCATCTTGTCGACAAGCGAGTGTCGGGGGGCTAGGCCTACTATGGCCCAGGGTCTCACCGGAGGCGCCGCCTTCTTCTCACCTTCGATCCGGCCTCCCCCTGTCACGGGGAGGCGAAGAGGGGCTGGGATGAGCCCCACGTACAAGTGGACGGGTTGAAATGAGGACGGCAGAGGCGTATTTGAAGGATGGAGGTTGGCGGAGTGATGATGGTCGAGTGGGTTGACTGTGCAATATGGAGCGATGAAGAAGGAATCATAGGGAGAATGGGTGCCTACGAGGAAGAAGGTGGATCGAGCTAAGTTGTGGAGTGGTTAGGAGGATGAGGAATGGAATGGAATGAAGTGGAGGAAATGGAGAGTGGGCGGCGGTAGAGAACGTTGGGACGAAGGGATCTGGAGGAAGAAAACGAGGTCTCGGCCGTTGGATCTCGCGATGCAATGGCTAAGAAGGGGGTGCAAAGACACGACTCAGATTACATCGAAAAGGACTCCATCAATAGCTAAGAGAGCGCCACATGTCGAAATGGGAAGAAGGCAGAGGCGAACGGTCCAGATTCAATCTGGAGATGGAACGGAGGGCTCGAATCAAAGTGCTTATGTACGATGTATATTAAAGGTGCTTTAGATCGATCGGGCGGCTATGACAGTGATACATGGCGGGAGGAGAAAGAGGCGCTGGCGGACGGGTGAGAATGAGTCTGGGACTTGATCGAAGGCAGAGGACGACTGCTGAGATTGGCTAGGCTCGGGGGAGATCGAATGGTAGAGAAGATCGACACGTGGCGAGAGTAGAGAAAGGCGCGAACGGATGGCTGTGATGCAGGCGGGGCTTGATTGGATGGTTGCGAAAGAAGCATGAATGAACGACGTGTATTTGAAGGAGAGGAGCGTGATCGAACGATGGCGAGTGGAGGGCGCATGGAGCGCAACGAAGCGAGCCACGTGGCGCAACTAGAAAGCGTCACGCGGCCCAATCAGATTATTCAGACAAAGATGAATGGAAAAGGAGGATAAAAAGGCCGAATTGGGAAGAACATTTCGATGAGATCTACAAGTTTCACGTTGACCAAAAATGGAAACGAGGTCAAACAATGGAATAAATATTTTTATGAGTGTTTTTAAGGGTATAAAAACAGTAGGATTTTAGTTTTGTTATTTTTTGTATTTTTCATTTATTCTAAGACTCAAATATATACAATGTTTTATCTGGTTTTTATTGGCATTAATTTAAGCAAGGGGGTTCATATTAGTAAATTAAGATGATGAAATCGAGTTTCATCACCCCCTATACTTAAACTATGCATGTCCCTGAGCATCTCAAAACATGAATGAGATGGATTAACCCCCTTGTGCATGTGTAAAAAATCTGATCCGTTCAACAACTCCCAATTTTAGAGATCCAAAAATTTCAAATCTCAACCCAACCTTAATCAAGAGGTATCCAGTTTCTCTAATTTTTCCAGACTCTCTCGTATACGTATAAACTAAGGATATGACATTAAGTGTTGACCACGATCATGAGAGGAGAGTTACGTCACCAAGGTCCCGGTCCAAGAAATTCTCCTAAGGACCCAATCCTCAACTCTATGGAATAAATCAAATATTGTGTCCAATCCACCGTCTCTTTAGTTGTCAAGCAAGGAGGCATTATTAGGACCATTATCAGCATAGTTCGCTGCTTGTTTTCAGAAGAGGAGAAAAATTCTATTTCTTTATCGCCTTTGCCGTGGTCAAAGAAGCGGTCTAAGCCAACCACAATCCGCTTTGAGGTGAAAGGAGCGAGCAGGTCGAAGCGAAGGAGAGAGAGCCAAAGGGAGGGTCTTTTGTGGGGCCGGTGGTCTTATATAGTCTTGAAACTTAGAAGTGTAGGTGGCAAGCCAGTTGATGGAGGGTTTAGGATTGTGTCATTTCTTCTCTCCCTTTCATTGGAATAAGGATCCGCTCGAGTGCCTTATTAACTCAACACATATTTTTGGTGTTGATCAATGCGTCCGACAAGAGAAGTTGGAGTTGTTTGTTTTTCTGGGAATGCACCGGGGTGTGCCTTTTTTGAGTATCTATCATACCTTTTATACCTAAACTTGTAGCATTTACGATGCAGAGCCTTTTTTTGGTGCAAGCCCGACTCCTGGTCCTAATAGCAGTGGTCCAAGTGGACACTTGAAAATGGTTGGGATTGCTTGCCTTTGGTGGAAGCTCTGTTGATATTTGACTTTGTGGAATGAGAGCTTTTCTTTCAACATTGATATTTCTTTGTATTCTTGTTGGCTAGCTCCACTGCTTTTACCAAGAGTTGGCGCACACTGATCAACATTTTTATTTTATTCACACCCTGACACTTTGGTAAATGTCAAGAGATTATTACAAGAACAAATTCTCATACTGGCTAAAAATACTGACACTCAGGTTTCATGAAGCCTTCAATGATTTTATCCCATCCTCGAGCATCATTAAATCAAGTCCAGACTTGAATCCCTCATTCCAGACCCTCAAGTTAAATTCCAACTCATCTCATCATAACCGCAATCGTGCATGTGAAGTGTTGATCATATTCTTAAGAGTTGAGACTAAACATGCAATATGGCATGCAAATCTGACAAAGTAGGGAAATGTGGATACTTAAGTTGAAGACCCAGATGGCCAAGGCTGGTTAACCTAAAATCTCAAGAACTCTTAAACCAAGTGTTCTCGAACATCATTGACCCTGTGTGGAAGTGAAAATGTCAGGGATTCAATCCAACTCCTTCATCCATTTTTTTATTTTTTTTGAAGACTTTAATAAACCTAATGACCGTCTAAACTCAAATGAGTAGTTGCATTTGCTTTCATCCAGTATAGGTGTAAGTACATGCCGTAGAACGGTACCCGTTGCTTAAGGACGAAGCCTTACGCGATGTCCTCTAAACCACCTACTCCGCTAAGGGAGACCCTAACTGAAAAGTAACTACTTATTTGAGTTTAGTAGTCAATTTAACTTTTAAAGGATTTATTATTTTTTTTTCATTTTTTATGAATTTTTTATTAAAGTTAGAACACAAGTTAAACTCATTTTCCCTTATTAAAATCAAGATCCAAACCATGTCACATGAAAATTTTTTCAACCATTTTTTCAAACGATTTTGCAAAATAAGTAACACCCATTTTTCAAATCATTTTTCAAAATATTTTCTCCAAAAATAATGTAACGCAGTATAGAAAAATATTTTTAGCCTTTGAAAACATTTTGTCCACTTAGTTCATAAGAATACTTTAGCCCCAAAACATTTTAAATTTTTTAAAATAGTGCTAAAATACATATATACTGTGTATACGATATACCCCCTAATACTTAAACTTTGCTACGTCCTCATACGATATACCCCCTAATACTTAAACTTTGCTACGTCCTCATAGCACTAGGTGATACAAAGATATAGCATCCATTTAAGGTATAGAAAAATATACAGGAATTGAGGACTCCCCCTATACTTAGGTTAAAAATAACCCAAGTATCAAGGAGAAAGGATAAATGAGTAAGAAAATCACAGGGGCTCAGGTCCCCCCTATACTTAGGCTGAGAGTAGCCTAAGTACAAAGATGGATAATTGATGTTGGGGAGACCTGAGGAGGAACGAAGAAGTTAGGATTGATGTACATGTGAGCGAATGAATCTTCAGAGATGAATGGAGCACCTAAGGTCGAGGGGAGGGTGTCAGAGCAATCAAGGCTCAATCAAGCATGCAATATCCTTTTAATCCACCAACTCACACGTGAAACAAACAAGTGTTCGTTAATTATCTTTTTATTTTTATTGGTGATTAAAAACATTCTAATTTACACAAGGATTAAGAAAAATGTCAAATGAAAACATCCTACGTAAACAAGGGTGTTGCTGTCTCGAAACATGATTTTACTCCATTTTAGGTCAACTTGCATTTATCAATCCCAATTATTGGCTTAAGGTTATCACTGTTTAAATGTGAGCATAAATCAATCAATCTTTGTCTACCGCTCATTCCCAATTTCCATTAATCCCAGGTGATCAAGCAGGAAGGGAGGTCGAGAAAAAGCCATGCAATCGATAAAATCGTGAATTATGCTTAGATAAAACTTGCAGTGCCTTGAGCAAAATTTATTATAACAAAACTGAACTAAAAACTGACAATCGAATGTATGCAAGTCGATAAGAAACCACACCTAAACATGCTTCTATTAGCAAGGAAGAACATCGTTTAATTTTGGCTAGGAGAAGCGATGTCTATGTGCGTCTATAATTATTGTGTGTCCTACCTATGATCAAACACATAAAATGGAAATGTGAAAGTAGCTCAAAGAGCCGCTTGCCTGATCCTAGGTCGACACTCAAGTGGGGCGATCCCCTCACAACCACGAATACTTCGTTCATTTATACACGCGAGTCTTCGAACGAAGACCGTTGTAAAGACAATTATTACAAGAAATGCATAAAAAATGCAAGAAACATTTTTTTCTCTTCGATTTTTCTCCAATGTTTGCTTCTGTGGCTCCTCGCAGTGGTAACTCCAGCTCCTCGCCTTCTTGAGCACCAAGGGCCCTGTCACAAAACATGTGTGAGTTATAAATTAAAGAATTATCAAAAACACAAACAAGACCTATGAATTAGAAAATAACACTCAATCAAATAAGAAAAATCCAAATAAAACGAAAGATGAGCTGTGTTCTCGGCAACGACGCCATTTGACGAACCCGAATTTTATCTTTTTAATTATGTCGAATTAACGACTTCGTTGGAGTTGGGCAAATTAGGATTTCGTCAAAAACCGCTTAAAAACAATATCAATTAATCAAAAGCGGTCGATTTTATTTTTTTACTTGGGCAAGCCCAAGGTCGAACTTAGGGACACGAGCCTCTTAAATGTGGATCTAGACTTTTATTATTCAGATTAAGTGTTGAATTAAAAATCCATAGGTCTAAACGCACACAAAGACATGATGCAAACAATGCGAACATAATTTTTGTTTGATTTTTTACATGCAAGTAGATGCAAATGAGGATACATGCAATTACTCTTCGATGAGGACACCCTTCTCTACCATTTTCTATTTCACAAAAAAAGAAAGGCCTAAGGCACCAAACAACTAGAAGGTAAAGCAGAAGCTTAGTGCTGGGTCCAGAGTTAGCTTCCATGTATTCCCTGTCCCTTACTGGTCTATAGAGAGGGAGAACTTCCCTAATTAAGTTGTATCAAAGAGCAATCAATAAGTGCTTAATTTCAGAAAGAGTTCATGAAGCCAATTTCATTGATAAGTTACTTAATGGCATAAAAATCATTGAGCTAGTGACACTATGTGATTAGAATAAATTAACAAAATCTCCAGATGTCAAAATGGAGTTTAAGATATGCCATTAGAAAGGTAATTAAACTAGCTTCGAAACGTCACTGAAATCAACTCAAATTGAGCTCGAATGCTCAAGATATCAAAGAAAGAGTCATGAGGCATAAACACAATAAAAACTTAGAAATAAATAGGAAATAAACTACAAGCAAGTCCCTGGAAGGACCTAAATGTAAATACAATAACGCACGAGGACTTCCCTGTAATTTTCACACATGCGTGTAAACTGATGGGCAATTATTAGAAACCGTAGGGGCTTGAATGCAATTAGTCCCATGCGCATGCATTAATCACGTAATGGCAAGACCTGTTCACCATTTGAAAAAAGTCTACGAGGCCTTTCTGCAAAATTTCCCGGACCTCACGTGACTAGGCACGTGAGGCCAGGCTCGGCGTGCTAAGCAGGTTCAACGGAGGCTTGGAGGCGGCTCGAAGGTTCGGGCGAGGCTCGGGCACCCCGAGCCTAAAGGAGCGGAGAGGAGGCTCAGGGCGATGACGTGGCACCCATCATCGAGATCGGAGGGCTGCTACTTCTGCTCGGGTGTGTAGACGTGGCTGGATATGTGCCATTGGATGAGCACCGGGAGGGTGCCATCCAACAACACCTGTGCGTCCTGGGGCTCCTTCCTCCGCTGCGGGGCTGGTGGCTTGATTAAAACTCCGACGTCACCATAAGAGCTCCACTCGATCGTGGCGAGACGTCTAAAGCTCGACGTAGGTTCCTCAGATTATGACGATGAAGCTCCGATGTCTATGAATTGCCGGGGCAGTATGAATGATGGAGGAGACCTGATATCGCCGCGACGCCGACGACGGTGAGCTTGAAATCTACTCCTGCAGAAGCTTCGACCAATCATAGATACCGGCAATTGTTAGTCCCCTAGCTGAAGCACATGCGAATGCAAGGTGATGATGAATGGAATGTGGTCTTGTACGGGTGGGAGGATGGGAGACCGAAGCTCGTCTCCGGGGAGGCGGAGAGGAGATGGGATGGACGTGGTCAGACCGTGGAGAAGGGGAGAGGACTTATGGAGTGGTACGTGAAGGAGATGGAGGCGAGGCGAAGCTCGATGGATTAACCATGGAGAGTGATATTGCAGAGAATTACCCTAATAAATCCGAGAAGTTAAAGAAAAATACAAAGGGAGATCGAAGAGCTTACCTGGAAGAAATTGGCGAAGGCGACGGTTTATGCTGAGCTCCGAGGGGAGCTCGGGTCATCGTTGGACTCTGGCGATCCCTTGGAGCAGCTTGCCGGTGAGCGAGTGCCGGGTGGCTAGGCCTACCATGGTCTAGGGTCTCGTCGGAGGTGCCACCTTCTTCGGAGAGCTTACTTGGAAGAAATTGGCGAAGGCGACGGTTTATGCTGAGCTCCGAGGGGAGCTCGGGTCATCGTTGGACTCTGGCGACCCCTCAGAGCAACTTGCTGGTGAGCGATCGCCGGGTGGCTAGGCCTACCATGGTCTAAGGTCTCACCGGAGGCGCCGCCTTCTTCGCACCTTCGATCCGGACTCCCCCTATCACGGGGAGGCGGAGAGGAGTTGGGCGGAGTTTCGTGTACAAGTGGGCGGGTTGAAATGAGGATGGCGGATGCGTATTTGAAGGATAGAGGTTGACATAGTAATGATGGTCGACATGGGTTGACCTTGCAATATGGAGCGATTGAGAAGGAATCGTGGGGAGAATGGGTGCCTACGAGGAAGAAGGTGGATCGGGCTAAGTCGTGGAGTGGTTAGGAGGATGAGGAATGGAATGGAGAAGTGGAGGAAATGGAAAGGGGGCAACAATTGCACGAGGTGTAGAACATGGGGAAGAAGAGATCTGAAGGAGGAAAACGAGGTCTCGGTCGTTAGATCTCGCGATCCAACGACTGAGAAGGGGGCGCAAAGGCACAACTCATATTACATCGATGTAGGACTCCATCAATGGTTAAGAGAGCGCCACGTGTCGAAATGGGAAGAAGGAGGCGAACGGTCCAGATTCAATCTGGAGATGGAACGGAGGGCTAGAATCAAAGCGCTTATGTGCAGTGGAGAGTAAAGGTTCTTTAGATCGATCGGGCGGCTATGACAGGTGACACGTGGCGGGAGGAGAAAGAGGCACTGGCGGACGATCGAGATTGAGTCTGGGACTTGATCGAATGGCGTAATTCAAAGGCGGAGGGAGACGACTGAGATTGGCCAGGCTTGAGGGAGATCGAACGATAGAGAAGATCGACACGTGGCGAGAGTAGAGAAAGACACGAACGGATGGTTGTGATGCAAATGGTGCTTGATTGGAGGGTTGCGAAAGAACCAGGAATGAACGACGTGGATCTGAAGGAGAGGAGGGTGATCAAACAGTAGCGGGTGGAGGGCGCATGACGCGCAACGAAGTGGGCCACGGGGCGCAACCAGAAAGCGCTACGTGGCCCAATCAGGTTATTCAGACAAAAATACGTGAAAAATGAGGAGAAAAATGCCGAATTTGGAAAAAAACTCAAAACATGAAAATTGTAGATCTTGATGAGATCTACAAGTTTCATTGATAAAAAACGGAAACGAGGTCTAACAAAGGAAGGCATATTTTTATGAGTATTTTTAAGGGTATAAAAACATTACGATTTTAGTTTGTTATTTTTTTTGTATTTTTAATTTATTCTAAGACTCATATATATACAATGTTTTATCTGCTATTGACATTAATTTAAATAAGGGGGTTAATATTAGTAAATTAAGATGATGAAATCGAGCTTCATCAAAGGCGGAATGCGTTCCCACTTCTTTTTATCCGAGTTACAGGTTCTCATGTTATTGGGATGTAAGAAAAATAAGGTAGGAGATCCCAGATCTTGCTTAAGATATAATGGTAATTATATCTCTTACTTTGAAAGTTAATAAGGGTATGAACTTTGAGTGTTGACAAGGCAAGACAACTTTGATGTAAAAATTTCTAAATCAATAGATAATTCTCATTAAACCTACTTAATACTATACTCAATAATAACCAGTAAATTCTCATGAATTGGATTCATGATCAAGATATTGTACTTGTAGTTGGATGCATAATATATGTGGTTGTAATGTGCAAGTTTCCTCGTAATAATGAGGAATGACAATTAAATAGACAATAGTACTACAACCGTAGGGTTTGTATGTCTCTATAGTCTTGATATCTCATCGAGTGTACTTTAGAAGTATCCTGTCGATGATGATCGTAATTATCGAAAATCCTTATAAAATGCAAGAAGATGTTTTGGCATACATATGTGCTCTCGACATTTAATCACGAATGACATGGTTCACTGCAACATGCAGAATGGTGGCTTTATACGAGATGATGTATTTAAAATGTTTAAGTACCTACCTAAACCAAAGTCTCTTTTAGAGTTTAGATGGATGTAGATACGGTGAGTGTCATCATTGTACTGTCTATACTTAAGTCATTCATGAACCTTTATAATATTCATATTGTATGAATTGAATGAAGCATGTATAAATGTTGACATACTCTTATATTGAAATCCTTTGAATTCAAAATAAGAGATCCTTTGTCTTAAGCAATGGTTGTTTATAGATGAAGGGAGCGCGGTGGAAGCATGGGTCTGACCCAAGTAAAAAGGAAAGTCAAAGAGTTGAATGTACTTCTGTGACTTCCATATGACATCCAAAGAGTAGGATGAATGCCAATACTGCAATAAGCTGATGTATTGAAAGTATGACTATCAAGTCTATCTAGGATCCTTAGAAAAGAATCTTGATAGTGCATTAGAATGTTAAACATCTACATATAATCATTGAAATTGACTTGATTATTGGATAAGATCGGAGTCTAATAATTGTATCTCATTCTTCTAATGACATTTGCAATTGGTTGCATATGTTTTAGAAGACTGGAAAATTTGATCTTAAGGTTTAATAGTCATCCACATGGATATTCATGCAAATGTTGCAACAATCTCTATTGGATAGATAGACCATATTTTCAATGGAGAGCCCTTAATCTTAGAGAATATGTCTATGACCTAGATATTATTATACACTCATTATTTATTTCTAACTGTTGGAAATAAACATGAATTCTGGAATAGAGCTATCATAAAGAGTTATTATGGATACAGTTCAGATAGTAATATTACATCTGGAGGACTCTACTAAAATCATAACATTTATAATACTAAAATTTAAAACCTTAAAAGATCAATAGGAGGATGAAGATCATTTGAAAATGATCTGGCATGAAGCCTTGGACATATATCTGTCAATGAAATCAATAGACTAGTAAGAGATGAAACTTTAGACCGACTAAAATTTCAAATGTTACCCACTTGTGAATATATATTCAAAGTAGAAAATGTCCAATGCACCCTTCTTTGGGAATGGTGTTAGATGTTAAGGTATTTAAGATCTCATACATATTGATGTATGTGGATCATCTGCATCATAATAAACATTAATGATATGAGATACTATTGATGATTTTTGTGATATGAAATTTCTTCCCTTCACCTTAGAAACCTTTGAAATGCTCTAAGATTTTACAATTTTGGTTTAGAACCCAAACTTGAAGAAAGATGAAATGAATTTGATCTAACCTATGTAGCAAGTACCTATTAGATGAGTTCCAGGAATATCTTTTGGAGAAAAGAATATCATTCATATCTCTCTCCTCCTAATACACCTAAACTCAATAGAGTTGTAGGAGGATACAATTGGATCATGTGTGACATGATTTGATCAATTATGAATCGTAGCATAGTTACCTCTTAGTTTGCAGCTATATATGTAGTAGAGACTACAATATATATATCTTTAATAAGATTCCATGCAAATTTAAACCCGAACATCCTCATAAGCTATGATTTGGAACCTAGCCTTGTGTTGGACACTTGAGGATTTGGGGTTGCTTGGTCCATAACTTTGTCATGGATGCAAGTAAGCTGGAATCTAGCACAAGAGAGAGATGCTTCATTAGGACAATAAAGATGGTATTGGATACCTACTTTATGACCTTGAGATTCTTAAAAGATTTCATCTCTAAGGATATGATTCTTAGAGGATGACTCTTTTGAGAATCAAGATGAAAATGAAGGAACTCATTAATCTCGAGAAGATGATGAGGCTCCTGAAATTAGAAACTAAAAGGACACTTAAAGATGAAATAGTAATACCTCTTCAAATGAGTTTGAGGATGGATTCCATGCGTCAGTTAAATCTGACAATGATCTAGCTTCATGTGATGAAGCTTCTGAGGATCATGACATGGAAAGATGGATTTTAGAAATAAAGTCTAAAGTAGACGTCATATACACGTGTTATATATAGACCCTCGAGGATCCACCTAAAGGGTAAGACCCGTTTAGGTGTAAATGGATCTTCAAGAAAAAGACAGAACCTGATGAGAAGGTAGAGACCTTCCAAGCACGACTCGTAGTTATGAGTTACACACATAAGAGAAGACATTGCTTGCGATGAAATTTGTTCTTCAGTGACTATGCTTAAACCCATCAGAATATTGCTAACTATAGATGCACAACTTGACTTCGACATCTATAAGATGTGAGCCATTATTGCATTCCACTATGAATACCTCAACGAGGATATTCGCATGAAGTAGCCCCATGGCTTCATGGATGAGGAATGCAAGGTGTGCATGCGGAAATGTAAATGAATCAAAAAGTTCATTCATCGTAGCCCGAGAGCTCTCTTATATAGGAGAAAAACTCTAGGGAAAATTACATAGATAGCCGTAGACTACAGAAAATATATAAAGAGATATAAGTATCTCAACACTCCCCCTTAAACTGGAGCATAAATATCTATCATGCTCAGCTTGGAACAACGGTAGAACAGTCCCTTTTCAAGTGCTTTGGTGAACATGTCAGCAACATGATCGCCTGAAGTAACATGAGAAGTGAGTACAAACCCTTTTTGAATCAAATCACGGGTGTAGTGGCAGTCAACCTCAATGTGCTTTGTTCTTTCATGAAAGACATGATTAGTTGCTATAAACAATGCAATTTGATTATCACATTGTAGATGCATAGGAAGAGGCACCTCCACAGTTAGGTCAGTCAGAACGGACTTGACCCACATCATTTTTGCGCTCCCTTGGGCCATTGCCCTATATTCTGACTCCGCGCTAGATCTTGCCACAACTGTCTGTTTCTTGCTCTTCCATGAAACCAACGAGTTGCCTACAAATACAGTGAAACCTGAAATTGACTTCCTATCCTTGGGACACTCAGCATAGTCTGCATCCGCACATCATGACACTGTCAGGGTTGTGTCTCCTGAATAGAAGTCCTATACCTGGAGAAGACTTGAGATACCTCAAGATCATGTTGACTGCATCTATATGGGACTGCCTAGATTGCTCCATAAGTTGGCTAACCATACTGACTGCAAATGATATATCAGGCCTGGTAATGGTGACATACAATAGCTTCCCTACCAACTCCATGTACTGTCTCTTATTTACCTCTGCAAAGTCATCATCATAAAGTCATGCATTAGGATCCATCAGAGTAGAAGCGACTCTACATCATGTCATACCCGTCTCGGATAAGAGATCAATGACATATTTGCTTTGCGTCATTACCATTCCCTGCTGGTTTTTGCAAATTCTAGTCAAAGAAAATACGTTAGCTTACCAAGATCCTTGGTCACAAACTGTTGGCCAAGAAAATCCTTAGCTGCCTGAATTCCTTCGCCATCACTACCTGCAATAACAATATCATCCACATAAAGTAGAATAGCAACCGTACCCGTTTGGGTCTTCTTAAAAAAGAGAGAATGATCTGCAGTAGATCTGACAAAACCCTGTAGTTCAATCAACTCTGAGAGCTTCTGAAACCAAGCCCTCGGACTCTGCTTAAACCCATATATGGCCTTATGAGGTCTATACACCATGCTAGACTCCCCCTCAGCAGTAAACCCTGGTGGTTGCTGCATACAAGGTTCAGAAAGTCGGTATGCGGTATTCGTTCGGTCAGGCGGTCTGGAGCGAGTAAGCGGGTAGGCGGAAGTATATGCGGAAGTATATGCGGATTATGCGGTTTCTATTATTTTAATTAAAATTAATTAAAAATATAATAATAATTTCAAACATTAGATATTTATGTTAAAAAAAATATAACATGGAATAAATATAAAGTGAAGACTTGCTTGTAATGTGCATTGGGCTTGCTCGTAAGGCCGCATATGCGAAAGGGGTAATAGAGGAAGTTGTCGGTGCATTGGGCTTGCTCCTAAGGCGACATGCTGCTGCTACCGCAGTTGCTAAGGACGGGAAAGCATTGGCTGCGTTGGTGGGGCTAATGAGGCAGGGTAGTCCAAGAGGCAAACAGATGAGCACTTAATGTAATTAATATCATGTGTTACATAATCTTGTTGGGGTATAATTTGCCTCGAAGGATTTTTTATATGTATGTATAAACTTATCTTTTTTGTTTGATGTTTGATCTATAAGTTACCGGATTTCGTGAGGAATGTGTACACAGTGATGAGAAGGGGGGAACTCGTTACATGTATTTGAATCATAAGTCGTGATGCTTTTTTTTTACAACGATGCAACTCTGTGTAAAGATGGAAATAATTAATGCTCTACAACCTCCCCCATTCAATATTTTGTTGATACCTCTGTTACTCTGTCCTGAAGAAAAAAAGTTTGTAACTTGTATTTGAAGTGTCTCATTTGTGGTAATTTGATCTATTGAACACTTTTATAAAACCTTGTTTTTTCGTTTGTAAGTTTCATCACAAAAAATATTTCCAGAAAGCACTGTGCTACCTCGGCAATTCTATCTATGTTGGGATGTCTGTTTACCATGCCACCTTAAAAACAAGAAGCCAAAACCAAGTTGAGAGTGAATTGTCTGCTCCTTGTCGGTTCCTTGTGCATAATCATCAAAACTGCTCCACCTACAAGCATCAAAGAATTGATTTTCTCGCGAGGAGACCACCTATTGTTCGTGTTAAAAAGCAACAGATTCTCTAGTGCCTATTGACTCTCTCCATTCTATGCTTAGTTCATTGCTCAATCTTTTCTCAATCTGATTAATAAAAAGTAGAGGGAAGTAAAAAAGATTAGACGGCTTGCAAGATTGCTTTAAGCTTCCACCAGGGCAGCCACCTCTATTACATATGCGGCCGCATATGCGGCCGCATATGCGGATTACTCGGCCGAGTATACCCCATGACCCGCATATTGACCGAGTATAGCATACTCGGTGCGGTAGGGGGGCCGCCTCCGCATATGCGGCCGCCTAGGCCGCCTTTCTGAACACTGGCTGCATATACACTTCTTCGTGCAAATCACCATATAAGAAAGCATTCTTGACATCTAATTGGAAAAGGGGCCAGTCCTTTACCACAACAACGGCAACAAGAATGCGTAGTGAATGGCGTGCAACAGGAGAAAAGTGTCTTGATTGTTCACCCCATAAGTTTGGCTGAATCCACGAGCAACCAACCGGACCTTGTATCTGTTCACAGAATCGTTTATACGGTGTTTAATAGTAAACACCCACTTACTACCAACAATAGAAGCACTTGGGGGAGCGGGAAGGACACTCCACGTACCACGAAATTATAAAGCAGCCATCTCTTCTTCCATAGCAAGACGTCAAGGGCCACTCTGTAATGCCTTCTGATAGGATCTCGGTATCTGTACTGCCGATAAGGCAACAACAAATCTCTGAAAGTCCCCAGATAGTATCGTCAGAGAGACATGAGAGGAAAGAGGATGCATCGTACTTGCACGCGCTTCCGTCGTAGAGCAATAGGCACATCCAGGTCCATTGTATCCTCAGAAATAGTATCGTCTAGAACATCCTGTACACTCAAATCACCAGTGCCATTAGTAGAACTCAATTGCTCAGGACATACCTTGGGCGTACTGGATGTTGGTGGAGGTGTATGAGCATGAGACCAGTGCTAGTAAACCTGAGCAAAGAAAGTACGTGGTGGTGGTGGTGGTGGAGTAAGAAAGATAGGAGGTGGTGGCATGTAAACCTCTTCTCCACTCTTTGAAGGAACGAGCTTGTCACCTGTAGGAGAGAAATTCATGTGGATTTAAAGAATGTGACATCTGCACTAACAAAGTATCTTCGCCGAGCAGGGTCAAAGCAACGATACCCCTTTTGGGTTTTGGAATACCCAACAACACACACTTGACTGCTATAGGAGAGAGCTTGTCAAGCCCTGGGGACATCTGATGAACAAAGGCAACGCAACAAAAAACACGAGGTGTAAGAGAACAAAGATCATTCTCGGGAAACACAATCGATGGAATCTTTTCCCCCAGAATCGATGAAGGCATACGATTCACCAAATAACACGCAGTGAGAACAACGCCCCTCCAGTACGAATGGGGAGCACAACTCTGAATTAGAAGTGTCTTAGTGACATACAAGAGATGCCGATGTTTCCTCTCGGCCACCCCATTCTGTTGGGACGTATAAGCACACGACGTCTGATGCACAATACCATAATAGCTATGAAATTGAGAAAGTTGTGTCCTACAATGCATTATAGAACGTATATACTTGACATTTGCAGAAAAGACATTCCTTATTTCATTAATATAAGACTAAATGATAGGATTAGCATTAGACTTGTTCTTAAGCAGAAAGACCCATGACAATCTAGAAAACTCATCAACAACAAGATAAAATCGATGTCCTTCAAGATCAGGAGCATAACTGGGACCCCGAATATCCAAATAAATCAACTCAAAAAGATCATGACTACTTTGACCCTGATGACTTTAGAATGTGGACTTTTGATGCTTCCCAAGCTGGCAAGCCTCGCACTGGAAAATAGAGCGATGGGAGATCTGAGGAAGAACATCACGTAACTTTTGTAGAGGACGATGACCTAAGCGGAGGTGCCACTTATACGGAGAGACAGATCCAGTGTGAAGAGAGGAAACAACAGCATACAAAGAGTGCACCAGTCTGTATAGGCCTCCTTGCTCACGGTCAGAACCAATCACCCTGCCTATTAAAATGTCCTGAAACACAAGAGCGGAGGGGTCAAATATGGCACGACAATGGAAATCCTTGGTGATTTGACTAATAGATAATAAGTTCATAGAGAATTCACGAGCGTAAAGAACATTCTGAAGCCGCATTTTAGGGTTTAACTGCACCTCCCCCTAACTAGTAATGGGGGAATGTGTCCCATCAGCTATCACCATTGATTTACCTAACTGAGTCGGGCTATAGGTACTGAATTGGCCTCTATCACCGCTTAGATGATGGGACGCTCCTGAATTCATGATCCTCTCAGACAAATCTGCCTTGTAACAACTAGTAAAAGCATATGATGTACCTGAAGTGGATGTAGTGGTTGAGGCTGCTACCTCCGAGGATCCTGACTGTGAGCTAATTGTCCCAGGAGATGTCATAATCTCCCTAAGCCGTGCAATAACTCATCAAACCTCTGGTCAGATGCAACAGAAGAACTGTTGCACTGCTGGATCTGATCTGCCACACGTGCTGAGGCAAGAAACCCATGCTTAGAATAACACATTTCCTCTGAATGACCTGACCTGTGACAGTAAGTGCAATGCTAACGAGGAGGTCTACTGCTTCCTCCTCTTCCACGATCTCCTCGGCCACGGAAGTGTGTAGTGCTCCCCCTACCACGAGATGCTGGCATGGCTGAAGAAGTCTGAGACACGGAAGAACCACTAGAAGATATGGAGAGTCTGCTCAGTCGGCGATATACCTTCTCCATCGAAGGTATAGTGGCATCGGTAAGAATATGTGCTCTCTTGCATCATACTCAGGATCCAGTGCCTCTATAAAGACTCTTGTCATCACGGAATCCCTGTATGCCTCGAGTTGCTCAGGTGTAGCAGTTAAGGGAATGTAACTTCTCAAACATACCCCTCGGAGAAGTATAAAGGGCATGGAGAGGACGACCATTCTGCTGCGAAGTGAAGATATCGTGTTGAAGTTGCAGAATCTTTGACTCATTCTTCGCCAGAGAATATGTAGCGGCGAGAATTATCCCACATAGCCTTTATCATGGGCCGACTAAAGATGTCATTTGCTATCTCCATTGATACTGTTCCAAAAAGCCACACTCGTTCATACACATCGTTTGCCTCCCATGAGCGTTAACCTCAGTCTTATCGACATGCTCCTCCTGTGTGAGGATATGCTTTTTACCATTACATTGCATTAGACTCACGAACGACACGGTCCACAGTTCATAATTAGTTCCATCGATCTTCACAATCGGTGCTGGACCTTTAAAGGCACCCATGGATGGAATATCTGCTTTGTTGTCTGACATGATGACAACGATCTCTAAAGACTAGGGTTGCAAACTTGGACAAAGAACGTCTACACAGACATCTAGGAAGATGGTTGTGGGTGTAAACTCGTACCACAACCACTTCCATGCCTTGAAGGCTCTTTTGAAAGGCTAGGTTGTGATGCTCACGGGTGCACGGAGGCAAAGGCACCGCTGGGACAGTGCGTGGAGGTGTGCGTGCGCCACATAGCTATGGTTGCACGCATGAGTACAGGTACTCAGGGGCCCGCGGAGGCGCAAGCGCGTGCGGGGGTGTGCAGGTGCATAAATGCGCAGACATGCGGGGGTGCAAGCGTGCATGCACGCGATGTTGCAGGCATACATGGGTGGATCGTATAACTGCAATGGTTGTGGCGACACGAGAGGTTTTGGTGGGGACGAGGAATCAAGACATAGCTCCGGTCTACGACCGTCGCTCCGATACCATGTGGAAATGTAAAGAAATCAAAAAGTTCATTCGTCGTAGCCCTAGAGCTCTCGTATATAGGAGAAAAGCTCTAAGGAAAATTACATAGATAGCCAATAGAAATAAAGAGACTACAAAAAAAACATATAAAGAGATATAAATATCTCAACAGTGCAAGCTTAAGAAACTTTATCCATGGACTCAAATAAGCTTATTGTAGTTGGAACATAAGATTTAATGAAATTAAAAGGTTATGATTTCAGATAAAATCTTGATGAACTGTGTGGAGCTTAGTGGGAGTGCCAATGTGTTCATCATGCTAAATGTAGATAATATCCTAATCATTTGGAATGATATAAGGATAATAATAAGTGTTTTATAGACTGACAATTCCATACATTGAGATATGATCTCAAGGATAGCTCTTAAATCTTAGTTCTGAAGTTGTTCAGAAGCAAATAGAAGAGGGTATTGGTAGCGTCACATTAGTGATATACCTTGGATATGTTCCATTTTCTGGAAAATTCCAAGAAAGGCTTCCATCCCTTAAGATATGGTATTGACCTATCTGAAGGAATATCACCTCAAAGAGTTGAGGAAGTGAACGTTAAACCTGCTTGCCCTTGTGCATCAGTTATGAGAAGCCGGGTTTTTGCTAGATGTGTTCAAAAGCCAGATGTTTGCCATGCAGTGGGAGTAGTAAATTGTTACTAATCCTAGTATGGAAATAAACCACTTGATTGTAGTAATAACTAAAATGACAAGACTTTAGAGATAGTGATCTCTAAGTCTTTTCTTCAAAAACTTAAGACTTTAAAGGGTCTTAACTGCATATACCTTAGGAGATAGAGATCTCCTGGAATAACGGTATTCTGATAAGGATAATAGAAAATACATACTGGTTGTAATAATTATTGAACTGTAGTGTCAAGGACATTATAATGAATAAAATTGAGTATTGGTTGCATAAGATGCAACATTCACATTGGATGAGACCACTGTTACTAGGAGATATGCAAGTGCTGTAAAAGGACTTGGCGTAGTCTCTCGGGAACAGAGTGACTGATCAGCTTACTTCACTATTTTCTAAATAGCTTATGATTGTCAAATGAGCGTGAGTTTAAATATTATCCCATTAATGTCTCTTTGGGCTAGTGGGAGATTGTTGGACATGTGAGCCCACATTGAACCATTACACAATAAATGTTATTGCAAATATCATTCCCTAATCTGAAATGAAGAATAACTAATTTGCATAAAATGTTTCTTAGTACAATTAGGGTTATGTACCGTGACCATCTTCATGATCATACAGTTGTTGATTCAATTGTTAAATCATAGAGGCTGGTGCATGGATGGATATCTAAAGAGTTAAATTAAGGATTCATCAAGCACCATCAAATGATTGTTAAGAGAAGATCTCCAACTTGAGAAAGAGATGTCAATCCTTTCTCTAAAGGTTGATATCTAACCGACCTCTTGGTGCATGTCCTTTGCATATGAATAGAGATTCGAAGGTGTTAGATAAGTTAGGTCAAATAGTTGATTTAATGAGATCGAGATAACCAAAGACCTATGTCGTATGATGTCATGATATAGGCATGCATCCTCTGACCGGAGATAAATATGTTACTATATGTTTGAGTATGTACATTTGGTAGACCAATAGGTTGATGACTTAATCAAGGTCTATACACCGGCACACTAGTACGCATACAAAGACATATGAGTCATACGATCTCTCAAATGGATCATCCGTGTTCAATTACTGAACCGGAAGACATGAGCTCACTAATGATATATTGGGAAGGATCAAATTCCATGCACGGTCATCTTGCATTGGAAGTTTGATAGAATTTGTAAGGTTTGATATATGCTTTTAGAAAGTATATGATCAATACTTGGGTAAGATATATGCTTTTGGAAAACATATGAGATACCGACTCGTATTGATCGAATTAGAAACTTAATGATAAAACCTCGAAGCAGACCGTTTAACTAGATCTAAAACTTTGGGTTTATTCTAGGTCTTCCAATATGCAGGGTGTACGGGTATTAGGAATATATGAGGGTGATATGATCATAAACGATTGTATAACCATGACGCTTCCATTACTAAGGAGTGATGAAACGAGTCTGGGTTTTAGTGACTCCTCTTAGTGGAGAAATGATCTGATCTTGGTCCAATTGTTGGACATTGATCTGGATGTGATTCATATACAAAAAGAAGATTAGATTTGTGGTCTTGATTTAATCAAGCATCTATGAGAGGTCCACAAGATCTTGACTTGGGATGTGCTCTCAATGTCCAAGTCACTATACATGAAATAATACAATCATCCTATCTTTATCTCCAAGTATCCACGCAGAAAGCGCATTATCCTTGAAAGAGTTCAAGGATAATTTCACTGTTGATATATGTATCCGAGCATTGAGAAAATTGATAGTTAATTGTGATTTGATTATTATGAATAATATGAATTTGATTTATATTATAAGTGTTGAAATCTGAGAAGCGGAAGCGAAATCGATGAACAAAATAATGACATCAAGAACACAGAGATTTACGTGGAACCCTACTCCCTAAGGAGCGAGATGAAACCACAGGGGAAGCCATCAAGGGGCAGATATTCTATTGAATTTGTCGATGAGTACAAGGGGTGAGGGGCTCTTTATATAGGCTCTCAGACAGACCAAAGTCCCACCGCTCATCCATGTGGGACTAAACATGAGTGGAGTAATTGGATCTTGGTGAGATCCAAATTACCCACATATTACATTCTCTAACAATAAGGAGAGTTATCTAAATAATTAAATGTGATTTAATTATCAAAGATGCGAATGATGTGAATGTAATTCATAATATTTGGGCACATGAGAATAGAGATCTAAGATGATTAAATGTGATTTAATTATCATGGATATGAATAATGTAGATATCATCATATTAATCACACATATTATAAATGTGATTTATAATGCATTAGAGAGAGCCTATTGTGATTATATTTATTGATTAATTATTGATATGAATTGGATTTACATTGGATAATTAATTGAAAATATAATTTATGTTTTATTTTGAGTTGTGAATGTGATTCACATATTTCCAATGGCATGATTGCAATATTCGCAAGATAATTATGAATTATTTTTGTGAGATAATTTACAACAAGTGTTATTGTAAATCTTGGAGATTTCATGAGATAATGTAATATCATGAATTAGAAGAAGATTTGCCTCCTTCCAATTCAAGGAGGTGGACGACCACCAAGTCCTAAAGGGATTGGGTGGTCGTCCCCCTTTTTTAGGGATGAGGGCAATCTCCTTCATCATTGTCTCCAAGAATAGTTGATTTAATTCGGAATTTATTTATATTGATTTATCATTATATATTTAAATTAAATTAAATTAATTATTGTTGTGTTTTTACAACAAAATCATGATCATTGAAAGAAACACAAATCAATCTCATCCATTGATTTTGTGTTGTCCGTGTATTGAGATCCATGTACTCTCAAAGCCCTATATAAGAAGAAGTACCTCTTGCTTTTCAAGTTACAACAACTAAGGCTCTCTCCCTCTCCTTTCTACATGCCAATGTTGGAAGAAAAGGATTCGTTGTTTAATCCAGAGAACCCTATGCTCTCTTATATAGAGAAGGCCTATGGGTAAATTACATAAGATGGAAACATGAAAATAAAAGTAACAGAAAAGGTACATCGAATATAGAAATATCTCTACACTCCCCCTCAAGATGGAGCTTAGATGTCAATCATGCTCAACCTGGAAGAACACTTCTGGAATGGCCATTCCGAACAATGACTTGGTAAAGATGTCGGCAGTCTGCTCTCTTGAACTAACATGGGAAGTAGAAATCAAGCCCTTTTGGATCTATCTCTAGTATAGTGGCAGTCTACCTCAATATGCTTTGTTCTTTCATGAAATGGAGGATTATTAGCAATGAATAGCGCTGCTTGATTATCACATTGTAACTGCATAGGTAGAGGTACATCTATATGCAAATCTTCTAACACAGCTTGAACCTACATCATCTCAGTACTTTCTTGTGCCATGGCACTATACTCAGATTCAGCACTAGATCTAACCACTGTTGTCTGTTTCTTGATTTTTCAAGAAACCAAAGAACTACCAATAAACACTGCAAAACCTGAAGCAGACTTCCGATTCTTAGGGCATCCTGCGTAGTTCGCATCAACACATGCAGAAACAGAAATGTTGTTTCTTTCCTGAACAGTAGTCTTGCGCCTAGAGATGACTTTAGATATATCAATATCATGTATATGGCATCCATATGTACTTGTCTGGGTTGTTCCATGAACTGACTCACTTGACTCACTGCAAAAACAATATCATGTCTAGTGATAGTAATATAGAGAAGCTTTCCCACAATCTCTCTATATTTTCTCTTGTCAACCTCATCTGTATCATCACCATATAACTTCATGCTATGATCCATAGGAGTAGTCGAGGGTCGATACCCGATCATGGTTGTCTCAACAAGCATGTGTATAATATACTTCCTTTGGGTCATCACAAGACCCTGTGCATTCCTAGTAAATTCCAACCTCAGAAAAAATCATAGGGTGAGAAGATCCTTAGTAACAAACTGGTGTCCCAGAAATGCTTTTACCATCTTTATCCCCTGCGTATCATCTCCCGTAACAAGTATATCATCAACATACACCATGATAACAACAATACCTCTGGGAATCTTCTGGATAAACAAAGAATGATCTGCATTTGATCTTTTGAATCCTTGCCTTAGGTCAGAAAGCTTCTGAAACCACGTTCGCGGCTTTGTTTAAGGCCATATATTGCCTTGTGGACTCTACACGCCTTCTGACTCTCCCCCTCAGTAGCAAACCTCAGAGGCTACTGCATGTAGACTTCTTCCTGGATATCCCTATACAAAAAAGCATTCTTAACATCAAGTTGAAACAAGGGCCAATCACGCACCACCACAACTGACAGGAGGACATGTAGAGTTGAGTGACGTACAACTGGAGAGAATGTGTCCATATAATCTACGCCGTATGTTTGTGTAAACCCTCGCGCCACTTGTCTTGCCTTGTAACGGTCAAGGCTGCCATATGCATGATATTTGATAGTGAATACCCATTTACTGCTGACAACCGATGCTCCTAGGGGAGCGGAAACCAAGCTCCATGTACGCCGCGATTGTAGAGAAACCATTTCCTCCTCAATGACTCAACGCCAGCAGCCAACCTTGAAGGCGTCCTGATAACTCCGTGGTATTTCCTCGGTAGATAAGGCCACAACAAATATCTGAAAGTCTTCTGTGAGACGATGGAAGGAAGCATGTGAAGCAAGCGGATATGATGCACAGGTACATTTCTGCTTCCGTATGGTAATAGGTACATTCAGATCATCAGAAAGAGTACTTGTCGATATTCTATTCTCCTGCAAAGATCCCTGCACTTTCACAATATCATACCCGTCGTTAGTAATAACATCTGGACAAACATGAGGCGTGCTGGATGATTGACGAGTACCATGAGCAAGGACATACCGACGAGTATAGAATTTCGGTAAAGGTGAAACAAGTGGTTGTGGAGGAGGTGGTGGTGGTGGTGGAACAACAGGAACGGATACGGGCAAAAAGGGACGCAGAGGAGGAGGTGACACATAGATCTCATCATCAGATGTGGATGAGGCGAGCCTATCACCTGTAGGGGAGAAATACATCACATACTCAAAGAATGTGACATCACCACTGACATAATATTTCCTGTTTATAGGGGCATAGCATCGATAACCCTTTTGGGTCCGAGACTACCCAACAAACACACACTTGACTAGGTGAGAGCTTGTCAAGTCCCGGAGACAACTGGTGAATGAAGGCAACAACACTAAAGACACGACGAGTAAGTGAGAATAATTTCTTGTCGGGAAAAACAACGGAAAGAGGAACTTTCTCACCTAAGCCGGAGGATGGCATAAAATTCACTAGATAACATGTCGTAAGGACTGTATCGCCCCCAAAAGAAATGGGAGCACAATTCTGGATAAGTAGAGTCCGAGTGATATCAAGAAGATGACGATGTTTTCTCTCTCCAACTCCATTCTGTTGAGACGTGTAAGCACAGGTTGTTTGATCGATAATGCCTCGAGATGAGAAGAAATGTGAAAGAGTACGAGTACAAAATTCCAAAGCATTATCCGTACACACAAATTTCACAGTAGAAGAAAAAACATTCTGCACTTCATTTATAAGATTTTTGATGACTTCCCCTGCTTCAGATTTATTCTTCAACAAAAACGTCCATGACAACCGAGAAAAGTCATCAACAACAACTAGATAAAACATGTGCCACTAGTTATCAGGAACACGACTCGGACCCCAAATGTCAACATGAAATAATTCAAAAGGAAAGCTACTGCTCCGAGACTGACAACTAGGAAAAGAGGATCTATGATGCTTTCCCAATTAACACGCTTCACACTGAAAGGAAGAACTCGGTGAAATTTGCGGCAAGATATGACACATCTTCTGAAGAGGGAGGTGACCAAAGCGTAGATGCCATGCAAATGGTGAGACTGGTCCACTTGACTGAGAGGAGACACTGGTATAGGGAGTTCGAACCAGACGATAAAAACCATCCTGCTTACAGCCACAACCAATCACTCTACCCGTAAGAATGTCCTAAAAAACAAGAGACGATGGGTCTAATATAGCGCGACAATGCAAATTCTTCATAATCTGACTAATAGATAATAAATTCATCGAAAAGGAGCATGCAACACATTCTGTAGACACATAGAATGCGTTAAACTGATCTCCCCCTGTCCAATGATGGGGGAATGGGTCAATTGGTTATCACGACAGATCGCCCTGGTATAATCTCCCTGTAAGATGCAATTTTATCTTTGTCTCGACAAAGATGATGTGTTGTGCCGGAGTCCATAATACATTATGAAACGTTAGATCCATGACAAGAAGTAAAGGCATAAGCACTACCTGAGGTGCTAGCAGTGGTTGATGTATTGGCAGAAGCTGAAGCATCTATATCCGAGTTGCCTCCTTGAGATTCTTTAGAGGCAGGAGGCATAATATCTCTCAATCTGGCAACAAGTTCCTCAAAACTCTGATCTAAAGCAGATGCTTGTGGAGATGGAACATGCTCGGCTACATGCGTCGATGTCGAAAAACCATGCTTAGAATAGCATGCATCCTCCGTGTGACCTGGACGATGATAGAAGGTGCAAGACTGACGGATGCGACCACCTCTACCATGAGGTCCATGGCCACGGAACGAAGAAGAAGCTTCTCTGCCTCTGGAGGCTGCCATCGTCGAAGGAGGCTGAGTAGGAGCATTGGACGATACTGTAATTCGGCTAAGCCTGCAGTATACTTCCTCCATCGGAGGAACAATAGCATCTGTAAGAATCTGCGAGAGTCATCATATTCAGGGTCAAGTTCCGCAAGTAAGGCCTCCACCATGGTAGCATTCTGAAAGGTTTTCTACCGGTCGGGAGTCGTCGTAAGGGGAGTGATGCTGTAGAGCTTCTTAAACATCCATCGCAAGGATGTTTACAACGAATGAAGAGGCCATATGTTCTGCTTGATGGTAAATATGTCATGCTAGAGTTGAAGGATCTTGGTCTCATTTCGCACCTATGAGTATGTTGCTGCAAGAATGTCCTACGCGCCTTAGCAGTGGGTTGATGGGGTACATCATTAGCAATCTCCATCGTCAGTGTACCTGAAAGCCAGACTTTGGCGTACGAATCATCAGCCTCCTAGGAGGCATAAACCCTAGTTTTCTCTGACGGGTCATCTTCGATAAGAATGTGCTTCTTAACATTCGACTTCATGGGACTCATGAACTGGATAGCCTAGAGCTCATAGTTCGTCCCATCCATCTTGACAGAAGGCGTTGGACCTTTGAAAGCACCTATGGAGGGCATATCGACTTTGTTTTCTGACATTTTGTCGGAGATATAGAACTAGGATTTGTAGACCAAGGAACAAATGCCTACATAAACATCAGAGGATTTGAGTGCATATGTAGACTTATGCACTTGAACCCATAGGGGCCAGCGGCGAGAAGAAGGGGGGCGCCGGTGGTAGGAAGAGAGAAGAGAGGAGGGGGAGGGGGTGGTGTCCAAGGGAGAGGGGGGTGGGTGGGGGCGGCGGCGAGAGGAGGGAGGGGGCGGCGGACGACGAGAGAGGGGAGGAGGTGGTGGGCGGTTAGGGTTTTGGGGTAGGGTTTTAGGTTGGCTCTGATAACATGTTGGAAAAAAAAGGATTTGTTGTTTATTCTAGAGAACCTTAGGCTCTCTTATATAGAGAAGGCCTATGGGTAAACTACATAAGATGGAAACATGAAAATAAAAGTAACAAAAGGTACATAGAATATAGAAATATCTCTACAGCCAAGCCTCTCTTTCTCTCTCTCGTTGTGGCCGTCTACCTTGGATCCCTAGAGAGAGTCTCCATCACCGCAGTATCGTCGTTATGCTGCTGGATTATTATTTACTCGTGGTTCTTCGTCTCCTTTAGTGCGCCTCGCTCGTGAAGAAGACATCGAATCTCGTGTGACGAGATCAGGAGATTCGCCGCTTGGATCATCAACATGGATTGCGAGGAGCATGCGTTTCATCAATGCGCTCGCAAGTGTCTCCTCCGTAGGATCAGACTTGAGACAAGAGGTCTGTTCGTCTAGAGACTCGATCATCACAACCATGGTTCAAGAGGTAAACCTAATACTTGTTTGTGGTTTAGATGAAACGATCCGAGAAGAGTTCTTGGATTATATGGTTTCATCGTTTAAAATTTTTTAAATTCCGCTGCCTCGAGCAATTAGTGTGACTAGTCGCTCCCGATCGTATACGATGTGATCCTCGCGATTCTGTGATGTGCTTAAGGATCTTCCCATATCATTCACCTAGTTGATGGCGGGTATCCGTTCTTTGGTAGCACATCTCCTACATATGGCCTGCTTGATGACAGTAAGAGCAGGTTTGTATTGGGAGAGATCCACCTCTTCCTTGGATGCCATCCCTCCCTCGAGTAAATCTACCTTGTCTACGTGAGGTGGCCATAGCAGATGACGTCTGAGATGGTGTGGAGGAGATATTGAGCCGACTCAATCTTGGATATGCCTCTTCCATTGGGGGTATTGTGGCATCTGGCAATAACTGAGAACGGGCAACGTCATATTCTGGATTGAGTGCTGCCAAGAACACACCTGTCATAACCGAATCTTTGTAGGCCTTCAATTTCTATGGGGATGCTGTCAGGGGTATGAAACTGTGAAGTTTGTCAAACATACCCCGCAGTGAAGTATACAAAGCGTGAAGCGGACGGTCACCTACTTGGTTGTAAAAATATCATGCTGAAGCTGTAAAATTTTGGATTCATTTTTAGCATGAGAATAAGTCGCAGTAAGATGATCCCACATTGCCTTTGTTGTGGGTTGACCTAGAATGTCATTGGCAATTTCCATAGTAACCATCCCCGATAGCCAAACCTTGGCATATGCATCATCCTCATCCCATGAGACATTGGTCCCTGTCTTGTTTGTCGGTTCAGCCTGCATCAGAAGATGCTTCTTGTCATAACTGTACAACTTATTCATGAACTGCATGGTCTATATCTCGTAGTTTGTTCCTTCTATTTTCATAATGGTTGCGACACTCTTAAAGACACTCCCGGATGGTGTATCGAAGCTATTTTCCGACATCACGAACAATCACAGAAACACAAAATTGATACACCCGGTATCTAGATGATCATGTAACACAATGATTGTGTTTGTAGACTCATATCACAACCATAGAAAGAAGAAATCATGGTCTGATTTGAAGGAAAAATAGGGTAAAAATACCCCTAAATGCCAAATCAGACATGACCTTTAGCGAAGAGCGTCGCAAGGGCGGCTGATTGCCAATAGGTGGCAACCTCGGAGGTTCGTCGGGCATATGACGGTCTGGAAAACTGCAAGGGGCGACTGTGGACCACCGCAGGAGGCGACGAGGGCATCTAGTTGCAGCAGTTGATGCCGTTGCAGTCGCAAGGAGGCGGCGAGCGGCTAAGTGAGCCATTGTAGTTACAATGGGAACTATCGCTGGCGGCGAGGGGTCGTGTGAGCCTTCGCAGCTACTAGGGTTGCATGCACGAGGCCAGAGGCTCGCGAGGCGGCACTGAAGGCTGACGACGCGTGAGTAACTGGAGGCGTAGGCGGGTTGCACGAGGCTAAAGGGTGGGTAGGGTTTTGGATCAGGACTCTGATCTAGGATCACCACTCTGATACCATGTTGTGGTAAAAAGAGAACTTATTTATTCACGGAGCCCAAGGGTTCTCTTGTATAGACGAGAGAAATCTTAATGGGTAAATTACATACTCTGGAAAGAAGAAATGCAAAATATATAAAACAATGCTAAAACATAAAACTCTTCAACACATATTCATCTTGTAAGCATTTTATTCCTTGTTCTGAAGATCGTCATCACCAACTTGGATGAAAAACTAGGGTTCCTAGAATCCTAGTTCTTGCCGACATCAACATCTTTGTTCTAGGATTCCATGTTACTAGAACACTTATTGGCAACTGTGGTACACTACTCCCAGGCTCCAGACAAGAAGATAGAACAACCCACACACAAAAGGATTTTTTATGATCAATAAAACGAGGAAAACCAAGAAAAAAAGTGAATGGCTTGAATAAAAGAGAGAGAAAGAGTTCAAATAAAAAGAGGTGGTCGTACAAAAAAAAGAAGCCATACGAGTGAAAAAAAGAGAATAGCCAAGAAAAAAGAAACAACTACCAAAAAGAGATTTGTACAAAAAAGAGAAGCACATTTCCGTGTTTTGTTTTGATTTCTCCCAACTTGATAATCCATGCTCTTATTCTATCAAGTATGAGAGAAAGTGGGAGTAAGAGAGGGCACATTCTTCTAATCGAGATGTATCTACAAGACTTATTCTACTCATCCACGACTGATAGATCGACATTCCACACTACTATTGCTATTAGCCGTCCTCACCTAACATTGATTACTTTGTCAGAGTGTCTCTATCCCTGACTACTACTCCACGCTGGACTTTCTTCATTTACAACGACTCTACTCTAGGTATGACATGGTATCGCAACGACTACTACATGCACGATTGAGGTTCTTTGTAGGTGACTTGAAAGTCGCAGATCCGTCCTTGAGCAAGATCTTCTACCAGCAATGGTTCTTTAAATGCGGTGTCTCTATCCTCGTCCGAGCGAGGTATCTCTATCCCTGTCTCAGATGTATCGAGTGAAGATTAGTTGTGTACATTTTTTTGTTGCAAACCACAACTTTCTCAGCTCTAGCTTGAGGGGAAGTGTTGGAGTATGTAATAGAAGGGTAATTGGATCTCTCCAAGTTCCAGTTATCTCCACTCATGTTTAGTCCCACATGGATGAGTGGTGAGACTTCAGTCTGTCTGTGGGGCTATATAAGGAGTCTGTCACCCCTTGTACTCAAATGAGAAATTCTAATAGAAGATCTGACCTTTTGAAGCCTTCTCTCTTGGTTTCATTCCATTCCTTAGGGAATATGGTTCCACGTAATTCTCAAGATGTTTATGTTTGATTTATTGTTTCTGATTACCGATTCGCTTTCACTTATTTTTTTCAATCGTTTTCGCATTTCATATTTCAACAAATATAATATTAAAAAACAACTCAAAATCTAATTCGAATAACCGAACCACATAATCAAATTGCTTTGATATCATGTTGAATTAGAACGTGAAAGCAAATCTCAATCAAGAAAACATAAACATCTTGGAATTTATGTGGAACCTACTCCCGAAAGAACGGGATGAAACCACCAGAGAAGGCTTTTGAGGGCCGGATATTCTATTAGAAATTAGAATTTCTCTCAGGGGGTGTGAGGCTCCTTATATAGCTCCATAGACAGTCCGAAGTCCCACAAATAGAAGATGTGAGATTAAACATGAGTGAAGGTAATTAGATCTTGGAGAGATTTAATTACCCTTCTGTTGCATACTCCAATAGTGTGCATAGGTTTACCATTAATGTCATGAAGTTGCGCAATCTTGGTCTCTTTTCCTGCATGTGAATATGTGGAGGCAAGGAAGTCTGATGTGTCGTTAGCCATGGACTTTTGCATAATCCCTCGAGCATTATCTAGAGTAAGGTTCTAGTTAGTAGTCCCACCTTGGTTAAGACGATGTTCTTTTTTTAGGGGCCATTCGGTAGGGGGATAAGGGATAATGAGGAATAAGGGGAGTTTATTCCTCCTTTCTGTTTGGTTGGAGTGATAAGATTTAGGGGGATGAGGGATAAGTGGTAGTTTTTTTGGATCCAAATAAGTGGCCGTTTTTTGCTAATATTTGTTCGGTTGGAAAAGAAAGGTACGTGATAGAAGTTAGTTATGTTAAAAGGATAGTGGGGATAAGTGATGGTTATTGATATTTTATGGCGGGAAAGGTCAATGATGGAGGAATAAGGTGCCAAACTCTATCCCTCATGTTGACTCCATGTGCAAAAACGTTGGAGGAATGGAAATTTTGAGGGATAAGAGGGATATCCCCCTTCCTATCCCAGGTATCCCTCAAATGGCACCCCCTTAGAGTGTACTAGGAAGCATACCCACATTTCGCAGCGGGCTAAAAGTAAATTGCTCATATTTCTTAGTACATATATAACGTTAAACCACAAATTACACGTGAGAATAAAATACGAAATGAATATTCAGTATAACATATTTACAACCTTAAAAATAAAAAAAAAACACTATCTCAATATTTTAATGCAACTGTAATATTTACAAAATAAAATGACAACAGTAATATGAATACATTAACAGAATACATAACACATCTTTATGAGAAAATATAAAGGAAGAAACAATGCAGCAATCAAAACCTACAAAATGAAACACCTTCTAGATCATTTTAAATAAGTATGTATGTACACTATCCATGAGTATTAAGTTTGTGATATAAAATCCAAGGTAAATATTGAAGTAGCACAAACTTCATAGATAAACAATAAGTTTGATATGGAATAGCCAGTATAAAAAAGTTACTAAAAAATACAACAAATAAAAAGTAACATGTTAAAAGTAACATTGTTAACTTATGAAAAATGTTTTTACTAACCATATATATTACAAAAAAAACCTTCCAATTTTGTTTTTGTAAATATTTGAGAAAAAATAACTTTGTCGCATTTCTTTTCCTATGATGCTTTGTCGTCCATACTATAACAACATTTATCAACAGAAATTAGTTTAAAAAATCTTAGAAAAACATATATAGAATATGCTTAATATAGAAAAGTAGATGCTAACTTAGACATTAACCTATCAAAAGCTTTGGTTACTAATGTTTTTTGAATTTACAATACTTGTAGAAGCGTAAATTAAAAAAATTCAAAACTACCAATCTTCAGTCTACTTTTAAAATGGTAATGTGATTACTATTTTGAGAATTATTAAAATAAAATTATATAAATGTCCAAAAAATAACGTGTGATGTTGGGAAAGATGGCATAAAAGATAACTTGACTTGAGAGAGAGAGATGGTTTTATGAAGAGAGAGGGGATGACTTCTTTTCCAGAGAGAGAGAATAGGAAAGGGTCAATGGGCCATGTGGGTATGGAGGGAAAAAATGGGAAGAAGACATCTTCAAAAGAAACCGGGGGTGAGAGAGAACATGGAAATAGGGAGGGGTTGGGCAGACACTTGGCAAGAGGAGGGAAAAGGTGGTGAGGGAAAAAAGCAACACATGAAGTGGCAGTGATGTGTCAAAAGAGGAAGGATAAATGAGACAGAAGAGGGGGAAATGGCTGGTGGTACCACGTGTCAAGATCATGGAAGAAGCTGAGATGAGCTCAGCTTTAGTATAGATATAGATATTTTTCCTTCTCTTATTGTGTTGGCTATTTCAATGTATATTACATTACTTGTCACGAGCCTCCACAGTGCTCATGAACTAAATGGATCAAAGCTCATAGTTTTTCCGTTCGTCTTTTTGACGATTAGACCAGAGGTCATCTTTCGTTAGCCACTTGTTCCCAGATCGAGGAATCTTGTTGTCCTTGAGATTTGACATTGAATGAGGTGAGGAGAGCCTTGAAGAGAGAGGGAAAGTCCGGAATTAGGGCCTACTTGGGTTGGGCATATAGATGATATGGGGGCATCAAACAAGCACCACATTACCTGTGGAAGACCCTAGTCGAACTTGAAGGCGTTAGATGTTAACAAAACCCATCTAACCCTTCATAATAGCCCTCACCATGGGCAATAGGCGAAGCCAATTTTGGATAGTCTTTTATATTGGTATCTTTGTGCTCCTTGATTTTGCCATGATTTGGCTGCTAAAGCTTAAGATCATCTTCCATTCAAATGTCATTTGGCTGCTAGAAGTGAACCCAAGAAGAACATGCACAAACCGTTTGTTAAGACTTTTTTGAGTCAATTTGCTAAGACATTTTAACCAGCATTAAATATTGTTGTCAATCCACCAAGCTACCACCTACAAACTGCGCAAACAAACACAGAGGTCCATATATTGAAAACCACAGATTTCCAAAGACTTGTTTGTGAATCCATCAAAAACAGAATCGACAAAAACTCTGTTCTCACCATCATTTTTCATCTTACTTCAGGTCAATGGAAATGCTACAAAGGAACAGGTGTTTACAGAAATTGACAGTGCATTATCCTCAGTCCTAGAGAAGAAATGGAAGTCTGAATCAATCTCTGAAGTGGCCAGTGTTACCAGCTAGCTGTGTCTATTGATTCATAATAATAATACAAGGAATTTTCCTATTGGAGAGCATATTACTTGGTTAATTTTGTTTTCACGAAGCCATGAAATCTTCTTTGGTTGATCTTTGAAGGTTCCTTGTGCCTCAAAATTGCATTCGACTGTTGTATCATTTGATTTATTATGCAACAGTGACGGAGCCTTATTTATTTGTCATATGTAAAGAGTGAAACTTCGACCGTGCGTATTGTACATGTTGAACTATTTGCATTTTGGATCTTCAAGTTGTTTTTATTGTCTACCAAATGTTAGATATGAACTCGAATGAGGAATGCATTTATACATGCTTTTGAATGACTTCGATAGGCTTATATCTTATGTGCACAGATTGAGGGCTTCATATCAAAGTCGGAGCTATTACTTTGCCGTCGGAAATCCAAAATGCTCTTTAATAGACGCAAGTTTTAGATGTGAGACTACATCTTGGATGTTACACGAGATGAGTTGGAGAAAGGTAATTTGGCTATTGATGGGACTGTTGATAGGCTAGATAATATCGGAGTTAATTTGCAACGGCACTGTGTTTCCTTTGAGTCAAGACTCAGTTGTTCGCATGTTTGGGTTGTTATTTCTCTTACTTTGTTTGGGTGGAGGCTTGCAATTCTTACTACTGTGGGCACAACCTTCATCACTTTGTCTTGCGAATTCGTTGGATTGTATCACCAATTCGCACCAACATGGCAAGAACGCATTTGGCTTCCTTATTATCTTGGATATTGATGTTGCATCTCAAATCGACATCTGAGATGTTACTTTGGATAAATCATCGAATTTGACAGCTCAGGTGTGGATCAGATGCTATTTTTTAGATGTGGATTTTCCTAACTATATAATTAATTACGATGTAATTAATAACGGTTTAATGAAAAAGTTCCTTGAGAAGGCTTCCCCACATGCAATGTAAGATAGCTGGAAACCTCCTTTTGATTTTTTAATACCTGGTTGTAACTTGTAAGGCTTTGGGCGGCGTTTTAGCCTTTTTTTTTTCAATTTTTGCTTCCTAAAAAGAAGACCATCCGTAGATGACGCGCGCTGCAGCTTTTCCTCGTCTTCCACTCCATTACCTACGGTACTCTAAAACAGAGCACTCTCTGTTACTCTTCTCCTCACACCGGCAACGATGGAGAAATCCCCCTCTACCAAGTCCGTCCACATGGTAGCTCTGCCGTACCCGGGCCGCGGGCACATCAACCCCATGCTCAACCTCTGCGACCTCCTCCTCTCCACCTCCCCTTCCCTCCGCGTCACCTTCGTCGTCACCGAGGAGTGGCTCGCCTTCCTCGCCCCCCATCACCACCACCACCACCACCCTCGGATCGCCCTCCAGTCCCTCCCCAACGTCATCCCCTCCGAGCTCGTCCGCGCTGCCAACATCGTCGCCTTCCTCGAAGCCGTCCTCTCCAACATGGAATCTCCCTTCGAAGACCTCCTCACCCTTCTCCCTTCCCCGCCCTCCGCCATACTTGCCGATACCTACATGCCGTGGGCCTTCGACGTCGGCAACCGCCACAAGATTCCAGTCTATTCCTTCTTCCCCATGTCACCGTCGGTCTTCTCCCTTCTCTTCCACTACCACCGCCTACCCGATGCCACAGGTCACGACGAGGAGCTTCTCGGTGCCCGCATACCTGGGATAGCTTCCCTGCGATTCGCTGATGTTGGTCCCATGCTAAATGCAACGGCTGTGCTAGAGATCGCCCTCAGGTGCTTCTCTTGTGTCGATAAGGCCCATGCTCTGCTCTTCAACACCTGCTACGAGATCGAGTCATCCGTCATCGACGCATTGAAGAAGGATCTCCGGCTTCCCGTTTACACTGTTGGACCTCTCATACCGTACTTGAAGCTCCATGACGAGATGGGTGACGCGTGTATGGAGTGGTTGGACTCCCACCCGCGAGGCTCCGTCCTGTACATTTCCTTCGGGAGCTTCCAGTCGGTGTCCAGGGAGCAGCTCGAAGAGCTCGTTGTGGGTGTCCGCCAAAGTGGTTTTCCCTTCTTGTGGGTGGCCAGGGGGGACACGTCGAGGGTGCGAGAGATCTGCGGGGGGGAAGGGTTAGTGGTGGCGTGGTGCCATCAGCTGCGTGTGCTCTGCCACCCATCTGTGGGGGCGTTCCTATCCCACTGTGGGTGGAACTCCACTCTGGAGGGGTTGTTCTCTGGGAAGCCCGTGCTCACGTTCCCGATAATATGGGACCAACATCCCAATAGTGCGCAGATAGTAAAGGAGTGGAGGGTTGGAGTGAAGGTGGAGGGGGGAGAAGGTGACCATGTGATTGGAAGGGAGAGGATATCGGAGTTGGTGAAGGGGGTGATGGGATCGGAGGGGGAGGAGATGAGAGAGAGGGCAAGAGCTATGGAGGACAAGTGCTCTGGTGCTGTTAAACAGTGTGGTTCTTCCACCGGGAATCTCCATGCATTGGTTGATGTTCTCCATGGCCTGTCTGCGTGAGAGGAAGCAAAGCGAGGATTACATGCTGCGCGAGCAGATCCCCTGAACTACACAGCAGGGATGTGGTGTAAGCCGGTATTGGGCCTGAACCACTCGATCAAGATCGAGCGGATTTTTGTAAGCCTTATTATTGAGTGAACCGCTCAAGCTTGATCGATTGGCTTGAGCATGGTTTCGGTTTACGTCAGATTCCTGAATAGTGACAGATGCTCATTTGAAATTTAAATCCAACTCTATCCACCCTCTTCCTCCAAGTTGTTGCCCCCCATTTTCTTGAGAATGTATCTATTTTGTTTTGCAAGTGCGTACTTATCAAATATCATATAGATCCGGCACTTATAACTAATTTATCTCAATAATCAAGATCCTAAGATGTATCTAAAAAAAATCAAGATCCTAAAGTGATTTTTAACATGCCCTCATATAGGGCAATTGAAACAAGGAACTTACTTTTATGAGTGTAGCTTGGCTTCCTTAGGTTCCATGTCCGGCTTTGAAGCGAGGTCACTGCTCTTTTTGTTCATGGCACTTGGTATTCTCAACTCTAGCGCAATTAACCACACGTAAACAAGATTAGTAAGTGGAGCTAAGCGGAGAGAGGAAGGTATAGCTGTCATCAAAGTCCTGAAACCTTGAGTCAACCATCATAAAACAACATCCTCTCCAAACCCTAACCTTGTCGCCTAGGATCCGTTCTCTATTCGAGTCAATATTTACCCTAATCCAAGGTTTAATTAGCTCATAATCTAAGGTTTGATCAGCTCCTTCGCGCTCTCAGCTTGATCCTAACCATCAAGCTAAAGTGTTAGATCTTGAATTTAGCTGTAAAATCCCTACCGAGGCCCTTAAGATCAAACACTAAGGGTGCGTTAGGTTCGGTAAGGATGGAGAATAAGGAGAATAAGGGTCTATTCTTTGTTCGGCTGGAGGATAGGAATAAGGAGAATAAGGTGAAATAAAGGTAGGTAAGGTGGGATAAAGATAGGAATAAGAGTGAAATAAGATGGAATAATGGGGGAATAGTCGTACCACTAGGAACTGTGTCGGGAGGAGAATTGACCCCTTATTCCACGGTCTATTCTCCAACCAAACAGAGCCTAAGTAAAAGACCCTCTTTCCAGTGTAACCATGAGTAGTAACTAAACCTAATTAAGTTCTATGTTAACCTTCAAATCCATCTAGAAACCCCTGAAAATTTTGAAGAAGTAATCTTAGTTTTCTCCATGTGTCAGCTATATATCTAATATAATGAATCTTTATTAAAACGTATTGAAATATCTCTTCAACTCTTACAAATTCACTAAAATTGGATCTATACCTAATCAATCGTCTTTATTTTTTTTACATCTCGTACCATAGTTGGGTGAATCATGTGAAAAAACACATGCTCACCGACGGCCTAACCACCTGCATCAATGAAACTTGTTGTTCATATTTCTACTTCACATGTTAACACTAAAGTTAGCATACAGTGAAGAATCAATGTGCCTCATTTCATAGATGGATGAATCATGTGTAGTGCATGTTCACTAAGTCTTAGCTATCCGCACTCATGTAAAACGTTACCCATGTTTATACATCCGAGGCCAACCCTAGTGAAATACCTATATGTGTTATTTCATGAGTAGGTGAATCATGTAAAAGGGTCACATATTCATTGAGATCTAAGCGTTGACGACTAGGGTTTTGTGAGGGCCTAATGTGATCTATACAAGGTGAGACCTACATTGTCGCTGAGACGATCGCTCACGAAATCCTAGAACAATCAACAATTAACCCACAAAATAGATCAAATAATGCAACATAAAAATGTGGAGTTAAAATTTATTATAACTCTACAAATAGTGTGTATATGTGTATGCGTAAAGTGTCAAACACAAGGAGTACACAAGATATATTGGGAAATCAAGTTCCAAAAATATCCTCTGTCTCTTTTATAGTATTTTTGTGTGGATTTTAAATATATATATATATTTTATGGATTTTTGTTTATATAATGTTTTAATTTTCTACTTTTTATTTTCTTTTTATATTTTCTGAATTTTAATTTTCTTTTCTTTTTAATTAGTTATAAAGCAAGTATATATAATAGGAAAATGGGACTGCCTCTGCCCCAATTTTCTCACAATATTTTTTGAAAATATCACCCTATATATATATATCCCTCCAATATGCCATTCGATTTTCGTCAGAAATAGGGACTCATATGCTCTCCAACTAGAACAGGTAATTTAACGGTCCATTGTTGTAATCGACCTGTTCTAGATGGAGGGTATATGAGTCTTTGTTTCTAAAAAATTTGAATGACATATTGGAGGGGTATATAGATGAATATACTCATAAAAAATAAAAAATGTCAAAAATGGAGTGGGGAAACATGTTGGGCAACCCCATTGAACCCTACATAATATATGTATATAATATACATATTATAGAAAACAAATATATAATATAAATATAAAATCTGGAAAATACACTAAGGTATAGTCCTTTTATTATTTTTTAAGGGTATTAAATATATTTTTTAGATTTTTTATAATTATATTAATAATATAAGTAACTATAACTATATGAATAGATGTGGATTTTTCTGTTTATAAAATTACCTATAAATACTAAAATAATAAGGAAATAAAATATTTTTAATTTTTTATATTATATTATATTTTTTATTATATTTTTACTAGTTTTTTGGATTTTTAGTTGAACAAAAATGTCAAAACAATGACTTATATTAGGAGGTCATATAGTTTTGGAGTTTAAAAATAGGTAAAATTCTCAAATTTCCCCAAAACTATTTTTAATATTTAATATATAATATAAATAAAATTTAGAAATACAATTTTTTTGGATGTTGTAGAATTTTTAATGATTTTGGAGCTTTTTAAATTTTTATTGTTTTCTTTTGTTATTTTTAGGGATATTTGGTCTGCAGTTATATAATATATATATTTTTTTAATTTTTCAAAATGTTTTTAAAAAATTTGTGTATTTTTAAATACAAACATGGATTAAATGCGTGGTTTTTGAATTTTGAAAAAAACAATAAATATATTTCCACAACCGGCATACCCTATAAACTGTTTCAATTACCTCCACAACCTTTGAAACAACCTATTTCCCCCCTCAACCCCATAAATTTGCTAACCTTTACTCTATAGATGTTGTGGTTAACCCTCATCCATTTACCGTTATAACTACCCGGATTTCTTTATGTTCTTTTACATTATATCTATTTTGTTTATCAAATTTACATTGAGTGCCACTCCCCCTCACCTCCTCCTCATCTTCCTATCCCACCCAACACCCACCACCTTTTTGACCTCTGTCACCCTTGCCCTCCTCCTCTTCGACCTCCACCGTCACCCTTCTCCTCCCTGACCACCCCCGCCCTCCTCCTCCTCGATCTCTATCCTCACACTCCACCTCCACAACAACTGCCCTTATTGTCCTCCTCCATGTCCAGGTTCTTCTACACCCTTACCCTCCTCCTCCACCTCTCTGCCCTCCACCCTCGATCTCCGCCCTCTCCCTCCCTCCCTCATCCTCCCACACCCATCGTGATCGCCCTTCGTGCGTCCTTTGGTAGCATCGGTGCATGCCATGATCGTTGTAAGCATGTGTGGATTAATACTGGAGTTTTCTATACTGTGCCAACCAATGCAAAGGGCGAGCTCCACTTTGTAGTTTGACATACCTCGTGATCATGTTTTATTAAAATAGTCTTATGGCAAAAGAGATCCCATCCTTTGTTAGATTTTGAGGCTCAGTGATTGCAATGGGAACATCAGCCCAATCCCACTCAGTTTTTTCAAAACCATTTGTTGCGTGCAGTATCTACTATTTGAAATCACATCTTTGATCTTTCTTTCAGATCCTACCCAACGTCCACCTCTTCCTCTTCGCCAACACATGTTCGTCCTCTATGACTACGTCACCGTTAGCATCCTCCACGAGTACCTACAGATCTTCGACGACCCCCACAAATACCTCACTCCAGCTCTTCTACCATACTTGCGTTGATGGGAGACAACTCATGTGTGGAGGTTGTCATCTGCAGCAGAACCGAATAGTACGATGTGCTCATGACCATGCGACGGACGAGGAAAGATGGAGGAAGAGAGAAGAAGCAGTTTAGAGAGTGTGTGAAAAATCATACCATTGGATTTGCTAGGATTTGATTAACTCAGCTTAAACCTAAGCTAGTTAACCCACGTAGTCTCGAATTAATAGCAGGGTCTGTGGGGGTAAAATGGAGTAAGTTTATGATGTCGAGGGGGAATTAGGTTGTTTCAAAGGTCGTAGAGGTAATTGAAAAAGTTTATAAGGTTTGCCAGGTAAAATACTCAAAAATATATGTGATGAAATATGATATAAGGTACTTAAAATAATTTTCCTAGATTTTTTGGATGCGAAATGATATTTTTAATAAGCAAAATATAAGAAATAAAAATCAATTTCTAATAGGGACCTAACTACAATTTCCAAAAAATATTTCTCTATTTCCGAACCCCTCAACAAAGTCTAGGGTCAAACATGCAAAATGCTTAGAATAAATTAGTCATATATTCTAGCAAGGGTAGAGATGTAATAGTAAGAAAGTACGAGATCCAATTTGTAATTAGTCCAAAAAGTATTACACTAGATTTGATATTTAATTGACTAAAATAAATTCAAGAAAACCCAAGCGCCTCCTACAAAATGCCTGCCTCACACGCGCACATGCACATGAGGTAACATGGTGAGGGACCTATATGAAAATATAGAAAGTACAAGATCCTTACTACAAATTTCACAAACATAAAGACATTGTTTTAAAAGCTAAATACAAAAGGTGCAGGGTATAAGTTGCAAAATTACCCCCACGACACTAAATGATGACCCAGACTCTCTCACTCGTACATGTGGCACTCCCTCCTTGCGTGATACCCCTTTGTTACAAAAGTCTGAGATTAGATCTCATATGAGATCCAATAGTCGAGCCTGCCCTGATCAAGCACTAGCTGCTACTCCTGGGTCTTTGTTCTTAATCGGACGACGGAGAGTGTGCTTGGAAGAACAAGGAAGAATCTCGTTCCTTACAAGATTCAAATCGATGATGCATGCGGCCTCGACCTTCTTCCTTACTGTACAAGTGCTCAAATCATTCCTGGGGAAGGTCCACAACTACTGAATGCCTCAAATGGGCTCAGGACCCATCGATAGGGGTCTAGGGCTCGATAAAACCTGAAGCCATGTTCTTAGTATCGATACCCCACAGAAGGGGTTTTCAAGACTGCAAAGGAGCACAAAAGCACGATGAGACGAAGGCGAATGTTCTTGAATTTTATTTAGTGAAGATTGGCGCGAGATGGAGCAGGGAAACGAAGTCCGACGGATGCGACGGAGGAGGATTTTGGATCCAGAAGGATTCGAATGTGGATGGGTGGTTAGGAACACAGACAAATCGAAGGGGAATGATATGGAGGTTAGGTGTGTTAGAAAAGGATTGTGCATGATGAAATTACGGGGTAGAGTGGAGCTTCGACGAACTATGGGGCTGACGATTTAAACTACTGTAATGGATTAAAACCTAATCTAAGCGCATAAAACTAATCCTAAGGTTGAAAACTACCTAAAAAGCAAGAAAAGAAAGCAGCTCTGACCTGGAACAGAGAGCGGGAGTACCTCACCGGCGGATTTCCGGTGAGATATGGGTTGTCGACTTCAGTCCTCTTCCTCCATACTCGAAGGGCCGAGAAGCTTGTTGCTGTCACCAGCAAAACCTAGCACACGAAATCAGGGGGTTTCAAGTGGGAAATTGAGATAAAAATTCAAAATTGGCTAGAGGCGAGGCATATGTACACGGGGTCAATGAATGGGGCAGTGTGCTCGATTCAATGCTCCTCTGATCGAGAAATCATATGCATGTGAAATTTCCATGATCGAGTAGCAAAAGTTCATAAGGAATCAATCGAAAATAATGAAAGATAAGAGATGGGGGAAATCACGGAAACAATGGAGATATGCCTGTAGTCGCAGACTTAGGGGGAGCAAGGAGTTGACCAAGGTCAACTCTAACTGTGCCCCCATAAGTCCACGTAGGCCAGGAAAAAGATAAGATAGAAAAATAAAACCTTATTAATTTAAATGAAAATAATAAATGTTTTTATTGATTTTAGGTTAAAATATAATATATTTATTATTTTATGTATTATTTTTTGGTGATTTTTATTTATGTTTACAAGTTAATTTATTATAATTTAGTTTTTACAAATATAAATATATGTATATTTACCTATGTATTGGGTATTTTGGTATTTTATTATTTTATATACTTATGCTATATATTTATAACTTATATAGATATTCATAAATATATTTTTGTTATATTTTTCTGAAGTAATATGTACACTTAATTAAATATATGTATTTACTATATAAGGATTTGTGTGTGTATATATATTTCATCTATATCTTTGAATATACTTGTTTATTTAATTGTATTTTCAATGAATTTTCTTTAAACTAAGTATGTGTATCTATTATAAATAATATTTACAAAATTATAAAAATATAAAAGTATACAAATTTAAGGAATAAATAAAATGATTATTTTATTCAGGTATAATGTATAATAACGATTCTAAAATCTAAGTTTTGCATCTTAACTCCAAATTGAGTGAAACCACTTCATTAAATAGCTAATTAAAAATTATATACAATTAAATGATTTTTGTGACTTTTGAGTTCATATGGAGAAGATACAGATATGTGAAGTTTGGATTTTGCCTTTTTATTTTGAGTGTCTCGGGCACATTTTTCATTATTTTTGCATGAAATAAATTTTTTATTGTTCTATGTATTTATATATACGTCTTTTATGCACAAAAGTTATTGATTTGAGGTATAATAATAAAGAATAAAATAGATTCCCAAATGGACTTATTGATGAATTGAAAATTAGGGTTTCTTGTATTTATTGGCCCTTATCTCCCCCTACGTTATTCCTTGTCGACCCACTCATCGTGATGCCTAGTCTCGGGGTTTAGGGACAATCAATACCTCTAGAAATTCATGTCTTTTTCTTTTCTTTTCTGTGTTTTTTATTTTAACACTAATACAATATTTTATAAAATATTTACATTGTAAATAATGGAGGTTATTTGTATGCAAAATAATGATATATACATGCATTTTCCTAGGGTTTAAAGGTCAAGATGAAAGAATAAAGGTGATGATATGGAGATTCATCACCCAAATATACTTGTCTTTGTCAGTCCTTAGCAAACACTTATACTTATACGTGCTGAAAAGAAAATAAAGAAAAGAAAAAAAATTGGATTGATTTTAAAGTTTAAACATGTCCTCATAAAATAAAAGTTTGGATCTTAGTAGGACTTCTGAGAAAATAATTTTGATCGGAACCTTAATGGGAATCAGAGTTGAAATACAACAACATCCAAGAACCACAAAACTCTGCCCAAGTCTTCTCAAAAGCCACTTCAGAACAAGTCGACATCATACACAGTCCCTTGTGACAGTAAGACTATCTTATACGGTGTTAGTGATATACAACTCTTCTCGGTTGAAGCGGTAAAAGTCAGGCTTCTCCAAAATGATTGCCCTAATTCCCAAGTCCAACAAATCTTTCCTTTAGAAGCAAGGTATTCACTTCTAAGTTCAAGTGTAACCGGCTCAAGAAAAGGTGGAGAAGAGAATGGATGGTATCCACTGCAGCTACTTATCATAGGATGCTTGATCAGTGAGTCAAGTCATTCGGTTGTAGGCTCACATGAGTCTTTGACTTATAAGCTCAAGCTTGCTTATTGACTATATACATACCTACTCTAACAGGAATTGATTTTTCCCTTGACTTTTCCCATGTATTTTTTTAGAGTTTTCTATTTTTGCATTTTTAAAATACTATATACAACAACATTTAAATAAGGACTTTTTCTTCTTGAGTCAATAGACTATTCTTCTTTTAAGCATTATTGCAATCCACAACATCCTGTCTTTAGACCTCTTCATTACTGGATCTGGTTAGGGTACAATGGACACATATTGTGACTTCTGATGTTTCCATTGTATTGTGTCTTACGCCAACAAATCCAACCCTCTACCACTTCAACTAAGTTGAGAAAGGTTCAAGGTGCATTTGTGCAAGTTAAGTCACTGCCAACAAGGGTCATGTGTGTGTTCCGAAATATTCTACTTAAGCAGGCAAGACGACACTGAACCAAGTCTCGTGGTCTCAAAGAATTAAGTCTAGCAGACATAAAGTATCTCAATTCCAGTTCCTTAAAGGTTTATGTGATTAAGTGGATTAAGGTTCAATCAAGCTCCAATCTTTGGATTTTGCGTAGACTAGTTCAATTATCAACATCAATTTGAAAAATGCAAATGTTATGTACAATGCAAGAATTTTTTTGGGATGAATTTTTCTGGTATTGTACTTTTTATGGATTTTTGAAAAAGTTTTGCAAAATTTTATGCATTTTTGAAAATATTTTGTAAAGTTTTAGGTATTTTTGAATAAAGATTAGTAAAAGAAATAGGTACATCTATTTACACAAGAATGCTTCTATATTTACAAGAGTGAAGATATCCTACACTTAGTAATTTTATAAAGTTTATGCGTATGTTTTATACATGATTTCTAAGGATTTTAATTAAGCTATTATTGACACAAGATTCTTAAAACAATTGAAAATAATTTTGCAAACATTTAGAAAACTTATTTTTACAAATAGTTTTGACAAATAATTTTACAAACATTTACAAACATTGAAAACCATTTTGCAAAGATTTCCAAATAATATGTATAGATTTTTTAAAGTATTTTTGCAACTATTTTCCAAATCATTTGCAAATAGATTTTCAAAATAATTTATGCAAACAAATAAAAGAAGTTTGTACAAATATTTTTTTTACAAAAGTTGAAAATATTTTTCAGATAGTTTTTTCAAAAAAATGCAAATAGTTTCTAACAATTTTTCAAATTATTTTGCAAAAAAAATTTAACCTGATTTATTAATCAAAATATACAACAAATTTTAAAGAAATTTATATACATTTATACATATTTTATTCTTCACAAAGATTTAACTATATTTTAGCCATATTTTTCAAAAATATAAAAGTGTTATGATTAAAGTATATACTACATTTATATGACCCCCTATACTTAGCTTGAGCTATGTCCTCATAGATCAAAGAGAAAAGAAGAATACATAACTCATACTTAATATAGAAGAATCTATACTACAACAACTAGAGAGTCAAAGAATGAGAAGTTGACTGTTCCTCCTATACTTAGGATAAAATAATCCTAAGTATAGTAGATTGTACATAAGGCATGGAGGATCAAGTGTGGGAATGAATAGAACAACTCAAGTTGTCTCCCTCTATACTTAGGGTAAAGGCTCCCTAAGTATAGACAAAAATATCAATAAGAGGGGAGACAATTGAGAGGATCACTAAATCAATAAAAAAATACATTGGGAGAATGTACACATCACTCCTTATATACCTAGGACAAAAGATCCCTAAGTATAAGTAAAAGCAAGAGTGATGAAATAGAAAAAAGAAAGAACACTCGACTCGTCCACCTCTCCTATACTTAGGAAAATTATGTCCTAAGAAAGGAAAACACATGGATCGAGGAGGATGAGGAAAAATGAAAGATGGAAGAAAAAAATGAAAGCGAATTTAAAAGGTGATGTACAAGAAGGTAGAAAGCGGACCTTCTTGCATGACCACTGAGGAATGTATCTCATAAGGTGCAAGTTGATATCGGGGTCATCATCTAACACGACCTGATCATTATTGACATGGTAAAAGATCCTTAGTGGTCTCGAATGAGAAGACGCAAACTTATCAGTGGAAGTAGTGTGGTCGGGTTCGACCTGAGAAGTCTCTCCTAAATCTGCCCTCTACACTAAGGTGTCTATGATGTAAATTTGTGGATCTCATCGATAGAACACCACACACAGGATAAAGGAACTCCAGGGTCTATGTTATTCGAGTCTTCCTTCCTAAAGATGAAGTCCCAGGAATTAGTACCATTTCAAAAAAACAAACCTCTCTTATATCAGCAACTAGGTCATAATCATCGGTGCCTGTTGACACAAGTACATTCTCATAAGATGTGGGTCTCTTGTATGTAAATGGTGTAGTGATCTTTCAAATCAAGACACTTTCATTATCAGAATGGAAGCACACCTCTCCAGATCCATAATCAACAACAGCTCTCGTATTGGCGAGAACGGGTTGTCCCAGTATGATTGGAGTCCTCCCAATAGAGGTGGAGGTGTTTATAGGCAATACAACAAAATCTACAGTAAAGTTTATGCCCTGAATATGAATAATTACATCCTCAAGAGTACCCTTTGACCTCTTTATTGATTCATTAGTAAATTGACAAATCACCCTAGTTTTCTTGAGAGGCCCTAGATGAAGAGATTGTACCATTGAGAATGTTATTATATTAATCGATGCACCAACGTCAAGGAGAGTGTGATCACAATGGTGGTCAGATATGGCACATCTCACGTGAAGTGTACCAGTGTCCCCTTTCCTAGTGGGTAGACAGTATGTGATGGAATGGGCAATGGCCATGGTAAGAATGTGGCGCTCATCTCTGCATCATCGCTTTCTCTTTTTGGATGTGGGTGTAGACAATTGGTTCATGGCCTTGCAAAGTGGATCCTCAGTATTATCCTTCTTGGTAGGTCAATATTTTTTTAGGTTTCCATCTCTTCCAAACAAGGGAAGAGATCAGAATCATCTTCGATACAAAGATGACTAAGAGCAGTCTGTACATTGTTATCCTTGGGGACAAAGGAGGTGGGACTTGTGGTGAATGCTTGTGTGGTCATGGGATGTGGCATAGGCATCCTCTCCTCAGAACTCGACTTGGCTAGATATCTCCCATTATTGTCTTTTTGTATTTTTATATTTTTCTCATTTTTTTTGTATTTTGGGTGATTGTAAGCTCTCATAGAGAGCATCATAACATCAGAAGGTGACGCAACATTGTAGATCTTATTTATACTAGTGAGGTCATCTATCTTCTTCTTCTTCATGTACTCCATCATCTGGGTCAAGTACTCAAGAGTGGTATCTGTGAGAGACATCTCCAATAACTCATTCTCAGGTGGGTGAGATGGTGAAAAATGTGATGGTGATGGTGGGTAAAAATTCGATGCTTGAAACTGTGGATGAGGTAGATATGTATAAAAAGAAAAGTCAAGAGCAAAGTCCTCCTGATAAAATGGAGGTCGAACTACTAGAGAATACGAAGGATCCACAAAGTCCAGATAAAAATAACTCCCATCATCCATCTCTGAAATAAGAGATGGAGATCGAGAGATCATGAGGGTCAAGTCAAGATATGAAATAAAAAGGTGCAAATTCATAGAGTTGATTGAGTACGCACATAAACAAACACAAATATAAACAAACAAACCCCTCAATTCACCAACATAACTCAGTGATGACCGTGAAATTATAATCTTTTTATCTTGTGAAATTTTAGAGTTAGGTGAGAAAATAAATATTTACAAGCTCACAGGTGCAATCACCTAGAGTGATTGTGTTTTAGTCGGTGGTACACACCTACTAGAACACCGAGACCACAGAGGCAAGTGCTTACAACAATAACAGGGCCAAGAGCCGCACTTAAGGTACAGTACAGTGTCGGGGGCTCTATTCCTTGGGTGTATGTACCTATCTCAATATGAATGCAACCTATGTACAAAGAGGGGGTTACTCTCCCCAAAATAATGATTTTTTCCTTTATGTTTATTTTAGGGTCGATTAGAGTTAGCAGTCTCATTTTTTTTATTATCACTTTTTTTGGATGTTTTTGAATGCACAAAACCTAATGAGGTTCCCATTCTTTTAGTATCCTATGCGCTCAAAATCATTGTGAGAGAGTCGAAAAGCAATGCAAGTGTAAATCAATGATGTGTGCTAAGATATATGGTACTCACCTTGCCTCCGGCTCTCTTTATGCAGGATGATAGACAGGAAACAAAACCTACACTATATACAGATGCAATATGATGAAAGCACAGTAAAATAGGAGTTGTTATTAATGTGAAGAACCAAGAGATGGATATCTAGAAAAGAAACCTAGAGTCTGATCTTGGAGACTCCTCAGTGCCCACCACAATAGGTCCTGCAAGTGTTGTGTGAAGCATCTCGTGGTAAGTGATTTCGAATCCAAATATCAACAATTAATTTGATCTAAGTCCAAGCACGAAGTTATAGGTACATGCGGTTCATTAGGGATTTGGACTATTCTGTCGATCAAAAGGATTCCTAAGTAAGTGCTTAATCTCACAAAATAAATGAAAATAAAGTCAAAAAAAATCAAAATGCATGAAACGAAGAAAATTAAAGCGAGAAAATAACGAAAAATTTGACGAGGCCCCCAGGTGAATAGAAACTAGGAAATGGACCTCATCAAGTGGCGGTGTCCTAGAGAGTTCAAAATTATTACAAATAAATGTCTCTCTCTCACTTCAAATTATAAATAAAAATAAAAATAAGCTACAAAATGGAACTATCTTCAAAAATCTCCAAGTCTTTTTTTGTCACTCTCTCCTGTCGGATTGTGATGAAAAGCCAACTCTGCTTCACGTGGATGCATAGGTTTCCTAGGGGAACCTCCCTCGATTCACGATCCCTCACAACAAGATCAAACAATGAAGAGGGTTAGATGGTTCAAAATAAAAAGTAAGAAAGAAATAAATGAAAATAGACAAGATGAACACAAAATCAATCTATGTGTTGTTTCTCCTCAGCAACAACTCCATTTGATGATTAGGGTTTTACGAGGGCCTAATGCAGTCTACATAAGGCGAGACCTACACTGTCGCTAAGGTGACCACTCATGAAATCCTAAAATAATAAGTAATTAAACCACAAAACAGATCAAGCAATGAAAAAAAATATGTGGAGCTGAAATTTATTATAACTCTACAAATATTGTGTATAGGTGTAAGTATGTGTAGAGTGTTGAACAAAGGGAGCACACATGATAGATTGGGAAAGTAAGTTCCAAAAATGTCCTCTTAGTATCTTTTTATTGTATTTTTGTATGGGTTTTTAATAAATATTTTATGGAATTTTATTTATATATAAATTGTTTTTAATTTTATAAGTATGATTTTCTTTTTATATTTTCTGATTTTTAATTTCCTTTTTCTTTTTAATTAGTTGTAAAGAAAGCATATATAATATGTATATAATATAGATATCATAGCTAATAAATATATAATATAAAAGTAAAAGATGTAAAATACCATAAGGTACAAACCTGTTTATTTTCTAACGGTATTAAAAATATTTTTTGGGATTTTTAATAATAATAATAACAATATAAGTAAATATAGATATATGAATAGCTATAAGTAATTCAAAAATAAAGAATAAAATATTTTATCTATTTTTCTTATTTTGTGTATTTTTCTTATATTTTTTACTTATCTTATTTGAATTTTTAATTGAATGAAAATGTCAAAATAGTGACTTATATTAGGAGAACCTATAGTTTTGGAGTTTACAAATAGGTAGAAGTCTCAAAATTTTCCAAAACTATTTTTCATTATATAATTGAAATAAAATTAAAAAATAAAAATAAACATTTTGAGGGGTTTTATAGAATTTTTAATGATTTTTAAAAGGATTTTGGAGATTTTAAATTTTTAGCATTTTCCTTTTGTTATTTTTAAGGATTTTGGTCTATAGTTACAAAATCTAATAATATATAATATATATTTTTTTGGAATTTTTGAAATTTTTTATATATTTTTAAATATAAATAAAAATTAAATGCATGATTTTTGCATTTTTAAAAATAAGAAATGTATTTTAAATGCTCTACAAAAAATATATGCAATGAAATATGATATAAGGCACTTAAAATAATTTTCCTAGAATGTTTGGTTGTGAAATGATATTTTTAATAAGCAAAATACATGAAATAAGCATCAATTTCCAAAAAAAATTATCTATTTCTGAACCCCTCAACAAAGTCTAAGGCCAAGCTTGCAAAATGGCAAGAATAAATTAGTCTATATACTTTGGATGGGGTAGAAATGCGATATTCAAAAGTATGAGGTCCAATATACAATTTATATAAAATGTATTACACTGGATATGATATTTAATTGACTAACATAAAATTCAAGAAAACAAAAGTCCCCACTACAAAATGCCCGCACCCTCACGCACACATGCACGTGAGGTGATGTGGCGAGAGACCTATATACAAATATAGAAAGTACATGGTCCTTACAACAAATTTCAAAAAATAAATACACTATAAAAGAATGTTAAAATATTAAAAGCTAATTACAAAATGAGCGGGGTATAAGTTGTAAAATTACCCCGCACAGTGCTAAAGGACGACCCAGATGCTTTCATTTATATACGTGACACTCCCTCCTTGCGTAATACCCCTTTGTTGTGGATGTTTGAGGTTACATCTTAGATGAGATCCAACGGTCGAGCCCTACCTTGATAGGATGCTACCTGCTACTCCTCAGGCTTCATTCTTGACCGAACGACAGAGAGTGTGCTTGGAAGAATAGGGAAGAATAAAGATGATCTCCAGCCTGAGAAGGAGATGGAAATCCTTTCTCTAAAGGTTGGTATCCAATTAACTTCTTGATGCATGTTCTCTGTATAGGAATAGAGATTCGAAGGTGTTAGATAAGTTAGGTCAGAGTTGACTTAATAATATCGAGATAACCAAAGACTTATGTCGTATGTTGTCACGATATATGCATGCATCCTATGACCGGAGACAGATGTATTAGTATATGTCTGAGTATGTACATTTGGCAGACCAATAGATTGATGTCCTAACCAAGGTCTATAAACTGGTGCGCTAGTGTGCATGCAAGGCATATGTGCAATACGATCTGTCAAAGGGAGCATACATGTTCATTTACTGAACTGGAAGACATGAGCTCACTAATGAGATATTGGGAAGAATCAAATTCTATGCATGGTCATCTCACTTTAGAAGCTTGATAGAATGTGTAGGTTTGATGCTTTTGGAATGTATATGATCAACACGTGGGTATGATATATGCTTTTTGGAAAGTATATGATTGATATCGACTTCCAATGATCAAATGAGAAACATAATGATAAAACCTAGAAGTAGACAGTTTAAAATAGATCTAAAACTTTGGATTTGTTCTTGGTCTTCCAATATGCAGGATGTGCAGGTATTAGGAATACCTGAGGGTGGTGTGATCACAAACGATTGTATAACCTTGATGCTTCTATTCCTAGGTAGTGATGAAAAGGTTCTTGATTTGAGTGACTCCTCTCAGTAGATAAGTGATCTGATCTTGGTCCAAATGTTGAACATTGATCTGAATGTGATTCAGATGCAATAAGAAGATTAGATTTGCAGTCTTGATTTAATCAAGCATCTATGAGAGTCTACAAAATCTGGATTTGAGACATGATCTCAATATCCAAGTCATTATATGTAGAACAATACAATCACCCTGTCCCCATATCCAAGTATCCGTGAAGAAATCACATTATCCTTGAAAGAGATGGATAATTTCATTATTGGTATTATATATCCGAGCATTGAGAAAATTGATAATTAAATGTGATTCAGTTATTATGAATAATATGAATTTGATTCATATTATAAGGAGAGTTATCTAAAATAATTAAATGTAATTTAATTATCAAAGATGTGAATAATTTGAATGTGATTCATATTATTTGGGCACATGAGAATAGAGATCCGATCTCCTTCCTCTCTATCGGAATTATTTCATCGACATGTTACAACTAGTGCTCCCTCATCATCCTCAGTTCATCTCCGACGTCGTAAAGTCTTTAAGAAGGTCATATGTCCTTCAGTGGTGGCAGAGGAGCAAGGTGGAGATAGAGCACCCTCGCCAGATCCCAACCTAAGCTCTACCGCTTGCAGAGGAACAGAAGAAGAGAAGAGAAACAATCACCGTTGAATCCCCTACATTGGGCGTGATCCAACAACCATCATCAAGCCACGCCGCATGCCTGAAGCAACATTTCATTCCACAGGCTTGGTCTCCAAGCTTGTCTCCGAGCCTCTTACGAATCACCAAAGGCAACCACGTGGACCGACCCTAGCCGGGTCACGTGCAACGCGTATGTGATGTGGAGGAATCGCATCATTGTTCCTATTATTTCCCTTATTCGTAGATAAGCCCTTCTACTTTTGTGAAAATTGCACCCCGAGGCCTTGATACTTATTTTTATTACAAAAGTGCCCCTAGATTAAACAGTGAATATCTTTTTATTAATATATCCAAATGAAGTGATTTTGATCTTGTTTGAAAGTTGATTTGTTGCGATTTTTGGTCTAAAATCCATGCTTGATTTGTTCCTTTTCTAAGGTACTTCAATCCATGCTTGATTTGTTCCTTTTTCAAGGTACTTAAATTAACTTATAAATGATATTGAAAAAAGGACTTGTTGTGAGTAGTTGAATTTGATTTGCAACTGAACCTTAGTGACTATGTTTTTGATATTTTATTCAATATCATTAAGTCATTAGGTGATTTCTTTGTTTGAGAAATAATCATCATGAAATTAATGACTAATTATTATTTTCTTCCTTTGAGACTCAAGCCTTCATTTGTATGAATAATGTGGTAATTATCCTTAAATCAATTTAGAGTATTTTTGTGAATAATCCAAGCATTTTATTGTGTCTTGAAATATCGTGAATTCCATAATTGTATTGTTTATACATTATCACCTTCATGTAAATTAATTTCATAAAAATTTTGTTGAAAATATATCTATTTTGTGTTATGTGCACATCTCACTATTATTATCCTATAAGTTGATATATTAAATATTTGACACTTAAAATTAATCACCTAATTGATTGTGTCCTTGTATTAGACCTTGGACTTACCAGGTTAATAAATTTAAGCCAAGAAACTCGTCACTGAGATCCTTCTTGGTTCTACATGAGCTAGATGCTCGTGCTACAATGGATACAAATTAATCTATGCATTTAGTGATTCATGAGATGGCGCTGTTGCCGGAGATGCGACACATTTTGTGATTATTTTTAGGTCAAAATATTTATTTAGTAGTTTTTAGGATAATTATTTTGAGCATGTATTATTGGGTTATTTCTTTTATGTGTTTCATGAATTGGTGTTGTTTTAGCTAATTGACTATTTTGAACCTCTCAAGAATTATCTAATATCACATTGTTTCGTTGTAGGCTCGTGGAGCCGACAACGTTCGGAAGATCGCGGAGGCGAGGAGCTTGGATTTTCTTACTCGAGAGTCCACAAAGCATGATTTTAGAGAGAGTTAATTTAGTTAATTAAGTCCATTTTCATTGTGTTGTAATTAATTTTTAACTTAATCGCCTATTTACAATGGTTCTTGATTAATATCTTGCTTGTGTAACGAAGGCATGTTAACTTTATTATTCTTTGTGTGGTTGTGTCGAGAGTAGTTCTTGACTTGATTGTCATTTTAGATCAAAACACTATTCCAAATTAGACATATCGTATGTCATTTTGCTTGATCTAATTCATAATTTAGGACACACCACATGAGATTCACAATTGCAAAAATCTTAGGAGATTCATAGGCGCACATATCATTCGTTCTACTTAGTCAAAATAAATTGATTTCTTCACCACTAATAGAACTTCTTCTTAGGTATGTATTTTGACTTGTATCATATAGATATATTTAAAATTCAGTCTATGCATCCACATGGAGAGTGTTGGGAAGTACTGAAAGTATTTCTAAATGACTACACGCATCATTGATTTTTGATTGCATTCTGTTTTTCATTCTCTCCCTCAGTTTTTATCAACTTAAGGAAAAAGGAAAAGGGATTGTACGGTAGGCGATGTTGTGGTCACATAATTCAAAGCGATAACCTAATCTCTTAAAATCAGGACTGAATTAATGAAAGTTGATCAAATTAATTTGGAATAAAAGCAACCTTGTATTACAGGAAGTAAAACCTTCATTGATTGCAGGTACTTACCTCCAGACAGAGTGGGTAAGGATATAGGTTGCATGTTTGATTTACATGCCTTATTCGAAAATGAAATATTTTGTGTGGAGGTTGTTATGTATGTCTATATAGTTACTAGTTATTCTATTTTGCATGAAATTAATTTTGCATGGCAAGCACATAATTTTTATTGCAAAGAATTAATTTCTAATAATTAATGCTCTAAGTTTGTTTGGCATGGAATTAATTATTGAGAACTAATGGTACAATATTAGTTGACATTTATTATCCTTGATGTATGGTTAGATTTTAGCCATGTGGAATGGACATGATGTGGCTTCCATCTAAAGCACTTTACCTACTCTAGGTAAAAGTGAATTTACCTAGAGGATCCATACCCTACATCAAAAATACCACTTTTAATTAATGTTCAGTTAATTACGAGCGGCAGATTTATTTTACTTGGGCAAGCCCAAGGTCGAACTCAGAGAGGCAGCTGTCTCCCTAGATGAATTTAAAGCGAATTCAGAGGTCAGATTTTCAGAGAATTATTTTTGTTTTTTAGCAATTTTTATGCAACGAAGGAAAGACGAATGCAATTTCAGGCCAATTTTACAAGTTAAATCAGAAATATGATCAAATGATATCCAAAAATTATGAAACTTGGCCAGACGAAATGTAATAAAATTAATCTATACACTAATTTTTTTGGAATTTTCTGAACTTTATGAATTTACTGTGAATAACATATGAATGCAAGATGATTTTTACAAAATTAATTTTCACAAATACCAGAACACATTATTTTCAGATACAAAAATTTATCCTAAATGGATCTAAGTATGATGAATTCAGGAAAATTAATAGACCTAAGATTCTATGTAAATTGAACCTATTAAAAATCAACTAAAAAATCACTATTTAATTTATTCAGGCCTCGTGATGCATGCAAATGTAATGATTTTTGGGCACAATGTAAAATAAATTATCCTAAGTCTAATGTGATTTTTTTTAATGATTTTTAGACCAACAAGGAATTTAATATGCATTAAAGAGCACACAAAGGGCAAAATATAGAAAATTTCCCCAAATTAATAATATTATATTCCATAGATGTCATAAAAATTAAACACGTGTCACATAAAATAAAGTACAAGTTGGGCTACATCATGCAATTTTTAGAATTTAAAAATGATGTGAAATGGATACCAAATTATGCGTGCAAAGACAAGGACCAAATTGCAAATACATAAAATAAAACTTCTGATAATAAAACATGCTGACAGGGACTTAAATGCAATTACCTATAATGTGGGGGAGGTGGATGCAAATTTCCCACAAAGTCACGTTCTCCTTGCGTGACATGCCTGGCAGGGACCAAATTACAATTTCCAAAACCTTAGAGCACCTCTGTGTAAATTACCCAGCCCTCGCGTGGGAAACACGTACGGGGCTAGGCTCAGACGTCGATCGAGGCTTGGGATGAGGCTCAGGAGGCTCTGGAGGCTCGGATCAGCCTCAGGTCAGCGTCGGTTGCTTCGAGCTAAGGGTCTAGAAAGAGGCTCGGAGGAGGCTTTGTGGCACGATGTGGACCGTTGGATTAGTGTGTATTTAACATCTGATGGAGTTGTTGGCGTGGCGCCCTGAGAGTCGTCAGATCGAGATGATCTAACGGTGCTGATGATGTAGATGTGGTGAGATCGGGACCTTCGGATCCGCACAAGATCGACGGTTGCTGGCGCTCGATGAAGCTGGTGACGTGGTAGAGTAGTAGCCGTGGGATCCTTCAGATACGTGTCGAGCTCAGGACCATCGGATTAGGAAGATCCAACAGTGGCTGCTCTTCGTCCTCTCCGGTCCGCCTCCTGCGGCGGAAGTGGCAGGGCTCCAGTGAAGTGCTCCTGGCTCCGCCTCCCCTTCCCGTGCTCGGTGTAGCTCGTCGGCGGTCTCCAAGTAGCTTGGATTGATGTTGGGAGTGTCGGGGATCCGCTGGAGGTCCTAGATGAGGCTGGAAGGGTCTGATCACCGGTGGCGTCGAAGCTCAAGCTAAGCTCCGATGACGTTCTGGCTAATGAAGCTTGGGTACTTGCAGGATTAGCTGGGGCCAAAGAATGGGGCCCATGCTCGTGGGAGTGCGTGCGAGTGTGAGGAGGCATAGGAAGTGAAGTGGAGATGGCCGGCGGTGGAGTTCCTCCGCCCTGAAGGCGGAGGTTTGGTCAGAGGGGGTGTTGTGCATCGTCGGGGCGATCGAAGGGATGCACGAAGACCAGAGCTTCAAGGTGAAGCTCGGTGAATGATCAGGTGAGCATGAAGATGAGCGGAGAGGGTGGCGAAATTTTGAGAAAAGCGAGATGAAAAGATGAAGACGATCGGAGGAGAATGGAGGTGTCTACCTGTAGCTTGGAAGCTTGAGTGATGCTCCCGGTCGTCGCTCGAGGGATGGTAGAGGGCCCGAGCTCAAGCAGCTTGTCGGAGGAGCTGCGCACGGCGTGGCTACACTGTGGATCGCGCTGGAGGTGAAAACCCGTCTTCGCTCGATTTTACTCTCAATTGCTGTCACCAATGGATAGCTCTGAGCTCTAGGACTCCTCTTGCAATGGCGGATGGGGTTGTAGGTGGCCGGAGGTGGGGTATTTATAGGAAGAAGGTGGAGGTGGCAGTGATGGAAGGCAAGGTTTTGTGGGGGTCGTGGAGCGACAACAAAGATCTTCATGGAGATCTTGGTGGCTGGCGATGATAAGGGAGTCATGGACTACGAGGTGGAGGAGCTAGAGGGTGGTGATGGTGGCCGTAGGGGCGGAAAAAATAGGAAGGAGGGAGAGGCTGCAAGAGGTGGAGAACGTGGGAGAGTGGGGAGGGCTGGAGGTTGACGACGGGTTCTTTGCCGTTGGATTTTACAATCCAACGATCGAGGGGCGGACACTGAAGAGCGGTCTTGATTAGATCGTTGCTGAGAGATCGAAAGGCAAGGATAGAGCCATGTGGCGAACTGAGCGAACGACAGGGATCAACGGCTTGGATGAAAGAAAGGTGTCAATCGAAGGACTGAGAACACGAAGTGGTTTGAGCAGTTGAGATGGAGAAGATCGGGCGGAGGAGGATGTGACGCGTGGCAGGCTGAGGAAGAGGCGCTAGCTGACGTCCAAGATTTGCTCTGGGGAGAATTAAATGGTGAAAACCAAGTGGGGGAATGGACGACTGTGATGAGAAGCGCCTGAAGGCGATTAGATGGCCAAGACTGAGGGTGCGTGGCGCGCAATGGAGTGGGCCGCGTGGCGCAACCAGAGGGCACCACATGGCCTGCTCTGAATGGCCGAAAGAAAAAGTGGAATAAAAGAGAGAAGATGATCGAATTTGGAAAAACTCAAAAACATGAAAGTTGTAGATCTTGATGAGATCTACAAGTTTCATGTTGGCCAAAAATGGAGATGAGGTCATATAAGATAAAAAATACAAGGGTAAAAATATACATACATATAATGTACAATGGGGTCCCAAAACCCAAGTTTTGCTTACGAGCTCCGATTTAAATGAAATTGGTCTCATTTTGAAGGTCTCTAAATATCTATTAATCTAAAAGTGAGTAAACCTAGATCGGAGGTTGTATGAGATAAATATGTGCATTCTAAGGTCTAAGGTCTCCAACTGGGTTTGGGGTTTTATAGGGTAATTTTTACAAGTTAGAAAATTTGGCCTTTTCCTTATATTATTAGTTAGTAATGTACACAATATAGAGTTGGTTTTATTGACTTTGGAGTGAGTATAAAATACAGACAAATAGGGGAATAATCACAAGTGCATTGGGCTTCTTATTTAATGCAAATATGGATGCTAAAATGCATATATTACTTATGCATGCGTGAATGCTAAGTATGAAATATAAGGGAAAATATGCAGCTAATTACTCAGGAACAAGACTTTATTTTCAACTTTAAGAGTGATGAATTACATATTCATCAGACTACACTTGTGAGATTGCATAAGATTGTCTTAAATCACTAAACTAAAATTGAAAAGATAATAAGGCCATCATCCCTAGCCTTAATTGTTGAGTTGGTGAATCAATTCGAAGGAATTTGTATTGATTTCTTTGTTTAAGTAACTCCGCACATTTACGTTCCCGTTAGTACTAGAATCTTTTTATATCGAATGTGCTCCATTTTCATATATTTCGAAACTTGAAGATGGATAATTGATCGTATATTTGATCGGACTTTGCGAGCTTGTTGTTGAACTACCTAAATATCACATCTTCATAGGTCTAGCCTCCTTCCTTTTCTTTATCTGGACCATCCCGATTTAGAAATAACCTTTGTTTTGAACCGAAGTATCATGCATCACTTCTTGGGGGTGGGTACATCAAAAGCAATCGAGGAAGTTCATTCCCTTGGTGAGATCGATTTGATTTCATTATCTTCCTCTAGATATCAATCCAAACCTTTCACTGATGAAGGTGACAGAGATACACTTAAGATTCCTCTTAAGAAACATAATGAAGAGGATGAAGAATGAGAGGACCCAATGCATGTAGTATTGGCTAGGTTAGTAGAATCCGAGTAGAATCAGGAACTTATGAGAGCACAACTTGGCAAGATATAGTTGGGTAGAGATTTACTAATGGATGTGACATACAATCCTGTGTTGTATTATATGGCCAATTGGTTGAGACCAGTCGAGCCTGAAGTTAAATATGAGTTGAAGCTGCAGTTTCTTAGCCTGATGCCTCAATTTCATAGGAACGCACATGAAGAGCCATACACATTCTTTAGGGATTTTGAGTTGGTCTGTACTAACCTTAGGAATCCTAGAGTCAAACAAAACTACATTAAGCTCAAAGCCCTTCCTTTCCCCTTAAAGGATAAGGTTGATAATTGGATAAAGAACCTGGGGGTAGTTGTAACTACCTTTGTGTAGTTCAAAGACTTCTTCCAGAAGTTCTATCCTTTGAGTAGAACTAACTTGATGTGTTCACGCATCATGAGTTTCTCCCAACTTCCCAATGAAGCCTTCTATGATACATGGGAGAGATTCAAGGATCTCCTATAGAATTGTCCTTATCACGACTTAGAGCCTACTATCTGGGTCCAGTCTATTTATTACGATCTACGCCATGAGGTGCAAGGTTTGTTTAGTGTTGTTTGTAGAGTCAACTATACTTCACGAGGCACGAACATCGTCTGGAAGGTGTTCGAGAAGATGGCTGAGACAAGTAGAGCACATATCGTGAGTAGAGATCAGTTAGAGACCCCCATTCCATTCCTATCCAACAGGGAGTGAAAGCTATAGTGGATCCTTTTGGCATGGGCCTTATAGCAAATAAATTCATAGTGGTTTAGAGGATGGATAGGCGGATGGATGAGTTAGATAACAACTTATCCAAACTATCCAAGCAGATGGCAGTGCTCTTTGAGAAGGATCTAAGATTAGGGTACCTGACGTGACTACATTTGCTCCTCCTGTTTACTGTGTTCATCATATTCAAGAGCAATAGATGTCAGGGTCATTCCAGCCATGAGTTGAGGACCAGTTTCTAGCCCATTCTTGTCAGCAACATCCACCTTCTGTAGAGATAGTTTCTGAGGAGCCTTCATAGTTGCAGGAGGTAAATGGTGTGTGGTACACCAATGACCCTATGAGATAGGGGAGTTCTAGAGACCGTTTCTCCTACCAACATCCTCGGACGTTCTATAACACATCATTTACTCCTACACCTCTTCCAACACCACAAAGCTCCGGAGTCATTCCTTACTAGGTATTGAGGAAGCAACAACAGTAGTATGGCCATCATCAGACATACCAGCCGGGCCAACAGGGCCCACATGTTCAACATCATACCCAGCAACAACAGTCCTATGTCCATCATGACCAATCTTCATGTTCTTATTTGCCTTCTTCCTCTTCTTCGCAACAACATTCATCTTCAGGTCCCACTGATTTTCAGAGACAGATTTTGAAGGAGTTGCATTCTCATAGGAACAAGGTACATGATTTGAGGGTTGATCTCAACTGTCTTTCCCCTTTACATGATGAGCGCACTACACCTATTACATCCATTCCTGCCAAGGTTCATACTAATCCCAATGACTCGAGCAAACCTCAGCAACAATAGTTTGATCAGGTATACTACTCATATTCTCACAAATTTGAGCATGAGATCTTTCCGTTTGACTGTGTTAATCATATGTCTCTCAGGAGCAGACAAACCGTGGTTGTACCTGATCGAGCTAGGGAAATGGAGAGGACCGATCTAAGGCTCGGACTGAGGAGGCTTCAGAGGATGATGAATCCATGCATCTTTGTAGAGAGAGTTACCATCACACGGAGACTTCAAGCGGCGATTGAGGAGGAGTACGAGAGCATCGCAACACACATCAGATTTAGAGTCTACAGAGGATCTTGTACCTTTGGTTGAGGAGAGTGCACATTCAACGTGCATTCCCCAACCTATAGTAGATGATTCAGTTTCTATTCCAAATTTAAAAGATTCAGGTGTGAAAAACTCAGTTTCTAGGAATAATAAAGTGCATTCTCTATTTATGATTCTGAGTCTTCACACCCCTCTTTACCTATCTCTTTCTCCTGTGCTCTTATGGTAGGAATGTGCATCATAAATAAGATTCAAAAGATGATCCTGAAATGACACGATTTTGTAGAGATAACATTATGATTAAGGTACCATTTGATGAGTATGTGGACAGTCATCATGCAATTCAGAAATACTTGAAGGTGAGATGCACACCTAGAAGAGTCAGTAGGAAGAAACCGAATAGTTATGTCAAGACACATGTTATCTTGGTTGCCACTACTTTTGTCTCAAGAACTAAAAGTTGCCACAGAAGAAGAGAGATTTATGTGCACATTATGTGTGAGTCATATCGATGACATAGTGTTTGCACATACTCTCCTAGATAATGGCGCTTCGATCAACTTATTATCCTTTTCCTTATATAAGAAACTGAAGTAGGGACCTTTACGCAGATCTAGAGATTTACTTCAGTTTACAGATAAATCAATGAAAAGGGCCAAGGGTGAAGTCAAGAATGTCATTGTCTCGATTGAGGGACAAGACTACATGCGTGGACTTCACTATCCTTGACATGGATATCTCCATTCATTGGAGAGAGTCACATATTGTCCTTGGATGGCCCTTCCATCGGACTAATGGAGCTTCATTTAATTATCAGACAGGGATGATGAAGTTATGTTCTCCATGTAGAGAAGTGGAACTATATATGACACAGACAAAATGGTAGCAACCTGATTTAGAGTCTAGCACATATTTCTCTTCCTTTTTAGAGGCAGCCTGTGATGTAGTTAGCAGAGTTGGGATTTGGAGCCAGAACCTGACAGTACATAGCGAGACCCTCAGGATAGTATACACAGAGCAGTTGTTGAGACATTGCCAGAGTTCTTGAGTTCTGCATCTCCTTATTCCCTTTGTGACTTAGAAGTCCCTTCAACTTGCCGGTTCCTTCTCCTTTTGAACAATCAAGGGAATTAGATGATGAATCAGATGCGGCTTTGGCCAACTTACCATGTTTGTTTTGTGATTCGACTCCTTATTTTTCAATTCAGATGGTGGATAGTATTGTAGATGATTCATGTCCATTATATAACACATATCCAGATTCAGCGGTAGTTCAACCTGATGTTCCTGACGATTCTTCTTTGCCAATGTTGAAGCCACTACCTCCTACACTCAAGTATTCCTCTCTTGCGAGACAAAAAAATAATTTTTATGTCATCATTAGTTATAAGTTGATTGTATAGAAGAAGACTAGGTTGATAGAAGTGTTAGAAAAGAACCGCCAGGCTATATGATGGACAATGTTGGATCTCATGGGTATAAATCCTGCACCATGTTCACACCACATTTTTGTTGAGGATAATGCTAGACCTTCCTGTGAATTCCAGAGGAGACTTAATCTAAATCTACAGGAAGTAGTTAAGAAAGAGATTGAAAAGTAGTGTGGAGCGAGTTTTATTAACTCAATCTCTTGCTCCCAATGGGTAGTTCCATTACATGTTGTCCTAGAGAAGTCGGAAATTTAGATGGTCACCAATGAGGAGGGTGTTGAGATTGCAACAAGAGTACCCATGTCATGGAGTATTTTTATCGATTACAGACATCTAAATGTCACTACCAAGAAAGATCACTTTCCCATAAATTTTATTTATTAGATTTTGGAGAGATTAGCGAGGAGAGAGTTTTTCTGTTTTCTTGATGGGTACTCGGGCTACAATCAAGTAGCTATCACCCCTGAGGATCAGGAAAAGACCATTTTTACATGTCCTTCCAGCACATACTCATTCAGGAACATATCTTTTGGTCTATGTAATGCCCTAGGTACTTTTCAACGGTGCATGATTGTCATGTTTGCCAAGATGGATGGGAATTTCCTGGAGATCTTCATGGATGACTTCTCAATCCATGGTGATTCATTTGATTCTTGTTTAACACACTTGGACCGAGTCCTATAGAGGTATAAAGAGGTGAATCTGGCATTCTCCTAGGAAAAAAAGTAATTTTATGGTTCAGACGGGTACCGTGTTGTGGCACATCATCTCCAAAAAGTGAATGGAGGTTGACCCTACTAAGGTGGTTGTGATAAAGAAATCTGATATGCCATCCAACATTAAGTTAGTGGGGGCATTTCTGAGGTATGCTGGATTTTGTAGATGATTTATTTAAGATTTTTCTAAGATTGCCCGAACCCTTACCGAGCTCTTAGGAAAAGACACCGAGTTCTTTATAGATCTCAAATGTTTTGAGGCATTTGAGCTCCTTAGAAAGAATATTTGTGATTCGCTGATTCTACGAGCGTCTGATTGGTCTCTTCCCTTTGAAATCATAACTGATGCTTCGGATTTTGCTATAGGATCCTTATTGGGGCAGCTTTGAGATCAAATTCCGTTCGCAATTCACTACGCAACAAAGTCTTGGTCCCATCACAAATAAATTACACAGTGATTGAGAAAGAGATGCTTACAGTAGTATGGGCTTTAGAGAAGATTAGGTCTGTGATTCCTGGCTCAAAAGTGAAAATTTACACCGATCATTCAGACATCAAGTATCTCATGGAAAAAAAAGACATGAAAGCGCATCTTAGGTTGATATTGTTACTACAGGAGTTTGATTTGGAAATTAAATATAAATCTGGGTTAAAAAATGTAGTGGTTGATCATCTTTCGAGGATTAGGATTATGGATTCCTCTGATTCTAAGCCTATTAAAGAAACCTTCTTAGATGAGTCAACTTTTCGTATTTACTCACTCCCATGGTATGTCAACATGGTGAATTACCTTGTCGCCAAGCAAGTTCCCCATGGTTAGATTAGTAGAAGTATATACAAACTTAAGTCAGATTCGAGGAAATACCATTGAGAGGATCCGTTCCTTTTCTTTGAGGGATCAAATTGTGTCTGGAGGAGGTGCATTCCTTAGGAGGAATACCAAAGTAACCTCACGTACTGTCATTCACGTGAGGTTGGAGGACACTATTTAGGAAAGAGAACCGGTCACAAGGTGTTACAATGTGGTTTTTTTGGCCAACCTTTTTTAATGATGCCACTGACTATGTACGGTCGTACTTGTTTGCTAGAGGATGGGAGGGATTGTTGGATCTATAGATGAAATGCCCATGCAGCTTGTGATTTTTTGTGATGTCTTTGATGTTTGGGGCATTGATTCCATGGGTCCTTTCCCTAATAGTCAAGATTTTGAGTACTTCTTGTTAGTGGTTGACTACTTATCGAGATGGGTGTAAGCTATTCCAGCCTAAGCTGCAAATATTAGGACTATATGCAAATTATAAAGGATCATATTATTTCACAGTTTGGGGTACTAAGAGTTTTTATATCTGATGGGGGTAATCTTTTATAAATAGATAGATGAAATCTTTAACAAAGGACTATGGATTTTAGCATAGAGTAACTAGTCCTTACCACCCATAATAGAATGACATGGCAGAGATTTCAAATAGTGAGGTGAAGAGCATTCTTCAAAAGTTAGCCCGTCCCGATAAGAAGAACTGGCCTTAATTGTTAGATCGAGTTCTGCAGACTTACAAAACGTCCTACAAGATACCTTTTAGCACTTTACCTTTGAGGATGATTTGTGGAAAGCCATGTCATTTGCCTCCTGACTTTGTTCAGAAATCTGAATGGGTAATAAAGAAGATAAATTGGAGATGTCACTTAGGAAAGTTGTGTAGAGGCCTTGACCTAAATGCGTTAGTGGAAATCCATAACTGAGCATATGACAACATCGTGATCTATAAGAACAAAGTTACGAAGTGGCATGAAGTACATATTAGATGCAAAAACTTTATCCCGGATAAAAGGTATGTTTGTTTAAAGCGAAGTTAAAGATTTTCCACGAGAAACTTAAATCAAAGTGGACGGATTCTTTTATGTTAAAGGAAATGCATGAGAATGGTAGTGTAGAGATTTCAGAACTTTCAGAGAGCCTTCAATTTTGGTTAACGGGTAGTTACTTATGCATTTTGTAGAATCTGAGGAAAGATTAACTCCCATTGAGATTATTGACTTCATGCCTAGTGATGTAATTTCTGATTTTTCAGACAAGACATGATCATCATGATAGATTCACATCACAAGATTCAACATCAGCAGATTCATATTCTTTTGACTCTAATATTGTAAATTTGCTTTGACTTTGATTTCTTCTTCCTACCTACACTTAGTCTATTCTCATCCTAAGTATAGGGGAGAACCTGTACATACATTTTTCTTTATCATTCTTTTGTTTATTCTACAGTCTCTTTTTATATATTTATCTTTTGTTATTTACTTAGGTTTCTTAAAACCTAAGTATAAGGGGGACCATCCTTTCGCATTCATTTTGATGTATTATTTCTCATTACCACAAATGTATCATTCTGGGTATCATATCTTGTATATCTCTTTTATACTTAGTTGAGTTATGGCTTCATATCACTTTATGCTATGAGGACATAGTGAAGGATAAGTATACGGGGGTCTACCATATATCTTACATATATAATTTATTCATATCTCATATTTTTAAAATTTTTAAACTTTTGGGGCTTTTGTATTATAGTTTTTTAGAACTGATGTTTGTACAAAATATTTTGAAAATGATTTTGGAAATTATATACAGCTTTTGCATTTTTTCAATTGTTTTATGTGGTTTGTAAAAATGTGTATTGACATGTTTTGAAAAAATAATTTGTAAAATGTTTTAAAACCCTATATCCATGTGACAATGTTTGTAAGAAGTTTTCGAAAATCTTTTCAAAAGATAAGGGTGTGTGGGAATTAGCCTAACTCTTGTAAATAATTCCTAAGTAAATAAAAATCATTAATTCTATTGTATCTCTTCAATTTCCTTTAGTGCTTTAAGTTTTTAAGAGGTTACAACGACTCACTGAACCGTTAATCTTTTTCTTTATAAGGTTGTCTTGCCTTTGAGTCTTATAGAGTCCAACATGGAGAAAAATCTAAATTTCAACTCCATATTTTAGAAGATCAAGTTGATAAAAAGTTCACTGAAAAGAGTGATGCTAATTGAGGAAGATGATTTATTGGAAGAAGAATTAAAAATGGAGATGCCAACACCATTTCTTGAGGATGTTCAGTTTATGGATTATCATATTTCTTGTAAGTTGGGTCATCCTTCTGTGTCTAGTTTTTCTCTTCTAAGGAAAACCCAAAAGTATGTTGTAGGATTTCAAGGTTTGATTCGTCTTCCCATGATTAAGAAGAATTTTGAGGCTTCCCATTGAGATATGGATATCACTTTTGAGGAAGAATGCCATCACTTTAGAAGGTTGAAATTCCAAAATGATAAAGATATTTCTTATTCAGATTCTGAAGTGTTATCTATTAGGAAGAAGCAGTTGAAACATAAGGCGGCTAGTGATTTTAAACCTCGAAGATCCATTATTTATTTTTAAAAAACAAAAGTTTATAGTGTTGTGCTGGGTTTCCTAGTGTGTTCTTCATATTGTGTCCGTGTTGTTCTATCAAGGATGCCCATTATCTTGTTCTTGTCTTAATAAAGTTAACAATTCCTTAATTCCTTTGTAAATAACTAACTTTCAAACTTATTAATTGGTGTTCTTCTCTAACACTTTTACTATGCACTCAAAGCTTGAAATAATCTTTAACACTTGGTATAAGGAGTCCATAGACTTAGAGTTATCATGTCTTAATCATTAGATTCTTCGAGTTAAAAATTCACACTTGCTTAGTTAGAAGATATGTATGCTATATTGCATGCTTAATCTCCCTTAAAAGAATTCGACTAACACTCACATGCATGACTTTATTCATGATTGAGATGAGTCAAGGTATCACTTGAGGGACATGGATTTGAGGCTTGAATTTGGGCTCGATCTATATAATGCTCGAGGATGGGATAGAATTAATGACGGCTTCATGAAACTTGAGTATCAACATCATAGCCAGTATGGGACATCGTTCTCGTATTATTTCTTGACTTTGACCTAAAGTACCAAGGTTTGATGACATAAATTAATAAGTGGTCAGTGTGTACCAATCCTTGGTAAAAGCAGTGGAGCTAGCCAAAAAAGGGAAGTTCCCTCACAAAAAAATGATGATGATAAAAATAATTATAAAAATCTCATTACATTACAAAGCTACGTCATATGAGCTTGCATTCAAGGAGAGCACTCCCATCCTTTAAGTACCCACTTGGACCAAATCATTAGGTTTTTATGAGTCGAGCTAGTACCTCAAAAGGGCCCTGTATCGTTACTGCTAAAAATACGGGTGCAAGTATATTAGATACTTAAAAAAGACACACCATGGTGTATTCCCAAGAAAACAGGTACAGACGACTCAAACTCTTTTGAGGACGCAGTGATTGACATTAAAATATACAAATGTGTTGAGTATTGGCACTTGAGAGAATCCTTTCCAATGAGAGGAAGAGAAAATAAGTACACAATCTAATATCCTCCTTAATATGTCCTTCCATCAATACCTTTGAAGTATGACGAACTAAAGAGATGGTGAAGTGAAGCAAAACTAGATTTCTTCCCTGGAATTGAGGGTTGGGTCCTTAGGAGAGCTTATGAGATTGGAACCTTTGGTAAAATCTTGATCCTAATCCTATGGATGTAGTTAACACTAAGTCATACTTCTTATATGTATGTATGTATGTATGTATGTATGTATATGTATACATTGAGAGTCTGACAATAGGAGAAGTTGAATTCCTTTTGATTAATATATGTATCAACTCAGATTCTTAATTTTTCTAAAAAAAACTTAGTTATCTAGATCTGATCAAGCTTTGAATACTCACATGCACATGATAGGGATCTTACTAATTAATCTAACTTCCTAATTAATCCTTTAACTAATAGCTCCAGGACGAGCTTAGCTTAAGTATAGGCAGGTGATAAATCCCAAATTTATCAACATAATTTAAATATATTTATCTCTCTTGCTTAAGTAATTCAATAAGATTCATTGACAATTAACATTAATTAACAATATATGTGTTGTATAGTATTGACACTAATTACAATATTTGATATAACCCTATTATTGTGCTAATAGTTTATATATTTTTATTATTAAATTAATATAATATAATAAATAACATAACATAACATAAAATAAAATAAAAACCAAAAAATAAAAAAAGGAATATTAAAATAAAAATGTTTTACATTGTTTTAAACCATACTTAATTTTTATCTATGTATAGTTGTCCTATTATCTCTTTGACTTCTACATGAATATTGTAGATATCATTGAGATGTACAACTTTCATGTTTTGAGTTTTTCCAATTCACTCTCTAACTAATTTTTTTTGATTTATTTCGTATTTATGTAGTTCTCTTTAATCCTATTAGGCCATGTGGTGCTACAGAGCGCCCCACATGGCCCGCATGCCTTCACTACTCGATGCATCTAATCCGACGCATCTTTTCTGTTGATATCCGCATCTTCTACACCGTCTGATTGATGTTGATTGATCGCGTCACATCCACTGGTTTCCACCCAAATCTTAGCCGTTGGATCGAATGATCCAACGGTGCATGTGTCGCCTTCAACCTCCGCCCATCTTCTCCAAACTTCACGACCCTTTGCCATTGTCAACTTCTATTTATTATTGCAACCACCTCCATCAACCACTTCACCAACTTCCATCACCAGGAGCTTCATCGTTCAATCTTTATCCACTCCCGATCTCTAACTTCTCCTCACTCTCTCCCTTTCCTAGCCGGTGGCGGTGGTTGAAATCACCACCTTTCTACACCAACCACCGAACCTCCACCTCCTCAAAACCCTTCCTCCGCTTCTATCAACAATTATATGTTATTTAGAGACTTGACACCTAGCCTCTTCAACCTCTAGTGATAGTGTGAGGTGGGGATTGAGTGTAACAATTTCCGTTTCAAGTCCGGTGCAATCCTTGGTTCATCACCAAGTTGCATGCCTTCTTAGGTTCTTCTTGAGCCCAGTTCTAGCTTAGAATGAGAAGTAAAGATCCGAAGCTGTTGAGCTTCGATTAAGCCAACTATAGTTCTTCAATTCTTCTCTGATTTATCTACAAACTCCAGCTATGCTCAAGTTTCCTTCCTCTCCACCGGAATTACTTCACCGACAGGTCACAACAAGTACTCCATCATCATCCTCAGTTCATCTCCGATGTCGTGGAGTCTTTAAGAAGGGCATCTAACCTTCAGGGGTGGCAGAGGAGCAAGGCGGAGATAGAGACCCCTAGCTGAATCCCAACCTAAGATCCTCCACCTACAGAGGAGCGGAGGAACAGAGGAGTTGCAGTCACCGTTGGATCCCCTACATTGGGTGTGATCCAATGGCCATCATTGAACCACGTCGCACACCTGAAGCTACGGTTCATACCTCAGGCTTGGTCTCCGAGCATGTCTATGAGCCTTTTATGAATCACCTTAGGCAACCACATGGACCAACCCTCGGCCCCCGAGTCTAGCCTGGTCACGTGCAACACGTACGTGATGTGGAGAAATTGCAATGTCGATCCTATTACTTCCCTTATTTGCATATAAGCCCTTTTACTTTTGTAAAATTACACCCGAAACCATGTGGCTTAAGTTATTTGCATTTTAGTCCAGCTTTGTCCTTTTTTGCTATAAAAACTTGTTATTTTTATTGCAAAAGTACCCCTGGATTAAACATTGAATATATTGTTGTTAATAAATCCAAATGAAGTGATTTTGGTCTTGTTTGAAAGATGATTTGAAACTCTTTATCTTGGTTTGATTTATTGTGATTTTTGGTCTGAAATTCATGCTTGATTTGTTCCTTTTTCAAGTTACTTAAATTGACTTATAAATGATTTTGAAAAAGGACTTTTTGTGAGAAGTTGGATTTGATTTGCAACTGAACCTTCGTGACTCTATTTTAGATATTTTATTCGATATCATTAAGTCATTAAGTGACTTCTTTGTTTAACAAATAATCATCGTGAAATTAAGGTATTATTGAATTTATTTAAGAATCAAACCTTTATTTGTCTGAATAATGTGGTAATTATCCTTAAATCAATTCTGAGTATTTCTGTGATTTAATCCAATTTTTCTTTTGTTTCTTAAAATATTGTGGATGCCATAATTGTATTGTTTGTGCATTATTTCCTTCACGTAAATTAATTGCATAAAAAATGTGTTGAAAATCTATTATTTTGTGTTCTATGCAGATCTCACTATTATTATCCTATAAATTGATATATTAAATATTTAACATTTAAAATTAATCACCTAATTGATCGTGACCTTGTATTCGACCCTTGACTTCTCAGGTTAATAAATTTAAACTGAGAACCTTGTCACTGAGATCCTTCTTAGTTATGCATGATCCACTAAGTAACTGTGCTAAAATGGATACAAATTAATCTATGCATTTAGCAAGTCATCATGGGTAAAGGGGGCAATATGTAGCGGCTTCAAGAGCTACCACGTCTCTCTCCTAGAAAAAATCTAAGAAGAAAAAAAGGTAATTCAACAAAAAATAGAAAATGATGTCAAATAAAAAGATGGTTTTTATAAAGGTTGTTCATATCAATGAGATCTACAACTTTGTGAAGGGACCAAAACCAAATGATTTGGACCAAAACCAAAAGAAATCATTTGTACAAATATATTTTGATGGTACTCTATAGATATAAAAATGCATGCATTTTTGTATTTTGTAATTTTCTATCAAGTTTAAATAAGGTAAAAAATAAAATAAAATTTCATAAAATAAATAAATACAACTTAATCTAATTTTTTGATATTTTATATAACTAAGAAAGTAAATAAATAAATAAAATGGGACTTATATACATACTCAAAGTGATTTATTTTCTTTGATTTTTACTTCAATTTTGATTTAGATTTTCCATATTTTATTAAATCATAATCAAATAAAATAAATGAAAAGGCAGTAAATCAAAAATAGTTATTTTGTACATAAAATAATATGTTCAATATCAGGCAATATGCACAATATACAATGAGGTCTCAAAATCCAAGTTTCACATATGAACTCTGATTCTTTTGAATGCCATATTATTTTATAGATAATTGATGGTACATTAACTAAAAAATGAGTAGGGTTCATAGGAGACTATATGAGAGAAATATTGACATTTAAGGATTTGTTCTCCAAACTAGGGTTTGAATTTTATTGAGCAAATATACAAATTATTATTATTTTGATATTTTTCCTTGATTTCCATTAATAATATGTATACAAAAAAGTTTATTTTACTTGATATGGAATTAGTAAAAAATAATAAAAAGGGAAATTATGGTAATATATATGTGATAATGTCTAAGATTTCTAGGGTGCTTATTAAATGCAATTATACATGCTAAAACATAATTATTAATTACATTAGAAATAGAATTTAAATAATATGCAATTAATTACTAATAACGAAGCTCTATTCTCATATTTTAGAGTGATGAATCACATATTCATCAGAGAGTAGAGAAAGGAGAGACTTCCTTGGACGGACCTGACCTTACTTCTTCCAATGATGATACCTTTCCGTTTTAAGATCACTGAGGACTTCCTCGATGTCGATCTTGATCGGGCTTCATCAATAGTTGACCCCGATATCAACTAGCATCTTGTTAGATCTATTCCACAGGTGTTATGCAAGAAGGTAAAGTTTCTACCTTCTTGACCAATGTATGATCTTATTATCGTGTATATATCCCTTTAATTTCTTTCATTCGATCTCCTATTTCTCTCATACACCTCTATTCATATGTTTTCCTTGCTTAGGATGTGCTTTGTCTTAAGTATATGCGATGTATACGAGTCGAGTGTTCTTTCTTCGTTATGTTTCATCACTCCCGTCATGGCTTATACATATAAATCTCTTACCCTAAGTATAGGGGGAGTGATGTTGTCCATTTTCTTATTTTTTATTTTTCATTTCTTTCAATCCCCTCACTTGTCATGCAACTTGTTGATAAATCTTTTCTATTACTCAGGGATGTTTCACCTTAAGTATATAGGGGACAAGCTGAGTCATTGATTTGTGAATTCGAATAATCGATCATCCTTGTTTTATGTATAATCTATAAATACTTAGGATTGGTTGATCATATGAATAGAGGGGATGACTAACTTCTCATTCTTTTATTTAGTCGTTGTAGTATATGCTTTTGTATACTTAGTACGAGTTGAGTCTTCCTATATTGCTCTTTGACCAATATGAAGATATAGTTCGAGCTAAGGATGGGGGTGTATATATGTACATATACGTTATCCATAACTCATACTTTCGTATATTCAATAATATGGCTAAAACACAACATTGGGTAAAGTCACATAATAACTCAATTATAAAAAATACATTCATGTAAATAAGTATATATTTTAAAATATTTGTAAAATTGGTTTCAAATGATTTTGAAAAATGATTTGGAACATGGTTGTAAAATATCTTGAAAAATATTTTGAAAAATCATTACAAAATCTTTGTGAAATGTTTTCAATTCAGTTGAAAAATAATCTCTTTGTAAACAGTTTGTAAAATATATTTGTAAAAATATTTTTGAAAAAGTCTTTGAAAAAATCTTTGCAAAATAAGTTTTGAAAATATTTGATAAATGTTTGCAAAAATATTTTCAAATTGTTTTAAAATCCTTGTAAATAATATATTCATAAGATTCGTCAAATAAAAATGGTATAAATATATATAAATTTATTTATACACCTACATAAAACATGTATATATTATGTGTAAAATTCTTTCCCAATATGTATAAAATCTTAGCTAAAATAATTGTGAATCCATTTAATTCACTAACTCTTTTGTTTTTCAAAATAATTCCCATAAATCTCAAAAATACCTAAAATTTTTGGAAAATGTTTCAAAATTCCATAAAAATTTGCAAAAGTTTTTGAAAATATCATAAAAAGTTCAAAATTATAAAATTATTTTATAAAAATATTTTTTGCATTGCATAAGAATTTTTCTAGATGATTTTGACAATTGAACAAGTCTAAATAAATATGAAGATTGAAGTTTGGTATAGACCTTAATTCACTTAATTTCATATGAACTAGAAATTCGACCTTTCATGTTATGAGATCTAATTCTTTGAGTCCACAAGACTGTTTCACATTTCATCTTGACTAGCTTGTGTAGAGTATTTCGAAGCGTCATGACTCTTACTGATAATTACCTAACTTTGACACCACACTTTACACTTACTCAACTTAGAGGAGGCAGTGAGGGAAGGATTCTTTAGCTTGAGAAAGAACACATGTAGAAATATATGTAGTCAGAATAAGTGGATAATGCCCTCTAACCTGGTCTAGTGGCATGGACAAGACAGGACGTTGTGGGCAGAAATAGAGTTTCAAAAGAGGGATAGTCTACTAGCTCAAGAGGAAATAGTCCTTATGTAAATGTTGTTGTATATAGTACCAAAAATTTGCAAAATAAAAAACTCAAAAAAGAAAAATGGGAAAAATTCAATGAAAAATAAAATCCCATCAGAGTATGTATGAAATAATCAAGGCATTATAATTCAAAGTCAAATTTTAAAGTTGCCTGCAGTAGGAGACTTGGCTACACCGATCAAGAACCATAGGATATGTGACTACACTGGTCACAATCCATTCTTCTCTCTATCCCTTATGTTTGAGCCTATTGTACTTGAACTTAGAAGGGAATACCCCAGTCCTCGAGATAGATTGGGGAATTGGGGTTATCTTGTTAAGGGAGATCATTCCTTGCTATTTTTAATGAGAAGAGCTATATACACTTTCACTGTACAAGTAAGACTCATAGTCCCAAGGGTTTGCATCTGAAGAGACTTATTCTGACATGGCTATTGAGGAGACCTGAACAGAGATTTGCAGAACTTGAGGGTTGTTAAGTTTTAGATCATATTTGCAATAAGATTCCGAGAAGGTCATAACAGAGCTTCAACCTTTGATTTTATAAAGACAAGTTTAAAAGTTGTATCATTCTAATATTTTTATTTATTTTTCTCCTTTTCATTACTTATTCTTTTAATAAGTGTTTGTTAGGGACTACCAAAGGTAAGTATATGGGATGATGAATAGCCATTCATCTACCTTTATTCTTGTATTTATATTTAAATACCTATCAAAACACATGTAAATACATCTAACTTGTACAAATTAGCATTCTTATTGTACAAATATATGTATTCAAGTCTAAAATAAAAGAATAATGAAAATAAAAATAAATGAAGTATCAAAGATACTGAATGACACTAAACCCCAGGACCGAGTCACTATTGACTAGGTTGACAAGTAATAAAAGTACAAGGATATAAGGGTCAAATAAACTACATGAAACCCTACTTTTTATTCTTAAAAAATAACATACTCTTACACTATTTTATTTTTCATTTTATGCATCTCAAATAATAAAATAGTCTACACGAAACTCGAGAAGGATATTGGAAGAATCCTTAAGCGCATCACGGAAGCGTGAGGATCGCATCGTATGCGATCGGGAGCGACTAGTCGCACTAGTTGCTCGAGGAAGCGGAAATTAAAATTTTTTATGTGGTGAAACTACATGATCCAAGAACACTTCTCGGATCGTTTCATTTAAACCACAAATTAGGTATAAGGTTTACCTCTTGGAGCGTGGTTGCGATCGTGTCTCTAAACCAAGAGACCTCCGGTCTCAAGTCCGATCCGACGGAGGAGACGCTTGCGAGCGCGTCGATGAAACGCGTACTTCTCGCAATCCATGTTGATGATCTAAGCCACGGATCTTCTGATCTCGACAAACGAGATATGAAGTCTTCTTCACGAGTAAGGCACACTGAAGTAGACGGAGATCCATGAGCAAACAATCAGACAGCATAACGACGACGCTGTGGTGATGGAGGATCTCTCTAGGGCATCCATGATGGACGGACACATGAGAGAGATAGAGAGAGTGGGCATGTATATATATAGAGAGAGATATCATTCATTAATCATGTGTCTCGAAGAGCAAGGGGTACCTTTTCTTATATAGGGTTTTGGGAGTCCATGGATCACAATCCATGGACAACACACAATCAATGGTTGAGATTGATTTGTATTTCTTTCAAAGACTATGATCTTGTTGTAAAAACAAAACAACAATTAATTTAATTTAATTTAATTAATATATATCGATAAATTAATATATTTAAATTCAAATCAAATCAATTAATTATCTTTGGAGATAATGAGGAGATAAATCATATCACCTAAAAAGGGGAGATGTCTACCAACATCTCATGAGATCTCATTATCTCATGAGATCTCATTATCTCATGAGATACAATTATCTCATGATATCTCCATGATTTACAACAACAATTGTTGTAAATTATTTCACAAAAATAATTCATAATTATCTCGTGAAATATTACAATCATGCCATTGGAAAAATACGAATCAAATTCACATCCCAAAATAAAATTTAAATTATAATTTAATTAATCATCCAATATGAATCCAATTCACATCAATAATTAATAAACAAATATAAATCACAAATAGCTCTCTCTTATATATTATAAATCACATTTATAATATATATGATTAATATGGATAGTGCTATCCACATTATTCATATCCATGATAATTAAATCACATTTAATCATCTTTGATCTCCTTTTCTCATGTGCCCAAATAATATGAATCACATTCACTTTATTCACATCCCTTGATAATTAAATCACATTTAATTATCTCAGATAACTCTCCTTAATATGAATCAAATTCATATTATCTATGATAATTAAATCACATTTAATTATCAGTTTTCTCGATGCTCGGATACATATATCAATAATGAAATTATCCATGAACTCTTTCAAGGATAATGCACTTTCTCCGCGGATACTTGGAGATAAGGACAGGGTGATTGTATTGTTCCACGTATAGTGACTTGGATGTTGAGATCATATCTCAAATCCAGACCTCAAGGACCTCTCATAGACGTTTGATTAAATCAAGACCGTAAATCTAATCTTCTCATTGCATCTGAATCACATTCAAATCAATGTCCAACGATTAGATCAAGATTAAATCACTTCTCTACTGAGAGGAGTCACTAAAATCCATACCCGTTTCATCAGTCCCTAGGAATGGAAGCGTCATGATTATACAATCGTTTATGATCACATCACCCTCAGGTATTCCAAATACCTGTACATCCTGCATACTGGAAGACCCAAAATAAACCAGAAGTATAAGATCTATTTTACACTGTCTACTTTAGGGTTTTATTAGTAAGTTTTCTCAGTTGATCATTGGGAGTCAGCATCGATCATATACTTTCCAAAAGCATATATCATACTTAGGTCTTGATCATATACTTTCCAAAGTATATATCAAACCTACAAATTCAGTCAAGCTTCTAAAGCGATATGACCGTGCACGGAATTTGATTCTTCCCAATATCTCATGATTGAGCTCATGTCTTCCAGCCCAGTAAATGAACACGTATGATCCCTTTGAAAGATGGTATTACTCATATGCCCTTATATGCACACCAACACGCCGGTGTATAGACCTTGGTTAGGTCATCAACCTATTGGTATGCCAAATGTACATTGATGATTACATTATATACTAGTATAACATGCTTAAATAATGTGAAGTACAATATTAATCTTTGATGTATAAACTCCAAATTCACATAAATTTCATCCTATACACAGAGCAGATAAAATCATCATTCACATTTAAAATCATATTCTATACTGAGATTAATTATCATCTATAAAATTTAGACTTATTGTTACCAGAGAGAATGAAGAATTATTGGGTATACTTATATACCATTAAATGTAACAACATCCAACCCATTTCACTTTACATTTTGTTGGAAAGAAATGGGGAGGGGTGATAGTGTAAATGTCTCATTCTTTATTCTTATAAATAGAGCCACCAACATATGCCTTCCCCAAGCAAATAATAAAAATACCTCTCCCATTCCCATGCATTCTAGCCGTCTACACATATGCCTTCCCCATGCAAAAAAATTAACTCTCCATACACTAATAATGGTATTTTGTCTTCACTTGCATGGGATGTCTCCAAGCAAATACCATTATAAAATGATACCCCCTCTCTCCCCACTTGCCATTCACGTACATACTCTCCCTCGCCTTTTTCTCTTGGATGCACATACTCTCCCTCTTGTTTTCTCATGCAGGTATAGAAGTAGCGCACCGCCAGCGGCCATCTCCCCTCGCACACTCCCTCCTCGCAGTGCTCCAACAGTTGCCCACCTCCAGCCACTTTCCAAGGGACGTCGAGCAACTCGCAGCACTGCACACCCTCTTCTTCCTCACGTATTCCAGCCCACGTACGGTCATTTCTGCCACTTCAGCCCGCACCTCCCAACTCACGCTTCTAGCAGCCCACGCATCCGTCTCCATCGTCGTCGCCATCGTCTTCAATCAGTATCCGGATAGAGAAACATTTCTCCTCCCTATTATTTGTCTCCCGCATTTTTATTCCCTTAGTTAATCTGTTTAAGTTGAATTGGAATGGAACAACTCTAATGTTATAAGCTATATTGCATTTTTTACACTAGTTGGTTTTGTTTGAATTGAATTTGAAAGCATTGCAAGATCTCTTTTTATCTCTAAGTTTTCTTTAAATATATACATTGCAAGTTTTACATTCCACTATTTTTTATTGAAACATTGTAAGTGACCTCTTATTTCTTTCATCTTAATTTGTAATTCGGCCCCCGTTATCTTAGTTAGTTGCACGCATACCCTCATTAGTTTACTTTAAGTCTTAAAAGTATTTGCACCGTAGATTGCATCATCTCTTCAAGAATTCACATCTTTCTCTCATCGCCATGGATTAAAATTCTAATTAAGCTTGAAAGAAGAACAAATATCGCAAATTTGCTTGGTCACTGTGGATTCGATCATCTACTTGCATTATATAACTCATATTCTTCCAACATGCTTGTAGTTATAATCTTATTTGTTTGATTGCGGTTTTGCGTGGAACAACAACGATGTGGTAAAATCAACTTTTTAAACCACGTAAAATCGCTTCAACATTTTGGTGCCGTTGTCGGGGACTAAGCAACGTTTGTAATTTTTTTCTTCTTCATTTTTACTCATTTTCAACTATCTAATCCATGTATTTTTTTCGTTTTGCATGTACTTAGGATTTAAAAAAGAAAAAAAATACTTGTCTTTTCATGCATTTTGTTTTAGCAAACTTGTAATTTGATAAAAAATTGTAATCTTAATTTCTCCCTCCTTTCAGAAAAGCTCGTCATCAGGAGGACAAAACATTACGGGTTAGCACCAGAAGTGCAGGCACTGTGAGTCCCTCTTTCTCTTAGACATCTTAGGCTTTTAAAATTTCTTGCATTTGTTTGTGCTCCGAACTTAAACCGAAAAAATTAAAAAAAATATTTCTTCTTTGCATCATCTCTGTGGTCTTCTCCCTCTGCTCACCTAAAAAGATCTCCAAAACGTGCTTTATCACGCTAAAAAGATAGGCTTGAAAGGCCACCGTAGTGGCCCGAGCAGAAAGCGGGAAAATTCTGATTGCTTGATTTGATGCACGTGTATGACACAAAAATCACGAGCACATAGAACCCTTAGATAGTGACAAAAATTCCTGGTGTTACGTGGGATTGCAGAGAGAAATAGTAACTCCTCGACACGTTGGGCACAGGTTCTTGTGTGAAGAGCAGATCTAACGATCTGAGTACCAACCCTGGATCCCCCAGCCGGATTAGGACATCGATTTCTCACAATCTTCCACACCCACCTCATCCTTAAGGACTCTAATTTCTCTGAAAAATTTTGTTGAATCACTAAATTAAAATTGAAAAGATAACCGCTCCACGACAATTTTTGTTTGAGTTGGTGAATCAACAAATTGTCTGGTGTATTGTGCTGTGTATGCTAGGTCGTAGATCTCTAAAAAATCTAGTGCAACCACCATTAGAATACGACCCGATTTATAGAAGAAAATCCAACCCATCTCCTTCAACCGAGAATTCACTTGAACTTGGAGACATGGGAGAAGAAAGACCAAACCCTATGGATCTCATCCTACATCAACTGCAACTACTGAGAGAAGAAAATGCCATAATCTGCCACACAATAGCACCTCTCATCCGACCACCACCTATTAGTAGACATTACAACCCGGCTGCAGAAGACTTAGTTCATTGGGTCCAAATCCCGTCTGAAGTAGGAGACTTTGAAATAAAGCCCGCATCTTCTCCTTAATCCCAAAATACTATGGAAATGACTATGAAGATCCCTTCCTCCACATCCAAGATTTCCGATCTGCTTGTGATACCATGAGTATCCTTGGGGTAGAAAAAGAATACATCTATATGAAAGCCTTCACCCACTCACTCAAAGACAAAGCACTCCAATGACTCCAAAATTATGTAACCCCATTCACCTCTTGGGACTCCTTAAGAGAGGCATTCATCAAAAAATATTTCCCAATAAGAAAGACAAATGCCCTGAGACAAGTCATATCATCATTCACTCAGAAAAACAGAGAGCCCATTCATGAAGCCTGGAAACGGTTTAAGGAACTTCAAAGGAATGCCCTCTTCATGCCATACCCAAATGGAAGTTAGTTCAGATATTTTAAGAGGACATAGATACATCATTTAAGAGAGTGATTAATGGCTCCTGCGATGGAAATTACATCAGCAGTGATGAGCATTTTGTTTGGACTTTATTTGAAAATATGGCTGACAATTCGGTGAATAGTTCCTCAATTGAACAATGCAGTGGGAACACGAGGACAGTCAATATCATTGATCATGAGAGATCTAGCAATGAGAATCTTGACAAATGGGAAACTCTCTCAAAACAAATGAACCCATGACTCAAGCCATAGGAAAATTGGCCATGAATAATCCCACCAACCATGAAGTTGACCGCACCACATTCACTCATAATCAAGACAGAAATCCTGAGACTGTGGCTTGGGTGCAGAGAAATCAATGAGGAGGATATTCAAATAACCACAATACATGGAGAGAACGATCAAATTCTGGGTAGAATGGACAAAACAATTATCATTTCCAGAATCCCACCCAACCTAGACAACCAATAGCACAGCCCGTAGCCCAACCCTCCACCACTGCGGTTAACTTCGATGCCTTGACTCAAGCAATACAACAACTGGCTAGAGCACAACAACAGGCCACTAAAGCTCGACAAAAAACCAACTCTGAGAATGTCCGGCAGTTTGCCGAGATCAGATCATATATCCCATCCTTGTCACATCAACCTCTACCCAATCCTAACACCAACAAGGCTAGCTCATCTGGAGTACTTCAAACACCACCATCTCCCGGATCTTTCACCTCACCACCAGATTTTTCAAAATCAGAGTCAAGGATTTTTTATAAATCAAGGGGACCCACAACAAGCACCTAGAAATTATGTAAATTTCAAAACTCCATCCCGACCAAACCAATCTGCTAATGCGGTCACTCTGAGAAATGGGAAAACTACTTCTGCCTTCATCAGACCACTAGAGGATCAAATTGAAATTGAGGAAGAGATTAATGATGAAGAGATGCTAACTGAGACAACCATGCCTCCTCCTACCTCCGCGACCATAACCATCCCCTTTCATGGAGCTCTTCACCGAAGAAAACCTCGATCATCCACCATCAATCCAGAGTTAGAAAAACTGTTCTCGGACATTGTCATTGAAATCCCGCTCTTAAAAGCCCTCGAACAAGTACCTGCCTTCTCCCGCTTCTTAAAGGAAAAATACACACTAAAAAGGAAATCAAGAGAAAAGACAAAGGAAAACCAAGAAGAAAAGTATGTGCTACCCTAAGCCACATCAAATGCCATTTCCCAATTCCTGCCCCCCAAGAAAAAAGATCCATGGGCACCCTTGGTTAAATGCACGATTGGAGAGTTGACCTTCGAGCACACCTTATTAGATAATGGCGCCTCAATCAATCTTCTTCCTACCGCCATCCTAGAATATTTTGACTTAGGGAGACTAAAACCTGTTTCAATGATTTTACAAATGGTAGACCACACTGTGAAGAGACCAATAGGACTTCTTGAAGATGTTATAGTCACGGTACAAGGACATAAATTTCCTGTGGATTTTGTTGTTATGGATATGGATTCCCCCAACACACTGAGTGAAACACCCACATTTTGGAAAGACCCTTCCTAGTTACTGTTAAAGCACATTTTGATTATGAGGGGGCAAAGTCAAATTTTCAATCAATGGCAAAACCATCCCTATTGAGCTGATCATACCCAATTCTATTAACTCTGAGACTGAAGACTGTGGTTGGATAGAAAAATGTGTTGTACTCAACATACAAAATGACTTTGCTCCCATCCATCTCACTAAAGATCCTTTAGAGGTTAGTCTGAACACCTCTAGATCCACTTACAAAAACACTTCTCGTGAAATTGCCACCTATAATCTGAATCTTCCACTAGAATCTCCACTCTCTCACCGGATAAGAAATTGATGAGCTTGATAATGCCTGGGACACATTAGACTCTGAACTCACATTGACCTCAACCATGATCATGCCCATAATGGAACCACCATTTGAGACTATTTCTGTAATAGACTCAGGAAACACTACAACTCTGACTCCATCGACAACCACTGTTGAATTAAAACCACTACCCAAAGATCTGAAGTATGCTTTCTTAGATGATGCTCACACTCTACCAGTCATTATCAATGCCAACCTAAATCATATGCAAGAGAGCCAACTAATGGAGGTTTTGAAAAAGAAATCTCAGGATATTGGTTGGAAATAACTGATTTGAAAGGAATAAGCCCGACATTCTGTACACACCACATATATTTGGAAAATGATAGTATACCCTCTCGAGAAATGCAAAGACGGTTGAATCCTAATATACGAGAGGTTGTGAAGAATGAAATATACAAGTGGTCGAGTGCCAGCATCATTTATCCGATAGTCGATAGTCCTTGGATTAGTCCCCTCCAGGTTGTCCTCAAGAAAGCTGGATTAACAATTGTGAAAAATGAGAAAGGAGATGATATCCCTACTCGGGTGGCAACATCTTGGAGAGTCTGTGTCGATTATAGAAAACTCAATAAGGCTACACGGAAAGACCACTTTCCACTACCATTCATAGACCAAATCATTGAGAAACTAGCCGGAAAAGAATTCTTTTATTTCTTGGATGGATATTCTGGCTACAACCAAGTTGCCATAGCACCGGAAGATCAAGACAAAACCACATTCACTTGTCCTTTTGGGACTTATGCGTTTCGACGCATGCCTTTCTGATTATGCAATGCCCCTGCTACTTTTCAAAGATATATGATGGGTATCTTTGCTGACATGATTGGTGATTTTATGGAGGTATTTATGGACAATTTTTCAATTTTAGGAGACTCTTTTGAGGAGACACTTGGATTTTTGGACAAAGTCTTACAAAAATGTATTGAGGTAAACCTGATCTTATCTTGGGAGAAATCACATTTCATGGTGAAACAAGGAATTGTGTTGAGACATATCGTATCGAAGAAAGGGATAGAAGTGGATCCTCGAAAATTGAGACCATCACTCACTTAGGTCCACCCATGAATATAAAGGGTATTCAGTCTTTCCTAGGTCACGTAGGTTTTTACCGACGATTTATCAAAGATTTCTCAAAAATCTCCCGTCCTCTCACAAAACTACTTGAAAAAGACCAAGATTTCACATTCACCGAGGAAGCATACGAGTCCTTCAATACACTAAGGAAAATCATCACTGAAGCACCCATACTACAGCCCTCCGAATGGAACTGTGAATTTGAAATCAGTGTGATGCTTCTGATTATGCGGTTGGGGCAGTATTGGGTCAAAGGAAAGATGGAAAATCCTATGACATCCACTATGCCAGCAAGACCCTGGATGACGCTCAAAAGAACTACACTGTGACTGAAAAAGAACTGCTGGCTGTGGTATTTTCACTAGAGAAATTTCGATCTTACATCTTAGGGTCTCATATCATAATCTACACAGACCACTCTGCTCTCAAATACCTCTTCACAAAGAAAGATGCCAAGTCGAGACTGATTAGATGGGTGTTCTTGCTACAAGAATTTGATCTAGAAATCCGGGACAAAGCAGGAGCAAAGAATGTCGTAGCTGATCACTTATCGAGACTCCCCTCATCATCACCAACTGATAACGTGATCCCAATTTCTGAAAGTTTTCTTGATGAGAATATAATGTTTGTCTCTCAACTCCCTTGGTATGCGGACATCGTCAATTACCTTGTCACTTCCACATTTCCTGATGACTGGCCGAAATATAAGAAAGACAAAACCAAAGCCCAAGCCCGATACTATCACTGGAAAGATCCTTTGCTCTTCAAAGAGGGTACTGATTTGATATGGAGACGATGCATCCCTGAATCTGAAGTCAACTATGTCCTAACTCACTGCCACACTTCTGGGTGTGGAGGACACCATTCAGGGAAGCGCACAACCGCTAAAGTCTTACAATGCGGTTTCTACTGGCCCACACTCTTTAAAGATGCCCATCATTTTGCTCAATCTTGTCCTACCTGTCAGACTAATGGAACAATGACCTGCCGCAACATTATGCCCCTCCAACCCGTATGTATAGTTGAGATCTTTGATACTTGGGGCATAGACTTCATGGGACCTTTCACCACCTCACAAGGCTATCAACACATCCTACTCGTTGTTGACTATGTGTCCCGTTGGGTTGAAGCCATTCCCACTCGCGCTGCTGATAGCGCCATTGTTGTTAAATTCCTGAACAATCTCTTCTCCCGATTTGGATTACCCAATGTGGTCTTTAGTGATGGTGGAACCCATTTTCTGAACGCTTCAGTCAAAAACTTACTTAAGAAAAATGAGGTCGAACACCGGGTCTCAACTGCTTATCACCCACAGACCAATGGAATGGCTGAGCTGTCAAACCGGCAGATCAAGACCATCCTCGAGAAAATTGTCCGCTCTGATCGTAAAGACTGGTCCCAACACTTACCTTCTGCTCTCTGGGCCTACCGCATTGCTTTCCGCACACCCTTAGGTATGAGCCCATATCGATTAGTCTATGGAAAGCCGTGCCATCTACCCGTAGAGGTCCACCACAAGTCACTCTGGGCGATCAAGAAATGTCATTTGGATTATGATGAGGCTGGAAAGAAAAGACTATTAGACTTATCTGAATTGGAAGAACTGAGATCACAAGCCTATGATAACAACCTGCTATACAAAGAGAAAATCAAGTTGTGGCATGATGCCAACATTTCGAGGAAAACATTCAAAGAAAATAAAAAAAGTATGGCTATTTGATGCAAAACTGAAGTTATTTCCAAGAAAACTAAGATCGAAATGGAAAGGACCATACATTATAACTCAAGTATTCGATAATGGCTCGATAGAAATTTCTGACTCAAACACTAAAGCCACTTTCAGAGTCAATGGTTAAAGACTAAAACCCATTGTTGAACCATCTGGTCCTATGCATGTCTGCACAACATACCTTCTGTAGGAAAAATGAACCACCACATCGCCAAGCTGAGGCGTTAAATCACGCACTCTAGTGAGCCTCTCCTCACAGGTATCTTTTCATCTTACTGCTCGCATGTTTATTTTCACTACATTTCATTAGATAAGTATGGGGGTACCCCTCTGCATTACATTTCAAAAAAAAGAGAGAAAAAAACAAAAAAAAACCCAAAAAATACATTTCACATCCCTTCTGATCCTCCTATTACACATTGTCTTCACCATGAGGACATGGTTTTTGTTAAGTATGGGGGGGGAGGGGGGTGTGTCTGCATAGTTTTTCAAAACTACAAAAAAAAGAAGAAGAAGAAAAACTCTTTTGCAAAAATTCCCCTAAAAATATTTTCAAAAGCAAGAAAACCACCAAAAATATATCCTTCCTAGTTTTATCTTATTTTGAGAAATCAGATCTTCACTGCATAAATCATAGACTAAGGTCGAGTTGACCCTAATCCACTTAACTTCATTCACTAGGCATGAGTTCTTAAGCTTTCTTCAGGTCCATATGGACTTTATTCTCTCAGTTCCACTAACTCTACTGGTGAATGAACTTCTGTATCTAACTAGATCACCTGAGAAACTAGTAGCACTCTTAAACTCTTCAGTGGATATTAAGCAACTGCACATTGGACTTAGCTTGATTGAGTTTATTTTACGAGATACAATTAGAATCTAGTTGAGGTGAGGAGTTGTCCTCTTGGTTGTGCCAATGCCTGAACCTTATCTATAGCTAATGAAAGAACTTGACTCAGGAGCAACATGATCTTTCAAGTCTAAGTATGTCAGCAAATAAGCCAGTATCGTGCCTCCAAAGTCAATATTTAGCCGATACTACCTTTTGATGCCAAACCCAAAACAAAAACACCACAAAAAGGCATATCTCAATACAAATGCTTAAAACCACCAATCATGCAAAGATAAGCGAAGCAAACGCAAGGAAAGAAGACCTCCAAATAACCCTTCTCCACCAAAAAGTCGTGGTAGCAGCCCAATGATGCTACCTAAATTTTTAAAAGAGATCCAAAGAGGCTCAGGGTTATGCTCTGCAAAAGGAAAAGAATGAGAGCAATGGACCAAAGCGGTCTACGGAAAACCTCGAAAGTTAAGTCCCATTATCCAAAGAAATATGACCTATTTTTATGCTGACATACTTGGGTAAAAAGAGAATATGCCTGAATTCAGGTGAGTACCGAGGCTATATGAGTAGGGAATCATTCGGTACCTTGATAGATTGTGTTGTTAGCTCGTTTCTCTTGACTCACGAAAGCGAAAATATCACTAACACAGTTTATATCCATTCAAAGTCATAGAGAATTCTTGTATCTTAGGGATGAGCTGACCTGATCGACCTTCTGAAATCATGTCTGATTTTGTTGGAACTGAGAGGCCGTTGAAACTACAAAACTCGAGTCAAGTTGACAATTCGAACAAATCATTAATCCATGAGTCAACTCTACTGAAGTCAGTGTATTTGTGTGGTTAGGATCTGAAAACTCGAGACTTTGTGGGTATGTCTGCTACAAACCCTCACCAGATCTATCTTGGTTATTCTCCTTGCCCTTCACTATTGCTTATCTTATTCTTGCTCGGGACTAGCAAGACTTAAGTATGGGGGTATGATGATTGCATTATATACTAGTATAACATGCTTAAATTATGTGAAGTACAATATTAATCTTTGATGTATAAACTCCAAATTCACATAAATTGCATCCTATACATAGAGCAGATAAAATCATCATTCACATTTAAAATCATATTCTATACTGAGATTAATTATCATCTATAAAATTTAGACTTATTGTTACCGGAGAGAATGAAGAATTATTGGGTATACTTATATAACATTAAATGTAACAACATCCAACACATTTCACTTTACATTTTGTTGGAAAGAAATGGGGAGGGGTGATAGTGTAAAAGTCTCATTCTTTATTCTCATAAATAGAGCCACCAACATATGCCTTCCCCATGCAAATAATAAAAATACCTCTCCCATTCCCATGCATTCTAGCGGTCTACACATATGCCTTCCCCATGCAAAAAAATTAACTCTCCATACACTAATAATGATATTTTGTCTTCACTTGCATGGGATGTCTCCAAGCAAATACCATTATAAAATGATGCCCTCTCTCCCCACTTGACATTCACGCACATACTCTCCCTCACGTTTTTCTCTTGGACGCACATACTCTCCCTCTCGTTTTCTCATGCACGTATAGAAGTAGCGCACACCAGCGACCATCTCCCCTCGCGCACTCCCTTCTCCTTGCGGTGCTCCAACAGCTGCCCACCTCCGGCCACTTTCCAAGGGACGTCCAGCAACTCGCAGCACTGCACACCCTCTTCTTCCTCGCGTATTCCAGCCCACGTACGGTCATCTCCGCCACTTCAGCACGCGCCTCCCTACTCACGCTTCTAGCAGCCCACGCGTCTGTCTCCATCGTCGTCGCCATCGTCTTCATTCCATATCCGGATAGAGAAGCATTTCTCCTTCCTATTATTTGTCTCCCATATTTTTCCTTAGTGAATCTGTTTAAGTTGAATTTGGAAGAGAACAACTCTAATGTTATAAGCTATCTTGCATTTTTTACACTAGTTGGTTTTGTTTGAATTGAATTTGAAAGCATTTTTATTTTGCAAGGTCTCTTTTCATCTCTAAGTTTTCTTTAAATATATACAATGCAAGTTTTACATTCCACTATTTTTATTGAAACATTGTAAGTGACCTCTTATTTCTTTCATCTTAATTTGCGATTCGGCCCCCATTATCTTATTTAGTTGCAGGCATGCCCTCATTAGTTTACTTTAAGTCTTAAAAGTATTTTCACCGTAGATTGCATCATCTCTTCAAGAATTCATATCTTTCTCTCGTCGCCATGGATTAAAATTCTAATTAAGCTTGAAAGAAGAACAAATATCGCAAATTTGCTTGGTCCCTGTGGATTCGATCCTCTACTTGCACTATATAACTCATATTCTTCCAACATACTTTGTAGTTGTAATCTTAATTGTTTGATTGCGGTTTTGCGTGGAACAACAACGACGTGGTAAAATCAACTTTTTAAACCATGTAACATCGCTTCAACATACATACTCAGACATATAGTAACACATCTGTCTCCGGTTAGAGTATGCGTGCCTATATCGTGACAGTATACGACATAGGACTTTGGTTATCTCAATCTCGTTAAGTCAACTCTTTGAACTAACTAATCTGATACCTCCGAATCTCTACTCCTATGCAGAGGACCTGCATCAAGAGGTCGGTCAAATATCAGCCCAACTGAGAAATGATTGACATCTCCTGCTCACGCTGGAGATCATCTCTTAACACTCATTTGACGGTGCTTGATGAGTCCTCAATCTAACTCACTAGATATTCATCCAAGCACCAGCCTTTATGGTTCAATAATTGAATCAACAACTATATGATCATTAAGATGGCCACGGTACATAACCCTAATTGTACTAAGGGACCTATTATGCAAATTAGTTATTCTTCATTTCAGATCATGGAATGATATTTGCAATAACATTTATTTCATAATAGCTCACTGTGGGCTCGCTTATCCAACAACTTGTACATGAAAATACATAGAAAATTGCAAAAATAATTGCACACAAAAACAACACACTATGTAACTGGGACACACAGATGAAAATACCATAAACTGAATTTTACCTATTAATATCTTCTTCATACAAACTCAAAATTCATCAAACTCAACTCCATTGTATTCTAAATTAAATTATCTATTTAAAAAATATGGCTTCATTAAAAATGAAGTTAAGATGTAAAAGCTGACTTTTTGGATTACATTGATTATGTATATGTATATTTTATTCATATAAATGATCTTTATATATTTACAATTCTTATATTTTTAAATAATTGTATATACTATATAAAATGTATTCAAAATAGAAACATAAATAAATATACGTAAAAAGACAAAAATAATAATATTAAAATTAATATACATGTATAATATACCGAGATGTAGTATATATGTACATAAATAAATTTATAGAATCTTACAAAATATGTAAATATGTATTAAAATATATTGTAAATAAAATATTTAAATACGGTTATATGGGGTTGCCCCGTGCCATTTATTCCCAATATTTTTTGTTTATTTGAAAAATATAATCATGTATATTCATCTTAATATCCCTCCAATTTAACATTCAAATTTTGTTAAAAACAGAGACTCATATTCCCTCCATCTAGAACAGGTCGATTACAACAATGTTTAGACTGTTAAAATTACGTGTTCTAGAAAGAGGGCATATGAGTCTCTATTTCTGATGAAATTCAAATGACATATTGGAGGGATACATAGATGAATATACATGGTGATATTTTTTCAAAAATAAAGAAATTGCAGAAAAATGGTGGGGAGCTCCATTTTTTCCATTTAAATATAGTACTATGTATAAAAATACTAAATAAAAAAATAAATACATAAAAATATATATAAGCACCTATAAAACAGAATATAAATTATTATACATATAAATGAAATTGTAAAAATAAATTAAAATCATAGTAAATTAGTTCATAAATTAATGAAGATTTTTATATTTTAACTTTTAATTTATTTATTTATTTTCTATTTAATTTTTAATTATTTATTCCTTTCATTAGTATTTTATCCTCATTTGGTCCGATGTGGGCCAATGAGGTTCCATCAAATTTTGACCACTTGGACAACTTTACATTCTTCAGCCACTTACATGTCAGACATGTGATACTCTAACCTTTACCCAATTTCCATGCATGATTCGGGGCTCTATGTGCCCCAATTTCTTCACAAACAATCTTCAAGGTACATTGGTCCATCACACCACGCCCTGATCCTTGATGTACATACACTCCATATCTTGCAAACCCACAACTTTTTCTCGCCTTGTCTATAAATAGCCCCCTCCTCCTTTTTTGTAGTTTTGATCCTTCTTTGAACGCTGTAACCCCTATATCCACTCCGGATTCGTTGATCTTGGTGACAGGAAGGTCCACGTAGAATTTAGGTGAGGACAAAGCATCAGAGATTGGTCCACCATCACCGGAGGTCCCCTCCAGGAAGTCTTCTGCTCCTTGGCGTATCAATCATAATTGAGATGTTTTTATCTCATTTTAGTGTAGATATCTATTCCCACCTATCATTTCCATTTTGATTTTAGTCATTTCCATGCTATGTGGCTTAGATTTCATTAGATTAGAGTTTACCAGAGCTTAGAGCTCTAACCACTGTTTGTCGTGGAATGGACCCCTGTTTCGACTTACTTTCACCTCCATCTCACTCCCCACCATCTTCTACATTGTTGTAACCCCTTCATTACCTCTGATTTTGGAAAAATCAGAGAGATCATGTCACCATCTTTGCCCATTGTTGGAGCACCTTTGCCCCCTCCTTTCTCTTTGTTTTGCGGCTTCAAGAAGGGACAATAAGATCTACCCTTGTGCCCTTAACTCTTTTATGCAGCACACAACCCCTGTGGAATCTACTGAAGCCTAAATCAAAGAAGGAAGAAGCTCCCAGGTACTGACCTCCAGGTCTCTCCCCAGTGAGGTATGTACTCCATCGAGACCTCCTGTAGATGCGAAAGGGCCCTAGAAAGGAGTAGAGATGATCAGTATCGTGGGGGATGGCCAGAGCACGGAGATTCCCCCAATTGAAGCAGCTCCTAGCTAGGTTTTTTAGTGTTCTTCGTGACACCATTGTCGTCGTTGGATAAAGAACGAGGCATAGATCTAATCTGGGTCATCCACTTAAGGCGAAGAGTTACGCTCCCTTAGCTGCCTGATCGCGCTAAGTGAATTTCCCATATACATTTGATAACGTGCATTAGTGGGTAAATTTTGGCCATACCCCTATGCCCTTTATATATTAGTTGTAATTTTTAAATATCAACTGCTTTGTAATTTTAATTGCATATTTTGCATTGGGACATCAAAACTCTTTGCTTATTACACATAGGTCCTTTCACCTCACCTATTGCACCACACGAGGTATTGTAAACATTACTAGTGTACCCTTCAATTTCACGAACTTATTATGAATTGAATGTTAAGTTTGTTATAATTGCAAATAGACCCTTGTTTTGGCAATATTTTTATTTTGTGTATTTTGTGCATAACAAACAGTTTTGTTGCTCTAAAAATCATAGGAAAATCATGTTAAATGCTTGAGACCTTGCTTGTTCACACCTTACTTTTATTCAACATTTTAAATTATTTTTATATTTATTAAAAATACAAAATTATGCATTTTATTCTGTCTAAATATTAAAATCCATAAAAAATAGAAAAAATAGCTCCAATAGTTTCCTTAAAATATATTATCTATATTATTAGAGGAAAATGAGCCTACTTCATGAAATAGGTAACCTTACCTACTTCATGCTCATTTTTATCAATTTTTTATTTTTTTGAAAAATACCACCAAGAATTTTCACAACTATACCTTTCTAATGTCATTCAAATTTCGTCAGAAACGGATGCCCTCCATCCAAAACAGATCGATTATAACAATTATAAGACCATTAAAAATACATGTTCTAGATGGAGGGCATAGGAGTCTTTGTTTCTGAAAAAATTGGAATGACCTATTAGTGAGATATAGTGATGAAAATATATGATAGTATTTTCCAAAAAATTGACCAAAAATGAGCATGACGTAGGTATGGTTACTACTTCATGAAGTAGGCTCCCTTTCCTCATATAATCATATTATCTATCACATATCCAAAAATCTCTAAAAAATAAAATAAAATAAAAATCATAAAACCACAAAAATCTTATAAAATTTAGGAAAAATTAAAGAAAAATCCAAAAATATATCTTCATGTCTGTGAATTTTCTTTACAATATATATTACACAATAAAAATACTTTAAGTTTTCTAGACTTATTTTTATTTATTAAATCTAAAACAAGTTTGCTTAATAAATCTGTGCACTGTTTTGATTAATTTAATACTTTAAAAATACATAAAAAAATAGTAAAATTTTAGAAAATTTACCAAAAATAGAGAAAATAAAAATAATAAAAATGATTTATTTTTGTATTTTATTATATTTATGTATAATTAAAATATAATACCTAATTTATATTATATATCCTATATTTTACTTACCTATTATATAATATCATTATTAGCATATATAATTATTTATTTTATTTTAAAATAAAAAATAATTTAAAATTTCCAAATAAAGAAAATGAACTTTTAAAATATAAACATATAATATATAAAATAATTTCAAATACATAAAAAAATCAAATATAGGTAAAAACTTACATAAAAATAAAATAAAAAATTCATAAATAATTATTAATTAGGAATAATTAATCCACAATTAACCTATACAACGTTTTCTCCCTAAGTTCTACATCTACACTGCTTGTCATTATACACATTTTTCTAGAGGTATCATAAATTTTAGCTCACATTCTTTTTTATCTGATTTATCTATTATGTATGTGTTAACTATTGAGAATCGATTGGTATCGAGCGTCGCGTACCGTGAGAGTGGCTTATATAATGATTGTTGAATCCGAATTGTCGGACACCACAAACCCTCCAAGACCGGGCATTGGTGCCCCGTCCCGATCCAAATCGACGAGGGGCAGAGGTCTAAGAGAGGGCAATGTGGGGGAGGAGATGGGGTTAGGGAGGTTTGAAGGTCGGGGAGGGGCTGGAGGTTGGGGAGGGGTGGAGGTCAGAGAGGGCTAGAGGTCGGGCATGGGCTCGAGGTCGGAGAGGGGCAGAAGTCCAGGAGGGGTTGGAGGTCCAAGAGAAGGGGGCAACTGATCTCGGAGGATGAGGTGATGCTTTATTCCAGGAGGATGCGGTGATGCTCTACTCATTTAAGTACTTGAATCTACATGAGTTGCTCCTATGTTGATGATGGTGTTTGATCTATCATTGACTTTTGATTGGGTTCCAGATCTTCCTTTGCTGATGATCAATGGTTGACTTTTTTATGCAAAGGAAAAATAATCTGCAACCTTTCATGTTTGCATAAATAGCAAATTGATTAGATAGACCTTTAAACCTATCTTTTGTATTATAATAATATTTTTTTCTCTTTTTGGGTTTAGTTTCTCGGATATATCCCGTCGAGATCTATTATAGTTAATGTATTTGTGGCACCATTTTTATTTAAGCAACAACAACAAGAAAGCCTTTTCCCACAATTAAGAAGGGTCGACTACATGGATTCTTGGCCTCCATTCAGATCTATCTTGGGCCAATCCCGAGCTTATATCCACAAAACTAAGATCCCTCCGTATGGTCTCTTTCCAACACTTCTTGGGTTGTCCTCGCCCTCTCTTAGCTGGCTCAACATCCCAACACTCGCATCTCCTAACTGGTGCATCAGCTGATCTTCTTTGCAAATGTCCAAACCATCTTAAGCGGTTTTCTCGCATCTTATCCTCGATCAGAGCTACAAGATATGTGTATAAATATCTGAAACAATAAAAATAAATTATTCAAATTAAAATGGCAAGATCCGATAAATACAACAATTTCTTTAATCCCCAAAATTATTATGTGTAGAAATACGAAGTTACACACATAAATAGATAGACATATGGATGTAAAGCATATGCTATATTGATATTCAGTTCGTTAAGATATCAAACTAAAAATTGTAGTTCATGTTCAGTTCCTTTAAAAATAAATGAATATTTTTAGATATATTACCGAATAAACTCTAAAATATGAATATGTTCGGTAAATCCTACGAAATCATCGATGCTCAAGAATTTCCGGATCAGGAAAAATCAATTGTGCCATAAGTGAGGAAGTAGAGTATAAATAACAATGGGAGCCATCGAGTCAATCCATTCCAGTAAACAACGAGGCGTGATTGCAGCGTCGACCTTACCGGTCTACCACCGGCCACCGGGAAACTTTGACGGTGCAGTGCCGTTTCACTCCACCTTACGCTGCAAAGCTCGTCAACGGGATTATCATCACGCTCACGTCGTCCACGGACCCTCTGGAGATCGACAGCTCCGCCAACTTCCTGCACGCGGTCAACGCCGATCCCTTCCCGCTGCACCACGGTCCAGCCACGTCCACCGCTTCTTGGTTCGACACCTTGTCCCATAACCCGTCCGACGCAAGGATCAAGAACTCGTGTTCCGACCCGATCTTCACGACCTCCGTCTCCGGCTCCGCCGTCACGTACTCCTTCAGAAGCATGTCCCCGAAACCACGAGAGACCGCGAGAATCCCTTGTAGTCTCCAAACGCCGTTGTGGCAATCGATGTAACCACCCTGTAGTCGAGGAAGGAAACCCTAAGTTCTGAATGTAAACAAATAGTTGAAGATGAAGGCTTACCAGTCGCTCGATTCTCTCCCTTTCGTCTTCTCTCGATGGCTTGTGGTCGGATGTGAGGGACACCGCGGTCCCGTTTATACTCAAGATTGCGCGGCAGTCCCCGGCATTCGAAACGACAAGGTGATTGTTTCTGACCAGTGCAGTGACGCTGCATGAACCGCCGGCGACCTCCTCCGTCAAGAGATGCGAATCCGTCTTCATATAACCGGTGTTCACAGCTTCCTCGATTCCAATTTCAGAACCTCTCAGTTTTGCTACTTCTTCCATCACGTGTTTGCAGAGATTCCTCGACACGAACTCGGCCGCGCCCGTGCCTCCGTGCCCATCGAAAACTCCAAAGAATGCCTGAAGCACCAATGCATGAGATCAGACACTTAGAAGAATCATTGTAAATCTTCCCGTCTGTTCGAATGGGGCCAATTTGGAATGTGTAAACAAAGTAACTCCGGAAATACCAGCTTGGAGTCGCCGTCGATGTTGGTTGCTGACACATGACGGTCTTCCATATGGTGCCTCCTCCTGCCCCTCTTGCAGTAGACGGAGAACATCTCGTTGTCGTCCTCTACCTCATCAATCCCGACTTCCATCATGTTCGTCTCCACCAACAATTGCATGTTTGGTAACTCTAAACGCGTGGGCCTCTTCCGTTTCAGAGCCTTGGTGTCTTTATCCACACAATGGCTGCTGGAACACGGATCGACGGAGGAGCTGTTGCACTCCTTCGAGAACGAGGCACTGAGACCGATCAAACGACGACACAAGAAAGGTGGAGTAAGAGGAGAGGAAGGCGAAGGCATCCACTCGTAACCCAGTGGAATTCCCGAGGAAGAGAACGCCGGAGAGTTCGTGGCCAAGGCGCCGCTCATGATTTCCTTTCTCCTCGTTCATAAAAAACGATGTCTCTGTTTTCTCCCCCTCCGTTTGGTTCGCCCGCGTTTATGTAGGGTGCGTTTTGCTGCAGGTGTCCCGCGGAACATGAGAGTTGTTAGGATGGTCCGACAGACACGCATACCGTAGCAAGTGAAGCAATTTGCGTTGAAGTCAAAAAAGGAGAATAATAGCAACGCGGAAATTGGTTGGGGGGAATGGCAAGGAAAGGAACTTAGATTTTAGATTTCTGTAGTTGGCTCCTAACTTTGCAGGGAAGTATCTTACGTTCAATCTTTTGGGCTCTTTCTTTTTCTTATGGATTTCCGTATCCGTATGTGAATAGCACCAGGGAAAAAAAATCTGCCACTCACATGCATAGTTCGAGCATGGATCGTCAGTTGTAGAGTCTGTTCAGACTTTAAAGTAGGGTTCGATCGAGCGGTTCACACGAATTTGTATTTTTTTGCGGGTATGTACTTGGCGAATTCGTGTGAACCTCTTGATCAATATCGAGCGGCCCTCACCTCTGCTGAAGAGTCTGCTGCAACGGACTCTACAGCAGCCGATCCATGCTCCGTATAGTTTATGGTGTTGATAATACGTAATTCAATGATATAATTATCTCTACTTGGGCACTTTTTTAAAAAACAAATATGATTGGGAAGTTAACAAAGAACGTTAACTTTTCCAACTAAATTTTATGGAAGATATTTAAGTTGACGAGTACATAGAGTCGTGTATACAAGCATGATTCCATCCATTAATGACCTCTTTCGTGAGAGATTACCCTATTCCTTCTCAACTATATAAATCATCAAAAGGTTGAACCCTTCTCTCTACAAACATCTTGAAGCACTCATACTTCTTAAAACTTTTACACGTGTACATTTTAAAATTGGAATATTTAGACCCATAACCTTGAGTGATTTCAAAATTACACCCAAAGTCCTAAATAATTTATAATGACATATAGACCCTGAATAATGCTTAAGTCTCACATGGCATAACCCTGAATAGCTTCATAATTACGTACATAACCTTGAGTATTAACTTCCATATGTTTCTCCATTAACTATGACGGAATACGTTTTTAAAGTTCACCTTTGAGTTAACCTTTTTTTACAATAGGTACCCCACTCATTGGTGAGGTAAACACCTTCTCTTAGACCGACATTGAAGATTTGATAGGCCTTTTAATCCAAAGGTATCCGTAGCATCTGGAACAAGCGGATGTTATTCACACAACCCTCCCGTCGACCAAACTCTGAATCCCCCACATTTGATTATCGAGGGTGACCAGCCAGTCTTGCATAAAATCTGCAGCAACATTGATGATCATTTATGATTAATATGATTTTAATACGAGAATCTCAATACGATTACGATCCGTATACTTTCGGAAATTGAAATGGTTAATAATGTGATCGCAATAATGTAGCTCTATAGCCAGATATTTCATCAATTTGGTAAAATCTATGTAGGTTTAAAATGCTCTCACCTTAGATTAACTATTCAAATATCCCACCATTAAGTTAGACATGGCGTAAATACCCTCTGGTGTGAATCACCTTGGTCAGAGTCCTCCTCGGCCAAGCACTTCATAGTTCATCGGAGCATGACCTCATCGAAGGAGGTATGTAAGCAGAGACACCCAGCAAGTACCAGTTATTGTCCATAGTAATACATACCTAATCGTAGTCATCTAAGAGCGTCTTATCCACCATTCTATTGTCAAGGAAGCACCATCTAAGCTATTTGACAAAGAGCATATTCACTCATTCGATCAAGCAGAACCACCTTTAGTCTTCAATCAATCGATGGGAGGTGATGAACCTCTATTTCATCACCTTTAGTCTTTCATTTTGGCCATCATTCCATAGATAAATGCATCTATATAACATTGATTTACTTAAATTAGCACTCATTATTTATTGAATCAATATTGTTAAAAAATATTATTTAAAGCCAAAATTAATGAATAAAGAAAAGAAAAGAAAAAAAAATAATAACCTTAAACCCTGAGACCTAGGCATCATGATGATTGAATCGACAAGGAATAAAGTAGAGGAGATAAGGGACAAATACACAATAAAATCCTAATTTAACCTTCAATATTGCATCCATTTTATTCTTTATTATTTATACCTGAAATCAATAAACTTTGTGATGAAAGTTGTAGATAAAATACAAAGAAAAATACAAAATTGATTTCATCTAAAAATAATATATAATGTTGATTCTACACTTTGAATAAGAATCCAAAACCCAAACTTCACAGACCAATAACTTCTCCATAAAAACTCAAAATGCATCAAAATTACCTTTAATTGTATATGACTTTTAATTATCTATTTAATGAAGGTATTTTCATTTAATTTAGAGTCAATAAGCGAAAGTAGGTTTTGGACCCTTATTGTACAATATACCTAAATAAAATATTCATTTTTTTATTTTTTTATATTATTCATTATTTTATATTTTATAATTTTGAAAATATTCTCTATAATATATGCACATATTTAGACTAGAATAAAAGCAATAAAAATACATTAAAATAAAAAAATACAAAATTACATAGATGAATATATTATACTTATACCTATATAATTAATACCCATATTTATTTATGCAAGCAAATATCATTATAAAAATAAAATAAAAATATATTTACGCACATTTGAATAACTTTAAATATATAAATTAAAATATAAAATAATAAAATATAAAAAATAAAATAAGTTATATGAATTACTAATTACTCTATTTAATTTGTCATTTTATGTAGTCGGGTAATTAGATATCAGTCTAAAATAGCCACAAAATTCAATAAATTAATCAATTAAGCTGGATGTGGTTTGATGTTAATATAACTTGGGCAACTCCTAGGGTCAAACTCAAGGAGGTAAAGGAACAACCTAAGTTAATGTGTATCAAATTTAATGCACTATTTTTTAGAAAGAATTTTTGGTATTTTTATGCAGTTAATGGATGCACATGCAGATGTGGCTAATTTTAAGGACTAAAGTGTAATTTTCAATGAAACGGAGTCCAAAAATTACAAAACTTGGCGCAAATGTAAATAAAGATGAAATGGATGCATTGTAAATTTTTTGGAATTTTCTGATATAATATAAATTAATAATGAATTTATGAATGCTGACAATGTGAATCACAATAATTAATTACAATAAATACTTAACATACTTATTTTCAAGGAACTAAATTACCTAAGATATATCAATATGTTACCTATCTCAGAAAAATCCTAAACTCTAAACATGTAAAGTTTAAGAGTTATTAAAAATTAATTACTTAGATTACAAAATGATTTATGAGAATAAAATATGCATGCAAATGCGACGATTTTTGGGCATAAAGTAGAATACACTAAATCTATTAAATGTAACTTTTTGGCAATTTTTAAAGCATTGGTTAATTAATTACGAAATCAAGGACATCAACTAGACAAAATATGCAATTTTCCATTGAAATAATTATAATAAATAATAACATATCGTAAAATTAATATTAAATGCCATAATGTCAAGAAATAGTTGTTCAATAATATGCGAATTTTCAAATAGATAAAAGATATAATATCAATGTTCAAATTACATATCGAATGCAAGGATATAAATGCAAATACATAAAAAAAGAAATTTTGTATAGGGATTGAGACTTAATTACCAATACCCGCAAGGGTGTTTATGTAGTTTCACTATGCAGGCGTGTCATGCATGTGCGCCTTTAGCAGTGGGGGCTTCTTTGGAATATGGCGAACCCATGTTCCCCCGATGCATATAGATCACGTGAAGGGACCTCGGGATATGTGCCCTTTCTTGGGGGAGGAGGAATGGTGCATGCGACGATGACGGAAGTCAGGAAAGAATCGAGTGCTAATTGTAGAGGAAGTTCCAAGTGGTTGTCAGGAGTCGTGTCGAGGGTGGTCGTAGAGGCGGAGGCTCACGGTTGAGATCTAATGCGGAATCAGATGTTGACTCCACCTCCATCAACATACGACTGGAGGTGGGGTTGTTGGATGCGAAGGCGCTGCAGGTTGTTGATGTAGGTGGAGGGATGGATTTGGTCGATGGTGGATCTCTAGAGGAGCGACTTGGTGAAGTGCGGTTGGGCTATCATCGGCTAGGCACGCAGATGATGGATATTGGATGTAACGAGGATCTGGAGGAGGTGAAGGGTGAACCCGGAAGCTCCAAGCGCAGATGCCTCAGCCAGAATCCGAAGTAAGCAGGGGAGCGAGTGTAATGCCCCGCCTCTCCGGCTGCCAAAACCAAGGGGACGAGAACGTCGGACCTACGGTCCAAATACGCTTATGATCTATGATACTCAGCAACCACTTATGCACATTAGATCAACATTTGAAATATAAATAACAATTGGAGAATAATATAAAATGGACGTAAAATACAACATCCATTCTCATTGATACCGATCATCAAGTCCATGTCCATAGAATGAGATACATCATATAATTATAATTTTTGTAGAAGATGCTCTCTAAATATCTCACTACAATGTCTCTCAAATAGAACATAAAATTATACAGAAATAAATAATTTGCTCTAAATAAAACACACCCGGTTTGGTACAAGTACGATGTAGAAAGTCCAATCTCCTCGAAAGACACTACTGTTATGGTTGCTACTCAGCTACACCTGTTGGGTTCACACGAGGATAACGTTATGAGCAATTGCCTGGTAACAAGACAAACACTATAATAACTAATGTAGGGGTAGGCAAAGAATGTACACTCAACTCTATTAAATGTTATATGCATATATTGTAGAAACTGAGAAAATCTCAAGTCATTCTGATTCACATTGGATTGCAAAACAATTGATTTTTTTATTGATTTATTAATCATTTGAGTATTACCACAATGATCTTGATATTTCTCCAAGTTGGTTAGAGTCCAAAATGGTATACAATTATTTTTCAGGCATCCGATCATTTATTATTTCTCGTATTGTTTTAGCACACACAAGTACACGAATCGCATGCCTCCGCTACACGAGAACTTGTTTGTCATCTTAAGTAAACTTTCAAGGACCTTTGTTCAACTAGAATAGGAAAAAAAATAAAAATCAATTTCTCCAGCTTCAAACCACATCCTGGGACACCTCTCACAATAATATTACTCAAAATAGAATTTGATGTGGCCACAGCTAATTCTACTTCGAATCTTAATATTGTGTTTAAGTGTTAAACCAAGAATGTCAACCACATCACCCGCCGACATTGTCGAGCGACTCCATATGCTACTGGGTTACTAGGTACAACGCATCACCCAACTCATCTATTGGGATTGCGACCTTCAAGGCATCTCCACGGGACACAAGGGTGCATGCCAAAATCCTTGCGATACCCAACTCCACCTACCTGATTAGCATAGATTCCCAAATAACAATGATAGTTATTTTGAATCAAAGTAAATATTAATAACATGTAAAAAGTTTGAATCAATTATCATGATGATCATTGTCTACCATTTGTGATTCAAATGTACTCTGCATCAAGTTTTATCGCAACATTATCCCCAAGTGTGTCTTCACCTCTTTTTTTATTGTACATCAGAGGGGCAAGGTATCCCTTGAAAAGTAAAATTTATACATGATCTCCTGCTTCAGGTTTTGATACATAAAAAAATCGAAGAAAGCCAGTGTTTACTAACATAATATTTCAATACGTCGTCGTAAAAGTTAGCATATTCAGTTTACTATGTATGGATTATTTAACAATTTAGAAAAGACTATCAATATATTGTAATTATTTAGATTATAGAGAACCACGAGAAAAATTAGGAGCTTGAATTGTAAAAAAATATGTCAGGCATTTTCTTTCTCACTTCTTTTTTGTAATGAAGGGATCCCAATTGGTAGAAAATGTAACTATGCAGATTCCATTACCGAAACCCCTTTTTTGTTTATCTATCAACAATAGAATCTTATGCCAATCATGTACAAACCAAACCACCCTTTAACTAAATATACATGTTTGCAATTTTGTACTGCAGAGCAAATTACATATTGAAACTAAAATCTCAGGAATATTAAAGAAAAGAATTAGGAAGTATATTTGATTTTAACACTCTTATTATCACTTGAATAATCTCTTTAAATTTTTATGCATTTATTAGGATCACAAACTAATCATGACAAGTTTATGTGATTTCCTAAGTATTGAGATGCATGGGTTTTAATTGTGAAGAATAAACGTTTAATAGTTGGGAGTAATCATATTATATCATCTTAACAATCAAGGAGACGTTATATGATTAAAACAATACTAATAACAATCATTTCTTGACATAAAATGGTGTCTGTCCAATTACATGTTCACAGTTTAGTTGCATACGCATCGAATTTCTTTTTATAGTCATAAATAAATGCACACTGAAGCAGAAGGTGATGATCAAATTATAGAATTGATTCTTGTTCCCATCGAAAACACATCCAAAATCAGATACCCTCAAATAATACTATAGGGATGATTTTGTTCTCTAGCAAGAAGGATTTGGACGAATATCTTTTTGCGCGAATTGGTTCAAGGATTAACCACTTTTGTCAAAGAATATCGATCTCACTTGCAAGGATACAGATATGAGAGATGAGAGAAAAATCAATCACAAACGACATGCCCACCATAATCCACTAGCTCTACGATACATGAAAGCAATTCAATGGGTAATAACATATGAAACCAAGAGCAAGAGATGGGTATTTCTCGTTACCTCCAAGAATGTTCCCTCAGGATCTCCTCTCACATGGAAATGATGTTTTCGTCACTCAATCGGATAATGAATGTCCATATAATGATGACCTCGAGCTCCCCTACGTGATGGTGGTCGCAAATCTTCGATTGGAGCAACTTCTCTGATGACGACAATGGCCTTCCAACGACAAAATCGACCAAGGTGGTGGTGTTCCAATGAAGGAGAAGGGTAGTGTTGCTAGGGTTTGGAGAGGATAGCCTACCATGCCTTATTTATAGAAGGATTTGTGGAAATGGGTCCAAAGCCAGATCCAGTTTGGATCCATATATGGGTTCCGACTATTATATTTAAAAACATCGATAACTTGATTTAGGAAGCTCAGAATTTGACGTTCTTGGATTCTTTCGAAAGATCTCTACGAGCTCTACAAAATGACGTGATCATTTAAATTTTTTAGAAATGAAAAATAGTCCATAATTTAAGACAAAAATACCGAGTTTCGACGTAGGATCTATTGTAATTATGAAACCAAGATCATTGTAAGGAGCCTAGTTAGGAACTGGAATTTAGACTCTTCAGGTCTTTAATAAATATTTGGGTTGCATAAGACCATATTTTAGAAATCAACTCATATTTGCCTAAGTAGAATATTTGGTGTTATCCGTTTAACTCTTCATCAGTCAAACAAGTTTGGACACATGCACTTTGCACTTAGCTCGACTTGCATGGGGCTACGAAGGGCAATCCATCTTGGTATTGTGTTTCTATCCTTGTCTTTGTATTATTGTCGTCTAAAGACGGGAGAGATTGGTGTTGCGATAGTCGCTTCGGATGAGGGAAGGATATGCTGACACAATTTTTCTAAGACCTCAAAAAAGGGATGGAATAAAAGATGCTATATCCGTCGAGGCACAAAAATATGAATGCAGTGCAAGAAAATTACAAAGCCAAATCAAAGAAGAAGCCACCAAATACTAATACGACCACAATGGTCCAAGCTTCTACCAAATATGCCTGCACATCTTAGTGGAGACTTAGCTACACTAACTGGGCTTCACAAGGAGATATGTCTACACTGATCGTACTCCAGTTCTTTTCTCATTCTTCTACTTTCTCTCTTTATTCGATTGTGGACATAGAACAAACTAACCTTAGAAGGGAATACCTCCCTCCCCGAGGAAAGAGTAGCCAGATGAGGAACCAATGGAAGTGTATAGCTAGGATGGGTGGTTTCTTCGCTTCTTTGAGCAGAAAGAGCTAAAAAAATTCACATACAATACAAATTGAATTCAAGGCTAATAGAGTTAGCGACATGGATAAATATATCTGAGCTAGCAGTTGAGGAGAAACTAAATAAGGATTTGTTTTAAAATCCTAATCCTAATCCTAGTTAAAATCCCAATCCTAAGGCTTCGACAAAATGCTTGTTTTAGGCCCGACTGAGCTCTGTCCTTTGTCTGTTCTCATGAATTGGTTTAAAAAAACAAATTCATTCTAACTTTCTTTCTTTTTCTCTTATTTTTCAAATAAGTGTTTGCTAAGGGACTAGCAAAGTTGAAGTATAAGGGGTTGTTGAATCCATGATTCATTAACATTTCTGTCGTATTTTGACTTAAAACCCTTAACAAATACATGTAAATATCTATTAATTCTCAACTTTTACCAAAACCTCATTTATGAAAAAAATGTACTTTTATTTATCAAAAATGTATAAATAAAGAAAAGAATGAAAATAAAGAAAAGAAAATAAGGCAGATTGTAAATATGTATATATGTACAATATGACTTATAAAATATAAATATAGCTGCAAGATATATTTATATAACTAACCTCTCAAACCAAGTCAGCATAGTTTTGTCGACAAACAAACAAGTAGGGGGAGATAAAGAAAGAAAATCATAAAAATAATTAAAAATACACTCCACACATTCTTCACCCTTTGTTATCAAATCTTCATTGATTTTTAATTAATTCATATGTGCATATTTTTCACCAAACTCTTTTCCTAATTATTTAGAAAAATGTATATAAAAATATAAAATTAAGTTAAGAATATTATATTATACGTGTGCCAAGAAATCCAACTTTCAAATTATCAAATTCTCAACTTCCGAACATCATAACTTTCTTATACTAACTCCAATTTCACTCTACTCATCTTTAAATTCATAAAATAATATTCTATAATTAATGAAGGTGATTTCACTGAAATCGAAGTCTGTTTGCAAAAAGTCGGTTTTGGGACCTAGTGACAATAGGGTTTCTGGGTTATTTATTTTATTTAGAACATATTGCTTATAATTTTATTAATTTTATAGATTTTAATTATTTTCGTGATCTTTTATTTTAATTATGATTTATTTCAGAATTTTTGGAGATTATTTATTATTTTAAATAAATCCAAATCCCTAATTTATAGATGAAATTGAACTACATAACTTATAACCATATTTATTAATATATCTAAACTAATTTATTAAAATCCATAAAAGTTCACAAAGACTTTATTTGTTATTCTAATAATTAAGAAAATATAAAATTAATATGTAATTATGTATTTATTAAATTAAAAATCGAAACTTATTTATTAAGTATTATTTATACTTATTTATTAATATAATATTTATATTTCATACAACAATTATTATTTATCAAAACTAATTATACAATAGTTTAGATAATTTAATTATATATACTTTTAGTTTTTATACCTATTTAAAATAATGCCATTTATTATTGATTACTTAATTTATATTGTATTTAATACATCTGGCCAACCAGGTGCTGGCACGTGTCAGCACTTGGTTCTTCCTCAAGAACTCTCAGTTGGAGTTTTGTTCTACCGGCCTAACTTCACCACATTACCTCACGCCGATCCTAACCTCTTTACTCGATCCTACATCTCCATTTTCTTCTCCTAACCACCTAACAGTCGCCTACCATTAGATCTACCTAAACTCCACTCCGTTTCATTTATAAAAGACCCTAAAGTTGGCGCGAGCCAACCAACTCACTCCTAACTAACCCAGTTCCAGCATAGGATGGCCAAATCCTCCACTTCCCTACCTTGCTCCGGCCACCTTCGATGTGACAACACCTGAGTGCCGCCCATGCGTGAAAGAAGGATCATCGGAGGGGAGGTTCCAAGGATCTGCCACCTTGCATCGTCGCCACTGCACCGCGTGGATCTCTGGGATGGTCGTCCCGTCGAGCGAAGACTAGTAGAGGTCATACACCTCCAACCACATGTATTCCTCCAAATTTGCATTTTTCTTTCTCGAACTGTGCGACATGATTTGTGTTGTTAAGTACATCATTAGGGATTCTAATAATCATACTTAGACTCTTACCAAATTCAACCTTCAAACCCTTCTTGATTCGTTCCAAATACACTTCCCATTTCTCATACCTTCATTGTTTCACAAATTATGGAAATATTTAACTTGCTAATCTAATCTTCTTGGTCGATTTCGTCGCAAATCGAACAATATAAAATACCTTCACAGGTCTATTTTATGATCTGGAGCAACAAACATTTATCTGGAGCTTTGAAACCCAAATACAAGGTCAAAAAATCACCATCATCATCAACTTCCAGGATAGTCGGACCGCCATCTTCTTTGACTAATTCTCGTCGCCTACGATCACCTACGGAGAAGCTCCAACGCAGGCGAGCTCGAGGGGTGAAGGAGTCACCCTTTTAGCCTTGCAGGAGGTCAGATAGAGTCACCAATCGCTGAGAAGAAATTGGAGAAGGCGTCACTGAAGGATATGGAGAAATCCTCAAGCGCATCACGGAAGCGTGATCGTCGTATCAGATACGACGAAGAACGACTAGTCGCACTAGTTGTTCGGTGCAACGGAATTTAAAAAAATTTATTCGATGAAACCACATGATCTGAGAACCATTCTCAAATTGTTTCATCTATAACCACAGCAAGTATAATGCAATACCTCTTGAAGCGTGGTTGATCAAGTCTCTAAGAGAAGAGACCTCATGTCTCAAGTCCGATCGTCGGAGTAATGGCTTGCGAGCGCAGGGATGAGTCGCGGTGTCCTAGCAATCCAAGATGATCCAAGCACGGTTGCTCCTGATCTCGTCACACGAGATCAAACGTCTCCTTCGTTAGTGAAGCACTCCAAGAAGATGAAGAACCACAGAGCGTCGAAGCGGCATCACGATGGCGCGAGCGTCGACGATTCTCTCCACCAAGGTATGGTGGATGGCCACCAAGAAGAGAGGGAGAGAGGGCTGTCGAGTATGGAGAAAGAGAGAGAGGTGTGCTACAATAGCATGTAAAGAGAGAGCTTGGTATGCCTCTCTATTTATAGGATTTTGGGATCCATGGATCTCAATCCATGGGACATATAAAATCAATGGATGAGATTGATTTATGTCAATCCAATGGTCAAGATTGTTGTTGGTAAAAACCAACAACTTGTGATTTAATTTTGATTAAATATATTTGATAAATCAAATATATATATTAATACCAAATTAAAACAACCAAATAAGGAGAGAGAGAGAGAACAAAGGAGATCCACCTTCCCCTTTGGAGGGAGGTGACGGCCACCAATCCCACAAGGGATTTGGTGTCGCCCCCTCCTTTCCTAATGGGAGGGCAATCTCATGGATTCCCATGAGATTGCACATCTCCTTGTTTTTCTCTCAACTTAATTTCCAACAATTATTTGTTGGTATTTTATTCACCAAAAATAATTCTCAATTATTTTGGGAATATTGCAATCTTGACATTAGAAAATTGTGAATCATATTCACAACCCAAAACTAAATGTAATTTACATTTTCAATTAATTAGACAATGTGTATCCAATACACATTAATAATTAATCTACAAATATAAATTATAATTAGCTCTCTCTAATACATTATAAATCACATTTATAACATATTAGGAATAATTGGATATTACTATCCACATTTTTGTTATCCATAATAATTAAATCACATTTAATTATATTGGATAATCTCTCATACTTCATGATAATTAAATCATATTTAATTATCAATTTCTCATTGTTTAGATCTTATGGAATTATTCGTAAACCATTTAAGAACAATGTTATTACTCCTTAGATACTTGGAGATAAGGACAGGGCGATTGTATTGTTCCACGTATAGTGACTTGGATATTGAGATCATATCTCAATTCCAGATCCCATGGACCTCTCATAGATGCTTGACTAAGTCAAGATCGTAAACCTAATCTTTCGATTGTATCTTAATCTCATTCAGATCAATGTCCAGTATATGGACTAAGATTAGGTCACTTCTCTAATGAGAGGAGTCACTAAAATCCAGACCTGTTTCATCACTCCCTCAGAATGGAAGCGTCATGGTTATACAATCGTTTATGATCAAATCACCCTTCAGGTATTCCCAATACCTGCACATCCTGCATACTGGAAGACTCATGATCATCCCGAAGATATAGATCACTTTTACACTGTCATCTTCAGGGTTTGATCACTAAGTTTCTCAATCTTGGTTCTAGGGATATGGTACAGATCATATGCTTTCACAAAGCATATATCTTACCTTCTAATTCATATCATGCTTCTAAAGCATGATGACCATGCATGGAATTTGGTTAATCCCAAAACCTCATGAGTGAGCTCATGTCTCCCGATTCACAAGTGAACCTGTATGATCCCTTTGAGAGATCATATTACTCATATGCTCTTACATGCACACCAGCTCGCCGGTATATAGACCTTTGTTAGGTCATCAACCTATTGGTCTGCCAAATGTACATACTCAGACATATAGCAATACATCTGTCTCTGGTCAGAGGATGTTTGCCTGTGATGTGACAGTATTCATCATAGGTCTTTGGTTATCTCGATCTCGTTAAGTCAACTCATTGACTCAACTAATCTGATACCTCCGAATCAATATTCCCATGCAGAGGACCTGCATCAAGAGGTCGATCAGATATCAGTCTAATGAGATAGGATTGCCATCTTCCACTCAGACTGGAGATCACTACTTGTCAATCATTGATGATGCTTGATGAGTCCTCTATCTAACTCCTTAGATATTCATCCAAGCATCAACCTCTATGATCCAATCAATGAATCAACAACTGTATGATTATCAAGTTGGCCATGGTACATAACCCATATTGTACAGAGGGACCTTATAGTGCATTCATTCATTCAAGATATCAGAAAGGGAGTGAAACATAATCAATAACTTTTATTGATAAATCATTAATTACAATAACATTTATTGTAGGAATGGTTCGCCTCGGGCTCACATTGCTAACAGTCACCTTCGCCACCTGCGCAAGAAGAGGAAGAACAAGCAAGAACTCCAGCATCTACAGACAGTTGACACGTGTCCCCCATAGATGCCCCAGATTGTGTGCCATCTTCTAATCAGGGTCGTTATCTCCGAAACGGTAGAACAATTGCAACATAAATCTAGCATAGTTCCAGAATTTTCAGCCACTCCAGAAGTTTCCAACTATAACATTTAGGTCCCCACACAGGGACCTAAATGTAATAAATTTTAGTTTCTTCACATTTTAGTCCCTGACCAAGGACTGAACTACAGAAAATTTTGTATCTTTTCTTGCTTTTATACCATTGGACTGTATGTTATTTTTAGACCTATTTTGACACTATTTCGTGACGATTTTTTTGGGGTAGTTATCTAACTACCCTAGATTTATTCTGCGTTAATTTTCGAAGGATTTTATCGTGATTTCATTCTTCGCAATTCGACTCCGTCTCGAGTTTGTTTTGAGTGCTTTTCTCGAGCTCGTTGCTCGAGCGATCTATCTGCTATATAGTATCACCTATACCCTACATATTTTTTCACATACTATATTATAGATAAATCGTTTTGAAAAATATCACTTTGAAAAATAAATAAAAATCGAAAAAGATAAATCAAATAAAAATTTAAAAATAAAAAAATGATAAAAAGGGTTTCTCGCTTTCTCACTTCCTTCGAGAAGAAATAAAAAATCACAAAAATACTTTTTCCCTCAAAAATCGAAATATTTTTGTTCTGCCTCCTTAAGTTCAACCCATGCAAACTTACCTGGTTAAATAAAATAATGTAAGATAAAATAGGAGAGAAGTCGTATTATTCACTTCACTTTTTCCGCTCTCTCCTATTTTATCGATTTTTGTTTGATCAACTAGGGTTTTGGTTCGAAGCGATTTCCACACTGACATCGACATCTTATCACTCCTGAAACCCCAGTTATCAGCTGGGTTCTTTAGCCAGGAATCCCGTGCGAAGATCGTAGAGCTTTGAGCTTCACCGATAGGCTTAAGATTCACCCACATTTGTGTCATCTTCTACTCTCAAATCTCAGGTCAAACTTTACTTATGTATTTCATTGTAGATCTCAGATTTTATTTGAAGTATCTATACAACATTTTAATTACCTGAGTCTTCACATGCTATCACATGTTATTCATGATTCTCGTGTTTCCTCTATCATTTTCATCATGTTGATCCATCCTATATGATCTTTTGACTAGAATCTTTCTTTAGTGTGAAGAAGGATTCCTTGTAGGTATAATCCTCTTTGTTCGTATAGTCCTATGATCATATTCGAATAAACCATCATCACGCAAATTCTAGCTTTTAATAGATCCGCAAGTGCTTGTATTTCCTGTGGTAATATTGTAGGGTGTTGAAAGACCTCAATGATGGGAACTATAAACTTAGCTCCGATTCCGTATTTTCTTGTCGATAAAGCTTCTATGACAGAGACCCTCGAGCAATCATGTACCTTCGCTGAGCATCATACAACTTCGTGAGAGTGTCACAAAGGAGCGTAAACCCTTTCGAGATGAAGAAGAAGCACGACGGAGCTTTAGCCAAGTTGTTGAAGTCCCACCTCTTTGATGAATGTCTACCGAATATATAGAACTCGGTCAAACCAACTAGATATAAAGCAAAGGAAAGGATGGTTTGTCCGTTAAAGCAAGCACACCGTACAAGGAGGAGCTCAGGAACAAAGGTGCAGTAGGTACCATTGATATCACTAAATCGGATGAGATATAATGGTCCATTTTAATCCACGTTGTCAGCCTGAAGCAATACTTTGACTCTCATGTTCCTGTGCCAAGCCAATACCCAACCCATGCACGGAGCATCAGTATTCGACACATGGCCCCAGCTTGAATCGGACCCTGCAATTAATCACGTGCTATGCACGTAAAATTGGAAAAATTGCAGATCCATTTCTGTGATTTTCAATAACTATAGATATATCCTCTCGCTTTGTTGTAATTTACATATCAACCCCTATGGTTTTATTAATTTACATTTTAGTGTCTATCAGACCTTATATGTAATAAAACTAGGAAGTTTTTATTGCAGTTGTACCCTTGGATTCTATGTTAAATATCTTGATATTGTGAAGTCCAATTAATGTGATTTTGATTTTGTTTTAAAGATTGTTTGGCACTCTATCTTTTGGCACATGTATGACTGATTTAGATTAATAATTGACGCATTGATTGTTGATGTTTAAAGGTCTTGATTGACTGATGTATTATAGCTGAATTCAAATATCTTGCATGATCAATTATACCCCTTTATTCACAATAGTATTTAAGATTTACTATGTTTGAATGTGAATCATTTTTAAATCACTAAAAGACATATTTGTTGATTAAATTATTAGATTAGATGTGAAGCATGATTTTTGGGATCAAGTTCTTCTTATTGAAATGATTTCTCAAGGAAATATTTCATGGTATTTATTAATCCAAGTTGTTTGTCGAAAAGGTTTTAAGTGTTATTTCCTTAAATGTTTTGTTTGTGAATTTATGTCTGCATTTAATTGATTAACATAAAAAATGTGTTAAAAAACTATTTTGGTGTGTCTTGTGCATAACCTCAATATAATCAATCTTAAAATTGCTATCTAAAATATTTGACCTTCAATTTTAATCACCAAAATTTCTCACGTCCTTGTGTTCGACCATGAACTTCCCAAGTAATAAATTTAAGCTGAGAACCTTGTCACTGAGATTTATCTCGGTTTTGTATGAGAAGTTAAGTGCATGTACTACAACGAATTGATTTCATTACATGTATTTAGCGTATCATCATTCTCCTCTTTAAGAATCGATAAATGTCATAGTATAGGAGGCAAATTTGGTTCAGCAAAAACCACAACCTTTGAATGTTGCAGAATATTTTAACTTGGCAAGTATACCAAGGTCGTACACAAAGAATGGTGATTTTTAGTTGTGTGGCTTTAAATTAGTTTAAATAATTAATTAAATACTAGATTAATCTCTGTGTCAAAAAAATAAAATGGAAATGCAATGAAATGATGATGCAGATGCAATGCGAATAAAATAAACAAAGAGGATGATGAAGCTCAGAATATGTGATTTTATATGATTTAAATCCTCAATGATATGGTCAATAAATCCTCAAAATTAATCACATAACAAAAGATATTAAATCCGGGAAGATGTATCAAATTAATTCCTGATGCAGCTAAAAGTAAATAGATATATGACAAATCCCGTAATTAGTAAAATCACACAACGATTTGATCTCTAAATTTTTTCCCCTCTAATACTTAAGAAAGGTTTAGCTACATCAAATATCGAGAATTAAATCCTCCTCTATAACACCCCTGCAGAGATTAGATTTCTAAAGAATATGATCAATAATTCCTTTTTCCTTAAACAAGCTCCTGTATGGATTAAATTCTTCAAATAATTTCTTCTTAAGACAAGAAGTTCAATCTCGCAAAAGATTTCAATTAGGTCCCTGCAAATTAAGTCACAAATTTCTCACTAGCAGATTGCACAAATACATCGATAATTGATCATGCATATGTTAACGAAGATCCGTAAATAATGATGATCAATAATTAGCCTCAGATCTGTTCATAATTTATATAATACGAAAGAGCATGAAAAGAGCTTCAAAATGACATATTATATGTTAAAATCGGAGTTCGAATGAGAAAAATATGATGATTTGAAAGGGCGGGGAGTGAAATGTAATAGAAATAAATATTTTCTTCACAAAATAGCCCTTAGAGGACTTATCTGCAATTTATGAAACTCATAGGGTCTCGTTGTAATTTTCCCAAGCACCACATACGGAACATGTGACCTGGGTCGGCTGGGGCCTTTCTATAAATTCTGGATCTTTGAAGGGTGTTTGTGCAATTTATCCTTCAGACACGTGTTGCACATGCGAGCAAGGTTTCTCACTATCCCTCTGGATTAATTATATATCTAATTACACATGTATGAATGCTAATGATGCTCTATTAATGGTTAAATGCATATAGATTTTAAGGAACATAGCCTAATTGACCAAATTTAGCTTGATGAATACAAGGTTCATCACTACCCCTCTCACCTCTTAAATCAAGCTAAAACCCTATCACTCCTTTCACTCCCATCAATCTTTCTTGTCTAGTTCTTTTTCACCTTCATCTTTTCAGTCCTTTTTTCTTTTTCTTCCTCCATTTTTTGCAGAATTTTCCCTTCTCCTCTATGTTTCCTTAATAGCACACATCTCCCCTCTAATTTACACCCATCTCACCATCACCCAACCCCTTTCTTTTGCACATCATCCATTACTTCCCCTTTTCGATCCGTTTCAGATTGGAGGTTAGTTTCTCATTTTCTTCGATCATGAAGGAACACGTATTCCCCATATAATATCCTTAATATGACATGTTTGTTCTAGTATGGAAGTGCATATACCCTTTGAGTAATCATATTCACTTCCATGCTACCATACTTGTCCTTCACCTTGGTTCAATTAAAGGGGAATGAAGACACCATCTCTAGCAAGACCAGTCTGAACATGGAAGAAGAGGAGAAGTCGAGTTTAGATTGGATTTCCCTCACATCTACCGAGACCCCTTTGATTGTGATGGAGAGGATTCTTCATTGATGATTGTTTATGATAGATTTTGGATTTCCACTGCATCGTTGAGGTCTTCTTGGAGTTAATTGGGTTGAATAGTATTCAAAGGGTGAAATCAAAACCTTGAAGACTACTTACCAAGTTGATCTCCATACCCAAATCCAACTTTCTTGGGTACCTCCTTCATTACATGTTTCGCTTATTGAATCCACTAATTAGTTCCAAGGTGTTGGAATGCAGCTCCCCTTTCTTCGAGACATCGAAAAACGCTCAATTACTATAGCTAGGAAGTGCACTTTGTGGAGTATGAGTTGGTTGACATGGAATCGAGAACTCGTGCATGTCACAGTTCTCATCAACTTGCCCTTGTCATTGTAAGACCTAGCCTAATGTGATCCATTTGAAGGAACATAGTTTGAATAGTAACAGATCCAACCCTCACGCTTCCCCAAATTATAATGAAGTTCCATTGATTTGAGGAGCACACATACATCACGTTGCTGGAATTTTGCACAGTGCATCCACGAATGCATGGATGATTTCACTTGTACCCCTACACCTATTCTTATGCTTTGATTTTAATAGGACAAATTTCAAAAAGAAACCTGCATTGATATCTATTCTATCCATGCATACTTTGAGAATTACATTTCTTACTTATGCACTAAATGCTATTAATTTTATGAACTTTAGACCCATTTTGAAATTTTTCGATATTATGGGTAAAATAACTACTTTGGACTAAAAAGTTCATGGTAGTTCATCATTTGGAATTTCAAGTTGAAACATTACCTATTTGTTTATTTTATCTGAATGTAAGTACATGCCAATTGGTCTTAAAAAATATTGTATTTTAAAGTTTTTGGAATATATTCATCATTTGATTTTTTATTTATTTTCTACAGATCACATTATATCATATTTTATGAGGAAAAAATACACATGTTATTCCTATTGTTATTACTATGCATGTTAATTTTAGTTGATTTTTATGTCTTTGTTTATTGTATTTTAAAATTCAAAAATACAAAATCATCTTTCTATCTTAGATAATTCATCAATAATTTAATATAATCCAGAAATTATCAAAAACTACAACAATTTCTATTTTAACTATCCAAAAACTAAAAAAATTGTACCTAGATCACTTATAAACATTGAAAACTTTAATTCATAAAATAATAAAATATGAAATAAAATGGTGTTTTGGAATCCTCATTGTGTCAATATTCTAAGACAAACATGCACCTATTTTATCCCATATTTTTGTACATAAGAATGATTTTAGATCATTTTTTTAATTGCATTTTGAAACATTATTTTCTTGTTATTTTTATTGTTTTTATTGAAGTTAATCCAAAACATTTGTTAAACTTAGAATCACATTTTCATTGTTTTTAGTATATTTTTATCACATTTTTTAGAAATTAAAATCATTTTCTTTCTTTTTTATATACATCTATTTATTTTCCATTTGTAAATATTTTTCCAAAATTAAAAAATGTAAAATTAGGAATAAACTAAAATTATCAAAAGAAATATGGATTTAAAATTTAAAATTTAAAAAGTATAAAATTATAATCCTATATTTACCATTATTAATTTATTGGTATAACCAAATTTCAAAACATTTAAAAAAAGTTCTAACACGATCCATATATAAAAAAACATTAGAAAATATATTATGATAATAGAGTAAATTACACACAAGTCTTTGAATTATACACATGATTTTCGTGCCATACATGAACTTGAAAATGTAACAATGTTGTACTTTATCATTAATATTTGTCTCAATGTCGTTTTGAACTATTGTGGTTTGAGGTTAGAAAGGCAAAATGATCAACTAAATTTCAATAGCCAAGGACTGACATTTAGATAAATCTTAACGATTTGGTGCCGCATTGTTACTTTCCAAAGTCACGCAGGACATAGAAATCGATTACATATGTTAGGGAATCTTTTGTAATTTACTCAAGATAATAAGTAGGGGTGTTCAAAAATATCCGGGTCAGTGGATACCCGACTTGACCCGTTCATTTTGACCCTAAACTCTCGGGTACCCGTTTAAAAAGATGGGTCGGGTACCCGCTATGCCATGACCCGTGCCCCATATAAAAAACCCGACGGGTACCTGTGGGTACTCTGTTGGAAGCTTCCACTATCAATTGATTCACAAAAATGTGAATGATTAGATACAAATATCAATATAGATGTTACATTATTTTTATCTATTTTAAAACTATAGATATGGATGCGGATATAAATATCGATGAATATGGAAAATATATTGCTGAATTATTAAAAATAAATGCTAGTATGAAATAGATGTAAATTAGATAGGAAAAATAATAGAATCAAAATTGTATAGATAAGATAAATTTTATATGTATGGGAGGGCTCATATATGTATCCATTTTTTTTCGATCTCTACGCATTTCACCGCTCTACCGGTATATCCCTATCGTACTCCAGCTTGGTAGTTTCATGGGTTGATTTGACGGCGGACTTGAAAAGCCACGCTTGACGCCCCAGATAAGGCTTGCATCCTCTGTCTAACCGCGCGCGGAGTTAGCCTACCTCACGTCATTGCTTCTTCTCCGAGAAAAGAAGTTAACGACCCTTCTACCGTCCGTCAGGCTTTCGGAAAATTCCCCACAACTGCCTCCCAGTGGAGTCTGGGCCCTGTCTCAGTGAAATCAAAATATATATAGATGTCAACATTTGAATTAAGATATATGATAATGAATCAGATACGATTCAAATCGATATACATACATCATAACATCCAAACATGATGGTATTGAATACAATCGAATGCGAATTGTATCCCACACGCACACACTCATGCGCACCCACCCACCCACATGTGCGCGTGCGCTCATGCTCGTGCCCACGTCCATGCCCACGTGCGTGCGTGCATGCCCACACCAACACGTACACGCACACACGCACACATGTGCACGCACACAAGCGCACACACACACACATGCATACACATTAACCAAATGTAGTGATAACTAATACATTTATTTACGAATAGGAATGTATACTTATATATCGATTGTCGTGATGTCCTCCGATTATATATATTTACATCTTATTTATCCGTATTTGATTCGTTACAAAGATGAACCTACATGAATGTATCATTATTGGATCCGTATTTGATTGTATTCCTTTCAATTTCATATATTCATGTTTACATTATCCACATAGTTTTATATATCCTCATTAATTTATTTATCTATGTTTATATATCCCTATCGGAATGCATTCCGTACCATTTAGATTTGCATGTCCCGACATTATCATTATGAATATGATATAGATATGGATATAAATAGTTGGATATATCGTTTGCATTTTTATACTTGTCACCTTTCACTAGAAGTCTCTCTCTTTATCTCCACGGGTACCCGCGGGTACCCACGGATAGCCAATATCCATTGGTATTAACCGGGTACCGGTACAATTGGGTACCCGTTGGAATGGGACGGATCGACCCGTAATCTAATATCAACGAGACGGGTCACGATCAGATCAAATGAGGCGGGTACCCAGCCCATGGACATCCCTACTAATAAGTGGATTGAGACAATAGCGTGTTTTCTTGAACTATTTAGTTCTCTCTTTTTTCTGTTCCATGTAAATATAAATGAATAATATAGCATTTATCAGAAGGTATGGGAGGGCGCGTTGATCGATTTTTGTTCGTTGATCGTGAAGAGTGACATGTGTAGAATATTCCTCGTCGAATTCACATTAGAGATCTTTTTACTAAGACCGGGCTCGGCCTTCCTCGTTGGGGAAAAAGGCTAAATTGCAGGGATTTCGCTCAACTTCAAGTATTTGTATCTTTGAATTATAGCATTAAAAAATTAGGTAAAAATACACTTTCATTCCTTACTTTGAATCTTAGTTTCTGAATAAAATTTAGGAATTTTTGTGTTGTAGCTTTATTTGTATCATTTTCTATATACAAAATCATAAAGCTCATTAAGTAATATTTACAGGTTGCAAATAGATGAGTATAGTTCTAACTTTTTTTAAGGTAGCGAGGTGGTTAGTTCTAATGACAACCGTGGATTTCTATTGGCTTACATATTCATAGTTCATAACAGAGGACGCATTTGATTTCCATTTTAAAAAAAACTTTGATATTTAATCGTATGGATTGCATTCAACTAATGCTATACGATTCTACCAAATTTCGTTCAAATCCCACATCATTTACTATTTTATTTTAACGGTTAGATATTAAATCAATATCTAAACAATTTAAATCTCATTTAGAAACGAATGTGACATGGAATTTGAGCAAAAAATTAATATGCGCGTATAGCATTAATTTAAAATTTAGTATTGGTTATTTCTGAATCGATTTATATGAAAAAAATATATGAAAAAAGAATCATCGCATCGGTGTTGTAAAAGGGAAAGCACCACATGGCAAGGATGGATTTTGAGGGGGCAAGGACGAGCACATGCCCCTCCCCCCTCCTAAAATTTTGAGATTATATATAATATATATTTAATTATTCTTTATGGATTTTAAGGAAAATAATCATAATATTTTCTAAATATAAATCTCTTTTTGGATTAATTTTTAGGGTAAAACTTACACAGGCATCCCCTTCGTTTCTTTAAGGGAAATATCAATAATCTTTACTCGTAGATAATATATCTTTTAACATAAAATTCCTACTTAGTAATGGTAGATTTTACCTTGGATCAATCTGTTCGTATAATTTCTTAAATCAAACATCTTATAATGAATCTCTACCCAAACTATTATTTAGAATATCTATTTTTTAAGATAATTATTACAAGAGATCCATTTTTCATCCAATCTCATTATCACTTATAGGTTTAATTCTTGATCTAAAAAAATAATTTTCTAAAAAATTATTTATTATCAAGTCTCATATATTAATCGCTGGTCCTGTTTATTATCAAGTAAGTTATGAAACGCACAGATATTCTTTATCGGTGTATTTTTCTTCATTGACATATTAGTATTTCTAGTTATGGTAAAAAAAGTATAAAATTATTTATTTTTACATTTTTGATTTGATACAAATTTGAAACAAGTGCAGTTTATATTGTAATTAATCAAAATCTAAATAGTGAATTAAAAAAAATGAAAATATTAGAATATGTCTAGTTTTTAAAAATGTTATTAATATCATTAACAAAAAATCTCACCAATATGGAACATGTATGATATAATTTTATGTAAAACTGAACCAAAAACATATAATTGATTAAAAAAATAAGTTCATAATAAACTATAATTTACATGAAAATTGTAGATGTTATAGTTTATCCTTCACAACTATTGTTATATAATGAATAGGGGGGAGAGTATCCAACTCATTTGCATATAATTTATATGTTCATCACCTCCCAGCCACTCATTTACCTTGAAACTACCTGCACAGGTTTCAATGACAGAGCCACTTGCACTCACCCATCTCAAAATAGATAAAATGGCAAAGAAGGTGTTGAACACATAAGTGAGTAGACATGACCAACGGGCTTGAGGTCCGCCTGCCCAGCATGCCTAGCTTGCTCATGGGTCGGGATTGGGCCATGAGATTTCATCAATGGGCTAGTCCGGCCCAGCTCGCTCTTTGGCTTGCCCGTCAACTGGACAGGTCCTGGATATGTGCCACAAAGTCCAGCTCGACCCAGCCCGCAAATATAAAAAGTGTATTTATAATTACAATTTATATACATCTAATATAATATACTTCAAATTTTTATTCTACATTATAAATATTATATCTTTTTATATTTTACATGTCAAGCAACACATATTATGCTAACTTAGATTTACAGTGATTAAATGATGTTCAAAAAACTTATTTATCTCTATAAATTAGATTAAAAATGGGAAACAAATAATTCGGCTAATGGGATGGCTCGACCCATCCATTCCAGACATGGTCCGGTGGGCCTTGAAGTAGGGCTCGTGGGCCGGGCTGGACCGGGCCGCGGACAGAGGGTTTTAGAATCCTGACCCGTTCAGCGACCCATGGTTCGACATGGCGCGCACTTTGGTCAGGTCTATAAGTGACATACAACTCAATAACATACTCCTTTTTTCCTAATGAATATGATCACATCATAATTGATAGACATATTTTTTAAATTTTGTACCCCCTCCTCAAAAATGTTCTGGCTCCATCCTTGCCAAACGGAATTGATTTTGAATCTTAAACGAGGCCAACAGTTCACGGTCCGCCAGCCAACCTGTTTATAGGCTTGACTTGGGCCAAGGTATTACATGATCAAGTCGGCTCGACTGTCCTGTTCCTCGACCCTCTCGTCAACTAGACGTGCCGTGAACATATACCACAAAGTTCGGTTCCGTCCACGAATATGAGAAATGTATTTCAAAAATTATATGTCCTATATGCTTACTATAATATACTTCGATTTTTTTACATTATAAGTATTATATTATATTTAATAGTATAATAGTTAATTAGATTTAAAAAATTTAGATGATTCTCAACAATAGTATCTATCTCCATTAAACATATTACACATTAATAAATAGAAGTATTTTGAACTCGGCCTATGGACGGATCCGATTTGACCTGACCTAGACTTGGATTAGGCTTGGACCATGAAATATAGCTCGTGGGTCGGTCCAGCTCGGAGCCTGGACAGGAATTTTTAGAACCTGAGCGGGGTCGGCGCGGTCCATTGGCCAGGTCTTTATTCGTCGGCGGTGGATCGATAATACTTTTGGGTGCCTCAACGCAACTGCTGTAACTTGTAAGCGCACCCAGCTCGATGGTGCCACGCCGTCCACGCGGTTACAGCCCCCACGTACCCATGGAGGGCGGCGGTCTCCACCCCCTCTGGAACAGCAGAACGTGGGCGTATCCCTCCCGCTCTTCCGCCACGTTGCACTCCCTGACACGCGTCCCTTCTGCTCGCTGCACTGCCTACACGCAGGCACGTCGGCGTTACCAGTTCTCGCATCCACCACAGAACACGTACACCTCTTATCCTGCACCGCCATTTCCTATCGGCAAACGTCTTACAACAGATACGTACAAGAACTACTACGCTTCAAGAGAGGAAGTAAGTAGACTCGGGCGTAGGATAACTAAATCGCTCCACTAGCTCCTCCTGACGCCAGAATACAACGCCCGCCGCTTCCTGCGCTCTATCTTATCCACATCTTCCCTACACTCCCATCCGTTTTCCACCGTTGGATCTTATTTTGTTGGTCGATAAACGTTGAGCATGCAGCTGTGGTTCTTTTCGTGCTCCGGCGGTATATTGAACCGTGGCGATGCCTTTTAAAAACACGAGGAGGGAGTAGACATGGGCATTGGTCTTCTTCGTCCGTAGAATTGCGTACGATCTCTCTCTTTGTCAATAGATACAGCAACAGAGACACACCGTAATGGCACCAGGGGTTGGTGGAGGTAAGACGGACTACAGAAGGAGGGAGAGGAAGGGGAAGCGTGCGTACGTGACGTTCCTTGCTGGGGATGGGGAGTACGTGAAGGGGGCGGTGGCTCTCGCCAAGGGACTGAGGAAGGTGAAGGCGGCGTACCCCCTCGTGGTGGCGGTGCTCCCAGACGTGCCGGCGGAACATCGGGAGCTTCTGGTGTCGCAAGGGTGCGTGGTGAGGGAGATAGAGCCCGTGTACCCGCCGGAGAACCAGACTAGCTTTGCCATGGCGTATTACGTCATCAACTACTCGAAACTACGTATCTGGGGGGTATGTCTTTTGCTAACCTCGCGTGCATGCATGATTCTCCTTCTTTCTTTGCACGTGCTTGCCTCTTGTTGGCACGTAGTTGAAGTAACTATTTTCGATGGTCTATGAACGTTCGGTAATAATATTTCATGGAATTCCCAACTGAGATAGAAAACTGATAACTAATAAGTCTTCTACGAGCTTTAACTTGATGGCCATGGGAACATGCAGTTCGAGGAGTATGCGAAGCTGATGTACCTAGACGCGGACATACAGGTGTACGATAACATCGACCACCTGTTCTCGTACCCGGACGGCCACCTGTACGCTGTGATGGACTGCTTCTGCGAGCCCACGTGGAGCCACACGGTGCAGTACAAGCTCGGGTACTGCCAGCAGTGTCCGGAGAGGGCGACCTGGCGAGAGGAGGAGATGGGTCCCCATCCTCCCCTCTACTTCAACGCCGGCATGCTTCTATTCGAGCCCAGCACCGACACGCGCGACCGTCTTCTATCCGACCTCCACGTCATTCCCGTCACGCCTTTTGCCGAACAGGATTTCTTGAACGTGTTCTTCAGAGAAAGCTACAAGCCTTTGCCAAACTCGTACAACCTGGTCATGGCGATGCTCTGGCGCCACCCCGACAAGGTCGACTTGGATCGAGTCAAGGTTGTCCATTATTGCGCCAAGGTCAGTTCACCTGATTCTGTTTGCGTTGTTTTTAGTCTCCCTCTTTAGTCATATTAATTAATATATTTAATACGACAGGGTTCAAAGCCGTGGAGTTACACAGGGAAGGAAGAGAATATGGATAGAGATGACATCCGGGCTCTGGTGAAGAGGTGGTGGGAGGTGTACGAGGACGAGTCACTGGATTACAAGGAAGAGACGCATCTAGGTGTTCTTCTGCCGTCTTCTCCACCTGCTGCAAAGCGTGCTGCTCTCTCGGATGTCGGAGAGGTGCCGTTCTTCCACGCGCCCTCGGCGGCTTGAGGACTCCCCTCGGCTCCGAGGCTTGCGATCTTGCGAGTGCTATCATCATTGTTGAATACCGCCCCAGGCCTTGATAGAATGGCCGATTAAGGTTGGCATTAGTCTTTTTTCTTGATGGTGCAGGTGATTGCGATGCAGAGTTGTTCGATAGAGGATACAGAAACAGGCCTAAGAATGTAATGCATGCATAGCATGTGATTGTAATATATAACCTATTGGTGGGTTAGAGACGTGATATAATATAGTCCATCAGTGGGATTTGTATAATTAATGTAAAACTATCGATGTATCTTTGGTTTGATTAGTGTTTTTTTTGTCGAAATTGGTTCTTTCGTTATTGATTTAAGCTTTTCAGTTATTTTTGCTTCTCGGTTCAGATTGTTCAGAAGATGGTGGTTTGTTGTTTATCTTGTTCGAAAGACTTCTAAAAGAACCTTCATTTGCGTTGATTATGCCATGGCGTTTTTTCCCCTACAACTAAACAGCATACTAACATACTTATCTCAGTGCCTGATTCAAGTCGGGAATTTGTTACTTTGCGTATACATCCGTCCTTTATTTTTTTTCAACTAAGTTACGATTTTGGGAAGTCATGGTCATGAGAAGAACTCACTTGAAGGTCAAGATCATGATAAGTTCGTGTTGCTTTTTAAGTACTCGCTTGAAGATCGAAACTTTGTGATAAGTTTCATATTTCAGCATTTTTTTCATGATGAAAACCAAGGTTTAATGCCTTCTGTAAGTTTTTTCTAGAGTTTGTTTCGTATTGTTGTATTTTTTTATATCTGAAATCAGATTTCAATACCATTTTTTCATAATGTTGTGTATTGTTATGCTAAGTTAAGAATCATTTTGAAATCAGATATCTGAATTCCCAGTTGCGGGTTCATAGTTATCTATGATCCTCGTTATAACCCCCTCAAGTTTCTAATCATACTAAGACTCTGGAAATCTTTTTTGATTCATAGCAACAAGCAACATGAGTTCTCAACCATCAGATTGATGTCCGTGTAGTGGGTATCTACCCATGGGACCAGTAGAGACGTTAATTGTGTTGCCAAAAAATCATCAAGGCATCGCAGAAACTAGAATAATCTAACAAGGAGAAAAATACAATAAGTAAAGGGAAATTTTAGGAGTATATGGGGAATGTTTTCCTCGGTTCAGAGGTATAAGGGTCTATCTTGGGTTCTGAGTTTGTTGTGACTAAAGGACCATATGAATAAAGAGATACGTGGGTGGAAAGGTTTCTTCCAAAAGCTCTCATGTAGTTAGGCACTCATGCTCCCATTTGCTAACAGGTTGTAAATCTGATTTATCAGGCATAAAGGCGAAATGTTCCATGGGAAATGTAGGTTATGAGGATCGGTTTTGGGTTCTATAGGGTTTCCGTGGATGGTTTAGTAGGAAGTCCTTGAGTTTAGAGATATCTTGATGGGAGGAGGTTTTCAAGGGTTTTTAGCCAGTTTTGTTTGGCTGAGAGCATTGAATTCACTTTAGCTAAGTGAGATGTGTTTTTTTTTGGCAAGGTCCCATAGATCAAGATAGAGGTTTGGGAGTAGAGGATTATGGTCAATACTATCAGTCCACAACAAAGTATTTTACCTCAAACCTAGGTCTTTAGAAGCCAAACCATGCAGGTTATACGATCCTTCTTATTGATCTCCAACAAGGAGAATCGCGAGGTAAAAATGGCTCTAGAATGGGGTAAGGTCAATTGTTATATATGTGATCTTCCTATGATGATGCGAGCGAGGAGAGAACCAGTATTTTCTTGGTAGTGGATCCAAGTTTTGATAGAAGAGGACAATTGAAAGTATCTAAATCTAGGACCCCCACCCATCATTGTTTTTGGGTCCGCGAATGTGTTCCTAGCGATCTCGGTGGCAATGTTTTTTCGACGAATGTTCACTCCGAAGTAATTTTCTATAATTTTATCATTCTTGAGCAGCATGATTTTGAGAATCTTGAGAGAGGCCAACATATGATGAATTTGAGGGGTCAAGGAGGAGTTTAAGAGAGATACCTTGGATGGTAAAGAAAGCATTTGAGATTTCTGCCCCAGGAGTTAGGCTAAGTCAGATTCGTCACTAGAAAGGTTTTAACCTTGAAAGGATATTTTCTCATTCTTTACAGTTAGGCCAGTGATCTAGGAGAGAATTTTGAGGGTAAATTTGAGGTATTTGACTGTAATTACATCAAATTTCACCAAGATGAGGATGTCATCAGTAAAGAGCATATCTGTGATGGTTGCTTCTTCACCGAGGATTTGAAACCCTTTGATAAGTTTGTCCTTAGCATGTCTTTGGAGCATGACATGAACTATATTCATCATGTTAATGAATAGAAGGGGGACAATGGATCTCCTTGTCAGACACCGCATGATGATTTGAAAAACCTGGAGGTGTTGTCGTTTATTTTGAGGGAAATGGTCATACTACATAGGAAGGTTGAGATTCAATTTACAAAGGTCGAGGGGCGTCCAGATAGTAAGAAGGACTTGAGCATGGCACTCCATCTCAAGGAGTCAAAAGTATTTTTAAGGTCGATTTGAAGGATCACAGTTTGGTTTTGTTTGTATCCCAATGTAATAGTATTTCTGAGGTAATAGTAAAGGCATCTGACACCCCTCTACCTTTCAGAAAAGTGTATTGAGAGGTTGGTATAAGATCATTTAACTTTAGTGACCACCGATTTGCAAGAATTTTTGAGATGATACGAGGGGTAGATCTATGAAGCTGATTGGACAGTAATTGCCAATGTCCTGAGGATCACTGATGAAAGGGAATTAGCCGAGGGTCTAGATATCTCACAAGGCTAGACATCCAGTCGATGCGGTGACCGCTCAATAAATCCCAAATCAATCAACAATTAACCCACAATGAAATATATACAATTAAATCTCAAAAATGCGGAGTTAAAATTTATTATAACTCTACATGCAAATGTGTATAGGTGTAAGCACAAGTAGAGGTCGAACACTGGGAGGCGAATGGTTGTGTGGTAAAATTGGTTGCACAGTTATTCAATTCTTGGTTCATGTCCAATTCTTATTGTTTTGTGGGTTTCTAATTGTTATATTTTTTATTTTATTTTGTGTTTTTATGATTTTTATTTTGTTTTTATATTTTGTATTTTTTATTTTCTTTTTATATTTTTAATTATATAATATAGATATATATAAAGAGATATATATAAGAGAAGAGAGAGAGATAATATATGGATATATATACACACATAAATACTCAAAATTTATTGGATATAATGTTTTTGTAGGCTTTTTATATTTTTCTAATTTTTTTGTTGTTTTTCTGGGATTTTTCTAATTTTTATATATTTGTGATTCCAAAAAATGTCCCTAATATGGGACTAATATATAGGCCGAAAATCATTTGGGTGTTAAAATTATAAAATAAGTCTCAAAATTACCCAAATTAATTTTGATATGTTAGTAGTTATTATATAGATAATTATAAAATAGGAAAACATATTTTTGGTATTTTTGAAGGGTTTTTACATTTTTTTAGGATTTTGGAGCTTCTTGAAATTTTTATATTTTCTTTTTCTTTTTTAAGTTTTTTTCATTTTCTGGACTCAATATATATATATATAAATACATCATATCTAATATTTTTGTAATTTTTCAAAAACATTTCATATTATTTTGGTATTTTATAATGTGAACAGTGCAAAAATGGTTCCTTTTTTATTTTTAATAATTAGGTTAAACGCAAAAAAATGAAAAATGGACATGTGGCATGAAAGTACACTGCAAGAAACATCTAACCTAATTTTTATGGATTTTTTGGAGCTAAGTAGCTATTTTTAATAAATACATAAAAGACATAAAAATTAAACAGCCTGGTAGGGGTATAAATGCAATAAAAATAACTTGCAGGGGGAATAGTGCAAATATACCAACGGTAGAAACATTTATTTTAAATTTTTGAAACTAATTTACAATTACCAAAATCCGCAAGGGTTTACATGCAATTTTCACGCGCCTCACGTGGGACTGTACGTGAGGCATTGAGGGACCAAAATGTAATTTAAATAAGATGTAGGGGTCCTTTAGCAAAATTTACATTTTATTTACAATGCGATATTTAATTTACAGAATTAAATATGAAATACAAAAAGTAAGGGGGACATATATGAAATTTACCCCCAAAAGCGCTTAATCCAACGGCTGATTGACCACCGCCCAAATGACAGAGGTAAAGGTGTAAAATAAATGCTAGGTCGTTGCGACCTCAATCACTCGGGCTGAGTAAATCAAGAAAAATAATCAACCACTCGAATAAGATAAAATCAAGCAAGCACAAGAAAGAGCGGTCTAGCTATTAGGTTTAACCTGGTATAGCTCCCAGGGTCGAACTCAAGGAGCACAGATTGGCCTTGCGGCCTACGATGTAGTCAAGTATCCAAGGAAGTCTTTTTTAGGGTTTTTATTTGTTTTTGTATTTTTCTGATTTTTTAAAGGATGAGAAAATGAGAGAAAATGAATGCAATGCAACTTCAACAATTTATACAACACACAAAAATGATGCAAAAATTCCAGAAAATTGGTTTTTATGTTTTAAATGTTTTTTACTGTTTTTGGTGAATTTTTGGAATTTTTCTAATGAATAAAATAATTATTAAAAATCAAACAATGCAAAGAATGTAGGGTACTGTCCAGCAAGGTTAGAAACTCAAAAATAAAATATTTAAAAGCTTCAAACAACCCTGGAGGTAATTTTCCTAAAAACTATGAAGAATAAGGAAAATTTAGGCACCCTAATTATTATTTTTGGAATTTTAATTTTTTTATTACAATTTTTATGAGTTTTTAGGGGTTTTTCAATTTTTAAGGTTTTTATGTGATGAAAAATGGCCAAAATTGGCTCGAAAATCAATCAACCAGTAAACAACATTACCTAAATTTTTTAGAATTTTTGGTGGAGTTTTTATATTTTTTTGGTATTTTTAAAGTCAAACAGTGGCGAAAATAAGGGTTTTTGAATTTTTAAAAATAATAAATGAAATCCAAAATGTCCCCAAAAATCATAGAAATTCCTACACCATGGCAGGAGCCATGTGTCAAAATTTCATTGGATTTGGAGGTCGTTTGATATTTTATTCAAAAATAAAGGTAGGGCACTGTGCACAGGGACCTAAGTGCAAATACCCAAAAGTTCTGGGGTCCTGGTGCAATTTACCCAAGAAATCACGTGCCAAGCACGTGTCTGGGGCACACAGGGACTGATTTGTAATAAAAACCAAGTCCTAGGGGTTTTTGATAACACGTATCAAAACCCCAGGGGCAAGGTTGCAAAAAGTCCAAGAAATAAAAGCACATGCGCCAATTCAGCCTTCACAGGGGTATAATTGCAATTTAACAAAACATTTCATGCATTCATTAACATCCAGAACATACAGGGCATGTATTGCAAATAACCCAGAATACACGTGATGAGGCACGTGGGTCTCTACTGGCGGGGGTATAAATGTAATTAAAATTAAGCGCGAGGTCCTTGATGCAAATAACCCAGAAAATAAACAACTAGAATTCAAAATTACAGGACTTAAACGAAATAAAACAAACAGAGGGGGGGCCTATGATATTTACCCCTTTATTAATAGCGACGGCCCAGATGATGACGCGTGGATGATCGGACGGCGGAGATCAAATGCGCCTTTAACGCTTCGGCTCTTGGGCTCGATCGACGGCGGAGGGAGGTCCACGTGGCTGATCTAACGGTGCTGGGGTCTTGGCCTCTCTCCTCTGCTATCAAGGGTCCAGATGCGATCCTCAGATGGATCGACGGCTGCTGCTCCTCAACGAATGGACGGTCACGATCAGATCTGGAGCAGAGGGTGCATCGGACGGCTCTGGAAGGTCCTCGAAGAACTGATGGCCGGCGAACTTCGCCGACCTCCTGCGTGCGCTCCGGTCCTCCTCTGCTGCGCCTGAAGGTCGGAGAAGCTCCGGCGTGAGGTTGCGCAGCTGCTACAGGTCTCCAATACCCCGGCCGAGCCCTGGAAGGCTCCGGCGAGGTCGTCGGAGAAGAAGCTCCTGGCTCGAAGTTGGGAAGCCTCAGACGGCCTCCTTTTGACCTGCAAAACAGTTCAGAAGCTTCGCGGGTCGAGGGCAAAGTGCCTCGACCCAAGAAGGCGGGGTGAAGGTGGTCTGTGCGGCGTGGCGAACGAGCTCCGGCGAAGCGACGGTGAGGGAGCTCGAATCCCAGATCCTGTGCGATCTGGGTTGAGTGAAGGTGCGTAGAAGGTGCGTGAGGGTACGGCGAAGGTGAAAATCGAGTCGGATGGTCGAGATGATACGTGAGGTGGCCGGAATCGGAGATGTACGTCGGAGGGTAGATTTGGGCGTAATCGAAAATTATGCTAAATGGAAGGTCGAATCGGGTACCTGATGGCTGAAGTAGACTGGGCTGGAGATGGGCTATCCCCGGGTCGTAGCTTCGAAGGGCGTCAAGGCCTGAAGCTCGGTGCTCGACGCGGCGGCGGAGCAAGGACGGCGAGGTTACGCCGGATCAGAGGAATCGCCTCCTCGCCTCACTGCAACAAAGGCTGACGCTCGCTGTCACTCAGGCGGAGCCAATGGAGGTCACGGGGAAGGAAGAGAGGGTCCAAAGATGCGGCGCGGAGGCGGCGGAGGTGATGGCTATATAGGGTGACAGGGGCGTCTAGGGTTGAGTGGGGACGGCGAAGGAAAGCTTTGATTTGATGGCGGAGGATCCGGCGAGGGAGAGGGATGTGCGGCGAAGAGTCCGGGCGCGGGGGTTGAGTGGGGGACAGCCTGGATGCGCGTGCATAAATCGGAGAAGGTGACGCGGCGCGCGAGGTCCAGAATAGGAAAGGAGGCGCGGGGGAGTTGACTGGGGTCAACATTCCCCCGTGGCCCAATCAGGAGCGGCCACGTGTAGCGGATTTTTGTTTTATTTTTTTAGGGTAGAAATAGGTCGAATTAGGAAAAACTTAAAACATGAAATATTTTTCTTTTATTTTTTTCTATTTTTTGGTGATTTTTATTTAATTTTTGGAAATAAAAATAGGTTAGCTATATACATAGGTATATATACACTATATGGATTTTTTTATTTTTGATTTTTTTTATTTGTTATTTTTATGTGTTTTTATGCTCATTTTGTATTTTATTTATTTACAACATGAAATATAGAATAAAAGAATATTTTTATTTTATTTTTATTACTTATATACAAGGGTGAAATAAATAAATAAATACATTAATATACATGGTATAAATACAATGTATTTTTGTATTTTCAATTTTGTAATTTTTATTTGATTTTTGTTTTGTTTCTTTTTATTTATTTTATTTACAAAATAAGCCATAGAATATTCACAAAAAGTTTGGAAAATAAATGAATTTATTTACAAGGTTAAATAAATACAAGGGTGTGGTTTATACACATGGTGAAGGAGTGATATTTTTGAATTTTGATTTTTATCTTTTTATTTTGTTTTTAATAGAATATACACACAATATGTACAAGTATATTTTTGGGTGAGGAAAATATAAAGTTTTATGTATTTACAAATATATATATAAATGTGAGCCCCTATCTCTCTCTACTTGGCTTTTATGCGGTCAGGCCCATGCTGAGCCCTCCCTTGGGTTAGGTTGCTCAATATTTATTCTAAATATTTCCCTCTTTTTCTTTTTGCTCTTTATTCTTTTATTTTGTGCACAAAAACATGCTAATTATAGGTTTTTACACAATGCATGATTTTGGTATTTATTTGTATTTACACATATCTACATGTATTTGCAAAGGTTTTTGTAGCTAAAATAGAAGAATAAAGAGTGATGAATGGGTATTCATCACCCCCCTATGCTTAACTTTGCTAGTCCCTTAGCAAACACTTATTTGAAAAAGAAGTGAAAAAGAAAGAAAAAGAAAAAGAAAAAGAGGATGCACATGGATCAAGGTTGGCTTATTAAATTTGCCTTCATTAAATTGAAATATGGAGCTCGATCAGATCTTTGGATTATTAATGTGTCGGAACCTTATTTGGACTTAAGCCTAAAACTCAACAGCCTCCAAGTTCCACCAATCTATGGGCAAGACTCCTCAATAAACCAGATCAGAACAAGTCTACATACACAAACTCTAATGACCTTGAATCTTTCCTTGCGGTGTAAGTGATATGTGGCTCCCCACCTCAGAAGTGACAAAGAAACAACCTCCCTCAACCTGGTAACTCTAATGCCTCGGTCTAGCAACTCTTTCCTCGAGAAGCGGGGTATTCCCTTCTAAGTTCAAGTGCAACCGGCTCAAGAAGAGGGGGTAGAAGTATAGAGTTTTGGAAGCTTAGCCAGTGTAGCTAAGTCTCCCGCTGCAAGCTTCATGAGATGTAACATGATACCATAAGCTTTTGCTTCATACTCCGGTGGGGTTATTAAATTTTCAATCCGACCCACCACCTTTTTGGAGTTCTTTTTGCATTTTTGCATTTTTTTTTTTTTCAACAACTTCTGTACAACATATCTACATGGTGCAGCATATATAAGAAATTTTCCCCTTGAGCCAGTAGACTATCCCTCTTTTGAAGCTTTATTGCAACCCACAGCTTCTGTCTTTAGCTTTCAACACCACTAGACCAAGTTGAGGTGCACTTCCTTCACTATAAGAAGAAGAGAGGTTCCGCCTAGAAGTACTACCCTCATATGCTACCCCAAGCCCAAGGAAACTGCCTCCTCACCACCTCATCCATGGAGAGCCATGTGTAAAGTGCAGGTGCAAGTTAAGCCATTGTCTCTGAGAGTCATGCGTGTGTTGTTAAGTGCTCTACTTAGGCTCATCAAGATGACATATGCTCATAGCCTAGTGGACTCAAAGAATTAAGTCCTTATGGACCTGAAAAGCTTTAACCCTAAGTCCTACAAGGTTCCTCTTGAAGTTAAGTGAATTAAGATCTTATTCAAGCTCCATTTCTCAATTTAATTCCAGGCTTAATTTACATGTCAACTCTCATCCAGGAAAAACTATATACATATATGTACACAAGATGCTATTTACAAATATTTTACAATCATGCAAAAATTTTTGAAAAATGTTTTGAAATCATGAATGAATGATGCATGAGGTGCAGGTTTTGCAAAAAGATATTTACAAACATTTACACAAGATTTTTGCAAACTTTTTGATTTTCAAAACATTTTGAAAAAATTTTGTACTATATACATAATTTTGATACAAAAATATTTACACAAGCTTTACACAAAAGATTTTTGAAATCATTTTTACAAAAATACTTTATACACTAGCTATGTCTGTGCAAGAATAAAAGAGGTTTATGTACATGAAAAATTTTTAATTTTTGTGATTTTTAGCCATTTTATTTATTAACACACTCACACAAAGTACGAGTTATGGCTAAAGTATATATGAAATATATACACACCCCCCCTATACTTAGCTCGAACGATGTCCTCAGAGTGATCAAGAGCGATGAAGAAGACATAACTCGTGCTTAGTAAAAGGGAAGTGAAAAGGAACGAATAAATGAATAGAATAAAAGGAACTCGGTGTTTTCCCCCTATACTTAGGATTAACTAATCCTAAGTATAGAAAGCTGTACATGAAGGGAAAGCCGAGTGAAGAATATACAGAATCTGCCCCCCCTATACTTAGGGTAAAATATCCCTAAGTATAGGCAGCAAAAACAAGAGCAGAAAGAATGAAAAGAATACTTACAGGTCCGACATCCCCCCTATACTTAGGGTAAAGTACACCCTAAGTATAGCATAATCATAAGATGAGAAATGGGATGTGGGACTAAAGAATAGAATGATATGGACAACTGGATCTATACAGGCGGAGGAACAGTGAAAATCAGGCGTGAGATGTAAAAGATGTGATTCAAAGGACCACATCTCACGCAAAATGAATAGCAGCAATAATAACGTCCCGCGGCTCATGATCTAGAAATGGTTTGAGCCGCTGGCCGTTCACTCGGAAGGTACTCTCAGAAGATAACTCAGATATATCAATGCTACCGTTATCGTGTACCTTTCTGACCAAATAGGGTCCTTTCCATTTGCTCTGTAGCTTCCCTGGAAATAATCTAAGCCTCGCATCAAACAGCCATACTTTCTGTCCAATCTCAAAATGCTTGTGGCTGATATGAGAATCATGCCACTCTTTCACTTTCTCCTTATAATGTAGGCTGTTTGAGAAAGCTGCATCTCTAAGCTCTTCCAGGGCGGCTAACTCTGCCCTCCTCTGGTCTCCTATACCATTTGGATCCATAAGAATATCTGTGACTGCCCAGAGTGACTTGTGCCTCAGCTCAACAGGTAGATGGCAGGGCTTGCCATAAACGAGGCGAAAGGGAGATGTACCCAATGGAGTCTTGAAAGACGTCCGATATGCCCACAAGACCGAGTCCAAAAGCTGTGACCAATTCTTTCGGTCAGGGCGGACGACTTTCTGCAAAATATTCTTAATCTCCCTATTCGACACTTCGGCTAGACCATTTGTCTGTGGATGATACGGTGTAGCAACACGATGGTCTATGCCGAACTCGGTAGCAAGTGCCTTCACCTGGTCGTTGATGAAGTGAGAACCCCCATCAGAAATAAGAACTCGTGGAACCCCGAACCGCGTGATGATGTTCTTCCTCAAAAATCTGCAAACTGTCTTCGCATCTGCGGCTCGGGCGGGGATAGCCTCAACCCAACGACTAACATAATCTACGGCTAACAGAATGTACTCAAATCCCTGACTCTTAGGGAATGGACCCATGAAATCGATGCCCCATGCGTCAAAAACCTCACAGAAGTGAATGGGCTGCATCGGCATCATATCACGCTGTCCACAAGTGCCCATCCTCTGACAGTCAGTACACCTCTTCACGAACTCATCTGAGTCCTTGAAGAGGGTAGGCCACCACAAGCCGGATTGGAGCACTTTCTGTGCCGTTCTCCTCCCAGAATGATGTCCTCCTGCCTCAAGCTTGTGGCAGTAAGTAAGGACACTATGATGCTCCTCCTGAGGAATACACCGACGCCAGATGCTATCCCCTCCTTCGTGGTAAAGGATGGGATCCTCCCAGTGGTAGTACTTTGCCTTCGCAAGGAAGGTCTCAATCTTCTGCTTGGGCCAATCTTGTGGGACTTTCCCAGCAACGAGAAAGTTCACAATATCGGCATACCACGGGAGTGAGGCGATAGCAAGGATCGCCTCATCTGGGAAGGTATCACAAATGGGATCAATCTGCTCAGAATCCTCAGGCTGCTCTAATCGGGATAAATGGTCCGCCACCACATTCTTGACTCCAGGCTTATCCTTGATCTCAATGTCGAACTCCTGGAGTAGAAGGATCCATCTAGTAAGTCTGGCTTTGGCATCCTTCTTTGACATGAGGTACCTGATGGCGGTGTGATCTGTGTACAAGGTCACTCGGGATCCAATGATATATGATCTGAATTTATCTAGGGCAAACACTACTGCTAGCATCTCCTTTTCTGTGACTGTATAATTCCGCTGGGCGGAATCCAATGTGCGGCTAGCATAGTGTATCGCAAACGGTACTCCATCCCTCCTCTGTCCTAGCACTGCTCCTACAGCAAAATCGGAGGCGTCCGTCATGATCTCGAATGGGAGAGACCAATCGGGTGGCTGAAGGACAGGAGCCTCAATTACGCACTGCTGGAGAGTCTCAAAGGACGAAAGACACTTGTCATCGACAAGGAACTCGGTGTCTTTCGTCAAGAGGTCAGTCAACGGTCGGGCAATCTTGCTAAAATCATGAATGAATCTTCTATAAAAACCAACGTGCCCCAGAAATGACCGTAACTGCTTCAGATTGGACGGTGGTGTGAGTTTCCTAATGACATCGACCTTGGCCGGATCAACCTCCATACCTCTGTTGGAGATGATGTGGCCAAGCACCGTCCCTTGAGTCACCATGAAGTGACTCTTCTCCCAAGACAGAACTAAGCGGGTAGCAATGCATCGCTGGAGTACTCGGTCTAGGCAGTCAAGACAGGAATCGAATCCGTCGCCGTAAACCGAGAAGTCGTCCATGAAGACCTCCAAACACTCCCCTACCATGTCCGAAAATATCGACAGCATGCATCTCTGAAAAGTCGCAGGGGCGTTACATAGCCCGAATGGCATGCGTCGAAAGGCGTAAGTACCGAAGGGACAGGTAAAGGTGGTCTTCTCCTGATCCTCAGGAGCGATGGCCACCTGGTTGTAGCCCGAGTACCCATCTAGGAAGCAGTAATGGCTCTTCCCTGCCAGTCTCTCTATGATCTGATCAATAAAAGGCAGGGGGAAATGGTCCTTCTTGGTGGCCTGGTTGAGTTTCCTGTAGTCAACACAAACCCTCCAAGAGGTGGGTACTCGTGTAGCAATCTCCTCTCCCGACTCATTGATCACAGTCGTGATGCCCGTCTTCTTGGGCACCACATGCAAGGGGCTCACCCACTTGGAGTCGGAAATGGGATAAATAAAATCTGCACTCCACCATTTTGATATTTCCTTCATGACAACCTCTCTTAGGTTGGGGTTCAGTCGTCGCTGGAACTCACGTGACGGCTTTGCCCCTTCCTCAAGATAGATATGGTGGGAGCACAACGAGGGACTAATCCCATGGAGATCTGCTACGCTCCATCCGATTGCCTTGCGGTTCTTTTCAAGAACCTCCATCAGACGGGATTCTTGCTCTTCAGTTAGATCAGCAGAGATGATGACTGGGTACATCTCAGACTTTCCCGCAAGGAATCGATACTTCAGCGAAGTAGGGAGCGGCTTTAGCTCTGGACAGCTAGGTGCTGGCAAATCTGGCTTCTGAAGAAGATGTGTGTATGCGGATAATTCTGCCAAATTTGCTTGGGAAAATGATAATGAACTCTCACAAACTGGATCTGGAGAAGGCGGGTCCTCTACATTGTCTCTGATCTGTTCTGCCTCTACCTCCTCCTCATCTAAAGGCTCAGGTGGATCCAGATCTGGCATCTGATCATTACAATCTGCCCAATCAGACTCTGAATCCGAGGGATCTATATCAGACTCAGTGGCATCAGTACCACTGGAGAACAAGGTGGTATCAGCACCACCATAGAGCAGGGTGGCCTCAGTACCACCATCACTGGAAATCGTGTCGCGATCAAGATCCGACTCTGCTGACTCAATAGTATCCTGAACCAGGGCTGTGCTCTCCAGACTATCCTCTGCTATCATCTCTGCATCTGAATATGAGAGGATAGTCTGTGATGCAGGATCTGCCCAAGCTGCCTCATCATCTGTGATCACAAAATCACAGTCCTGGTGGATGTCTGGCTCTGCGTCTGTCAGCTGCTCTGAATCTGTACTGCCATGTGAGCGGGATCTGGATCTGGCTCTGTGGTCCTTAACCGTCTCTATTTGTATACTCTCGCCCTGGACGCGAAAGTACACCTTCCCGCTATCATGATCAGTCACCGCCTTGGCTGTGGCCAAGAATGGGTGACCGAGGATGATGGGGGAATCGGTCAACGAGTCAGGGGTCTCCATGTCCAGCACTACGAAGTCCACGGGGAATTGCAGACCCTGAATCGTGACGACAACGTCTCGCAACAACCCCTTTGGCCTCTTGACAGACCGATCAGCAAACTGAAGGTATGTCCTGCTCTGTACAAGAGTGCCCAACTCTAAGTGGTGGAGAAGGGCTGCCGGAAGAAGGTTGATAGACGATCCGCTATCTAATAGAGTGCGGTCGAACCTCTGCTCACTAATCTGACATCTGACATACGGGGCCCCTAAATCTGGCCTCTTAGTCGGCAGATGGTTCTGGATCGCGTAACACGTGGCTTTTGTTAGCACATGAATTTCTGCGGTCTTGTTCCTCTTCGTCCTCCTGACTGTGGTCCTGTCTCTCAAGGACCGCTGAAGAAGAGGGATGTGCTTCAAAGCCTCCTTGAGGGTCAGCTGAATGTGAAATCGATCTATCATGCTCTGGCTGAACTCCTCCTGCTCTCTCTTTTTTGGGTCTTTTTCTTTTTTCTTCCCCTTCCCTAACTCAAGGGCTCTAGGAAAGGGGATCACAGGGTCCTTCTCAGATGAAGGACTAGGAATAGGCCTAGACGTTTCGATGACTGGATCCTCAATAACATCATTCACAACAGTGGGATCAGAGTAAACTAAACCTTTTCCTTTATTCAAATCAGAGTTCCGAGATACATTTATTCGAGGAAAAACAACATGTCTATCAAAATGAATATTGGTGGCCTCAGTACCACCTCTGGCTGGCTCGGCTCTGCTGGTGGCATCAGTACCACCTCCTCGATGTGGTGAGATGGCGGCCTCAGTACCACCGGGTAAATCAGCATCTCGGGTGGCATCAGTACCACCCTCATCAGGATGTGCGGCTTCAGTACCGCTCTCCTCTTCCTCATCTGGCGCTCTAGATGAATCCTCGTGTGGTCGCTCAGATGAGGCGCCTCCTGCTGGTCTTCTACCGCTCCTAAGTGTGACAAAATCAGCATCAAATAAATCCGACGAGATAACATCAAATGAGTCACTAGAAGTGGTAGGCTCAGTGTGAACTACCTGCTCAGATTTCCTCTTCAGATTATTCGGGTTCGGCTCGATCTGTGCAGGGATGGCGGCCTTCCCTCTCATCAGGTCCCGCATCTCCTGGCGGAACTCGTCCATCTCCCGTCTAAATGTAGCCTGCTGCTCTGTGAAGAGGCGGGCTATATCATCCATGGCGGGGCTCTCATGGGAGCCCGACGGGTTGCCTCTCTGGTAATGAGGCTGCTGGACATGGTGCTGCTGTGGCTGAGAGGGGTAAGAGGATGGATGCTGCTGCTGGTGAGCCTGCTGCTCACGTCTCCAATTCTGTCCCTGCTGCTGATAGGGACGAGATACGAATGATGATGGCTGGTGTGCTGGGTGCTGCTGGTGATCCCTCTGCTGGGAGTACTGCCCTCCCTGACCGGCTGGCTGCTGCTGGGGTTGGTTACCCCCATTCCCCCACCTGAATCCGGGATGGTCTCGTCGGATTCCAGGCTGGGGCCGGTCATACCAAATTCCGTTGACATCCATCAACGGCTCTGCATCGTATGGGGCGGGTGGGAGTACATCCAGAGGCTGATCCGGCTGATATACCACCATCTGTAAGTCTGGAGATGGTGGTGCCTGGTAAGAGGGCTGCTGCTGCTGGTACGGCTCCGCCTGTACAAGGTGAACTTGTCTAGGCTGCTGCAAAGAGCTGGAGCGCTGGGACGAGCTGCGGCTGCCACCGGAATCGCCTCGCGACAGAAGACGGGGCTGAGGAGCCGTCTGTGCCTCCTGAAGGCACAAGAGCTGGGTCTTCATGTCGCTCAGAGTCTGTGCCATTTCCTCCATCTGAGTTATGCCCTGGCACTGCTTCTTCTCTATAATTTCCATGCGGTCCAACTTCTCACTAATAATCCCCATGTCCGCAGCGGCCGACTCTGCCTGTGCGGCTGCAACTGTGGACGAACTGGAAGGACCTGCATCAACCCGTGCTATCCGCTGATACTGCACGGGTCCTGGCGGCTGCTGAGATCTCTGTGTATACAACCGAGTCTGGGACATCACCATGTAATTCTCGGACATCTCCTCATAGATGGCCCAGACTTGGTTGTGGTCCTTGGCAAAGTAGGACCCACCGCAAGAAGCATTCACCAGACCCTGAAGCTCTGGCGTCAGCCCACTGAAGAAGCTCTGAACTAGGTTCGGCTTCGAAATGTCGTGGTGGGGGCATCTATCCAGAAGCTCTCTGAACCTCTCCCATGCCTCATGAAATTGCTCGTTAGGTTGCATGGAGAAGTTGTTGATCAGGGCCCTTGCTGCATTCGTCCGCCCGAGTGGATAGTACTTGTTCAAGTACTCGGTGCGGAGCTGATCCCAGGTGTAGACAAACTTCCCTAGATGTTTCAGCCAGGCGGCTGCTCTATCTGCCAGTGAAAAAGGGAAGGCCATCATTCGAATCGTATCTTGGTCCACACGACGGTCGTGGACAGTGCTGCAGATCATCAGAAACTCCTGGAGATGGAGGTGTGGTTCCTCAGTGGCGAGTCCGTGAAAATGAGGAAGCATCTGCAGGGTGTTCGGAGGGAACTTGAAATCCCCCACGATAGCAGGAATCACCACCCACTGGTGCATCAGTGTAGATCCAGGGTTGTGAAGCTCCCGCATCGGTCTTGCTGCGGCGGCGGCTGCCGCTGCGGCGGCTGCTGCTGCTGCGGCTGCTGCCTCTGCATCAGCATCAGGGATGTCCTCTGGCTCGCTCGGCTCTTCTCGCTCTCTTCGGAGTCTCTCCAACTCCCTCCTCATCTCTATCATGAATGCCCCCTGATCGCGTAACTGGTTCTGAACCGTCTCTAATGATGCGATCAGGGTGGAGTTGATCGCTCCCTGGTCTAAAACAAAGTGTTCGGGCTGGCGATCGTCTGAACTACCGGCTCCAGCCATAGGGATGTCTGCAAAATCAGAAGAGCCCAACTCAGGTTCGGTCAAATGAATTCGTCTCTCCTCGGGCTCATGTCTCTCAGGAACAGAAGAAAGGGGATCGAGGGGGAACAGGGTGGATTCGAACTCGGGCCCGGAGAGCTGGTCTCGACTCTCACGGGCCAACCTAGATGATGGAGTAGACGCGCCTGAAAGCGGTGCAGCCAGAGGCTGCCTAAGAGATCGTCTGCCCATCATCTTGATCTTGGCGAGTTGGGCGGATGGGATCTGGAGAAAATATGATAGCAAAGCAAACCCCCGGTTCACCAACGCAACACAATGTGAAGACCGTGAAAGATCGGTCAATTTATCTTGTCAATTTTAGTTGGTGAACATTCAAGATATCAGAGCGATTACGTGACCTGTTGGGATACCCGATGCTCTCTCAACCGACTGTCCCGCACAGAAGAGTCGGTAATCAGTCGAGATGAGCACCGGAGGGCTCTACCTAGTGTTCGGGTCACTCTCTCGCACAATCAAACCAAACAATGAGGGGGTTGCTCTCCCCAAGACAAATTTTTCTGGTGAGTGTCTTTTAGGGTCAATAATGTTATCCAGTCCCAATTTTTTTGTTTTTCTTTTTAAATATTTTTCAAAAATAAATACAAGCGGCCTAACGGTTTTTTCCGATTCTCCTGATGATTATTAATCCAAAAACAGAGGGAGAAGACGAAAAAGCCGATGCGCGAAGAAATCAATGATGCATGCAGAGAAAGAAATGCGTACCTTGTCTCCAGCACTCTACATGCAAGTGATCCGCGCAGAATTTAAAGACAGAATAAAACTACCTAAATGGTGCAGCGGGAAAAACCGGCCTTAGACAAGCAATTTCTATTGATCGTGAAGAACAATAGTTAGCTAATCGAATTGAGTCCGGAGTCCGATCTTGGGAGTCACTCGGTGCCCGCCACAACGGGTCCTGCCAGCGCTGTATGTGACTCCTCACGGCACGTGGTCTCAAATTCAATTAAACTAACTTTTTCAATGAATTTTATTAAGGTCCAATTACGTTCTATGGGAACAGATATTCTATTAGGTGTTTGGGCCTTAAAAATCTACGTCACAATCAACATAAATTCCTAAATCTAGGGGCTCGAGGAAAACCACGTAAACACCGGAAAAGGCAGCTAGCTATGAAAACCACGATAAAAGCCGCGAAAATCAGATGGGTCCCCCGAGCACACCGGTGCTCGGCGAAACAGACCCGCTAATGTTACAAATGTCCAAAAGTGTCCAGAGTTCAAGTCCTAAATTATTACAACAAGAATAATGTTCTCTCTCTCTCTCTGAAATTAAAAATCTCTGCTCCTCTCTCTCTCTTCCTGTTCCTCTTCCCGTGCGGGTCCTCAAAAAGTATACTCCAAGATCTCCACGTAGTACCTCGCACAAAAATCAAAGAGAGAGAATGGTCAGAAAACAACAATAATATAGAGAGAGACAAAATGGAAAACTGACTACAAAGCCGTGCTCCCCGGCAACGGCGCCATTCTGACCACCGCCCAAATGACAGAGGTAAAGGTGTAAAATAAATGCTAGGTCGTTGCGACCTCAATCACTCGGGCTGAGTAAATCAAGAAAAATAATCAACCACTCGAATAAGATAAAATCAAGCAAGCACAAGAAAGAGCGGTCTAGCTATTAGGTTTAACCTGGTATAGCTCCTAGGGTCGAACTCAAGGAGCACAGATTGGCCTTGCGGCCTACGATGTAGTCAAGTATCCAAGGAAGTCTTTTTTAGGGTTTTTATTTGTTTTTGTATTTTTCTGATTTTTTAAAGGATGAGAAAATGAGAGAAAATGAATGCAATGCAACTTCAACAATTTATACAACACACAAAAATGATGCAAAAATTCCAGAAAATTGGTTTTTATGTTTTAAATGTTTTTTACTGTTTTTGGTGAATTTTTGGAATTTTTCTAATGAATAAAATAATTATTAAAAATCAAACAATGCAAAGAATGTAGGGTACTGTCCAGCAAGGTTAGAAACTCAAAAATAAAATATTTAAAAGCTTCAAACAACCCTGGAGGTAATTTTCCTAAAAACTATGAAGAATAAGGAAAATTTAGGCACCCTAATTATTATTTTTGGAATTTTAATTTTTTTATTACAATTTTTATGAGTTTTTAGGGGTTTTTCAATTTTTAAGGTTTTTATGTGATGAAAAATGGCCAAAATTGGCTCGAAAATCAATCAACCAGTAAACAACATTACCTAAATTTTTTAGAATTTTTGGTGGAGTTTTTATATTTTTTTGGTATTTTTAAAGTCAAACAGTGGCGAAAATAAGGGTTTTTGAATTTTTAAAAATAATAAATGAAATCCAAAATGTCCCCAAAAATCATAGAAATTCCTACACCATGGCAGGAGCCATGTGTCAAAATTTCATTGGATTTGGAGGTCGTTTGATATTTTATTCAAAAATAAAGGTAGGGCACTGTGCACAGGGACCTAAGTGCAAATACCCAAAAGTTCTGGGGTCCTGGTGCAATTTACCCAAGAAATCACGTGCCAAGCACGTGTCTGGGGCACACAGGGACTGATTTGTAATAAAAACCAAGTCCTAGGGGTTTTTGATAACACGTATCAAAACCCCAGGGGCAAGGTTGCAAAAAGTCCAAGAAATAAAAGCACATGCGCCAATTCAGCCTTCACAGGGGTATAATTGCAATTTAACAAAACATTTCATGCATTCATTAACATACAGAACATACAGGGCATGTATTGCAAATAACCCAGAATACACGTGATGAGGCACGTGGGTCTCTACTGGCGGGGGTATAAATGTAATTAAAATTAAGCGCGAGGTCCTTGATGCAAATAACCCAGAAAATAAACAACTAGAATTCAAAATTACAGGACTTAAACGAAATAAAACAAACAGAGGGGGGCCTATGATATTTACCCCTTTATTAATAGCGACGGCCCAGATGATGACGCGTGGATGATCGGACGGCGGAGATCAAATGCGCCTTTAACGCTTCGGCTCTTGGGCTCGATCGACGGCGGAGGGAGGTCCACGTGGCTGATCTAACGGTGCTGGGGTCTTGGCCTCTCTCCTCTGCTATCAAGGGTCCAGATGCGATCCTCAGATGGATCGACGGCTGCTGCTCCTCAACGAATGGACGGTCACGATCAGATCTGGAGCAGAGGGTGCATCGGACGGCTCTGGAAGGTCCTCGAAGAACTGATGGCCGGCGAACTTCGCCGACCTCCTGCGTGCGCTCCGGTCCTCCTCTGCTGCGCCTGAAGGTCGGAGAAGCTCCGGCGTGAGGTTGCGCAGCTGCTACAGGTCTCCAATACCCCGGCCGAGCCCTGGAAGGCTCCGGCGAGGTCGTCGGAGAAGAAGCTCCTGGCTCGAAGTTGGGAAGCCTCAGACGGCCTCCTTTTGACCTGCAAAACAGTTCAGAAGCTTCGCGGGTCGAGGGCAAAGTGCCTCGACCCAAGAAGGCGGGGTGAAGGTGGTCTGTGCGGCGTGGCGAACGAGCTCCGGCGAAGCGACGGTGAGGGAGCTCGAATCCCAGATCCTGTGCGATCTGGGTTGAGTGAAGGTGCGTAGAAGGTGCGTGAGGGTACGGCGAAGGTGAAAATCGAGTCGGATGGTCGAGATGATACGTGAGGTGGCCGGAATCGGAGATGTACGTCGGAGGGTAGATTTGGGCGTAATCGAAAATTATGCTAAATGGAAGGTCGAATCGGGTACCTGATGGCTGAAGTAGACTGGGCTGGAGATGGGCTATCCCCGGGTCGTAGCTTCGAAGGGCGTCAAGGCCTGAAGCTCGGTGCTCGACGCGGCGGCGGAGCAAGGACGGCGAGGTTACGCCGGATCAGAGGAATCGCCTCCTCGCCTCACTGCAACAAAGGCTGACGCTCGCTGTCACTCAGGCGGAGCCAATGGAGGTCACGGGGAAGGAAGAGAGGGTCCAAAGATGCGGCGCGGAGGCGGCGGAGGTGATGGCTATATAGGGTGACAGGGGCGTCTAGGGTTGAGTGGGGACGGCGAAGGAAAGCTTTGATTTGATGGCGGAGGATCCGGCGAGGGAGAGGGATGTGCGGCGAAGAGTCCGGGCGCGGGGGTTGAGTGGGGGACAGCCTGGATGCGCGTGCATAAATCGGAGAAGGTGACGCGGCGCGCGAGGTCCAGAATAGGAAAGGAGGCGCGGGGGAGTTGACTGGGGTCAACATTCCCCCGTGGCCCAATCAGGAGCGGCCACGTGTAGCGGATTTTTGTTTTATTTTTTTAGGGTAGAAATAGGTCGAATTAGGAAAAACTTAAAACATGAAATATTTTTCTTTTATTTTTTTCTATTTTTTGGTGATTTTTATTTAATTTTTGGAAATAAAAATAGGTTAGCTATATACATAGGTATATATACACTATATGGATTTTTTTATTTTTGATTTTTTTTTATTTGTTATTTTTATGTGTTTTTATGCTCATTTTGTATTTTATTTATTTACAACATGAAATATAGAATAAAAGAATATTTTTATTTTATTTTTATTACTTATATACAAGGGTGAAATAAATAAATAAATACATTAATATACATGGTATAAATACAATGTATTTTTGTATTTTCAATTTTGTAATTTTTATTTGATTTTTGTTTTGTTTCTTTTTATTTATTTTATTTACAAAATAAGCCATAGAATATTCACAAAAAGTTTGGAAAATAAATGAATTTATTTACAAGGTTAAATAAATACAAGGGTGTGGTTTATACACATGGTGAAGGAGTGATATTTTTGAATTTTGATTTTTATCTTTTTATTTTGTTTTTAATAGAATATACACACAATATGTACAAGTATATTTTTGGGTGAGGAAAATATAAAGTTTTATGTATTTACAAATATATATATAAATGTGAGCCCCTATCTCTCTCTACTTGGCTTTTATGCGGTCAGGCCCATGCTGAGCCCTCCCTTGGGTTAGGTTGCTCAATATTTATTCTAAATATTTCCCTCTTTTTCTTTTTGCTCTTTATTCTTTTATTTTGTGCACAAAAACATGCTAATTATAGGTTTTTACACAATGCATGATTTTGGTATTTATTTGTATTTACACATATCTACATGTATTTGCAAAGGTTTTTGTAGCTAAAATAGAAGAATAAAGAGTGATGAATGGGTATTCATCACTGATCCGCGTGACTTATCCACGTGGCGCCTCCACGTTTGTCGATGCCGCTTCGACGATGAACGCTGGAGATTAGATCAGCCGGGCTGATCTGACGGTGAAGGCTTTGCTCCATCGGACGGCTGAGCTTCCTCCGACGATTTCTCCCTCCCCCGCCGCTCTTTGCTGCTCCCAAGGATCCCAACACGTCGCAGGTGCTTCCAACTAACCGCAGGAGGCCTTAGATTGGCCAGGAGGTCACCGGAGCGCCGCCACCAGGTCGATGTCGAGATGGCGCTCCAGGTACCTCCGGCGAGCGTTGAAGAACACCTCCAGGTGCCTCAAAGCACCTTGTACCTGCACAGAGTGAAACAAGGGACATGGGCAAACTGCCTCGTCCCGTTAGAACTGAAAATGGATGGAGGGGGGCTTCCGGCGAAGATCTCCGGCGACGGGTGGGGGGTGGAGATATGATCTCCAGATCCTGTGAAGATCTGGGTGAGTGAAGGTGCCTGGGGCGTGGGAAAATGAAAGGGTAGGAAAATGGAGGCGAGAGGGTGGTCGGAAAACATTGGGGGTACCGTGAATGCTCGCCGGAGCGGAGCTCCGGCGAACTACGGGTACTCGATTTTACTCTATACCTAAGAACTAAACACTAATCTAAATGAACGAATATAAAAAGCTAACATAAAATTCTAACTAAAATGAGTAAATGCGCAGCTCTTATACCTGGGGGCATCCAGGGAGCAGGACGGATGCCGGAGCTCCGCCGCGACAAAATTTCTTCCTCCTTCGGCCGATTCACGGTGCTAACGAGCTCCTCCTGTCACAAGGGCTCGTCTAGGACTGGATTCAAGGTGTTTTGGTTGGCCAAATTCGGCCAAGGAGGGGGAACTTATTTATTAACATGTGTATGCGCCCTTATTGACCGGCAAATAATAAGGAATCAGTGATATATGCAAGGGAAACAAGCCTTGGGCGTGGACGTACAATATGCTAGGAACATTTCTTGTGAAGGACGCAAAGGCGGTCGATGGACGGGGCGCCCGGGAAAAATGGGAGAAGACGGGGGGTTTGACAGATTTGACGGGTTGGAGGCTGAAATTATTTATGAACATAATGGAAGACCTTATTGACCGGCCAAAAATAAGAAATCAAAGTTATATATAAGGGAAACAAGTCATGGGCGTGTATAAGGGTTGTTTTGGGAGTAATTTCCGTGAAGGGACCGATGTCATTGAAGCGACGGGTCGATCGGGAAAATTTGGAGAAAACACAATGTCTGACAGATTTGACGGCTAGTGAGGCTGAGGGCTGAGTTGACCGAGGTCAACGAATGCTGGAATCCTATTGGTCTACGTCTGCACAAATTTGACTCATTAATTAGTCATAATAAATGACCTTAAATAATTTTGATTATAAAATAAAAAATTTTTATTAGTTAATGTATTATTTATTTATGATTTTTATTTATTTTTTTGATGTGTTTTATTATGAATTTATTTTAATGATGTATTTATAAGTGTATTTACACGTATTTATTTTTATTTTGTGTATTTTTATTTTATTATTTATTTTCTTATTTTATTTATTTATAACTTATTTTTGTGAGTATATATATATTTTTATTTAATTTTTACGAGTTCATTTACATTTTTAAATAAATAGGTCTATGTAATATGTAGGTATACTTATAGGTATTTTACCTATATTATATATATTTTTTTTATTTATTTAATGTATTTTATTTTCTTTTATTTAGGGACTACATTTTTAATAAATATTATCTAATATTTATAATATTATAAAAATATAGATGAATAGATAATAAAAGAATAAAGTCCCTTTTTATTTATATACATATAGATAACATAGGTATTTTGCCTATGTATTTAGATAACTTTATTTTATTTGTGCGTTTATTCTTGGTTTAATTCTAGTTTTAATGTACACATATGTTATAAATAATGTATATAAATTTATAAAAATATGAATTTGTAAGAATAATGGGTAATGAATAAATTGAATATTTTAATCGGTATTATGTACAATAGGGGCCCAAAACCTAACTTTCACAGATAAGCTCCAAAAATTCTGAAACAAATTTTATTAAATAGCTCTTGGAAAGCTATATACAATTAAAGGCGAGTTTGGTGGATTTTGAGTTTTTATTTGCAAGATATAGGTCTACGAAGTTGAGATTCTGGCTTTTTATTCTGTGTATAAAATGTACACTGTGCATCATTTTTACACAAACTCAATTTTGTATTTTTATTTACAATATTATCTACAACTTTCATGTACAAAAGCTTTTTATTTGATGAATAGATACTTATATACAAAATAGGTGTCAAAAATGCATAAATGAATGAATAAATAAATGGGTTATTTATTGTATTTTGGCCCTTATCTCCCCGTACTTTATTCCTTGTCGACCAATTCCATTCTGGACTTGGTCTCGGGGTTAGGGTCATAGAATATTTGTAATATTTTATTCCTTTTTCTTTTCTTCTCTTTATTCTATTTTTTGGCATTAAAAACCTTATTTTATGTACAATAAATACAATAAATAATGAATGCTAATATGTACAAATTGATGTTATTTACATGCATTTGCTGGGGTTTTTAAGACCAAAATGATAGAATAAAGAATGATGAATCGGGATTCATCATCCCCCTATACTTGCCTTTGCTAGTCCCTAGCAAATACTTATGCAATAGGTACAAAAAGATAAAGAATAAGAAGAAAAGAAAAAGCAAAAATAAAGAATTAAGAATAAATTTAATTGATTATGATTATTAAACTCATCTGTAAAAAATCAAAGTTTGGAGCACAGGTTAGATCTTGGTGTGAAAATACGTGTGGAACCTGGTTGGGAACCAAATTTAAAACACAACAGCCTTTGATAGTCACAGAACTCGGTTCAACTCACCTCAATAGCCTAGTCAGAACTAGCCTACTTCATACGCAAACCCTTATGACTATGAAGCTGACTTGTACAGTGTAAGTGATAGTGGCTCTCCCCAACTGAAATGACAAAGGAACTGACTTCTCCAGAATAACAACCCAATGATTCCCCAATCCAGCCCTCTACCGTCGAGAAGCGGGGTATTCCCTTCTAAGTTCAAGTGGCATCCAACTCAAGAGGAGGGGGTGAAGAAGAGAATGGACGGTAGCCAGTGTAGCTACCTATCCTGGGATGCAAGATCAGTGTAGTCAAGTCATCCTGCTACAGGCTCACATGGTATAACTTTGATGCTCAAGCTTGCTTATTTTCTATACAACACATATACATACTCCGGCAGGCACTTTTATTTTTATTTACAAGCCTGTCCACTTTTTTTGGAGTTTTTTTTCAACATACTATTTATAGCAGCATTTACATAAGGACTTTTTCCTCTTGAACCAGAAGACTATCCCTCTTTTGAAGCTTTATTGCAATCCACACTCTCCTATCATTCGACTTCATTGAAACTGGACAAGGTTGGGGTGCACTTCCCTCCCTAGACGAGGACGAATGTTTCCACTCGTGTGCGTCTCAGACTGGCAAATCCAACCCCCTCACCACTCCAACTGAGTTGAGCCAAGTGAAAGGTGCAAGTGTCCAAGTTAGGTCACGGTCGACAAGAGTCATACGTGTGTTTCGAAAAGTTCTAGTTAGTCCACTGAGGTGACTTGAACCCAGCCCTGATTTCTCAAAGAATTAAGTCTGAATAGACCTGAAGTACTTTAAACCTAGTTCCCATAAGGTTCCAGTGCAATTAGGTGCAGTAAGGTCCAACCAAGCTCCAATCTTCGACTTTCTTAGACTAGTTCAATCATCAAGCTCAATCAAAGAATATGAATGCTATGCAAATGCTATTTACAAATATGCAAAGAATAATGGAATTTTCAAAGAATTTTGAAAACAAAGAGGAGAGTTTTTACACAAAGAATTTTTGCAAATAATATTGGCGCTCAAAGTATAAAATATGTACAACTATTTACACGGGCGTGCCGCTTCATTTTACAAGATTTAAAGAATTCACAGGTTTTATCAAAGTGATTTATTTAGGTGTATACACAATTGATAAAGAATTTAATGTATTTTATTTGTGATTTATTTCATATTATTTACTATGATGCTTTTATTCCTCAAATTTATTTAAAAATTATTTTGAAAACTATAGTACAAAATAATTTTTGCAAATATTTACAAACATTTGAAAGCCATTTTGCAAAGATTTTGCAAACAATATGTATACATTTTCAAAATATTTTTACAAAATGTTTTCACAATCATTTGCAAATAGGTTTTCAAATCCTTTATTTCACACAAATATAAGAATTTTTTTGCAATCAAAATATTTTTACAAAGGTTGAAAATGTTTCACAAAAAGTTTTCCAAACAGTTCACACCATTTTTCAAATCATTTTGCAAAAATATTTTTAACCTGATTTATTAATCAGTGTATACAAAAAGAATCTTAGGAATAAAAAGCATTATTACTTAATGAATTATATCATATTTATTAATAATTATATGAAAGTACGAGTTATGGCTAAAGTATATACAGAGTATATACGACCCCCCTATACTTAGCATGAGCTATGTCCTCATAGGTCAAAGAGAAAAGAGAAGACATAACTCGTATGGAGTATAGACAAGTCTAAAGAATATATGAATAAGAGATGAAGGAAATAGAAGTTGACCTTCCCCCCTATACTTAGGATCAAGTAATCCTAAGTATAGAAGATTGTACACAAAGTAGGGAGGGTCAAAGGTGGATATAAACAGATCAAAGAATTAACAAATCAGGGGTGCACCCCCCTATACTTAGGACAAAGTACGTCCTAAGTACAGAAGACTGTCTACAAGGAGTGACACCTTTTATTTAGATACAGAAGATAGACACGGAAAAGAAGAAAAGAAGAAAAGACACACACACACATATATATATATATGAGAAGATTGTAGAGAATATACGCATCACTCCCCCTATACTTAGGGTGAGATATCCCTAAGTATGGGCAACAACAGGAGTGACAAACCTGAACAATCGAAAGAACAACACGGTGTGTACCCCCCTATACTTAGGACAAGGTATGTGCTAAGTGTAGACACAAAGATATGGCGATAGATCTAGGGCACACATAACTTGCGGGAGAAAGAATGAACAAGGTACACATATATACAAGCGGTGAAGAACTGATGAAGTATAGCACGGTATCTGACAAGTGAATACCGTACTCTCGTCATCGTCTCCCTGTGAGAACGAGGACGCAGTCAGAAGGTGAAAAGACATCCGGATATACAGTCAGATGGGTGTCGGCTACCAGGGACAAATAGATCAGGAAGTAAAGATATCGGGTGCGGTAGCATGAAGCAGATAATCGGCACACAGGGTCAGCATGAGGAAACAGAGCCGATACCGTAAGACCGGGAGGAAGAAAGAACAGTACAGAGTCTTCCGGTCAATCAGAGTCTCGATAAGATATGGAAGATAGAGAATAGGAGACATCGTGGCATTCAGTGGTCATGAGGTCGGAAGATCATAGGAGACATACCTAATGCCGCAAGACATGGCTCAACCCTGCGAGGGTCGTCAAGGTGAGCAGACTCGAAGGAGCCAGGAATCAGACCATAATCAGAAGACTTGGTCCCGTGATCCGCAGATCGGATACACTATCAGAGAGGGGACCAAGTACACAACACAGAAGACTCGGCTTCGTGCTCCAACAGACAGGAGACACCAGAAATGAAACCGAGTACCTAGAAAATGATGTACCCTCCCGCAGATAACCCTCGGGGTGTAGTACATGCTAATCGTCGAATAATCAGAAGAAGACTCGACCTTGCGAGGGTCGTCAAGGCGAGCGTACGCAAAGGCGTCAGTGATCCATCAGATGGATCATCAGTATCAGTCTCGGTAGGCGACATATAGGCTACCGGCAGAAGAGATCGAAATGTGGCAGCGTCCCGCAGACAACCCTCGGGGACCGTGCTGCCAGCTAGGCATGGAAAGATCAGATATTAGGAGCTCAACCTTGCGAGGTCCGTCAAGGCGAGCGGACTCAAAGGAGTCTAAACAGATGGGTCCCATGATCCACTGATCGAGTATGCAACTCAGGATGGGACCAAAATCATATATATTTAACGACCCGATTCTGTGTTCCACAGATCGGAAACACAGTCAGCAAGGGGAATCGAGCGTAAAGAGAGTGTCGCATTCTCCCGCAGATAGTCCTCAGGGAGTAATGCAAACTAAGCAGTGAAGTCTCAAACCGTGTCTCTACCTTGCGAGGGTCGTCAAGGAGAGAGGAGGGCTCAAAGGAGCCGGATCCATCAGACGGATCCACAGAGAATTTGGTCTCGAAAGACGGCTGACCACCAACCAGCAGAAGAGACCAAGAGAGCAAAAATGTGTCATAGCCTCTCGCAGATAACCCTCGGAGAGCTATGAACTAGGCAGTGAATGACCAGAATATCGAGGCTCGTCCTTGCGAGGACCATCAAGGAGAGCGATCAGAAATTTGGCCTCATGTACCGACAAGTCGGGTACACAATCACAGGGGGAGGCCAGTCAAGAATATCATCTGACTCGGTTCCGGGTCCCATCAAAATGGCGACCCAAGCAGTGGTTGAAACCGTAGTCCTAGAAATTGTCGCATTCTCCCGCAGATAGTCCTCGGGGACGAATGCGAGCTAGATCAATGTAGGTCATGGGAATGCTGGCATAGAGTCGCAGGTCCTTGAAATAATGTGAATCCATCAATCTACCGGAGGGCATAAGATCAAGTGGAGGGACAAAAGAGCAGCTCATCAATCATAATGCAATCCCTCGAAGTCAATCCAATCAGCTGATATGGTACGAAAGATAATCATGAATCCTCAAAGTGCCATACGTGGATAAGAGAATCAGGAGATCGGGGATGGGTCAATCACAAAGAAGAGAGATCATGTGGGTTCCCATCATCGTCATCATGAAGCATATATCAAGATAGTCCATCAAGATGGGCTAAAACCTCAAAATAGATGAATCAGTAGAAACATCATGATATCATCCTCAAATCCCTGAAGCACATCACATCCTCAATCCGGTGTGCGAGATCTAAATCCTCAATACAGAATCACACCTAGTCATCGTGTATCATAGAAGAATTCCTCAATAAGCTCCTATGCACGTATCAAAGTCAAATCCACCAAGAGTAGTATATTAATCTCAGCATCCTCAACATCATGCCCGACTTATTCCAATAATCAATGTAAGTCGAAATCCTCGATGCGGGCCTCGTCGATGTGCACAGCATTCCCAGGTAATAGAAGAGTGATACAGAGGGGACGAGGCGGGTGGGCGAGAAGATCGGGGTAAAGACAAAATTGGGTGTCCCACACTAGGCAGGGAACACCGTCAAAATGGTGATCCGAAGAGCATGCTCTCCTCGAACCGGAGAAGATGGGGATGGTAAGGTTGATACAAGGAAGATGGTGAAGAAGAGAGAAACAAAGGACTTGGCGAAGAAATGATTGAGCTCAAGCGCCAATATCACGACTCGATGCAGATGAGGAGAAATATGTATAAGAGAGGTAGAGAGACTCAAAGATGAAAAATGCATGACTCACAGGATGGGACCGACCACTCAAATAGTGAATGAAAAACACAATGGACTCCAAGTCACATTCAATACACAAGGCAAACCCTTGATTCACCTACTCAACACAGTGAAGACCGTCAGGTGATGGTCATTTATCTTTTCAGTTTTAGAGTTAGGTGAGAATCACAAAGTTGTACAAACACTTAGGAGGCTTGATGGGATTTAGGCTCTACTCCTTAGCGTGTACGTGAGAACTTAAAACGCATACAATGAGGGGGTTGCTCTCCCCAAGACAAGGAAGTCCATTATGTTTTATTTTTTAGGTCCAATAGAGTTAGCAGTCCCAATTTCATTTAGGTTATCACTTTTTTTGGGTATTTTCATTGCACGTGCCTACCGAGGTTCCAATTTCCATTAAGCATCCTAGGTTGGCAAAAACAGAGGGAGAAGGTAGGAAAAGCCATGCAAGTCAGAAATTGATGATGCATGCTAAGTAAGAAGACTTACAGCGCTTCCCAGCTCTCTCCATGTGGGATGCACCACAGAATTGAAACCTATGCTATATGCAAATGCAAGCCGAAGAAATCGCCCTAGGATAGTAACTGCTATTATCGTGAAGCACCACAAGTCGGTCACTTATCCTTAACCTAAGAGTCTGGTCTTGGCTTACCCCTCCTCTTCGCGACACACTCGAGTTTAGGAGTAGCGCTTGATGGGGCTCGCTCACGGCACACGGGTTAAGAGATAAATGAACCGACTGTTTTAAATTTGACTAGATCCAAAACACACTATAGGTACATGCAAATGTATTAGGGTGTTTGGACCTAATCTACTCGATCAAGCAATTCCTAAGCTAGAGCTCATTCACACAAACTAACAAAAATAAAATAAAAAGAAAAAGCGTCAAAACCATCGAGGCCCCCAAGGGAACAATCCCTCGGGCAATGGACCTCGGGAAGTCGGAGTGTCTGAGAGTCCTGAATTATTACAAGTCAATTGTCACTCTCTCACATGAATATACAAATAAATAATGCAAACATGAGACTACCATCCAAAATTCTCCTCCATCTGCCTTTGATGCTCTCTCCTGTTGGTTGGAGTAGAAAAGCCAACTCCGCCTCACTCGGGTGCATAGGACTTCCAAGGAATTCCTCCTTCGCTTGGCGGTCCCTCGCATCAAATACAAATAAAAGAGATGCGTCAGAACAGTCAATCAATAATGTCACTAATAATCAAATAAAGAAATGAACATTGGACATGAATAAAGAATTAAATAAATAAATCATCAACCATACAAAATCCGTTGCCTCCCCGGCAACGGCGCCATTTGATGAAAGGGAAAAATCGAGGGTCTAGATATCTCACAAGGCGAGACATCCAGTCGATGCGGTGACCACTCAATAAATCCCAAATCAATCAACAATTAACCCACAATGAAATATATGCAATCAAATCTCAAAAATGTGGAGTTAAAACTTATTATAACTCTACATGCAAATGTGTATAGGTGTAAGCACAAGTAGAGGTCGAACACTGGGAGGCGAATGGTTGTGTGGTAAAATTTGTTGCACAGTTATTCAATTCTTGGTTCATGTCCAATTCTTATTGTTTTTGTGGGTTTCTAATTGTTATATTTTTTATTTTATTTTTGTTTTTATGATTTTATTTAGTTTTTATATTTTGTATTTTTTTTATTTTCTTTTTATATTTTTAATTATATAATATAGATATATATAAAGAGATATATATAAGAGAAGAGAGAGATAATATATGGATATATATATATACATAAATACTCAAAATTTATTGGATATAATATTTTTTAGGCTTTTTATATTTTTATAATTTTTTTGTTGTTTTTCTGGGATTTTTCTAATTTTTATGTATTTGTGATTCCAAAAAATGTCCCTAATATGGGACTAATATATAGGCCGAAAATCATTTGGGCGTTAAAATTATAAAATAAGTCTCAAAATTACCCAAATTAATTTTGATATGTTACTAGTTATTATATAGATAATTATAAAATAGGAAAACATATTTTTGGTATTTTTGAAGGGTTTTTATATTTTTTTAGGATTTTGAAGCTTCTTGAAATTTTTATATTTTCTTTTTCTATTTTTAGGTTTTTTTTCATTTTTTGGACTCAATATATATATAAATACATCATATCTAATATTTTTGTAATTTTTCAAAAACATTTTATATTTTTTTTGGTATTTTATAATGTGAACAATACAAAATAACTCCTTTTTCATTTTTAATAATTAGGTTAAATGCAAAAAATGCAAAATGGACATGTGGCGTGAAAGTACACTGCAAGAAACATCTAACCTAATTTTTGTGGAATTTTTTGAGATAAGTAGCTATTTTTAATAAATACATAAAAGACATAAAAATCTATGAAGGTTCTTCTTTTTAAATCTATACATCTCCATTGTTCTCCTCAACAAGTGGATGGCTTCAACAGTTGGGTGACTTGGTATGCATTCGAATTGATTTTCTTTTACTTTGAAAATTTAGCTCAACCTTTCGATCACATGTTCCCATTGTCATAGTATGACTCATCAGCTTGATACCTCTGTAATTTGAACAATTTTGAATGTATCATTTATTCTTATACAGAGGCACCATGATGCTTCTCCTCCATTCTTATTGCTTCTCCAAATAACATTGAAGCAATGGAGTAAAACAAGTCAAACCAGACATAAAATTGAAATAAGATTGTGATTCAAAAGTGAGATAAAATTTCAGTAAAATGACTTAAAAACGAATTTGGGCCACTCTTTTTTTGCATTTTGTATGATTTTTTAGTGATTTTTCTAGAATTTTTTTATCTTTTTTAAGATGTTTAGATGTATACACAATATCTCTAATAGATTTTTAGATATGTTGTACTATTAATGAGAGGTTACTCCTTGATGTTTGACATAATATCTTTATCTGTTTTGTGATTTTTGGAGATGAAATGAGTTAACTAAATATACAAAAATAAAAGGTTAAAATGTTTTTATTTTTTTCATCTAACTAAAGAGTGGAATTTTCAACAAAATTTTGAAATGTTAAGCAACCAAAGGGTTGGAAGAGATTGTCTTTTACTCTCCAAAATATTGTAGTTTGTGCTCTAAATAAATCAGTAATTTATAAAATATTGTAATTTGTCCCTAAATAAATAAACTAATAAAATTTTTTCAAAAAATCTAGAGACCAAAATTAATGGTAATAATTTTCAACAAGCCTTAGCATGAAAATAGTCACATGTCATTGCTAAAAAATATTTTAAATTCACATTAATATATATATATATATCAACCATTTACTTAGAATCAGACATATAGATTGGAGCATTTTATTCAAATATTTATATAAAATTCATGGCATGACCAAAAAAATCAAGAAACTGTGAAATAATGTAGAATTTACTATTCTCTTTCCAACAAAATAAGTTTCACAAAAATTAGAGTAATGAAAGAGTTGTGATGCTTCAAAATAAGGGTAGACATGCAACAATCGGAGGGGGAGATACACTGGTAAACTAGTGGTGTGTATCAGTAAACATTAGAGTGTATTGGTTGAGGTCATGATGATAAGAATGGAGTTGTGATAGCATATGGAAAAGCGTTGCATCAATAACTGGCCTCCATATTAATGGATGTGAATAGCATACACATGTATCAGGGTGTCTAGTCTAGCATTTGTTTCTCAACATACTTGAAGAGATGAGAAAAGGATGGGTTATGGTTCTTATAAATATTTATAGTAAATTCATGGAAGATATGTGATTTGGGAATATGCTAACAAGATGACGAGATACGTTGATGAGGTTATAATTAATGACCCTATTAGATGTAGAACCCAATGTGTTGGGTATTGTTGTGCAGGGTACATGCAGATCTGGTCAAAATACAGGCCGGATCGAATTGAACAAGGTTCTAAAACTCTGCCCAAAGGCCACCTTGGGTCAGTCCATGGGCCACCTTTATTTTTTTCTCTTGATTTTTCAATATTATTTAATTGATATAAATGATTTTGTTACCATCATTTATACTTTATATAACTAATAGGGTTTTATCACTTATTGTTGAACACAGATTTGCAGAGGTCGTGCTGACTCACAAGGCGAATCAACAGTCGCTGATTTGACCTCCAACGAAATCCGAGATTCAAACAACAATTAACCCACGACAATCAAGTAAAGCAGTGAAAGTGTGTGGAGTCAAAATTTATTATAACTCTACAACAAAGATGTGTATAGGTACAAGTATTGTAGAGGTCGAACACAGGGAGCAGAAAGGATAGATCGGGGCAAAATTGCTCAAAAGTGTGTGAATGTGATCAAGAGTCTACTATGCTATTTTTTGTGGGTTTTTAATTTTATATTTATTTATTTATTTTTTTTAATTTTATAATTTTGTATTTTGATTTTTAATTTACTGATTTTTATTTTCTTTTTATATTTTATATTTTTTTATCTTTTCTTTTCATTATTGGAATGCATGTATAATATAAGAAGAGAGGAAAGAGGTTATTTATAAAAATAGATAAAAATGTTCAAAAATTATCAAATAAAGTTGTTTTGGTCTTTTTATACTTTTTTACTGTTTTTGTGATTTTTGGGGATTTTTAAGAATGTTTTTGGTATTTTTAAAGACGAAAATACAAGAAAACAGTAGATAAAATGCAAGGCTGAAACTAAAGTGGAGAAATAAAATATAAAACAGTGACAAAAATTCTCCAAATTAATTTTCACTTAAAGATAATGAAACAAAGAAAACTCAGAGACAAAGTTTGTATTTTTAGGATTTTTGTAGAATTTTTAATATTTTTATAGAGGTTTTTGGAGTTTTATGATTTTTATGAGTTTTCTTTTGTAATTTTTAATGATTTTCAGCTGGGAGTTAAAACACATTAAGAGAAACAAAATATATTTTTTTGGAATTTTTATGGAGTGTTTTTATATATTTTAGGGATTTTATAATGCAAACAGTGCACAAAATGAGAGTTTTTGATTTTTAATAAATATGGAAATGCAATAAAATGAAAAATAAAAATATGTCGTGATAATATGATTCAACAGGAACTTAAAATGATTTTTGTGGAATTTTTGGGGTTTTAGAAATGCATGCAATAAATAGAGATATCAGAATGACACTACACTACTGGCAAGGATTTAATAGTAAATAGCCAAAAGTCTGAGGACTTGCATGCAGAATAACCAAAAATTTATAACTGCAATTAAAAAGTTTTGGACTAAAAGTAAATGTGGCAAAACTTTTGGGGGTGCCTGCAAAAATGCCAAGATGCGCGTGACTTGCACGCGCACCTGGCGGGGCTATGTCAGTAATATTACAAAATGCTAGGGGCTCCTTAGCAAACAAATAATAAAATAGCCGGGGTGGGAAGGCAAAATACCCTCGGCTTGGGTGCGAACGAACGACAGATTGAGCTTTACTAATACACGTGTCGACGCCACAGGAGCTGATGACGCTTCGTGAACGGGTGGACGTGATTCGATCTAGGTTGGAGATCTGACGGTGTGGCGTGCCCCAGATCTAACGGTGGTTGCGCTCCACGATGAACAGGGGGTGATCGGACGGTCCTGGGATATGGTGGAAGAACTCGTGAAAAACTGGCCGCCGGCGAGATTAGTTTCGACGATTCGAGTGTCTCCGACAACCAAGAGCTTCACCGATGGCCCCCGCAGCCTCCTGGAAGCCTCCTCGAGTGGACGGCGGGATAAAAATGGCCCATGAAGGGCCGGAGGTCCGCCGCGACGTGAACGGAGGGGGAACGGCTCCAGGCTGCTTGAACTTCAGCAAAAACGACCCTCTCAGGAGGGTCCTTGGCACCTGGGACCTGCAAGAAAATGCAAGAGCACGAGTAGATGGTCCAGGGCAAGAGCGTATGGGTTGATGAGGGTTTTGGCAAAAATTGGATGGTCGCCGGAGCTGCGCTCCGACAAGGAGACGAGGATGGAATCAATGCTCCAAACTATGATCAAAACGCAAATAAAAGAACAGATCTACAGCCTAATCCTACAGCTAGTTGAAGAGCGAAGAAAACGAGTAAAAACAACCTCAACCGGCCGATAAACCAGGAGAAACCGCCGGGAGCTAAGCTCCGGCGATGGGTGGAACCGGCCCTCTGAAGCTCGCCGTCGCTCCTAGCTTGGCCGGAGGAGAAGCTGTCACCTTCTCCGGTCCAGGGCGCAAGGCAAAGGAACGAAATGAGTCACAAAATGGGGTTCAAATCGAAAATGGAGGTGGTGGGTCTTCTTTTGAAAGATGGTGGTCGAGGCCCAAAGATCGAGACGTCAGGAGCGTCTTGATGGTCCATTCCCCGAGCAAATCAGTGGGCGGATATCATCGATGCAAGGGGAGAAAAAATGCAGAAGGAAGTGAGATCAATCGGTGAAAGACTCGACTTGGAGAAAATCGAGAAAAAGGAGGCATCCACATGCCTTACGGGCTGTGACCTGGGGTCATGGAGTTGACCCCCAGTCAATGGATGGCGTGGCCTGATTGGGCCACGTCATCCGCAAAAAGACAAAAACTTAAGTAAATACCTTGTACATTTAATTAAAAATAATAAATGATGTAATTAATTTTAGGTTATTTCATGAAAAATATTTATTATTTTATATGGTATTTTATTCCGATTTTTAATTATTTTTATGAGATTTATTTTTATAAGTTGCTTTTATACCCCTATATAGGTATATTATCTATATATTTGACTATTTGATTTTTAATTTGTGATTTTAATTTTATTATTTTTATTTCTTATTTTGTAAAATTATAAAATACTTTTATATACACAAATATATATTTTTATTTTATTTTTTTGAGATGTTTTGTATATTTAATAAAATATGAATCGGTATTATGTAGGTATGGGTATAGGTAATATACCTATGTATCCATTATGTAAGTATTTTATTTTAAGTTTTATTTAGGTTTTTATTCAAATTTTAATGTACATAATTATTATAAGTAATGTTTACAACATTAAAAAAATATAAAATAATAAAATAATAAATAAATAATAAATTGAATATTTTATTCTATACAAGTATACATTAAGGTTCCAAAACTCAACTTTCAAACCGTAGCTCCGCCAAATGCGAAACCACCGCCATTAAATAGCTTATTTTCTTCTATATACAATTAAAGGTGAGTATGCTGCATTTGGAGTTTTCGTTTGTGAGATACGGGTCTAGGAAGTTGGGATTTTGAAATCTTATTCAAACCATAACTTTTTATCTATATATTATTTTTCTGTGAAATCAATTTTGTATTTTTCTTTATTAAATTATCTACAACTTTCATGAACAAAGTTTCTTTATTTGAAGTATAAAAAGTGGAACCAAAAATAGGTCCCAAAATGAATAAAGAATGAATAAAATAAAAGGAATTTTATTGGTATTTTTGGCCCTTATCTCCCCCTACTTTATTCCTTGTCGACCTATTCATCAAGATGCCTAGGTCTCGGGGTTTCGGGTCATAAAATATTTACAATATTTTATTCTTTTTCTTTTCTTTTCTTTATTCTATAATTTTGGCTTTAAAAACCGCATTTTATACAATATTTACACAATGATGCATGAATGCTAAAATGCCTAAATTAACAATATTTACACGCAATTACTAGGGTTTTTAAGGCCAAAATGATAGAATAAAGATGATGAAACGTGGCTTCATCATCCCCCTATACTTTACCTTTGCTAGTCCCTAGCAAACACTTATGCAATAAGTGCAGATAAAGAAAAGAAAGAAAAGAAAAAGAAGAACTTGGATTTAATTTGATTATCAAACTTGTCTTCATAAAATCAAAGTTTGGAGCTTAAGTCGGACCTTTGGAATTTTAGTGCGGGCGGAACCTTAATGAGAACCAAATTTGAAATCCAACAGTCCTTGAGAATCCCAAAACTCTGTCCAAGTCTCCTCAATAGCCAGGTCAGAAATATTTCAACTCATACGCAAACTCTTACGACTATGAATCTGACTCGTACAGTGTAAGTGATATGTAGCTCCCCACCTCAGAAGTAACAAAGAAACAACCTCCCCCACCCTGGTAACTCTAATGCCTCAGTCTAGCAACTCTTTCCTTGAGAAGCGGGGTATTCCCTTCTAAGTTCAAGTGCAACCGTCTCAAGAAGAGGGGGAATAAGAGGTATAGAATTTTGGGAGCTCAATCAGTGTAGCTAAGTCTCCCGCTGCAAGCTTCATGAGATGTAACATGGATACCATAAGCTTTTGCTTTATTGGACTATATACACTCCAGTGGGGTTATTAAATTTTCAATCCGACCCACCACTTTTTTAGATTTCTTCTTCTTCTTCTTCTTTTGCATCTGTACAACATATCTGCATGGTGCAGCATATTATACAAGAAATTTTCCTCTTGAGCCAGTAGACTATCCCTCTTTTGAAGTTTTATTGCAACCCACGGCTTCTGTCTTTAGCCTTCATCACCACTAGACCAAGTTGAGGCGCACTTCCTTCACTAGAAGAAGAAGAGAGGTTCCGCCTAGAAGTACTACCCTCATATGCTAGCCCAAGCCAAAGGAAACTGCCTCCTTACCACCTCACCCGTGGAGAGCTATGTGAAAGGTGCAGGTGTCCAAGTTAGGTCATTATCAACAAGAGTCGTGCGTGTGCTCTGAAATACTCTACTTAGGCAGTCAAGAATCCAATGAACCCAGTCCCGTGATCCTCAAAGAATTAAGTCAACTAGACCTGAAGTACCTCAAACCCAGTTCCTATAAGGTTCCTGTTATTAGGTAGATTATAAGGTCCAATCAAGCTCCAATCTCCGGATTTTACTTAGACTTGTTCAACTATCAAACTCAATCCGAAAAATGCGAATGCTATGCAATGTAGAAAATATTTTTGTGATGCAATTTTCAAGATTTTTTTGAACTTTTTATGGATTTTTGAAAAGATGATGCATGCTTTTTTTGTATTTATCAAAAAGATTTTTCAAATGTTTTTGGATTTTAATTTTGCAAATGTTTTTGGGCTTTTTGAAAATAAAAATATTTCGGCTGAAATCTAGGTTAAAATATTTACACGGGAGTGCTTCTTATAGTTATAAGAAGTGTATTTTAAGGATTTACAAGGGTAAGTGGTCAATTTTATAAGTACATATATAGTGGATTTTGGTGTGATGTATGTATTCCTCAAACTTATGTGACACATGTTTTTCAGAGAATTTTTGAAAACTATAATCCAAGATAATTTTTACAAACATTTTACAAACATGTACACACATTTGAAAATCATTTTGCAAAGGTTTTCAAAACAGTATATATGGATTTTTCAAAGGATTTTTGCAACCATTTTTCAAACCATTTGCAAATCATTTTTCAAACATTTTATTTCACACAAAGAAAATAAATTTTTACAAAACACATATTTTTACACAGGTTGAAAACATGTAACAAAATATTTTCAAAATAGTTTTCAATAGATGTTTACAATGTTTTTCAAACTATTTTTCAAACATTTTGCAAAAAACATTTTCACCTGATTTATTAATTAGTAATTACAAAAAGAATTTGAGGAATGATAACACCTTTTTATTAAGGATTTTTAATGAATTTTAAAGAATTATTAGCCATATTATTAAGAAAAATACGAAAGTACGAGTTATGGCTAAAGTATATACACAGTATATACGACCCCCCTATACTTAGCTTGAGCTATGTCCTCATAGATCAGAGAGAAAAGAGAAGACATAACTCGTACTGAGTATAGGAAAATCTAAAGAATAAATGAATAAGAGATGAACAAAAGAATGAGAAGTTGACCGTCCTCCCTATACTTAGGATCAAATAATCCTAAGTATAGCAGACTGTACACAAAGCAGGGAGGGTCAAGGGTGGGAAGGAACAGATCGTACTCAGACTGTCTCCCCCTATACTTAGGGTAAGATATCCATAAGTATAGATAAGAAGAGGAGACAATGGAGAGGATCAAAGAATGGAAATACTCGAGGTGCACACCCCCCTATACTTAGGACAAAGTACGTCCTAAGTATAGAAAACTGTCTACAAGGGGCGACATCTTTTTGATAGATAAAGAGAATAGACAAGGAAAAGAAGAAAAGAAGAATAAAGATGAGAATGAAAACGAGATCAGAGGATGTACACAGCACTCCTCCTATACTTAGGGGGAAAGAAGCCCTAAGTATAGGCAACGACAGGAGTGATGATACGGAACGATGAAAGAACACTCGGCTCGTCCACCCCCCCCCCCCCTATACTTAGGACAAAGTACATCCTAAGTAAGGCAAAAACGAGAATGGGTGGACGAGCAAAACGGAAGAGAGACGGAGATGAACAGGAGAGGATATACAACAGAGATGGATATACATGGGATCAAGAAGGTTGAAAGCGAACCTTCTTGCGGGACCGCTGAGGAATGGATCTGGTATGGTGTAGGTCAACATCGGGGTCCACAGTGGACGGAAGCCGATCAGGGTCGACAGAGTGAAGGTCCTCAGGGGCCCAAGGGCGTAAAGGCACAGACTGGTGAGTGGAAGAAGTACGACTAGGTCCGGCCTTAGGAGTCTCGCTACTATCAAAGTGGAATGGGACGAACTCCTCATCATGGGAAGTAGTGTACTCGGAGTCGTCCTGCGAGGTGTCATCCAGGTCAAAATCAAAAGGCACGAAATCATCGGTGGAAGTAGTCGAACTATGTTCGTCCTCTATAATCTCAACCGGATCATCTTTCTCATCAAAAGGCCCGAATTTCCGAAGAAAAGCAACTAAATCAAATTCGACCTTTGGCTCATCAGTATCTATGTGGACAAGGGCGAACCTATCAGTGGAAGTAGTTGAAACATGTCTATCCTGTCTAGTCTCTACATCTGCCCTCCGCTCAATGGTATCTATCGTGTAAATCCCGCGGATGTCATCAACACATCGCCAAGTCCCAGACGAAGGAACTCCGAGGTCCATGCTTTCCGAGTCTTCCTCAACTGGGAGGAACTCTCGGGTCTCAATGGAATCCAATAAGCAGCAAAATTCTTTGATAGTCTCATCCAGGTCATGGTCCTCAGGGTCAGCCAAGTTAGGTGTGGTCACATCAGGTGCAGGTCTCTGGTCGGCAGTAGGTGGGGTGATCAATACTTCGCTCTTGTCAGCAGGACGAAAGCGAATCTCTCCTGATCCGTAATCAATAACGACTCTCACAGAGGCGAGGAATGGTCGTCCCAGGATGAGTGGAGAGTGCTCCCCTGTGGAGGTCTCCGTGGGCAAGACAACAAAATCAATAGTATAGTTAGTGCCCTGAATCGAAATGACGGCGTTTTCAAGATACCCTTCGGCCTCTTGATAGATCCATCAGCAAATTGAACTATCATCCTTGGTCTTCTTGAGAGGCCCTAGGTAAAGAGACTGTACCAACGAGAAGGGTATGATGCTAATCGAAGCACCGCCGTCTAGGAGAGTGTGATCACATGCGTGGTCAGAGATGGTGCAGCTAATGAATGGTGTGGCAGTGTTCCTTTTCCGAGGAATTGGGACGTTGTGTAATGGCATGGGCAGTGGCCATGGTCAAGATATGACGCTCAGATCTGCTCCTTCACTTTCTCTCTTGGGAAGAGGAGAAGATAAATCGGTCATGGCCCTGCTGAAGTGGGGCACGGATAATCTCATGAATGGTGGCCACCACTTCGGGTTCAGTCAACATTTTTTTGAATTTTTGGACATCCTCCATACAAGGGAGGAAGTCGGAATCATCATATACACGAGGCATGCCAAGAGCAGTCTGTACAGCGGCATCCTCGGGGTCACAGGTGGGACCGGGTGTGAAAGGTTATGTGGTCAAATGGTCTGGCAAGTGGACGCTCTCCTCACAGTCTGACTCGATCATATGTCTCCCGAAATCTTTTTGTGTTTTTAAATTTTTCTCATTTTTTGTGTTTTGGGCGATTGCAAGCTCTCATGGTAATCCTCAAATGAACCCATATCATCAAATGGTGGAATATCATGGTCGCTCTTATTTGTGCTAGTGAGGTGGTCAATCCTCTGTCTCATATGATCCATCATCTGGGTCAAGTGCTCAAGGGTGGATTCCATGAAAGGTGACTCCAACAGATCAGTCTCGGGGTGAATGTGAAGGTGGAAAATACGGAGATGGTGGTTGGTGTGGGTAGAAATCCGAATCCTGATACTGCGGCTGAGGTGGATATGTACAAAAAAAAAGTCAGGAGCAAAGTCCTCCTGGAAAAAAGGAGGTGGACCGACTGGAGTGAACGAGGGATCCGCAAAGTCCGGATAAAATACGCTCCAGGGTCCATCTCAGAATCAAAAGACAATGATCGGGAGAGCACGATGGTCAAGTCAAGAGAAGTGGAGAAAAGGTGCAAAATGCACAGAGACGTTCTAGAATGCACACAAAAGTAACAGACAAAAATGAAAACAAGACAGACCCTCAATTCACCTACTAAACTCGGTAGAGACCACAAGAGCGGTCTTTTTATCTTGTCTGTTTTTAGAGTTAGGTGAGAAGTCCAAAAGTTACACAAACACTTAGGGGCTCAATGGGATTTGGGCACTAATCCTTAGTGTGTGCGCGAGCAAGTAAAACGAAGACAATGAGGGGATTACTCGTCCCAAGACAAATTTTTCTTTTTGGTGGTTTTAGGGTCAAGTAATATTAACAGTCCCAATTTTATTAGTTATCACTTTTTTTGTATTTTAATAATAAATGCACGAACCTATCGAGGAGTCAATTTTACTTAGCACCTAGGTGATCAAAATTAGAGATAGAGAGTCGGAAAAGCAATGCAAGCGGCAAAACGATGATGTATGCTAAAGCGTAAATGCTCACCTTGCCTCCAGCACTCTACATGCAAGGATGCTCAGCAGAATTTGAAAACCTAACTATATGCAAATGCAAGCCGATGAAATCACCCTAAGTTTCAGAAATTTTTATTAGCGTGAAGCACCACAAGTCGGCCACTTATCTTTAACCTAAGAGTCCGGTCTTGGCTTACCCCTCCTCTTCTCGACACACTCGAGTTCAGGAGTAGCGCTTGATGGGGCTCGCTCACGGCACACGGGTTAAGAGATAAATGAACAGACTGTTTAAATTTAACTAAGTCCAAACGAGTCTATAGGTACATGCAAATATATTAGGTGTTTGGCGTTAGTCTATCGCAAGCAATCCTAAAACTAGGGGCTCAATCACACAAAATAAGAAAACAAAACCGAGAAAACAAAGGGAAAAAGATGCAATGAAAACCGTAAAATCCGCGGTGAGCCCCCAAGTGTACAAACACTGGAAATTGGGCCCGAAAGTCCAAAGTCCGAATGTACCTGTATTATTACAAATTAGATGGTCTCTCTCTCACCAAAATTACACTAATAAATGCAATAAATAGACTAGAATCGTCTTCAAAATCCTCTCCTAGCCCGCCTTCGTGCTAAGTCGAGTCGCCTCACGTGGGTGCGCAGGTGCTCCTGGAAGAGAGCTCCTCCCTCGATCCGCGTACCTCGCAAGAAGTCAAACAAGAGAGGGGTTAGACAATTCAAACAAGAAATATGATAAACAAGCAGAAACAAAAATCCGCAAAAAAGACAAATCATCACAAACACAAAGCAATAACCTGAACTACGCGTTGTTGCTCCCCGGCAACGGCGCCATTTGTTGAACAGAGATTTGCAGAGGTCGTGCTGACTCACAAGGCGAATCAACAGTCGCTGATTTGACCTCCAACGAAATCTGAGATTCAAACAACAATTAACCCACGACAATCAAGTAAAGCAGTGAAAGTTTGTGGAGTTAAAATTTATTATAACTCTACAACAAAGATGTGTATAGGTGCAAGTATTGTAGAGGTCGAACACATGGAGCAGAAAGGATAGATCGGGGCAAAATTGCTCAAAAGTGTGTGATTGTGATCAAGAGTCTACTATGCTATTTTTTGTGGGTTTTTAATTTTATATTTTTTTATTTTTTTTTAATTTTATAATTTTGTATTTTGATTTTTAATTTACCGATTTTTATTTTCTTTTTATATTTATATTTTTTTATCTTTTCTTTTTCATTATTGGAATGCATATATAATATAAGAAGAGAGGAAAGAGGGTATTTATAAAAATAGATAAAAATGTTCAAAAATTAGCAAATAAAGTCTTTTGGTCTTTTTATACTTTTTTACTGTTTTTGTGATTTTTGGGGATTTTTAAGAATGTTTTTGGTATTTTTAAAGTCGAAAATACAAGAAAACAGTAGATAAAATGCAAGGCTGAAACTAAAGTGGAGAAATAAAATAGAAAACAGTGACAAAAATTCTCCAAATTAATTTTCACTTAAAGATAATGAAACAAAGAAAACTCAGAGACAAAGTTTCTATTTTTAGGATTTTTGTAGAATTTTTAATATTTTTATAGAGGTTTTTGGAGTTTTATGATTTTTATGAGTTTTCTTTTGTAATTTTTAATGATTTTTGGCTGGGAGTTAAAACACACTAAGAGAAACAAAATATATTTTTTTGGAATTTTTCTGGAGTGATTGTATATTTTTTAGGGATTTTATAATGCAAACAGTGCACAAAATGAGAGTTTTTGATTTTTAATAAATACGGAAATGGAATAAAAATGCAAAATAAAAATATGTCGTGATAATATGATTCAACAGGAACTTAAAATGATTTTTGTGGAATTTTTGGGTTTTAGAAATGCATGCAATAAATAGAGATATCAGAAAGACACTACACTACTGGCAAGGATTTAATAGTAAATTGCCAAAAGTCTGAGGACTTGCATGCAGAATAACCAGAAATTTATAACTGCAATTAAAAAGTTTTGTACTAAAAGTAAATGTGGCAAAACTTCTGGGGGCGCCTGCAAAAATGCCAAGATGCGCGTGACTTGCACGAGCACCTGGCGGGGCTATGTCAGTAATATTACAAAATGCTAGGGGGTTTTACACAAATTAGCCAAAATATTAAGGCGGCAGAAGAAAGATTGAGTCCTTAGCAAACAAATAATAAAATAGCCGGGGTGGGAAGGAAAAATACCCTCGGCTTGGGCACGAACGAACGACAGATTGAGCTTTACTAATACACGTGTCGACGCCACAGGAGCTGATGACGCTTCGTGAACGGGTGGACGTGATTAGATCTAGGTTGGAGATCTGACGGTGTGGCGTGCCCCAGATCTAACGGTGGTTGCGCTCCACGATGAACAGGGGGTGATCGGACGGTCCTGGGATATGGTGGAAGAACTCGTGAAAAACTGGCCGCCGACAAGATTAGTTTCGATGATTCGAGTGTCTCCGACAACCAAGAGCTTCACCGATGGCCCCCGCAGCCTCCTGGAAGCCTCCTCGAGTGGACGAAGGGATCAAAATGGCCCATGAAGGGCCGGAGGTCCGCCGCGACGTGAACGGAGGGGGAACGGCTCCAGGCTGCTTGAACTTCAGCAAAAACGACCCTCCCAGGAGGGTCCTTGGCACCTGGGACCTGCAAGAAAATGCAAGAGCACGAGTAGATGGTCCAGGGCAAGAGTGTGTGGGTTGATGAGGGTTTTGGCAAAAATTGGATGGTCGTCGGAGCTGCGCTCCGGCAAGGAGACGAGGATGGAATCAATGCTCCAAACTATGATCAAAAACGCAAATAAAAGAACAGATCTACAGCCTAATCCTACAGCTAGTTAAAGAGCGAAGAAACGAGTAAAAACAACCTCAACCGGCCGATAAACTAGGAGATGAAACCGCCGGGAGCTAAGCTTCGGCGATGGGTGAAACCGGCCCTCTGAAGCTCGCCGTCGCTCCTAGCTTGGCCGGAGGAGAAGCTGTCACCTTCTCCGGTCCAGGGCGCAAGGCAAAGGAACGAAACGAGTCACAAAATGGGGTTCAAATCGAAAATGGAGGTGGTGGGTCTTCTTTTGAAAGATGGTGGTCGAGGCCCAAAGATCGAGACGTCAGGAGCGTCTTGATGGTCCATTCCCCGAGCAAATCAGTGGGCGGATATCATCGATGCAAGGGGAGAAAAAATGCAGAAGGAAGTGAGATCAATCGGTGAAAGACTCGACTTGGAGAAAATCGAGAAAAAGGGGGCATCCACATGCCTGACGGGCTGTGACCTAGGGTCATGGAGTTGACCCCCGGTCAACCGGATGGCGTGGCCTGATTGGGCCACGTCATCCGCAAAAAGATAAAAACTTAAGTAAATACCTTGTACATTTAATTAAAAATAATAAATGATGTAATTAATTTTAGGTTATTTCATGAAAAAGATTTATTATTTTATATAGTATTTTATTCCGATTTTTAATTATTTTTATGAGATTTATTTTTATAAGTTGCTTTTATACCCCTATATAGGTATATTATCTATATATTTGACTATTTGATTTTTAATTTGTGATTTTAATTTTATTTTTTTTATTTCTTATTTTGTAAAATTATAAAATACTTTTATATACACAAATATATATTTTTATTTTATTTTTCTGAGATGTTTTGTATATTCAATAAAATATGAATCGGTATTATGTAGTTATGGGTATAGGTAATATACCTATGTATCAAATATGTAAGTATTTTATTTTAAGTTTTATTTAGGTTTTTATTCCAATTTTAATGTACATAATTATTATAAGTAATGTTTACAACATTAAAAAATATAAAATAATAAAATAATAAATAAATAATAAATTGAACATTTTCTTCTGTACAGGTATACAATAAGGGTCCAAAACTCAACTTTCAAACCGTAGCCCCGCCAAATGCGAAACTACCGCCATTAAATAGCTTATTTTCTTCTATTGTATATTAAAGGTGAGTATGATGCATTTGGAGTTTTCTTTTGTGAGATACGGGTCTGGGAAGTTGGGATTTTGAAATCTTATTCAAACCATAACTTTTTATCTGTACATTATTTTTCTATGAAATCAATCTTGTATTTTTCTTTATTAAATTATTTACAACTTTCATGAACAAAGTTTCTTTATTTGAAGTATAAAAAGTGGAACCAAAAATAGGTCCCAAAATGAATAAAGAATGAATAAAATAAAAGGAATTTTATTGGTATTTTTGGCCCTTATCTCCCTCTACTTTATTCCTTGTCGACCTATTCATCAAGATGCCTAGGTCTCGGGGTTTCGGGTCATAAAATATTTACAATATTTTATTCTTTTTTCTTTTCTTTTTTTTATTCTATAATTTTGGCTTTAAAAACCGCATTTTATACAATATTTACACAATGATGCATGAATGCTAAAATGCCTAAATTAACAATATTTACACGCATTTACTAGGGTTTTTAAGGCCAAAATGATAGAATAAAGATGATAAAATGTGGCTTCATCACTTATGCCCCTTTGAGATATCGCAATTTTAGTTATGCCCCTATCTTTTTGGTAATATCAGTTGTGCCCCTCACTTCTTGCTAATATGTCACTTGTGCCTCTCGGGTTAGTTGCCGTCCATCTCCAACACAAACGGACGTTAACTTTAAGGACACAATGGGAATTACTTTTAAAAATTTGGATGAAATGTCGAGTCACTTCTTCTTCCTCCTCCCACATCCTCTTCCTCTTCCTCCCCATTCTCTTCCTCCTTAAAACCTCCTCCTCCTCAACCGGCTCCTCCCGACCACCCCCAGCCCCTCCCTGTGCCTCCTCCCCCGGCCCCACGTGCGCCCTCCGCCCTCGCACCTCCCCCAGGTCGCCTGTGCATCCTCCCTGTCTCGAGGTGCTCCCTCCGCCCCTGCACCGCCCCCCGCACCCCCTCCCCCTATCCCCCTCGCCCCACGCCCCTCCCCCTCTGCCCTCTGCACCCCCTCCCCCCATCGCCCTCACCCATGTCCTCCTTTCTGATGGCCTTCACCCTCTCCCACTCGGCGATGGTCCGATCGCGCATCTCCTCCTAGGCGGGGGCCTCAAGCTTCTCGAGGATGACATCCTCGTCGTCGCGGTAGCCGTAGTAGGCAACGTCGATGCGCTTGTAGATCTCATAACGTGTGCGGCGCTTGTGGAGCTCAAAGGGCTTGTCGAAAAGCTCACGGACGCCGAAAAGGCATTTTATGGCGCCGAAGTAGCGGTATCCAGGACCGCGGCCACTAGGATTGGGAGGTCGTATTGGAAATGCGAGCCCACGGCTAGCCATTATGCAATAAATGTTATTGCACATATCATTCCCTGATCTGAAATGAAGAATGAATAATTTGCATAATAGGTCCCTTAGTACAATTAGGGTTATGTACCATGGCCATCTTGATGATCATACAGCTGTTGATTTAACTATTGAATCATAGAGGCTGGTGCTTGGATGAATATCTAAAGAGTTAGATTGAGGACTCATCAAGCACCGTCAAATGATTGTTAAGAGATGATCTCCAGCCTGAGTAGGAGATGACAATCCTTTCTCATTTAGGTTGATATCTGATGCCCTAGAGAGGTTCTCCATCGCCGCAATGTCATCGTTATGCTGTCCGATCATTTGCTCGTGGATCTCCGTCTCCTTCAGTGCGCCTCTCTCGTGAAGAAGATGATGGATCTCGTGTATCGAGATCAGGAGATCCACCAATTGGATCATCAACATGGATTGCAAGAAGCACGCGGTTCATCCCCACGCTCGCAAGCGTCTCCTCCAACGGATCGGACTTGAGACAGGAGGTCTCTTCGTTTAGAGATTCGATCGCAACCACGCTTCAAGAGGTAATCCTATTACTTGTTTGTTGTTTAGACGAAACGATCCGAGAAGTGTTCTAGGATCATGTGGTTTCGTCGCATGAAAAAAAATTTAATTTCCGCTGCATAGAACAACTAGTACGACTAGTCGTTCTTCGTCGTATTTAATACGACGATCACGCTTCCGTGATGTACTTGAGGATCTAATAATAACCATATCCTTAAAGTGGTATCAGAGCCTTAGGTCGGTGGTTTTGGATACGATCCATAAATCGAGGACGACTTGGGTTCATTAGGGTTTGCGAAAGTTTTCTTGCATTTCATTTTCGTATCTCTGTTTTGAGATTATTTTCGGCACTGTTTAAATTTTTTAAACACGAAAATAATGATTGGATTTTGTTATCCTTAAATAAGGAAACCGTAAGATCTGAGTTTGCATGATTTTGATTCCGTTTGCTCAAGTTATGCTCATTTTAGTGAACATGTATCTACAGTTTCGGGGACTGCGAATCTCAACGTAATTAAAGAGTTAATTGCGGATTTGAGATACCTTGAAATGCATGCAAATCACTTAGGTTCTATTTTAAATCAAATTAGCAAACTTTAAGAACTTACTTTGCTTAATTAGGATTTAAATTGATTGAGATATGGTATTTTTAGTAAGTGAGGGTCACTGCTGGAAATACTTTTCTAATCAAGAACATAGTGATTGTCATTTAATCAATTAGTGAAATTAAATTATTTAATTTCCTGGAATAATTGTGCATAAATATTTGTGAAATATTTGATGATAATTATTTCCTTAAATGACATTATCTTAACCAATATTTGATTAGATGTGATCTAGATCACTAATTAGTTGCATGATCTACATGATCTACATTCCAACAAACATGTTGCTTGAATAGGATTTGTTTAGCAAATCTCATTATAATGTTAATTAAAATTGTTTTGATTATTATTATTATATGGTATAATTTTGGTTGAATAACCGATGATCATCTCAAGTACAAAGTGATCTATTTCGCGTTATCCTTTCCTGAGGTGGATATGGTTCTAGTCGGAGAGCATTGGGGCAGTGGGTTGCAACGTATGTGGTCCGTCCCACTCTCGTCGGTATTGGCCATGACAGCGGGTAGGGTTAGTATAATGCTTAAGAAATCATGATGTATTTCTAATTATTAAAATTTGAAATAATATGTATTTGAGATAATACCATAATTTCAAGTAACAATTAAAATGTTTGTTGGATATTAATTGGATCATTAATTTAATATGATTAGATTAATTGGAATCTAATTAAAATTAAAACATTCTATTATGAATAGAGATGTTATTTCCCTTAGAAGAATTAATCATAATGAATATGATTCATAATGATTAATTAGAATTTGAATATGATATGGAGGATCACATAAGTGACATCCATGGTCTCCCGTCAAGGCGGAGGGTTCCGTCGCCAGGGATTGTATGCAGGAGATGCATGTCCGAAGTGACAGCTCCTGTATGCAAGCGCATCTGGATCGGACACTTCGCTTCTCGAAAGAGTAAGGACGTATGCGTAGTGACCCCAATATCGGGTCCTCATATTATTGGGGTGATATTGGATTGCGCATAGCGAGTTGTATTCCTGTTGACGGTTGATTCAATTAATGACGGGTCAACATCGCCTTAGGGGTGGTGGGCCCGGGTGTTAAAGATCGAAATGGGAGATGCATGTTGGACTTGCAAGGCGTAATGTGTTCCCGCTTCTTTTTATCTGAGTTGTAGGTTCTCATATTATTGGGATGCAATAAAGATAAGGAAGGAGATCCCAGATCTTGCTTGAGATATAATGGTAAGTATATCTCTTACATTGAAAGTGATTAAGGGAAATGAACTTTCAGTGTTGACAAGGCAAGACAACTTTGATATAAAAATTCCTAAATCAAAGTAAAATATGTATATATATATATATAAATATATATACTTATGCAAATTTTTTATTTCAGATAATCCTTCATTAAACCCACTCCATAATATACTCAATAATAACTAGTAAAATATCATGGATTGGACTCATGATCCAGATATTGTACTTGCAGTTGGACACATAATGTATGTGGTTGCAATGCGCAAGTTTCCTCATAATAATGAGGAATGACAATTAAATGGATAATATGACTACAACCCTAGGGTTTGCATGTCTTTATAGTCTCTGACATCATCAAATATACTTTGGAAGTGACATGTTAATGATGATCATAATTGTCATATAATCCTTATAAAATATAAGAAGGTATTCTGGCATACATATGTGCTCTTGATATTTATCATGTATGACATGGTTCACTACATCATGCAGAATGGTAGCTCTATAAGAGATGATGTATTCAAAATATTTGAATACCTACCTAAACCAATGTTTCAAGAGTTTAGATGGATGTAGATACGATGAGTGTCATCGTTCTACTGTCTATACTCTAGTCATTCATGAAGCTTCATAATATTCATATTGTATGAATTAATGAAGCATGTATAAATGTTGAAATGCTCTTACATTGAATTCTTTTGAATTTAACGTAAGAGATCCTTAGTCTTAAGCAATGGTTGTTTATAGATAAAGGGAGCGCAGTGGAAGCATGGGTTGTACCCAAGTAAGAAAGAAAGTCAAAGAGTTGACTCTACTTCTGTGACTTCCATATGACATCCAAAGAGTTGGATGAATGTCAATACCGCAATAAGGTGATGTGTTGATAGTATGACTATCAATTATGTCTAGAATCCTTAGAGAAGGACTCGGATAGAGCATCAAAATAATCTATATAAATCGTTGAAATTGACTCTCTTATTTGATAAGATAGAGTCTAATAATTGTATCTCAATCTTCTAACAACACTTGCAATGGGTTACATATGTTTTAGAAGACTGGAAAATTTGATCTTAAGGTTTATAGTCATCCTCATAGATATTGATGCAATTGTTGCAACAATCTCTGTTGGATTGATAGACTTGTTAATTTCAGTGGGAGAGCCCTTTGTCTTAGAGAATGTCTCTATGACCTAGACATTGGAATACACTCAATGTTTGTTTCTAAATGTTGTAAATAAACATGAGTTCTGAGATAGAACTATCATAAAGAGTTATGAAGGATATATTTCAGATAGTAATCTAACATCTAGTGGACTCCACAAAATTAGAAAATTAATGAATGGTTCATTAAAATTTCTAATACTGAAAATTAAAACCTTTATAAGATCAATTGGAGGATGAAGATCATTTGCCAATGAATACCTGAGGGTGATGTGATTATAAACGATTGTATTACCATGACGCTTCCATTCCTAGGGAGTGATGAAACGGGTCTGGATTTTAGTGACTCCTCTTGGTAGAGAAGTAATCTGATCTTAGTCCAAATGTTGGACATTGATCTAAATGTGATTCAGATGCAATGAGAAGATTAGATTTGCGATATTGATTTAATCAAGCATCTATGGGAGGCCCGCGATCTGGATTTGAGATATGATTTCAATATCCAAGTCACTATACGTGGAACAATACAATCGCCATGTCCTTATCTCCAAGTATTCGCGGAGAAAGCGCATTATCCTTGAAGGAGTTCATGGATAATTTTATTGTTGATATATATATATATATATTCGAGCACTGAGAAAATGGATAATTAAATGTGATTTAATTATCATGATTAATATGAATTCGATTCATATTATAAAGAGAGTTGTATTAGATAATTAAATGTGATTTAATTATCAAAGACATAAATAATGTGAATGTGATTCATATTATTTGGACACAAGAGAATAGAGATCCAAGATGATTAAATGTGATTTAATTATCATGGATATAAATAATATGGATAGCAATATCCATATTAATCAAATATATTATAAATGTGATTTATAATATATAAGAGAGAGATGTTTGTAATTTACATTTGTTAATTAAATGTTAATGTGAATTGGATTCACATTGGACATTAAATTGAAAATGTAATTTACATTTTATTTTGGGTTGTGAATATGATTCACAAATTTCCAATGGCAGGATTGCAATATTCACAAAATAAATTGGATTTATTTTTGTGAAATAATTTGCAACAAAAGTTGTTGCAAATATTGGAGAAATTAATGGGATAATGTATCTCATGGAATAAAAGGAGAAGAAGCCACCTTCCTTGTATGGAGGGTGGACTGCCACATTTCCTACATAGAATGTGGTGGTCGTCCACTCCCTTCATGGAAGGAGGCTTGCCTCCTTTCCTATTTCTTCAATGGAGATTGATTTGATATAAATCAAATTATATTTAATATATATTTGATTTTTATTAAATTAATTGTTGTTGATTTTTACCAACACAAATCTTAGCCATTAAAAGAAACACAATCAATGAGGACCATTGGATTTGTGTTGTCCCATGGATTAAGATCCATGGATCCCAAAATGTTATAAAAGGAGAGGCACCCCATTGCTCTTCTTTACACAATGCTTGAGAAGCATATCTCTCTCTCTCTTTTCTCTCTACACGTTAGCCCTCTCTCTCTCCCTCTCATGGCCATCCACCATGGATGCCCTAGAGAGGTTCTCCATCGCCGCAGCGTCGTCGTTATGCTGCCCGATCATTTTCTCGTGGATCTCCGTCTCCTTCGGTGCGCCTCGCTCGTGAAGAAGACGATGGATCTCCTGTGTCGAGATCAGGAGATCCACCACTTGGATCATCAACATGGATTGCGAGAAGCATGCGGTTCATTCCCGCGCTCGCAAGCGTCTCCTCCGACGGATCGGACTTGAGACAGGAGGTCTCTTCGTTTAGAGACTCGATCGCAACCACGCTTCAAGAGGTAATCCTATTACTTGTTTGTGGTTTAGACGAAACGATCCGAGAAGTGTTCTTCGATCATGTGGTTTCATCGCATGAAAAATGTTTTAATTTCTGCTGCATAGAACAACTAGTACGACTAGTCGTTCTTCGTCGTATTCGATACGACGATCACGCTTCCGTGATGCGCTTGAGGATCTAACAATATCCTTCAGGTCGGTGGAGAGGAAGGTGGAGGTGGAGCAGTGGGGCACGAGAGTAGGGGAAGGGGAGGCACCCCCGAGCTCCCCGCACCTCCTCTCCAGCCCCTCACCTCCTCCCAGCCCCGCACCTCCTCCCAGCTCCGCCTCGAGCTCCCCGCGCCTCCTTCCCAGCACGCACCTCCTCTCAGCCCCGCATCTCCTCCCAGCTCTGCCATGAGCTCCCTGCGCCTCCTCCCCAACCCGCACCTCCTCCCAGCTCCGCCCCAAGCTCCCCGTGCCTCCTCCCCAGCCCGTACCTCCTCCCCAGCCCGCACCTCCTCCCAGCTCCGCCCCGAGCTCCCCGCGCCTCCTCCCCAGCCCGCATCTCCTCCCAGCTCTGCCTCTCTTCCCCGACCCAATCTCTCCAGCTCCATGCTCTGCCCCCCTCCTCCCCAGATCCACTCCTGATTTTTATTCTAGCCATAATACCCTTCTTAACCACACCATGATTTGAAGAAACCATGATTATTTTAATTTTTTGACGGTCAATCTGACGGAATGGCACAAGTGATAACGGAGAAAGAAGTGAGGGGCACAACTGATATTACCAAAAAGATAGGGGCATAACTGAAATTACGATATCTCGGAGGGGCACAAGTGATAAAAACCCTAACTAATATATGTAGTTTACATGTTACTTAAAATGCTAACTATTAAATTTAATGTAAAACTAGTTTACATATGAAAAACTTGAAGTATATTAAGTACATATTATATCTAACTTATGCATACACATTTTTTGTTATTTGTGTATCAGGCCAGGTCGGCCCATACCTCAATCCTCCTTACCCAAGCCCGGTCCATGAGCGGGCTGGGCGGACGGACTCCCGACCAATTGGCCAAGTCTAGGTATATGTGAGTATGCCTTAGAGATAGCATGTTCTATTATTGAATTGGTTGGTGAGTAGATGGTTTTAGATAAATAATGGATTAGATTTGCCTTATGAAATCAGTGATAATCATGATATTCATTGATTTGATTAAAGTAAAATACTAGATGATGAGAGAAAGATAAATACTACAAGGTGAGTGCACCACCTTGTGGTTTCAGTGAATAGACAACTAATCATTATCATTAGAGGAGCATCATAGAGTGTGGTGGTGATAAGTACTTTGTAGAGCTTTGGGTGACTATGCATGTGCATTTTACCCTACCACTTGTGGCCACTTGTCTTTGAGGTGAGCGAGTCTCCCTTAATTGATCTGATCGACGAAGATACAACTTCCTAGGCTCTATGCACTTTGACGAGAGAGAGCACTAACAGACAGACTATCTGAAGTTTGAACTTGTATATAAGGTTTAGTTTCTACTATGACTGTGTCGCGGTCATGATCCTTAGTATACACTTTATCCTTTGACATGTAAGTCTAGGATAAATTCCTAAATGGGAATCTAATTATGATTAACATAGTATAATGAAAAATAGAATAACTATATAAAATGGAATATGATTTGCTAGAATCCGAGAACATCACGGTGGCACAAGTTCGTTGGTTGTAGATACTTGGTGATAATTCTGGTAGTACTTTACCTCTTTACAATTTTTATATAATTTGTATATGTCATATTGAGTCAATTAAATTACAAGTTACAACTCCTAGAAAATCCAACATGTTCGATCGAAAAAAAGACTGAGGCCAGAGTGTTTAGTCTTGCAACAGTGGAACGGTATTAATGTTGCAATCTAGTCAAGAGATACACTAAAACCTTCCAAGAGCATTTCTACATGAGTACTGGATGGAGTAGACGGCTATATAGCATGGATTTCGTGCTTCCGAGGAATAGGATCGTGGACGGCTATATGAATAAGTTCACAGAGCTGTTTGAAGTATGCTTCAAACACTGTAAAAGCTGAGTACAATAATGTATACATGTTCTTATGAGGCCCTTGCAAGGAAATTTGTAAGAGGCTTGTATCACTTCGTTTAGTGACCACGAAGGATGTGGTTGATGGTGTTGCACGAGTGAAATAGCACTTGCATAAAGGAAAGTCAATACTGGTTGGATCGATCGTTTTTTGCTAGGATGCCTTGCAATGACCAACCACAAGCACGTCGAGAGCATTGCTTCCTCGCATAGAGCCCTTACCTTGGGGCAGGCTCATCTGACCACTAATAAGAACCAACCACTAATAAGAACCATCGGCGATGCCTATACTGAGATGTGTGTCTGCTACCAACGCCACACCATGAGGGTTATCTGAAAGCCAATTGTCTTTGGGGTATCTAAGGTCAAGGGGTGTTGTTTGAGGAGGATGCCCACAGTTCCATGGATCCAATTTAAATTCTCATGGAGGTAGGGGTTAGCCCCATCAGACTTGAAGTGCGTCATGTTTGAGTATGCTATGTACAGAAGGACAAGTATTTCACGCATTGCCTAAATTTTTCCTAGCTGAGAAGGCAAGAGTTGCCTGCTTGATTGGTTGGTATATCAAGAAATTCCTAATTTCATACTTAGGATTAGTACCAAGTAATAGAACTTTTCTCCACCAAACTAACCTTACAAAACTCATCCCTAACTCCATTCTTCACCACCTACTCTCAAAATCTCACTCAAAGCCGGCCAATCAAACTAATTCCACGTCGAGCCAGAGATCAGTCCGGCGCATGTTCTAGTTTAAGGTAATTATGCTCATGTATAATACCTCTTGTTAATATTGTACCAAACAAATACTAAATTTATGTCTCCTCATCTCGCTCCTCTGACTGAATGGAGAGGAAGTAAACAGAAGCAAAGAACAATACCTTAAACAGGGATTAGGCTGCACCAAACTTGAACTTGAAATCAAGCTACTACCTAATAACCAACTGGACTGATCCTCGACCGAGATTTGTGTGAAGAAATTTACATATTTCTCAGCAGCACTGACCTTTCGAGAGCAGAGAAGCAAAAGAAAATCATGCTGCAAGTCATACGTTTTTTCCAGTGCAGTAGTGTCTATGAAACAATATGGAGATCGTTTATAGAGTAAACCATACAGTCTAAATTCAAAAAGAGCGAGATAAAAGTGATGAAATCCACGACAGAAACCCTGCATCTGATGATACTATGGCACGGTAACCACCACACAAGACCCTATAAGGTATTATACTACTTTTTATGCAGAAATAAAATATGCCTCCCAGTGAATCAAGCTTTGCTGGCAATGTTGTTGGAGAGCCAGTCGAGCCCCTCGTACAACCCTTCTCCAGAAGTCGCACAGGTGCTCTGGATGTACCTGAGTTTTCGAGTGACAATTACCATTAAACCCCAATAGTTTTTGTTCAAACATGGCAAGAAAATGCTGGTGAAAATCATTGTAGCAGAGATGGTTAAGGGTCCGTACCAGTGGCGTTGGCGAAGTGAGTGCAAGCCAAGTTTATCTGTTATTTCAGCAGCGTTCATGGCATTTGGAAGATCTTGTTTGTTTGCAAAAACAAGCAGCACTGCATCTCTCAACTCATCCTGCAAAAAGTTTCAAACGCATGCTCGCTTAAATTAGAATGCAAAAGATAAACTTTCCAGTAAAGATATCGATCATAAATCTTTTTTTACCTCATTGAGCATCCGGTGAAGTTCATCTCTGGCCTCAACCACACGGTCCCTGTCGTTACTATCAACCACAAAAATAAGACCCTGGGTGTTCTGGAAGTAATGCCTCCAGAGAGGTCGGATCTGATTTGGAGAGATGAAGTTAGCAACATGAATCACAAGGAATGACATGTCAACAAAAAATCAAGGCAGCGATATCTAAGTCATCTTCAAGGAGATTTGGCAAAAACTTTATAGTGAATCGGACCTAGTTCTGAGTTGTATTGAGGAAAAACTCCCGACAACTTGTTAAGCCCAGCAAATCAAAATGCTAATATCCAAGTTGTTGACCACACTCTTTTATGCTGTATTCAAGCCACTGACAAAATTACATCACAAATTGTATTTAAGCCACTGTCGAAATTGAGCTGAAGTATTTAAGTTGTTCATACAATAATAGAAGAAATGACAAAATGTATCTCCAAATGGTCCGGCAAACTGGGAGAAAAAGTAGCTAAGTGCTGGTGGATGCAGGTCTAGTGAAAAAATGTGCAACCAAGGCAAATGAGAGAGGTGTATATGTTTAGCAATGACTTTTTATTGGTAGTTGTGGGGTTAGCTTCCGTTAAAAGAGAGAAATGGACTGACTTTAGCATTCAGGTGTCAGATGAAAGTCAATAAATATATACATTTGAAGTAAACATAAATCCTATCTTCAGATTCCGGCTGGAAACCTAATACCATATCAAGGCTGTAAAACGTCCAAGAAGAAACATGAACTGATGGGTAAAGTTGGCTAGGGGAACTGCTCTTGTCTGAAGAATCTGATAAAAGAATGCCAGCATGGACTTTAGCATTTGATGAAGGGATGCCAGTTAACTAAACCCAACAATAAAGGTAACTTGAAGCTTGTTCAATCTTAGAACTCTGGCAGAAAGTTATCAACAATGTTAAGGCTGCAAACTCTCTGCTATGTCTGGTAGAACACCATGAGGAGCTCTTTAATGTAATCATCTCAACTAGAAACTTGGAAAATTTTGCTCCAACACCTGCTTCTTATTAACTGGAATCTACTTTCGTATTAATTAACAATATGTTTTACAGTGTACCAAGCATATGCATTGTCGACTTACATAATGTTTGGTTTTTTAATTTCAGGGTGGATACGCTACTGATAATTCCTTACTACAGTATATAGTTTATCATTTCACATTTCAGCCCAGTAACAAAATATCAGACTACTATACTAGCATTCCAAGGCACTCTGCTATATGTTGACAGGACTGTGATGTGCAGTGGGATATACAAAAACAAAAAAACAAATCAACTATAATATGACAACAAGATGAAAAGCTTTTACTGTATTATGTACCTTGTCTTGACCACCGACATCCCACACAGTGAAGCTGATGTTTTTGTATTCCACGGTCTCAACGTTGAATCCTAATTTCCACAATCAATAAATTTTCATAGATAATATCTAGAGATTATGCAGCAATACATCAGCGTAGATGCTCATTTTTTTAAAATATATAAGCATAGATGTTCATATAAAGGTGCGTCTGAAAGGGGGTATAATTGTCATTGGAAAACTGAGAAATAGACGGGATAGATGTACATATGGATCAAACACATGGGTTTTAGCACACGACATTCATATAAACTTCGACAATAACAGAATAGATTCATGCCAAAATGAACTTTTCAGGGATCAAGAGAAATTTAGACCTTCGAGTGTGTGGTGTTATGAGTTGCTCGATACAAGACCTGGAGTGCCCTCTCAACAAACATTATTCAGATCCAAGGCCTTTATAGATTTTTTTAGAGATTTTTACCCCTCGAACCCTAGAATACCTTCTTGACCTTCTAAACATCGCTATTACTCCCTCTATTACTCCCTCGATAACCCTTACTCCATAAACCATGTGGTTAACTCTTGTTACAATACTCGTGTTATCTTGTCGTTCCTTCTTATATTGTTTACTTTTATTGACATGTTTATGTAATTTACTTATAGAGCTTTTCTCCTATATAAGAGAACTCTAGAGTTAGATGAACGTGATCTTTTTCTTTTCCCTCTCAACACGGTATCAGAGCGACAGTCTTAGACCGGAGCCTGTGTCTAGAACCCTGCCCCCACCAAAACCCTAATTCCCTCGGATTCACCACCGCCGCCGTCGCCCAGCCCCCCCTCCCTTCAAGCTCACAGCCGCCGCCCCTCCCTCCTGTGGGCGCCACCGCTGCCCAGTCCCCTCCTGCGGGCGTCGCCGCCGCCCAGCTCCCCTCCTGCGGGTGCCGTCGTAGCCGCCTAGCCCGGCGGTTGCTTCTCAGTCGTTGCCGCGTGGCCCACTTCATCTTCACGCGTGAGTGCCTTCCTGTGTGCTTCTCTTTTGGGTACCTAGGGTGTCACGTGAAGCCCTAGCAACATCCTAGCTACCCAAAGGACTCTTCAAGGAATGGAAGAGGTTGTGGTATGAGTCTGCACCCACAACCATCTTCCTGTATGGCAGTGTAGACGTCAGTATCTCTCGTTTCTCAGCCCAATCTAGAAGATAGTTGTAATCATGTCCGACAACAAAGTGGATGTTTCATGCCTGGGGTGCCTTCAAAGTCCAGCACTCATCGTCAAAATGGATGGAACCAACTATGAACTGTGGGCCATGCAGTTCATAAGTCTGATGCAGTGTAATGGCAAGAAGCACATCCTCACGATGGAGGAACCAAGTGACAAGACTGGGATAAAGGGAGGCAGATGATGCTTATGCACGAGTATGGCTATCTGGGATTGTATCATATGAGATAGTCAATGGTATTCTGAGCCAACCACCGACAAAGGCTATGTGGGACATTCTCGCCGCTACATACTCACCGGCGAAGAATGAGTTGAAGATACTCCAACTCCAGCATGATATCTTTACATCCAAGCAAGATGGTCGTCCCCTTTATACCCTCTATACTTCCTTGAGGGGTATGTTTGAGAAGTTGCATGGTTATATTCCCTTGACCGCTACGCCAAAGCAGCTCAAGGCATACAAAGATTCTGTGATGACTGGAGTCTTTCTAGCAGCTCTTGATTCTGAGTATGATGCTGCTCGTGCCCAGATCCTTACCGACGCTACCATACCTTCAATGGAGGAGGCATATTGCAGATTGAGTAGACAATCTATATCCTCAGGAGGTACTATGCAGTCCCAGACATCTTCAGCTAAGGCTGCCTCTCGTGGTAGGGGAAGCCATTTACCATATCTTGGTAGAGGGAGCTCTAACCGTGGTAGAGGAGGGGGTGGTCAACCCCGTCAGCCGTACACCTACCGCCATAGATCCGACCACTATGAGGATACATGTTATTCCAAGCATGGGTTTCCTCCTTCAGCTCGGGTTGTAGAGCAGACACAACCAGTTAGGAGTCCTTCACCTGCTCCTGTTCAGAGATTTGATGAGCTTTGTTGCTCGACTCAGGGAAATTATGCCCACTGCCAGTTCGATCGGATCTCCTTCGAGATCTTCAGATGTGGTTGCCTCAACATCAGCGTTTACGTCAGGTACAGAGTATGCATTTACTACTTGTTACAAGGCAAACTTGTCAGAGTGGATTATGGATTCAGGTGCATCACATCATCTATGTGGTGACAAAGGTCAGTTTAGTGTTTTTACTCCTGTCCATCCTGGACGGTCAGTTGTAATAGCAGATGGTACACATTCCCCCATCACTGGTCGGGGGGGTGCAGTTGACTTACCTTGAGGCTTCCTAATGTTCTCTATGCTCCTGAATTTTCTATGAATGTATTATCAATTAGCCAGATCACCAAATATTTATATTGTCGTGTTGTATTTGATCATTCTACTCTTGTGTTTCAGGGCATACTCACGGGCAAAGTGATTGGAACCGGTCGTGAGCAAGGGGGCCTTTACAGACTTGTGCAGTCTCCGTATGCCGGTGCCTCATCTTCTCTACGCAGTGGGTCTGTTTCTCCATACATGAGGCATCTGCGATTTGGTCACCTTCCTCTGCAAAAGCTGGTTCATGTTCTTCCACAAATTTCTACCCGCTCCACTTTTCAGTGCGAGGCCTGCCAGCTTGGGAAGCATCATCGATCCTCTTTCCAGAGTTGTCAGGGTCCAAATAGTCATAGTCTGTTTGAGTTGTTTCATTTTGATATTCGGGGTCCAAGTCGTGTCTCAGATCATCAGGGACACAGGTTTTATCTTGTTACTGTTGATGAGTTTTCTGGGTTGTCTTAGGTTTTTTTCTTAAGAACAAGTCTGATGATGGTTCTATTATTCAGTCTTTTATTAATGAATTGAAGAACATCTTTTCTGCCAGAGTCAAGTACATACGTTCTGACAATGCTCTCAAATTCTACAGCACTCTACTCTCTCAATTTCTTAAGTCTCACGGCATTGTGCATCAGACATTGTGTGCTTATACCTCCCAACAGAATGGAGTGGCTGAAAGGAAACACCGCCACCTTTTGGATGTTACTAGAACCCTCTTGATTCAAAGTCGTACTCCTCATTCCTATTGGGGAGATGCGGTTCTGACTGTTTGTAATCTGGTAAATCGTATGCCTTCGTCGGTGTTAGGGGAGAGATCCCGTTCTCGATTGTCTTTCCTGAGAAAGATCTTTTCTCGCTTACGCCTCGTGTTTTTGGTTCAGTTGCATTTGTTCACCAACTCTCTCCTGGTCTTGACAAGCTTTCTCCCAGGTCTGTTAAATGTGTGTTTGTTGGGTATTCTAAAATCCAAAAAGGATATCGTTGTTTTGACCTTGTTCGACGAAGGTACTATGTCAGTGCTGATGTCACCTTCTTTGAGTCTATTATGTATTTCTCTCCCACAGGTGACAGGCTTGCTCCTTCAGCGGATGGTGACGATATATCATGTTCTTTACTACCAACATCACCTTCACCTCTACCATCACCACCACCATCACCACCTCCTCCGCCGCCGTCGTCTCCTACTTTCTTTCCTCATGTTTACCAGCGAAGACCCCCTGCTCATGTGCCTCCTCCATCATCCAGCACGCCTGAGGTATGTAATGAATATTTGAGTGCTTCTGATGGCACGGGTGATTTGCATGTACAGGCTGAGGTACAGGGTACAAATAATGTCTCTACTCCTAATATTGATGATCTGGATATTCCTATTGCACTTCGAAGACAGAAGCGTGCGCATACGATGCAACCCAAATATGGAGTGGACTTTGGTTCTCATGTTTCCTTGGACCGCCAGTCCCCGGAGTTTCAACAATTTGTTATGGGTTTGTCAGATGTACAGATACCACAGTCGTATCAGGAGGCACTGCAGAGAAGTCAATGGCGTATGGCTATGGAGGAAGAGATGGCGGCGTTACAATCGCGAGGTACGTGGAGTGTTGTCACCCCTCCACCAGGTGCGTCGGTTGTTGGAAGTAAATGGGTTTTTATCGTGAAGCATCGCGCCGATGGGACAGTGGATAGATACAAAGCCAGGTTGGTTGCTCATGGGTTCACCCAAACATATGGGGTGAACTATCAGGACACGTTTTCTCCTGTGGCACGTCATTCTACCCTGAGGATTCTCGTTACTGATGTTATGGTCCGTGATTGGCCCCTTTTCCAATTGGATGTAAAGAATGCTTTCTTGTATGGTGATTTGCAGGAAGAGGTCTACATGCAGTAACCACCTAGGTTTGCTGCTGAGAGGGAGTCAAGTATGGTGTGTCCTCTTCATAAGGCTATATATGGCCTTCAGCAGAGTATGAGGGCTTGGTTCCATAAGCTCTCAGAATTGATTGAACAGAAGGGGTTTGTCAGATCTACTGCATATCATACTCTCTTTGTAAAGAGAGGCTAGCGAGGTGTTGTAGTCATCTTGGTTTATATTGATGACATTGTTATCACTGGCAGTGATGCACAGGGAATTCAAGCAGCTAAGGATTTTCTTGGAAAGCAATTTGTTACCAAGGACTTGGGTACGCTTCGTTACTTCCTTGGACTGGAATTTGCACGAAATCAGCAGGGCATGGTTATGACACAAAGGAAGTACGTTATTGATCTTCTGTCGGAGACATGTATGACAGAATGTAGACCAGCTACTACACCGATGGATCCTAATGTAAAGCTTCATGATGACGGATCTAAGGAGGTACAGAGAACTAGTAGGAAAATTATTGTATGTTACGATTACCATGTCTGATAGATCTTTTGCTGTGAGTAGAGTTAGTCAGTTCATGGAGCAACCCAGGCAGACACACATGGACGTAGTATTCATGATTTTGAGATATTTGAAGTCATCGCCAAGCGCAGGTCTTCTGTTTAGAAGAGATACGTCTCTCTCAGTTACAGGGTGTGCAGATGCAGATTATGCTGAGTGTCTTAATGACAGAAAGTCTACTTCAGACTTCATTGTGTTTGTTGGCAGCTCACCAGTCTCATGGAAGTGTAAGAAATAAACCGTTGTTGCACGATCCAGTGCAGAATCATAATATAGGGCAATGGCGCAAGGTAGTACCGAGATGATGTGGGTCAAGTATGTCTTGACTGATTTAATATTTGAAGTACCCCTTCCTATGCATCTCAAATGCGATAATCGGGTAGCTTTATTTATAGCTAATAATCCAATATTCCATGAAAGGACAAAGCACATCAAGGTAGACTGCCACTACAATCCAAAAGAGGCTTATTTCAACATCTTATATTGCGTCAGGAGATCAAATTGCAGACATGTTTACTAAGGCTCTGCCTAGAGGTCCTTTTCATCACTGTTGTTCCAGGCTGAGCATGATAGATATATATGCTCTAGCTTGAGGGGGAGTGTTACAATACTCGTGTTATCTTGTCATTCCTTCTTATATTGTTTATTTTTATTGTCATGTTTATGTAATTTACCCATAGAGCTTTTCTCCTATATAAGAGAGCTCTAGGGTTAGATGAACGTGATCTTATTCTTTTCCCTCTCAACAACTCTCATCCATTTGGGTGTTAAAAGTAATCGGATTCCGCTAATTTCTTTTACATAATACCCCTTTTATTTATCAAATCACAATGTATGCCCTCCATTTCTCCCCCCACACTCTCCTCACTTCCCTTTCCCAACCTCCTCGACCTCTGACCCTCCTCAACCATGTCAGCCAGCCTTTGCCTCCTCCCCTCACCTCTGAACAATGCTCCCCCCGCCCCACCTCCCCCACACTGCCCCGTTGGCGTCCTCTTCTTTGGATTCCAGTTGTTGTTCTTCCACTTCTGAAGAAGACCCTACGATCTTGGCAACATGAGAGGCCCAGAAGCTACTCTTGAGTGATGCCATCTTCATGAGGTAAGATCTGCACCTTATGAGCAGATGAGCACTGGGTGGCGGAATGTAGACTTGATGGGTCTCCTCTGCCTCCTTGTCTTCCTCCTTCTCCATCATCGAGTTCCCACATGAGCAGAAGCAGACGATCTCCTTCACAGCCTCGAAGAGCCCGCCTAGGTGGAGATGAACCCATCTCTAGTTCGTCCCACTCATAGACCTCGATCTGGCGAGACCCACCTTCTTCATCATCTTCTTGTTCTTGATCTTCTTCCTGATGAATTTGAAAGGACCTAACCAAAGTTGCACAAGCAGAGAAATAAGAAGAGGGATGGAAGACGTCGGCTACGTATTTGTTTGGCAACCTTAAATATTCCATCAATCGATTCGAGTAACCGTCCCAAAAAATGGAGAAAAAAAAACATGGTTTATCCGTAAGAATAGACATTTTTTGGTGAGTTGGTGGACGGATGTAGATGGGGTGCAGAGAGAGAATAAAGAGGAAGAAGAAGAGGAAAAGAGGAGGAAGAAGAAGAGGAGGTGGAAGATCCGACATCCAATGCTCCTCTAGTTAGATTAACCCAAGGCATTAACTCAAGTGAAAGTAAAATTAACAGCAGGGTTCGTGGGGCAAGACGGAGTAAGTTTACGAGGTTGGGGGAGTAATAACGATGTTTAAAAGGTCGAGAAGGTATTTTACAATGTTTCTAGGGTTCATGGGGTAAAAATCCCTTTTTATTGGAAAACATGTAAAAAGATCGGCATCCTATAGCCCATAATCAACCCCAACCTCTTCTCACTTCAAAAGGAATTTTTAAGTCACACTGATATTGGTATGGACATCGGTGTACAGCTACAATACCATGCATGAGTGACATTAAGTTGAGATTGAGTAACCAATAAACCCAAGTTCCTGCATGAATTTTTTCATCCATGAATTTAACGACCTATATCAAAGAAAACTGTCCAGATAACTTGTTGGATTCACATCCAATTGGACCCGTGACCACCACCCAAAATACATAAATGCAAGTTGTGAATTAGCAATCTACCTCTCTTACAACGCACTCATAATTTTTTAATACTACTAGATTGTTGGAAATGCGAGCCCACGGTGAGCTATTATGCAATAAATGTTATTGCATATATCATTCCCTGATCTGAAATGAAGAATGAATAATTTGCATAATAGGTCCCTTAGTACAATTAGGGTTATGTGCCATGGCCATCTTAATAATCATACAGTTGTTGATTCAACTATTGAATCATAGAGGTTGGTGCTTGGATGAATATCTAAGGAGTTAGATAGAGGACTCATCAAGCACCGTCAAATGATTGATTAAGAGATGATCTCCAGCCTGAGTAGGAGATGGCAATCCTTATCTCTAGAGGTTGATATCTGACCGACCTCTTGATGCAGGTCCTCTGCATAGGAATAGAGATTCGGAGGTGTCAGATTAGTAAGGTCAAAGAGTTGAGTTAACGAGATCGAGATAACCAAAGTCCTATATCGTATGTTGTCATGATATAGGCACGCATCCTCTGACCGGAGACAGATGTGTTACTATATGTATGAGTATGTACATTTGGCAGACCAATAGGTTGACGACCTAACCAAGGTCTATACACCGACGCGCTGGTGTGCATATAAGGGCATATGAGTCATACGATCTCTCAAAGGGATCATACAGGTTCAGTTACTGAACCGGAAGGCATGACCTCACTCATGAGATACTGGGAAGAATCAAATTCCATACGCATGGTCGTCTCGCTTTGGAAGCTTGACTGAATTTGTAGGTTTGATATATACTTTTGGAAAGTATGTGATCAAGACCTAGGTATGATATATGCTTTTGGAAAGTATATGATCGATACCGACTCCCAATGATCGAATGAGAAACTTACTGATAAAACCATGAAGTAGACAGTGTAAAGTTGATCTAATAATTCGAGTTTATTCTGAGTCTTCCAGTATGTGGGATGTACAGGTATTGGGAATACCTGAGGGTGATGTGATCATAAACAATTGTATAACCATGACGCTTCCATTCCTAGGGAGTGATGAAACGGGTCTAGATTTTAGTGACTCCTCTCAGTAGAGAAGTAATCTGATCTTAGTCCAAATGTTGGACATTGATCTGAATGTGATTCAGATGCAATGAGAAGATTAGATTTGCGGTCTTGATTTAATCAAGCATCTATGGGAGGCCCACGATCTGGATTTGAGATACGATTTCAATATCCATGTCACTATACGTGGAACAATACAATCGCCCTGTCCTTATCTCCAAGTATTTGAGGAGAGATCGCATTATTCTTGAATGGTTCGAGAATAATTCCATGAATCTAGGCAATGAAGAAATCATGATTAAATGTGATTTAATCATCTTGATGTATGAAGAAATTATCCAATATAATTAAATGTGATTTAATTATTATGGATAAGAATAATGTGGATAGAAATATCCAATTATTCATAATATATTATAAATGTGATTTATGATGTATTAGAGAGAGCCAATTATAATTTATATGTGTTGATTAATTATTATGTGTATTGGATACACATTGTGTAGTTAATTGACAATGTAAATTATATGTTGTTTTGGGTTGTGAATATGATTCACAATTTTTCCATGACAAGATTGCAATATTCTCAAATATAATTGTGAATTATTTTTGAAGAATAAAACCCAACAAAATTTGTTACAAATAAATAAAGAGAGAATTTCCATGGAGATACGCAATCTCATGAATTATCATGAGATTGCCCTCCATTAGGAAAGGGGTGGGCGGCACCCATGTCCTACTTGGAATGGATGGTCGTCCACCATGTTATACATGGAATTGTAATCTCCATGTATATATTCTCTCCTTATTTATTGGTTTGATTTAGGACTAATTTGTATTTGATTTTGTCAAATATATTTTAATCCAAATTTGTTGTTTTTGACAACAACAATCTTGACCATTGGTTTGACATAAATCAATCTCACCCATTGATTTTATATGTCCCATGGATTGAGATCCATGGATCCCAAAACCCTATAAATAGAGAGGCATACCATGCTCTCTCTTTACATAAAATATTGGAGCTCTCTCTCTCTCTTTCTTCATACACGACGGCCCTCTCTCCCTCTAATATTGGTGGCCGTCCACCATACCCTAGAGGAGAAAATCGTCGACGCTCTCGTCACCGCGCCGCCGCTTCGACGTTTTTCGGTTCTCCGTCTTCTTGGAGTGCTGCACTCACGAAGGAGACGTTCAATCTCGTGCGACGAGATCAGGAGCAACTATGCTTGGATCAACTTCTTGGATTGCAAGGACAACACGATTTATCCCCGCGCTCGCAAGCAGTCTCACCGACGATCGGACTTGAGACAGGAGGTCTCTTCTCTTAGAGACTTGATCAACCATGCCTCAAGAGGTATTGCATTATACTTGTTGTGGTTATAGATGAAACGATCTGAGAATGGTTCTCGGATCATGTGGTTTCATCGAATAAAAAAATTTTAAATTCCGCTGCATCGAACAACTAGTGCGACTAGTCATTCTTCGTCGTATCCGATACGACGATCACGCTTCTGTGATGCGCTTGAGGATAATTCCACATCCTTCAGAGCCTTAGGTCGGCGGTTTCGAATAAGATTCGAAAACCGAGGACGACTTGGGTTCGTTAAGGTCGCGAAAGTTTTTATCGCATTTGATTTCGCAGATTTGTTTAGTAAATAATTTCGGCCATGTTTAAAATGTTTAAGCACGAATTATTTACTTGGATTTTGTTCCCATTAAAGAAGGAAACCATAGGATCTGAGTTTGCGTAAATCGGATTTCGTATGCTCGAGATATGGTTGTTTTAATGAACATGTATGCACTGTTGCGGGAACAGTAGATTTTAACATGATTAAAGAGTTAATTACTGTTATCATCTGCCTCGAAATGCGTGAAACATCACTTGGCTTCTGTCCTAAATCAAGTTAGCAATCTTTGAAAATTTAGTTTGTCTAATTTGGATTTAAATTGATTGAGATATGTTAATTTTAGTAAGTAGTGGTCACTACTGAAATTACAGCCCTAATCTAGAACCAAGTGATTGTCAATTAGTGAAATTAATTGTTAATTTCGTGAAATAATCTTGAAAAATATTTGTGAAATATTGGAAGATGATTATTTACCTAATTGACTTGACCCCAACCAATTAATTGATTGGATGTGATCTAAATCATAATTGAAAACACAATCTTCAAACTTGATGCTTGAATAGGATTGGGAATTTGTGTAGCAAATTTCCTTATAATCAAAAAATGTTTTGATTATTACTATATGGTATAATTTCGGTTGAAAAACCGATGATCATCTCAAGTACAAATTGATATATCTGGCATTACGCTTTCCCGAGGCGGATATGGTGACTAGTCAGAGAACATTGGGGTAGCGGGTTGCAACGTATGTGGTCCGTCCCACTCTCGTCGGTATTGGCCATGACAGCGGGTAGGGACTGTATAATGCCGGAGAAAATCAAGGTGTATTTTCTAATTATTGAAATTCGAATTAACACGTATTTTGAGATATTACCATATTTATATTCAAGTAAAAATAATCAAGTTTGTTGATTGAATTGGATTGATAATTAATTTTAATATGATTAAATTGATTATGTCCAATTGAGACACTCTATTATGAATAGAGTTATTATTTCCCTTGGAAGAATTAATTGTGTGAATGTGATTCATGATAATTAATTAAAATTTGAATATGAGATGGAGGATCACATAAGTGACATCCATGGTCTCCCGTCAAGGCGCAGGGTTCCGTCGCCAGGGATTGTATATGGGAGACGCTTGTCCGAAGTGACAGCTCCTGTATGCAAGCGCATCTGGATCGGGCCCTTTGCTTCTCGAAAGAGTAAGGTCGTATGCGTAGTGACCCCAATATCGAATCCTCATATTATTGGGGTGATATTGGATTGCGCATAGCGAGTACTATTCCTGTTGACGGTTGGTTCAATTAATGACGGGTCAACATCGCCTTAGAGGTGGTGGGCCCGGGTGTTAAAGACCGAATTAGGAATGCAAGTTGGACTTGTAAGGCGGAATGTATTCCCGCTTCTTTTTATCCGAGTTGCAGATTCTCATATTATTGGGATGTAACAAAGATAAGGAAGGAGATCCCAGATCTTGCTGAGATATAATGGTAAGTATATCTCTTACATTGAAAGTGATTAAGGGAATGAACTTTCAGTGTTGATATGGCAAGACAACTTTGATATAAAAATGCCTAAATCAAAGTAAAATATGTATATAAATAAATATATACACTTATGCAAATTTCTTATTTCAGATAATCATTCATTAAACCCACTCAATGTTATACTCAATGATAACCAATAAAATATCATGGAATGATCTCATGATCCAGATATTGCACTTGCAGTTGGACACATAATATATATGGTTGCAATGTGCAAGTTTCCTCATAATAATGAGGAATGACAATTAAATGGATAATAGGACTACAACCCTAGGGTCTGTATGTCACTATAGTCTTGATCTCTCATCGGATGTACTTTGGAAGTGACATGTCGATGATAATCGCAATTATCAAATAATCCTTATAAAATTAATGAAGATATTCTGGCATACATATGTGCTCTTGACATTTAACATGAATGAGATGGTTCACTGCATCATGCAAAATGGTGGCTCTATAAGAGATGATATATTCAAATTGTTTGAGTACCTACCTGAACCTATGTTTTAAGAGTTTAGATGGATGTAGATGATGAGTGTCATTATTCTACTATCTATACTCTAGTCATTCATGAAGCTTCATAATATTCATATTATATGAATTTAATGAAGCATGTATAAATGTTGAAATACTCTTACTTGAATTCTTTTGAATTTAACATAAAAGATCCTTAGTCTTGAGCAATGGTTGCTTATAGATAAAGAGAGCGCAGTGGAAGCATGGGTTGGACCCAAGTAAGAAGTATAGTCAAAGAGTTGATTGTACTTCTGTGACTTTCATATGACATCCAAAGAGTTGGATGAATGCCAATACTGCAATAAATTGATGTGTTGATAGTATGACTATCAGTCTGTCTAGAATCCTTAGAGAAGGACTCGGATAGAGCATCAGAATAATCTACATAAATCATTGATATTGACTTGCTTATTGAATAAGATAAAGTCTAATAATTGTATCTCAATCTTCTAATGACACTTGCAATGGATTGCATATGTTTTAGAAGACTGGAAATTTTGATCTTAAGGTTTATAGTTATCCACATGGATATTGATGCAATTGTTGCAACAATCTCTGTTGGATTGATAGACTTGTTAATTTCAGTGGGAGAGCCCTTAGTCTTACAGAATGTCTCTATGACCTAGATATTAGAATACGCTCATTGTTTAATTCTAAATGTTGGAAATAAACATGAATTCATTAACAAATCTATCATAAAGAGTTATGATGGAGATATTTCAGATAGTAATCTAAAATCTAGTGGACTCCACTAAATTAGAAAATTGATGAATGGTTCATTAACATTTCTAAATACTGAAATTAAACCTTAAGATCAATAGGAGGATGAAGATCATTTAACAATGATCTAGCATCAAGCCTTGGACATTTGTCTATTGATTTGATCGATAGACTAGTAAGAGATGAAACTTTAGAATGTCTAAAATTTCAAAACTTACATATTTATGAATATTGTATTCAAAAGGAAAAATGGCCAATACACCCTTCTTCGGGAATTGTGCAGGATGTCAAGGTATTTAGGATCTCATACATATTGATGTATGCGGATCATCTATATCATAGTAAACATTATGGATATGTGATATCTGTTGATGATTATGTATGATATGAGATTTCTTCTCTTCATCTAAAGAAACCTTTGAAATATTCAAAGATTTCATTATTTTGGTTTACAACCAAAGTTTGAAGGAAGATAAATGAATTTGATCTAATCTAGGTAGGTTGTACCTGTTAGATGATACCTTATGGAGATATGAATATTATTTCTATCTCAATCCTCCTGACACACCTTAACTCAATAGAGTTATAGGGAGATACAATTGGATCATGTGTAACATGATCTTGTCAATGATCATTTTTTAGCATAATTATCCCTTAGTTTCCAGGTATATATGTGTAGTAGAGACTACAATATATATCCTTAATATGATTCTATGCATGCAAGCTGGAATCTAGCACTTGAGAGTGCTGCTTCATTAGGAAAAAAAAGAATGGTATTGGATACCTACTTTATGACCTTGAGATTCTTAAAATATCTCATCTCTGAGAATGTGATTCTTAGAGGTTGAGACTCTTGAGAATCAAGATAAAAAATGAAGTGTAGGAACCCGATTAATCTTGAGAAGATAATGAGGTTCATGAAATAGGAAACTAAAAGGACAATTAAAGATGAAACACTAATGCCTTTTTCAAATGAGTTTGAGGATGGATTCCATGTGTCAGAGAAATCTGACAATGATCGAACTTCATGTGATGAAGTTTCTGAAGATCATAGCATGGATAGATGGATGTTAGTAATAAAAGTCTAATGTAGACTTCATATACAAGTGTTGTATATGGACCCTCAAGAATCCACCTATATGGGTAAGACCTGTAAAGGTGTAAATGGATCTTCAGGAGAAGAGGGAACCTGATGAGAAGGTAGAGACCTTCAAAGCACGGTTCGTAGCCATGAGCTACACACTGGAAGAGAAGACATTGCTTGCAATGAGACTTGCTCTTCGGTGACCATGCTTAAAACCATCAGAGTATTGCTAACCTTAGCTACACAACTTGACTATTGCATCTTCAAGATGTAAGTCAATATTGCATTCCTCTACGAATAACTCTTTGAGGATATTCACATGAAGTAGCCCCAGGGCTTCATGATTGAGAAAAGCAAGGTGTGCAAGCTAAAGAATCCATCTATGGACTCAAATAAGCTTTTTGAAGTTGGACCATAAGATTTGATGGAATTATAATTGTTATGATTTCAGATAGAATCTTGATGAGCCATGTGAAGCTTAGTGGGAGTGCCTTTGTGTTCATCGTGCTAAATGTAGATGATATCCTAAATCATTTAAAATGATATAAGGATAATAATAAGTGTTTTATTATCTGGTTGTTCCATAACTTGAGATATGATCTCAAGGATACCTCTTGGATTTTAGTTATGAAGATGTTCAGAAGCAAAGAGAAAAGGGTATTGGGACTGTCACATTGATAATACACCTTGGACATATTCCATTTTCTGGAAAATTCCAAGAAAGGCTTCCATCCCTTAAGATATGATATTGACCTATCTAAAGGGATAGCACCTCAAAGAGTTGAGGAAGTGAATGCTAGAACTACTTGCCCTTGGGCATCAGTTCTGAGAAGCCGGGTGTGTGCTAGATGTGTACAAAAGCCAGATGGCTGCCATGTAGTGGGAGTAGTAAACTGTTACTAATCCTACTATGGAAATAAAACACTTGGTTGCAGTAATAACAAAATCTTCATAGATGACAAAATTTTTGAGATAGTGATCTCAAAGTCTTATCTTCAAAGCTTAAGACTTTATAGATAGAGATCTAAAAGGTCTTAACTGTAGATACCTTGAGAGATAGTGATCTCCAAGAATAAGGATATTCTGATAGGGATTATGGAAGTACTGGTTATGATAATTGTTAAGCCATGGTGTCAACGACACTATAGTTTTTAACAAGATTGAGTATTGATTGCATAAGATGCAACATTCGCATTAGATGCGAGCACTGTTACTGGGGATATGCAAGTGCCGTAAAAGGACTTGGCGTACTCTCGCGGGAACAGAGTGACTGATCAGCTTACCTAGCTATTTTCTAAATAGCCTATGATTATCACATGAGTGTGGGTTTAAATGATTAGCCCATTAATGGCTCTTTGGGCTAATGGGAGATTGTTGGAAATGCGAGCCCACGGCGAGCCATTATGCAATAAATGTTATTGCATATATCATTCCCTGATCTGAAATGAAGAATGAATAATTTGCATAATAGGTCCCTTAGTACAATTAGGGTTATGTACCATGGCCATCTTAATAATCATACAGCTGTTGATTCAACTATTGAATCATAGAGGCTGGTGCTTGGATGAATATCTAAGGAGTTAGATAGAGGACTCATCAAGCAGCGTCAAATGATTGATTAAGAGATGATCTCCAGCCTGATTAGGAGATGGCAATCCTTATCTCTAGAGGCTGATATCTGACCGACCTCTTGATGCAGGTCCTCTGCATAGGAATAGAGATACAGAGATGTCAGATTAGTAAGGTCAAAGAGTTGACTTAACGAGATTGAGATAATCAAAGTCCTATATCGTATGATGTCATGATATAGGCACGCATCCTCTGACCGGAGACAGATGTGTTACTATATATCTGAGTATGTACATTTGGCAGACCAATAGGTTGATGACCTAACCAAGGTCTATACACCGGCGTGCTGGTGTGCATATAAGGGCATATGAGTAATACGATCTCTCAAAGGGAACATACAGGTTCAGTTACTGAACCGGAAGGCATGAGCTCACTCATGAGATATTGGGAAGAATCAAATTCCATGCGCATGGTCGTCTCGCTTTGGAAGCTTGACTGAATTTGTAGGTTTGATATATACTTTTGGAAAGTATGTGATCAAGACCTAGGTATGATATATGCTTTTGGAAAGTATATGATCGATACCGACTCCCAATGATCGAATGAGAAACTTACTGATAAAACCATGAAGTAGACAGTGTAAAGTTGATCTAATACTTCGGGTTTATTCTGAGTCTTCCAGTATGCGGGATGTACAGGTATTGGGAATACCTGAGGGTGATGTGATCATAAACGATTGTATAACCATGACGCTTCCATTCCTAAGGAGTGATGAAACGGGTCTGGATTTTAGTGACTCCTCTCAGTAGAGAAGTAATCTGATCTTAGTCCAAATGTTGGACATTGATTTGAATGTGATTCAGATGCAATGAGAAGATTAGATTTGCGGTCTTGATTTAATCAAGCATCTATGGGAGGCCCACGATCTGGATTTGAGATACGATCTCAATATCTATGTCACTATACGTGGAACAATACAATCGCCCTATCCTTATCTCCAAGTATCTGAGGAGATATCGCATTATTCTTGAATGGTTCGAGAATAATTCCATGAGATCTAAGCAATGAAGAAATCATGATTAAATGTGATTTAATCATCTTGATGTATGAAGAAATTATCCAATATAATTAAATGTGATTTAATTATTATGGATAAGAATAATGTGGATAGAAATATCCAATTATTCATAATATAACATAAATGTGATTTATGATGTATTAGAGAAAGCCAATTATAATTTATATGTGTTGATTAATTATTACGTGTATTGGATACACATTGTGTAGTTAATTGACAATGTAAATTATATGTTGTTTTGGGTTGTGAATATGATTCACAATTTTTCCATGGCAAGATTTCAATATTCTCAAATATAATTGTGAATTATTTTTGAAGAATAAAACCCAACAAAATTTGTTGCAAATAAATAAAGAGAGAATTTCCATGGAGATATGCAATCTCATGAATTATCATGAGATTGCCCTCCATTAGGAAAGGGATGGGCGGCACCCATGTCCTATTTGGAATGGGTGGCCGTCCACCATGTTATACATGGAATTGTAATCTCCATGTATATATTCTCTCCTTATTTATTGGTTTGATTTAGAACTAATTTATATTTGATTTTGTCAAATATATTTTAATCCAAATTTGTTGTTTTTGACAACAATAATCTTGACCATTGGTTTGACATAAATCAATCTCACCCATTGATTTTATATGTCCCATGGATTGAGATCCATGGATCCCAAAACCCTATAAATAGAGAGGCATACCATGCTCTCTCTTTACATGAAATATTGGAGCTCTCTCTCTTTCTTCATACACGACAGCCCTCTCTCCCTCTAATATTGGTGGCCGTCCACCATACCCTAGAGGAGAGAATCGTCGACGCTCTCGCCACCGCGCCGCCGCTTCGACGTTCTTTGGTTCTCCGTCTTCTTGGAGTGCTGCACTCACGAAGGAGATGTTCAATCTTGTGCGACGAGATCAAGAGCAACTACGCTTGGATCAACTTCTTGGATTGCGAGGACAACGTGGTTCATCCCCGCGCTCGCAAGCGGTCTCACCGACGATCGGACTTGAGACAGGAGGTCTCTTCTCTTAGAGACTAGATCAACCACGCTTCAAGAGGTATTGCATTATACTTGTTGTGGTTATAGATGAAACGATCTGAGAATGGTTCTCGGATCATGTGGTTTCATCGAATAAAAAAAATTTAAATTCCGCTGCACCGAACAACTAGTGCGACTAGTCGTTCTTCGTCGTATCCGATACGACGATCACGCTTCTGTGATGCGCTTGAGGATAATTCCATATCCTTCATAGATGTGGAACAATATTTCAGGGTAGTTCAACCTTCCTTACATATATTTGAAATGTTCTCATTGCAATATGGTCGCTCACTTATTCCTAATAGTAATGGCGGTTGCATGCTCCGGGCAGCCTTTTCCTCCTAACTCTTTGATGGGACGACTCCACCTCTTCGGTAGCCCTTTCCATTATTAAAGGGAACCTATTCCGATACCATGTATAACATCAGAACCCATACCAAATTTGTCATCGAGGATCAAGGTTCAGGAAAGCGCTGTGCGTATGCGTTCGAACGGGTCACTGAATAGCGATTAAACGGTATGCGGGGGCATATGCGGGGCATATGCGGTTCTACGCGTTTTCTTAATTTTTTATTTAAAAATAAATAAATATATACAAAATTAAATACAACTGAACTAAATTTATGTATAATCATGGTCCAACACAAGATCTAAGAAAGATGACTTTCATATAGAGGTCAAAATAATCTTTATCAATCAAATATCAATACTTCAGTAGAAAGTTAGCACACATCAAGATAGACCAATGAAAGTATACATCAAAAACCTCTGATGATTCGGAAGTCAGGAGGTGGAACCCCTAATCGATGAATTGGGATTCTGGATGTGGAAGTCCTAATCGAGGTTTTGGGTTTTTCAGTGATTCGGGATGTCAGGCGCCTTTTTTCATAGATCCATATCCGACAACCCAATTAAGCTCCGAAAACATAACGCGGGCGCACGGCCCGCATATGCGACCACACAGCCCGCATATGCAGACCGCATAAGCGCAAAGGGCACTTAATGAGGGGCTTCATGTATGCGGCGCACTGGGGTAACCGCTCAGGCATATGCAGCCGCATATGCGGCCGCTCAAACCGATTTCGTGAACACTGTCGAGGATAATGGCCCTAACAACTTGTTATGCTGGATCAATAGACCACCACTCAAAATGCTTAAGCTCAAATCATGAAGTAGTAATCCCCCTCTCTTACGGCACAATCTCGCACTTTATCAATACTAGATGTAGGATTGTGTTTGATATGTTTCAACAACAATTCCTTGTTAGTTTATGTAACCACAATAAACTAGGCTTCGGTGGTAATCGTGGCTAAACACTTCCGAATTCTGGATTTCCAATAAACTGCATCACCTGCAAATGACATAAAATTATATGGATCTCCTTTCATGAACATCGGATGCCATGGCTACATCTGTATAGCCAAAAAAGAAGAGATTTTTCGGATGTAAAACAAGGAAAATGGTTGCTAGTTCCATGAAGACATCTCAAAAACTTTTTGAATGCTTCCCAAACAACAAAATCAATATCAAACCTTATACACATCATGGCATACATCAGACTACACGTAGTTGATGCATAGGGAATTCTCTCTACATCCTTCTTTTTTCATTAATCCACAGACTATGTCTAAAGCTCAACTTGACATGTGCTACAAGAAGGGTCTTATCGGGCTTTGTATTGTCCAAATGAAATATCTTAAGTACCTTAATAATGTAATTTTTTTATTGTCAATGCCTCATTAACTTTTTATTATACGCGATCTTCATACCCAAGAGTTGACTAGCATGTCTCAAGTCCTTTAAGAAAAAAACTTGCTCAACTCAATTTTCAAGCTTGAAATTCTCATGCTATCATTGCCAATGATAAGTATGTCGTCAACGTAGATCAACGAAATGATAAAGTCGGTATATGACAGTTGTTTATAAAACATGGTTGAGTGAAGTATCTTGGTATAGACATACTCCCCATCAAAGACTTAAATTTTGTGTACCACTGCATGAGTACCTACTTTAGACCATATACGCTTTTCTTTAGTTTGCAAAGTTGATCTACATTGTCTTTCATTAAAAAGCCTTCATGTTGCATTACGCAAATTCCTTCATCAAGATCACCATAAAGGAAAATTATCTTCTCGTCCTTTTACTTGATTTCTAAATCAAGATTGGTCATCGAGTTGAGAACAACTATGATTGAAGATATCTTGACCAAAGGAGAGAAAATCTCCTCAAAGCCAACTATGTTTCTCTAATCGAAATATTTCACAACCAACCTAACTTTGTATATGTAGTTTGAAGAGTCATCATCATGTTTTACTATAAAAATCCTCAAAGATGTGGTTCTTATGAAAGGACTCCATCTCATCTTCGTAGGTTTTACATCCACTTTTTTGTGCACATCATGTATAGTCTATTCAGAGCATTTAAGCTCACAATTATTTATCAAACAAACATATTTATGTGCAGGATATTTAGAGGGAAGGCTCTCTCTCTCGTGGGGTTTTGTTGCGTAATTGCGTCGAAGAACAACTCTCCATGTCTTGGCTATCATCACCAAGAATAAATAGTTCTGTGATATCCTCTTCTTTTGCGTGTGCCATCTACTCAATAGCATCATCTGGAGTGCTCTATAAAAAACCGACTCCACGCCAGCTAGTTGATAGCTACTTAATTTGTTACTTTCTGGATGTCCTCAATAGTTTTGTCTTCAAAAAAAGCACATCTTTGCTTCTCACTAGCTTCTTCTCAGTTGGATCATATAACTTATAATTATATTCATATTGAACGTATCCTAGAAAAATACATTATTTGGTCTTTGCATCCAACTTAGATCTTTAGTGTTTCCGAACATACATAAAGGTCATGCATCCAAATACATATAAGAGATCATATGACACATCTTTTTCATACAAGACCTTGTCATGAATGCCACCATTCAAAGATATAAATAGAAAAGGATTAATCACGTCAACAAGAGTTTATAAAGCTTCAAAACTTGAAGAACTAGGCAATTTAGCCTCAATGCCTAGCCTCAGATAGGAAACATTTAACTCTATCCACAAGAGTCATACTCATTCTCTCTACCATGTCATTTAATTGAAGTGGTTACGGTGACTATTACTTTAATATTGTATTTATACTATGTCAACATTTTCCTTTCCTTTTCATGTGTAAGCCCAATAGGTAGGGATGCAAACGAATGGATACATATATGTATATATAGGTGTTACGATATTCTTATCCTTTTTAAAATATGTATACGAGTACGAAAATCAATATCTTATGAATATCGACAATCGCACACCATATCATTCAATATGGATACAAACATGGAAAACCATATCCTTAAATATGGATACTAGTGATTGCAAACCATATCCTTAACGGATACTGAAATATGTTTATGGTATTTTTATGGTATACACACAAAAAATTAGTAATACAAATACCCATATTGTATCTGCAAAAAAAATTGTAACCATATGTATCCATATCCTCCAAAAAATTAAAAATGACAATCGCAAACTGATATCTTACGGATATTGACAATCGCAAACATATATATATATATATAATATCAATACCATATTTTCAAAAGCAGACCTAGAGTTTTAGGACAATCCAGTTGGCACTTGTCCATATAAATCAGAACTCGAGGTCACTAGAGCACTTATACAGGTGATGGGAGTGTGTGTATCTAAGTCTATACACACAACCTCCCTACTATGGATGTGTAAACAAGTTTGGTTCATCTTTCTCTCATGGTTTTACCCTTCACGTGCTTTATTTGTCATGGCCGAGGAAAACTTAGATGCTACTCAATCTCTTGTGGCCATCAAAGGTCGTACTCCCATTATCATGATGGGTTGCACAAACTATAAGTTGTCGTCATGAGCATCATGGATAGCCACAACCAGAAATACATCCTAATGAATCTAGTGCTAATCTCAAGTGGACGCAGGATCACGTAAGGGCTAGAGTTTGATGTCAGGCACTCTGACAATAGTGTGAATTATATCCTCCATCATCCCATAATGACGACTACAAGGGATATCTTGCGACAACATGCTCTCAAGTGAAGAATAAGACAAACATTCATCAACTTCAGCATGCCATCTACACGACCAAACAAGATGCTCGCCTATCCACTTGTTCTACTCCAGTTTGAGGGGCATGTTCAAGAAACTCCACGAGTACATGCCTCTGAGTGCCAAATACTAAGCAGCAACTGACATACAAGAACAACATGATGGTTGGTATTTTCCTTTTTGACCATGATTCCATCTATGAAGCAACACGTAGTCAGCTTCTTTCTAGCGTCATTATCCCTCACAAGGAGGAGGCAGAGAGAATCTATGTGTCGTATGCACATGCATCTTAGACCTCCTCTGTTATGGCTGCTTCACGAGGTAGAGGAGGCCAGAGGGTATGCTCAATTCAGAAGAGGAGTTTATGATGTAGATCAAGCCCTGCCTAAGGGGCCAAAATGAGGATTTAGGCAAATCTAGGAGGTCTAAATGTGATTTTTATCATTTTTTTGTGTCTACAGCAATGGTACAACCCCGTGTATTTGTAATTTTTTTGTACTCTAGTGGGGCAGTTCCTACTATAAAAGGAGAGAAACACAGGAGAGGAGAGGCTGATGAGAACTCCAAGTGAAAAAAACCTCACAGGTCCCCATTTCCCTCCCTCCCAATTCTCTTCCCTTCTACTCTCCACATGCCCAACATCTCCCCTTCAGCCTCCCTTCTTTCTCTCTTTATCCCAACCTTCCCATCCAGCCAAGGGCATTGCTCTTCTTGTCACAAAAGCAGAGTTCAGTGCGGTGTAGTGCGGAGGAGAGGCTGATGAGAACTCCAAGTGAAAAAAACCTCACAGGTCCCCATTTCCCTCCCTCCCAATTCTCTTCCCTTCTACTCTCCACATGCCCAACATCTCCCCTTCAGCCTCCCTTCTTTCTCTTTTTATCCCAACCTTCCCATCCAGCCAAGGGCATTGCTCTTCTTGTCACAAAAGCAGAGTTCAGTGCGGTGTAGTGAGCCCAAAGCCACCAAGGAGTGAATCATTCCTCTCTTGGATGAAAGATGAACTCCACCTCTTCATCAAAGAGCTCAAAGCCCTCCACTACATAGGAGTCCATTTATCCTGATTTAAAGCATCATAGCTTTTATTTATCTTGATTCCAGAGCATTTAAATAGCCTGAACGATCCTTTGTTAGTGTCCAACCCAATCATTTTCTTTAGTTCAGCCATCTAGAGTTCCATTTTCCTTTCCTACTTGCCTTGAATCATCATTCGACTCTTGTGTTCTTTTGCCACTGCACACAGTTTGCATCAATGTGTTTTCTTTTAATACTAGCCTTGAATCATCATTCAACTCTTGTTTCTTGTCGTCACTACACATAGTTTGTGTCAAAGTGGTGTCAAAGTTTAATCGATTTATAAAAGAAAAAAATGTCATTCCATTTTTGCATTTGCATGGCATCCGCGAAATATTTCTGTAGCTTGTATTTTATTATATGCTTACTGTAGTGTTTGTCCATGCCGAACCTCCTTGATCTATTAAGTGTTCAGCTCAGCCAACTGTTTTATTCCTGTTGAGAATTCAGCTCAACTGACCGCTTATTTCCTGTCAAGTGTTCGGCTCAGCCAACCGCTTTATTCATGTTAAGTGTTCGGCTCTCACCCTTTTTATTGCAAAAGAGTTTGGCCCAGTCAAATCATTACCTATCTATATTAAGTATTTATGACTTGCCGTCCAACCTGTGGAAGGTGTTCGGTTCTAATGACTATTGGCGAGAATCCGTTTGGCTATGCCTACACTCTCTCGAAAGAGTATTTGACAATGTTGCTCACTCTGAATCAAACCTATATTTGCAGGTGAATTACAAGATGAAGATGACAACCCACCCTCTAGGTAAAACAATGGTTGGGATCGTTGCATTCACATTGATGTTCTAGATTTCAATGGGCATCAACACCTGGCATTTTCCTTGATTGGATGGACCGCCTCACTCACTTCTTCACTTGGAATATCTAGTGAGCAGAAGGTTCAATTTATCACGCTCAAACTCAAGGCTTATGCTTTACTATGGTGGAAGCAAGTACAAGATGAACGTCGTCACACCAGCAGCGATAAAATCCAATCACGGTCTAAGATGCAGAAGATGCTCAAGGAAAAAATTCCTCCCAAAAGAGTACTACCAAAATTTATATACCTGTTTGCAAAATCTTTGATAGTGTATTCGTACGGTAAAAGAGTACACCGATGAATTTCAAACATTAATGGTTTAGGAGCAATTTACGAGTGCGATGTCCAATTAGCCTCTCGTTATCTCCAAAATCTTTAAATTAATATTCAAGATGAAGTTTACATGTGAGACTGCAAGACATTTGATACTCATATGAGAGTTTTGCAAGGCGAAACTAAATAGCAAGCTTTACTACTCAAAAAACTTCAATAGCCTCAAATGTTGTTCCCTCTAGAACTCGTGATCCTTCCACTTTCATATGAACCTTGGAAGTACCTTTCGACTCCCACCTAAAGCTCCCTATCTCTCCATGTGGAACAATCCTCTTGTCCTCCTACCCATATTGGTTCTACAATTTACGCTCCGAACCTAATGTGGGACTCGATACTTGCCATCAATGCTACCACAAACGAGACACTAAGCTGTTGAGTGCCATAATCTACCTATAGCAAGTGCTCACTTAATGCAGTATGAATCTCCTTAACTTCCTTCTGTCTTTCCCGATGCTGATGATCATCCTGCAATGGCGACTAGGTAGACTCACCTAGATGAGAATTTCGATTGTGTGGATGTTGAAGAGAGTCTTTAATGGACATATGGAGGCTGTCAAGCAACTCGTGTTGACTCCTCATGCTGATGACGAAAATCGTTGGCTACTAGCAGCTTTCGTAGTTCGTACCACTTGCTCATTTGGTGGACGACGTTGCTCACTAACCGATGATATAGAAAGTGTCAAGAATTTCATCTCTAAGGACATGGTACGTAAGTTGGTCATGAAAACCCAACCGTTGGACCAGTCGCATAGCGTAGCATGATTTAAAAAAGGGTCCTTAATATTATTCCAGCTTTAGTGTCTCATCTAATGTTCAATTGGACCTATTTAAAAGTCGAGGCTTGGTACCATATTGCTCCAATGAATATATGGTGTATCCTTCTTGGTAGGGCATGCCCATGGCAGTATCATAGAGACAACCTATATGGGAGACGGAATGCATATTGCTTCCTTTTAAACAGAATTCAAGTTACACTTTGTCCCCAACATGATGCTCTTAACCCACGCTAGATGACGTCCTCACCATGCCCAACACAAGTATATCCACCTAGTAATGGTCAACCAACCATTGAGTAGGTAATGCTCATCAAACCCACCGCTTTTAAGCATCTTGCACGTGATGCACAAGTAGTCTATGGTCTCATAGGAAAAATCGTTATCGATTCTGACCACGTGGATGTACCCCTTGAGGAAAAGAACATACATATGTCACGCTCGAGGGCTTACCTGAATGCTTGCCACCGATTCGGGATATCAATGCCATATCAACTTAGTACCAGGTTTCACTCTTCCACTCCTATCGAATGAGCCATGTAGAGCATGATGAAATGCAACATAAGTGTTGGACCTATTAAACAAGGACTTTGCGCGCAAGAGTATGAGCCATGTGGCTATCCCCACCCTTCTTAGGCTTTTATTGTATATACGTGTCGATAGTCGCACCATTAATAAGATCATTGTTAAGATTTCCAATTCCCTAACTTGATGATATGGTTGACATGATTTCTGGAGCCGATGTCTTCTCCAAAATGGATCTTTATAGCAATCGTCACCAAATTCGCATTAAACCGGGTGACGAATGAAAAATTGCATTCATGATGTATGAATGATTGGTTGAGTACATTCATATGCTTCATGAATCATGTTCCCCGACCCTTTATTGGAAAGTTTGTCATCATCTATTTTGATAACTTATTTATAGCACCAATCATTCTGTTGGCACACTAGAGATAGATTTTGCACACTTTGATAAAACACCAACTTTATCTTAACCTTAAGAGGTGTACTTTCCTTACTGATTCTATTGTGTTCTTAGGGAATATTATTTTTGCCAATGGAATTAAAGTTGATCTTGAGAAATCACTGCAATCCAATCTTGGCCATCGTCTACGACTATTACCGAAATCCGAAGCTATCACAACTTAGCTTCTTTCTATAAGCATTTTATTCGTAACTCCAGCTCCATTATTGCACCTAACACAGATAGCTTTCATCGAAATACATTTCTTGGACCCAACTATCGAGGAAAGTTTCCATCCTAGAAAGGATCTTTAGACTTCGGCCCTTGTTCTCACACTCCCTGACTTCTCTAAAATATTTGAGGTTGGTTATCACACTTCCCATGTTGGTATTAGTTTTGTCCTTAGTCAAGAAGGACAACATTTAGCCTATTTTAGTGAGAAGCATAATGAAGCATGCTCACAATATCCCACGTATGATGTCAAATTTTATGTTGTCATCCAACCATTGGTGCAATTTTCTTATTCAACACGAATTTATTCTCAATTATGATCACGAAGCTCTCCGTTATCTTAAGCGCTGAAGGACTTTAAGCAAAAAATCTGCGAAATGGGTTAGCTTTTTACAACAATACACCGTTCATCTCACGCACAAGGCCGGAACCCTGAAAAAGGTTGACGATGCCCTTAGCCAACGTTTGCACGACTTGACTATTATCTCTGGATAAGCACTTGGTTTTGAGGCACTCCGAGATCTGTATCAAACAAATCTCGACTTTAGAGCTATTTATGGGGAATGTTTGAATAGCTACCTTCCCCAACATTCTCAATATCTCATCCCCGACGGGTATTTCTTCTGAGGCAACCCGTTGCATTCACGCCTCAACTTTTGAGAGAATTTGATCCATGACATTCATGGAGGATTAGGTGGTCATTTTGGTCATGGTAATACTGCATCCATGGTTAAAGAAAAATATTTTGGTCTAGAATGAATCATGATGTGACAAGAATTGTTATGTTATGTCTGCCAACATTTAAGGGGTACTCTCAAACCACTAGCTTATATAATCCTCTATCTTTCCACATGCAACTTTGGGAAAATGTCTCCGTGGATTTTTTTTTAGGGTTTCCACTTACTGGACATAAATTCGATCATATTTTTGTTGTTTTCGACCGATTTTCAAAAATGACGCATTTTATTTCGTATAAAATGACATTGGATGCCGTGCATGTTGCAAACCTATTTTGTGAGCATGTTTTTCGCTTACATGGTATTCCTCACACTTTTCTATCTAACCATGATACGTGTTTTTGAGTCGTTTTTTGGGTACGTTGTGGCAAAACTGTGCACCAAGTTATAATTTAGCACTGCATATCACCCTCAAACCGATGGCCAGATAAATGTTGTAAATAGATCTTTAGGCAAGTTGTTAAGATGACTTCCATGTGATAAACCAAAACAATCAAATTTGGTTATTCTGAACATCAAGTTTTCCAACAATAGCTCCCCGAGCCACTCCACTAGCATGTTCCCTTTTGAATGCATATATGGATATCATGAACCTCAATTCTCAAATCATATTTCACTTACCCCACCCGGAAGGTAAGCATGTTGGCAAAGGAACTAGCATCCCACGTCCACCAAATCCATTGACGAGTTAATGAATCTCATATTCATCGACATTATATTGATATTTAACCTTCTATCTTAGCTTTTCAATTGATTTAACCATTAATTAAATATAATTAGCAATACACACCTTGTAAATAATTAAGATGGTTATTGTAAATAAATAAAATATCTAATTATCATAATTATATGTCTTAAATCCATGTTGAAAGCTTATGAAGTTTTGTATAAAAATCTCGACTTTAAGGAGGGACAGAAGGATATATTCAGGTTGGCCAAAGCAAGAGAAAGAAAAACCAAAGACCTTTCTCAAGTGAGATGCATTAAGGATGAGGAAGGTCATGTGCTTGTTACTCAGAAGGATATAAAGACTAGATGGGAGCGGTACTTCCATAAACTTTTCACTGGGGAAGGAAATAGATATATCACTTTGGGTGATCTAGCTTGTAGTGAAAGTTACTTGAATCGTGCATGCTATAAACGAATACAAAGAAAGGAAGTAGAGGAGGCTTTGAAGGTTATGAGACCTGGAAAAGGTGTAGGACCGGATGACATCCCTGTAAAAGTATGGAGAGTTTTAGGTGAGCGTAGTTCGACTTGGCTTACGAATCTATTCAATGTTATTTGGCGAAGCAAGAAAATACCTGAAGATTGGAGGAGTATCGTGGTGCCCCTTTATAAGAATAAAGGAGACATTCAAAATTGTTCAAATTATAGAGGTATCAAGCTGATGTGTCACACTATGAAAATTTGGGAACGTGTGATCGAAAGAAGGTTGAGGCAAATTTCCAATGTAAAAGAAAACCAATTCGGATTCATGCCAGGTCGCTCAACGACTGAAGCCATCCATTTGCTGAGGAGAACAGTGGAGATTTATAGAGCTAAAAGGAAGAACCTCTACATGATCTTTATTGATTTGGAGAAGGCTTATGATTCTGTCCCACGAGAGATTGTGGAGAGTGTTGGAGAAGAGACAAATACATGTCCTACACATTAACCTCATAAAGGACTCGTATGATAGGGCTTTATCTTGTGTAAGGACCCCGTCTGGGAAGATTGGATATTTTGACATCAACATTGGTTTACATCAAGGTTCTGCTTTGAGTCCATTTCTTTTTATTTTGATTATGGACAAGTTGACCAATCATATTCAGGATGAGTTAACTTGGTGTATGTTATTTGACGATGATATTGTGTTAATTGACGAGACTAGAGATGGAGTAAATGAGAAGCTTGAGGTCTGGAGACATGAGTTGGAGACTAAAGGATTTCGTATAAGTAGGGCTAAGACGGAATATATGGAGTGCACCTTTGATGGAAGCAATGGTGAAGGGATCGAGGTGAAGAGTGGTGACGATAACATTCAGAAGAGAGATTCCTTTAGATATCTGGGATCTATTCTGCAACATGATGGGGAAATTGATGGAGATGTTACTAATAGAATAAATGTAGAATGGCTAAAGTGGAGAGGAGCCTCTGTTGTTCTCTGTGATAAGAAAATTCTTTTAAAGATTAAAGGAAAGTTTTACAAAGCAGCAATGAGACCTGCTATGCTTTATGGATCTGAATGTTGGCATGTGAACCATAGACATGTGCAGAGAATGAATGTAGCAGAAATGAAAATGCTAAGGTGGATGTGTGGACACACACGTAAAGATCTTATTCGGAATGATGTAATCAGAAAGAAAGTTGGCGTAGCTTCGATCGAGGATGAGATGTGAGAAAACCGCTTAAGATGGTTTGGACATTTGCAAAGAAGATCAGCTGATGCACCAGTTAGGAGATGCGAGTGATGGGATGTTGAGCCGGCTAAGAGAGGGCGAGGACGGCCCAAGAAGTGTTGGAAAGAGACCATACGAAGGGATTTTAGTTTTGTGGATATAGGCCCGGGATTGGCCCAAGATAGATCCGAATGGAGGCGAAGAATCCATGTAGCCGACCCTACTTAATTGTGGGAAAAGGCTTTGTTGTTGTTGTATCATAATTATGTGTCTTTTATTCTCTTTATTTTCTGTGTTGTCCATATATTTGAAATCCCATAAAAAATAGTGTGATATTGTAAATAATATGTGGCATATTAATTCTTATTCAAAAATACAAAAAAGAGCAAAACATTTAAAATAGGGTAAAATGGAGTTGCCCCAGGGAGTAGCCAACTTGGCTACTCCCACCCCTATTTTTCCCTCATTTTTTTATTTTTTTGGAAAAGAAAAATTTGTATATTCATCATTATATCCCTCTCACATTTTATTAAAATTTCGTCAGAAACAGAGACTCCTAAACCCTCCATCAAGACGTCATTTTTTTAACGGTCGCAGGATTTTTTAAATCGACCATGTTTGGATGGAGGCCGTAGGAGTCTCTGTTTCTGACGAAATTTTAATAGAATGTGAGAGGGATATAATGATGAATATACAAATTTTTATTTTTTAAAAAAATAAAAAAATAAGGGGAAAATAGGGGTAGGAGTAGCCAAGTTGGCTACTCCCTGGGGGCACCCCCATTTACCTCATTAAAATAAGTGTTTTTATATTCATAAAAATACTTACAAAGATAATATTATATATGATGCATTTTGGTTTTGCATGAAAATTGTAGATCTTAAAAAATACACAACTTTCATGTAGAACCCTTTTTTATTTGACTTCATTTATTGTTTTATTTCTATTTTACTTTATTTTTTACATTTCTTTAATTTCTGATTAGGCCACATGGCTTCTTCAGTTCTTCTTGCCTTGCCATATGGCCAGCCCTTTATTGAGCCATGCCTCTTCTCTTATTTATTTGATCATTTGATCAGACGACCCCTATCTCTCTACACACTCTCATCTAAAGCGTTTGATCATTTGATCAGGTGCTCACCATTCACACATACATGCTTCCATCAAGATCATTGGATCGCATGATCCAACAACCACCTGTCGTCAACCTCCAGTGGTTCCCTCTCCAGGTTGCACGCCCTTTCACTGGTGACTCTTCTCCCTTTTTCCCTAGCTCCTACACTTGTCATCTCAACTTGATTCAGGCATCAACGTTGAACTTTTTCATCCCATATCCACGCCAACTCCTCCATCTCCATCCTTCTCTTCACGCATGTCAACCACCAGCAGTGGAAACCACTGCTCCAACCACCTGCTTAGTAAAAGAACCTCAGTGGTGGACGCCATTTGCCCATATCCTCCCTTGTGCAAGGAACCCTCCGAGCCTCTCCTTGCTACATGTGATAGAGAGTGAGAAAGATAGAGTGAAGACTGAGGACCTCTAGCAAGATCCACGGTGATCATTATCATGTCGTCGACCTCCTTAAGGTTCTTCTCGAGCTTCGTGCTTGTTGTTCACGTCGAGCGAAGACCCTGAAGCTCCAAGCTCCGATTCCACCTTCCGACCATCTTCTCGGTTCTCCAGGTGATACCCTTGTTTCCCCCTTCATATCTTCTTCGATTTTGTTACACACATGCCCTCACATTGATTTGAGTAGCTCTTCACCATCCTCGTACCAACCACATCCTTGAGCACATCCCCATTCATCCCTTCTTCTCTAGAACCCCTCCATCTCGATCCATTCATCTTCTTGCAAAGAAGGTGCAAACACGAGGGCTCCACCTCCGGCCACCCGTCAATAACCTTCCGTTCATCTCATTCCTGCCCCCTTTCGACTCCCCAAGTGCTTCGGCTATGTCCTTCACTGACTAAGGATTAATCAGCAGTCGAGCAACTAATCAGATTTAGTCGGTCATTAATCAGTTTTGAATTTTTTAATTATTTAATATATATAAATCATTTTGTATACATATATTCTTATATATTTACATTGATTTATACATTTTCTATACTATCATAATGAAATAAAAGAAGTAGCTGACTTTGGATATAAATTAAGCATACTAGAATATGTTTGCTTTAAAAAAAATAAAAAAAACTCTATGTAAAAGTCGGTCTTGTAGTCGGCCGACTAGGCCAAGTCGAGTCAGCCCCCCCCCTCCCGACTCGACTAGTCAGGCCGACTAATCAGTTTAGTTGGGCCAACTAATCGGTCTAGTCGGTCGACTTTTACAACAATGTTTTAAAGGCCCCGACGTTCTCCAACTCTGCCTCTGACGAGGTGGAGTCGCGCCGTTTATCACACCACCAAGGTTCAGAAAGTCGGTATGCGGTATTCGTTCGGTCAGGCGGTTTGAAGCGAGTAAGCGGGTAGGCGGAAGCATATGCGGAAGTATATGCGGATTATGCGGTTTTGTAATATTTTAATAATAAATAAATAATATATATAATAATAATTTCAAATGTTAGATATGTATGATATAAATATATATGATATAGATGAAATACCTATGGCAAACTTCTTTTCAAGTACACCCTCTCAAAGTACCCATCTAGCATAGAATATTGGATGAGAAAACATATGTCAAAACCACTTCCAAGTGAACCTACCAATGTTCCCTCTACTGACCCGCAATTACGAAGGAAATAAAATTTCTAAATTATAAAAAATATTAGTTATTATAACAGCAATAAGCTACTAATACACTAATTTGTTTTTACAATCCAATAACATGTGTCATTCACCTTATATATGGCTTTGAAATTTTAAAATTATGTAAATGCAAAGTGGTTTTTTGAATGGTAAGCATGATTTGCATTCTATTCAACAGTACAGAACCAAAACAGACATGAGAAGCCACACTCTAAGGGCATTTGAGTGCCAGATAATGCGAGAGATCATCCCTTGATTGGAAGAATGACATAAGCATTTTCAGTGCAAGTTTGTCTCGTCATACCTACTGAGTCTGAGTAGAAGCAACAAGCGTGATCTTCAACTGACCCGCAATTTCCGTGTCACTGTTTAAGTTGCATTGTTTAGATCCTAATACAAATGCGGCCGCATATGCGGCCGCATATGCGGTATACTCGGCCGCATATGCGCCTTTCCCGAGTATTGAACGAATATAGGATATGCGGTTCGCTAGAGAGACCGCCTCCGCATATGCGGCCGCATATGCGGCCGCCTAGCCCGCCTTTCTGAACACTGCACACCACTACAACAGCTTCGCAACCTCTCCACCTTCTTCACCAGCATGTCGGCAATCTTCTCCGACCTTCAACGAGCCTTGAGGACTATAGAGGAGCAGAGGGTTGTTCGGAGACCCGCCTTCACACCACCGCCTGCGGAGGAAAAGCTCCCTTACGACTTACAGGTTGGATCAACCCCCATCAATTTGATCCTACGGTCCAGAGCACACCCATACCTTGCTTCGAACCTCGGAGTCTTGGAGTACCTGAGCCTCATACGAGGCACAACAGAGAGCCACGTGGCCCGAGCAATGCAGGGACTCGAGGGCTTGAGCCTCCACCTCACATACCACATGCACGTGGTGGGAGAAATTGCATCACCGGTCTAACATTTCTTCATATTTGCATTGAGATTCAATCGCGCGCCCATCGTACACCGCCTTGGAAAATTTACGCCTAAGACACGTCGATTCTTCATATTTATATTTATATCCCCATGTTCCTAGATATTAGCATATAAGACCCTCTTGCTTTGTATATTTGCAATTTAGTCCATTTGGACTTGATTGTAATATTTGTATGCATTTTTAATTTAGTTTTCTTTGCAATAAATCCCCTAGATTGCTTATTTAATAGCTTTAGCACATTAAATCCAAATTAAGTGATTTTAGTCTTGTTTGAAAGCTTTGTTAATTGTCTTTTTAATGGCATAATTAGTTCTCTAGTGTGAGCGCTCTTTAATTATTAATTATTCAGAGAAGTGTGGTGATTATTAAACTCTATTTTGAATGCAATAATTCAACCTTAACTCCAATTTGTGAATTTAGATAAACCATGATTAGCTTATTACATTTGGAATTTAATTAGGGATTGCTCTACTGATTTGACATCATTATTCTCATGATTGATTGCTCAACGATGAATAAGTGATGAAGGCAAGGTTGCAGAAAGTGATAGTCGGTGCTCGATCGACGGGGTCACTGACTAAGGATTAATCAGCGATAGCGACTAATCGGATTTAGTTGTCCATTAGTCAATTTTGAAATTTTTAAATTATTTAAATATATAAATCCTTTTTACACATATATTCTTATATATTACCATAGATTTATACATTTTCTATACTACCATAATGAAACAAAAGAAGTAATTGACTTTAAATATAACATTAAGCACATTAGTACAAGTTTGCTTTTATAAAAAGCAAAAAACTAAAAAAACTTGATGTAAAAGTCGACCGGTTAGTCGGCTGACTAGTCGGCCCGATTAGTCGGTTAACCGACTAATGGCCGACTAGGCCTAGTTGAGTCAACTCCCCCCCCCCCCAACTTGACTAGTCGGCCTAGTCAGCCGACTTTTACAAGTTTGGACGAAGGTGCCTTTTTAGTCAAGTGCATTGAATGAAATAACAGAATTGGAGATGTTAATGGTGTATTAATCTGGACCAAGTTATAATTAATTAGATTTCATGCTTAGGATTTAATTCAGGAGTATTTCATATGATTTGTGTGCTTGTTTAGTATTGTATTGCAATTCATTTTGTAATATCATATCATAACTTGCATATATCGCACTATACAAACATGCATGCATCCACTTTGACCTATATCACATAATATATCATTTAACTTAGATATTTAAACATTAGTTGAATAGCTTAATAGCCCGTGCCCTTGTATTCAACCCTGAACTTATCCACGTATAAGTTAAACCATGTTCTCTTCACTGAGACATATTCAACGTGGTTCTGCTGATTCGACGATTGCTCGTGCTACAACTTAGCTTAATTAGAGTAGCGTTTAGCGCTTCACCACAAGTTCATACAAACCTTCAAGTCATGACTAATAAATATCAAAACCACGCCAGCACGCACATGAAAAAATCTACCTTTTCAGAGGAGGATCTTGTGATAGTATACTTTCGCAAAGAGAGATTTCCCATGCATGTCCATCAACAATTAAGTGCCAAGAAATTCCATCCCTTCCACGTCGTCAAGCAAGTTGGATGCAATGCATATGTACTTGATCTAACATCACCATAGATTTCGACATCGTTGATTTTCAGTGTCTTAAAGCTCTTCCTATACCATGTTGATCCATGGGATGACACTTCTTCCGGCTATTTGGGCTTAGAACAACTTCCATTCAATGCCCCTCAAACAGCTTCCAATGATACTCCCGCTGATATTTTCAATGCCCGTGAAGTTGCAACAAGCTTTCCATATGCTTCTTAGTCCAATGGGCCAATAACACCATCCATGATAGCTCACGAGACAACGAAGTTGAACCCTGTATTCTTCATCTCAATATGCTTTGCAACTATTTTGACGCCATCTCGCTAAAACAAGATGATTTTCAAGGCAGGGGGAATTGATGCAGATCATGCCCTGTCTAAGGGGTCAAAATGAGGATTTCAACAAACCCAAGGGGCCTAAATGTATTTTTATCATTTCTTTTGTGTGCCTACGATTTTAGAATATACATCCCCGCGTATTTTTATTATTTTATGTTCTCTAGTAGGGTAGTTCTTGTTATAAAATGGTAGCAAGAGGAGAGAGGAGAGGTAGTTGAAAAGTTGAAGGGAAAAAACTCACAGATCCCTACATCCCTCACATTCTATTTCTTTCTTCTCTCCCTAATCTCGACATCTCCCCTTCACCCTCCATTCTTTTTAATCTCTTCATCCAAACCCCTCACTCTCCACCATTCTCTTCTTTCCCCAACCCCACCTCTTCTTTTCTTCCAACAAAGCATCATTGCTAGCTCATCTTCCTCAGCAACTACCATAATCGCTAGCTCCACCATCACCAACATTACAGCACCAACATGCCATCCACCAGCCCGAGCCATTATGGTTTCCCTCCCAAGCGCCATCTCTCTCTCTCAACGGTCCTCGAATTCGTAAGTTGGGTTTGTGGTTTAGTTTTCTGCTTCTATAGTTATGTTGATTAGTGAGTCCATATCCAAATAGTCCATTTATTTTAGCCACATTTTCTTTGAAGTCTCAACCCTAATATGCTCTAAGTAGGCCACCTTAAGTCTAAGTCTAAAATCATGTTCCAATAAATATTCCATATAACTATTATTTATCTTGATTCCAGAGCATTTAAATAGCCTTAATGAGCATTTATTTGTGTACATACATATCATTTTCTAGATTTCTATGTTCATTTCCTACTTGAATTGAATCATCATTCTACTCATGTTTCTTGTCTCCGTTGCACGTAGTTTTTATCGGTATCAGATCAGGAAGGTGGTCGCCCTCGACCCGAATGAACTTACTACAACCGTCTAGGGCATACCAAAGACACATGCTACTAGAAACATGACCATCCTACCTATGCCTATGTTGTTGAGCATCATGAGTCAGCTACAACACCAACTTATCAAAATTACAAGTATCTTGTCTCGCGTTTGAGGGAAAAACAATACCAACTATTGATAGGACCTAGTGACCAATCCATCTAAAATTTTAAGTGGATGAGATCGTATGTTACGAGAATTTTAGATTATTCAATCAACCATCATGCAGAAGGCGCATTTTAGAGAAAGTGGTCATCAACTTCCAACCTGATGACATGGCCTCAAATTTCAGCAAAATTCGGACGAATTTCTATCGAATATCGATATCCAGCCGAAACCGAAATGACCGAAATGTGGGGGTCCTAGTACAAAAAACGACCGAAATGACCGAAATGTGGGGCGAAATTCCACCGAAATTCCATCGAAAATCTGTTTAGGTCGGTACCGAAATGGTGACCGAAACCGACAATTAAGGCCTTGCCTGATGACACCATCCACAGTCACATGACACCATCCACAGTCACAAGTTTGAACAGACAAACACCATTGACCTTTCTATGAACCCTCAAGCTCTAGCAAACTACCCTGGTTAGGGTTTCCAGGGACTATCTGGATGGTAGTGCAAACTATGTTAGAACCTTTTAAATCAAACTATTTTAGAACTTAGATGGACCACTAACCTTGTTAGTGAAACCCGGAAAGCGCCTAAGACACATGAATTACATATTTGACAAACTATCATAAAAATAGATCTAAGGATATTTTGGACATTTCCAGTAGACCCTAATTAATTCCTACTTGAAAGAAAATATGAGTTGAAAAAGATTCGAGAGCACTTAATAGATATTCATGTAACACTAAACAAATTACACTTACCGATGGTAGGAATGGTGGTGACAATCTCTCCCAGCTTCAATTTATACAATATTGTGGTCTTACCCGCAGCATCAAGACCAACCATTAGAATCCGCATCTCCTTTTTGGCAAAAAGCCGACTGAAAAGCTTGGTGAAAGAGAGCCCCATAGTGATGCCTAAAGAATCAATAGCAAAACATGAAATCTCATCTATACCACGAGAAGAACAACGAGATAGAAACCCTGTATCTAAGTAAGCAATCAGAATCCTGCGGTTATATATTTCCAAGGTTAACATGACATTCTTTAAAAAGAACTATTACCAGGCTACAGATAAATGAACCAATCTTCTGGTTGGATCCAGCCCAACAAAACAAATCAAATCTAAGGACTGCACTGGTGAATCGGCATGAACATGCACACAGAACAATACTTTGGCGGAGATGAAAACATAAAAATATGTCATTTTTATGGTTTTCACGTGACAGATCGCTATTCAACGAACGGTAAAACAAAACGGCAGGAAAAAGCTCGACGCTTTGCAGATCAAAGCGCAATGATTTCCAGATCCAAGAGTATTTAACGAGAGTAACCATATAAAGGGCCTCAGATATCAGAAAATGCAGTTCAGAAAATTGATCTCTGATCGTTTCAAGAGAGAACAAAAAATGATCGATTCGACGTTTTGAGATCCAAATATCGAAGACCCTAAGTCGCATCGGAACAAACAAAGATCATAACTAGCATGTTGTAAACATAAATCGAATCCATAAACAATGAGAGACGTACATGAACAGGCACAAGATGCAGATCGGGAAAAACGATAAGGTGGCAAAGATGGAGAAGAGAAGAAGAGCACCTGAAGAGAGGAGAGGTGGAGGGAGATCTCGAGTCTCGACGAGCACCAGATCCCGAACGACTCCCAACCCAAATGAGGGCAGCTCTCTCTAATTATAGCTCCGACGGTCCGACCCGTTATGCGCGCGGGGACTTTAACGCCCGTCGGTGCTCGCCGTTATCGGCTATTTTGCCCCTTACGCCGTAAGTAGAGCTGCCGCGCTGGCAGCGCGCTTTCTTGCCGTCGGATATTTGATGGGTTTTTTTGACGCTGGTGATCTAACTAGGCTCTTTTAATTACTAGGAAAATATTACACCTGCTTTGCTGCATACAAAATAAATCTATTTATATTTCGATGTTAAATATATAATGATGGATATTTTTTATTTTAAATTTGTCTTTTGTTCTTGTAAGTCCCATCGAATTACACATCTATTGAATAATCATCATGAATCATATTCATGTAATTAATTCTTCCAAGGGAAATACATATCTATTCATAATAGAGTGTTCAATTGGATGTAATTAATCTAATCTCATTAAATTAATTATCAATCCAATTCAATCATCAAACTTGATTGTTACTTGAATTAGTGATATTATCTCAAAGTACGTACTATTCGAATTTTAATAATTAGAAAATACATCATAATCTCTCAGGCATCATTCGTTCCCTATCCGTTGTCGTGGCCAGTACTGGATGGAGTGGGACAGACCACACACGGTGTAACCTGCTACCCCAACGCTCCCCGACTAGACACCATATCTGCCTCGGGAAAAAATAATGCCGAGCCAATCACTTTGTACTTGAGATGATCATCGGTTTTTGAACCGAAATTATACCATATAGTAATAATCAAAACCATTTTGATTATAAGGAAATTTGCTAGACAAATTCCCAAAACCTATTCAAGCAACAAGTTTGATGAAAGTATATTTGGTGATCTAGATCTAATCTAATCATTCATTGGTTGAGGCAATGCCATTTAAGGGAATAACTATTGTTGTAATATTCCCAAATATATCTATACTTATTACAGAAAATTAATCATTAATTTCACAATATTCTTAAACGACGGTCACAAGGTTTATGGTTGAGTATGTAATTTTCAACAGTGACCCCTACTCACTAAAATTAGCATATCTCATTCATTTTAAATCCAAATTAATCAAAATTAATTTCCAGAGATTGATAATTTGATTTAAAACTGAAACTATCTGATCAACACGCATTTTTAGGTATTTTAAAACAGAAATTAACATCTTAATTACGTCTCTAACCGCCATCCCCGAAATAGTGGACATATGGTCACTAAAATGATCATATCTTAAGCAAACGGAATCCAAATTATGCAAACTCAAATTTCACATTTGTCTTGTTTAATGGGGAACATTATTCATGTGATAAATTCACATTTAAACATTTTAAACATGGTCGAAAAAATATCACAAGACAGGGCTGCGAAAATTTAAATGCTAAAATCTTCACGAACCCAAAGGAGCCTAAATTTTGTAAGTTCATGGATCATATCCAAGACCTCCGTCAACCTAGATCTGATACCACTTAAAGGATGTGGGACATACTTAAGCGCATCATGGAAGCGTGATGATCATATCATATACGATGAAGAGCGACTAGTCATACTAGTTGCTCGGTGCAGCGGAATTGAAAAATATCTAAATGTCGAAAATACATGATACATAAACCAGTTATGAATAATTTCATCTAACCACATGGTAGATATAGGAATACATGTTGTAGCATGGTTGCGATCGAGCTTCTAAGAAAAGAAGCCTCCTGTCTCAAGTCTGACCTTCGGAGGAGACGCTTACGAGCACGATGATGAGTTGCGGGGATCTCGCAATCCAAGTAGTTGTCCGAGAAAGGGAACTCCTGATCTCGTGACACGAGATCGTATGTTTTCTTCACGAGCGAGAAGCACCAAAGAAGATGGAGTATCAAGAATCGTCGAAACACAACGTAAGGCGACGACAAGTACCTTTCCTTCTAGGTTAGGGTGGATGGCCACCCAAGAGAGAGGAGGAAGAGGGCAGGAGAGAATGAGAGAGAGAGAGAGAGTAGAGAGGATTCGTCAAGTCAGGGTGCTCCGAAGAGCAAGGCATGCCTCTTCTTATATAGGGTTTTGGGAGTCCATGGATCCCAATCCATGGACAACACACAATCAACGGATAAGATTGATTTGTGTTCCTTTCAACGTTAGGATGTAATTTAATTTAAATTAATTAATATTGATAAATCAATGTAATTAATCTCAAATTAAATCACCTTTGACTAGAGATAGGATAATGAGAAGACCATGGTCCACTCCTAAATAAGGGGAGATGGATACTCCTCTCCACATGGAGAGTTGTAGCCGTCCTCTCTTGTTAGATAGAACTTAGTCAATGTCCTAATATATCATGAGATCTCATTATCTCATGATATCTCCTATAACTCCTGTCGAAAATAATTTTTACAAAAAATAATTCCAAATTATCTTTTGAAAAATATCAATCAAGCCATTGAAAAATTGTGAATCTCATTCACAACCAAAAACTAAATGTAATTATATTTTCAATAATTATTCAATGTGAATCCCATTTACATTAACAATTAATCAACAAATATAAATCACACAAGTCTTTCTCTAATGTATATTATAAATCGTATTTACAATATACATGGATAATTGGATAGTGCCATCCACATTATCCTTATCCACATTAATTAAATCACATTTAATTACGTTCGATTCTCATTCTCATGCATTTAGATAATGTGAATCGAATTCACATTATTCATGATAATTAAATCACATTTAATTATCGATTTTTCAATGCTCAGATATAATTCAACCTTGGAATTATTCTTGAACTCTTTCAAGAATAATGCGCTTTCTTCGCATGTACTTGGAGATAAGGATGGGGTGATTGTATTGTTCCACGTATAGTGACTTGGATATTGAGATCATATCTCAAACCCAGATCTCATGTATCTCTCAGATATGCTTGATCTAATCAAGGCCGTAAATCTAATCTTCTCATTACATCTGAATCTCATTCAGATCAATGTCTAACACTTGGTCCAAGATAAGATTACTTCTCTACTGAGAGGAGTCACTAAAATCCAGACATGTTTCATCATTCCCTCGGAATGGAAGCGTCATAGTTATACAATCGATTATTGATCACATTACCCTCAAGTATTCCTAATACATGTACATCCTGCATATTGGAAGACCTGTGATCAACCCGAAGATATAGTTTAATTTTACACTGTCATCTTCAGGATTTCATCAACAAGTTTCTCAATCTTGATCATTGGGATTTGGTATTGATCATATGCTTTCCAAAAGCATATATCATACCTTCAAATTCATATCATGCTTCTAAAGCACGATGACCATGCATGGAATTTGATCGGGTCCCAATACCTCATGAGTGAGCTCGTGTCTTCCGGTTCAGAAGTAAACATGTATGATCCCTTTGAGATATCATATTACTCATATGCCCTTATATGCATACCAGCTCGCCAGTGTATAGACCTCGGTTAGGTCATCAACCTATTGGTCTGCCAAATGTACATACTCAGACATATAGCAATACATATGTCTTCGATCAGAGTATGTGTGCCTATATCGTGACAGTATTCGATATAGTACTTTGGTTATCTCGATCTCATTAAGTCAACTCTTTGACCTAACTAATCTGACACCTCTGAATCTCTATTCATATGCAGAGGGCATGCATCAAGAGGTCGGTCAGATATCAGCCTATATGAGAAAGGATTGCCATCTCCTACTCATCTTGGAGATCGTCTCTTAACAATCATTTGACGGTGTTTGATGAGTCCTCAATCTAACTCCTTAGATATTCATCCAAACGTCAACCTCTATGATTCAATTATTGAATCAGCAGCTGTATGATTATTAAGATGGTCATGGTACATAACCCTAATTGTACAGAGGGACCTTATAGTGCATTCATTCACTTAATTTCAGACAGGGAGTGAAATAAACCAATAACTTTTATTGATAAATCAAACATTACAATAATATTTACTGTAAGAATGGTTCGCCCCGGGCTCACATTGCTAACACAAACCCTAGAATCTTTGTAGATTACCTCATCGACCTTATAAACATTGTTATTATATCATCGATCTCGTAAACTTGCTCCGTCCCCTACGAGCTATGCCATTAATTTTACTTTTACTTGAGTCAATATCTTATATTAATCTAACCAGAGGAGAACTGGATGAAGGATCTTCCACCTCCTCGTCCCCCTCCCCCTTCTTCCTCTTTTTTTCTTCCTCCATTCTTCTTCTTCCTCCTCCTCCTCTTTATTCTTTCTCTCCATCACATCTACATCTGCCAACTGAATCACCTAAAGTTTTCTATTTTCACGGATAAACCATCCTTCCAATCACGAAAATGATTTTTTTCTAATTCTTTGAGATGAATTCTTGAACCAATTGATCGAATAATTGAGGTCGCTAGACAAATACACTGCAACTTCTTTGCTTCAGAACCATCCATTCTAGCCCTCTTCTCTTCTATTTCCCCTAAATCATAGGTCAAGCAAGACTCGGAGAGGCACGGGGAAGTGCAGGGAGGTCGAAGCGGCGCGGAGAAATGGGGGCAGAGGAATGGGAGGTCAAGGCAGCACGGACGTGCTAGAAGGTCGGGTGGTAATTACTATCAATATATTTGTTCTAAAGATGGTATTTTCTTACTAGATAGATTTGGGGGTACTCCTCTATTTTCAGTTGAAGTGTCTTACTTGGATTTTGTTATAGTTGTTGGACATGCGAGCCCACAAGGAGCCATTATGCAATAAATGTTATTGCAAATCATTTCCTGATCTGAAATGTAGAATAACTAATTTGCATAATTGGTCCCTTAGTACAATTAGAATTATGTACCATGGCCATCTTAATGCTCATACAAGTGTTGATTCAATTGTTGAATCATAGAGGTCGGTGCTTAGATGAATATCTAAAGAGTAAGATTGAGTACTCATCAAGCACAATCAAATGATTATTAAGAGAGGATCTCCAACCTGAGAAGAAGACGGAAATCCTTTCTCGTGGTATCTGACAAACCTCTTGATGCAGGTCCTCTACATAGGAATAGAGATTCAGAGGAGTCATATTAGTTAGGTCAAAGAGTTGACTTAACGAGATCGAGATACCAAAGACATATGTCGTATGCTGTTGCGATATAGGCACGCATCCTCTGACCGGAGACAGATATATTACTATATGTCTGAGTATGTACATTTGGCAGACCAATAGGTTGATGGCCTAATCAAGGTCTATACACCGGCGCGCTGATGTGCATGCAAAGGCATATGAGTAATATGATCTCTCAAAGGGATCATACAGGTTCATTTACTGAACTGGAAGACATGATCTCACTCATGAGATATTGGGATCAAATTCTGTGCACGGTCATCTCTCTTTAAAAGCTTGAATAAATTTGTAGATTTGATATACTCTTTTGGAAAGTATATGATCAATACATGGATAGTATATATGCTTTTAGAAAGTATATGATCGATACCAACTCCCAATAATCAAATGAGAAACTTAATGATAAAACTCTGAAGGAGACAGTATAAATAAAATCTAAAACTTCATGTTTATTCTAGGTTTTCCAGTATGCAGGATGTACATGTATTAGAAATACACGAGGGTGCTGTGATCATAAATTATTGTATAACCATAACACTTCCATTCCTACGGAGTGATGAAACAGGTTTGGATTTTAGTGACCCCTCTCAATAGAGAAGTAATCTGATCTTGGTCCAAATGTTGGACAATGACCTGAATGTGATTCAGATGCATGAAAAGATTAGACTTACAGTTTTGATTTAATCAAACATCTATGGTAGGCCCACAAGATTTGAATTTGAGATATGATATCAATATCCAAGTCACTATACGTGGAACGTATAATCGCCATGTCCTTATCTCCAAATATATGTGGATAAAGCACGTTATTCTTGAAAAGTTCTATAATAATTCCATTGTTGATAATATATCTAAGCATTGAGAAAAATAGATAATTAAATGTGATTTAATTATCATAAATAATATGAATGGGATTCATATTATTTGAGGACACTGAGAAATGGTTAATTAAATGAGATTTAATTACATAAAATAATGCGAATAAAATCCATATTATTTGAGTGCATGAGAATTGAGATCTTAGATAATTAAATGTGATTTAATTATCAAGGATACGGATAATGTGGATAGTGTTATCCATATTATTCATATATTATAAATGTAATTTATAATATATTAAAGAGAGACAATTATAATTTGCATTTGTTAATTAAGTGTTGATGTGAATTGGATTCACATTGGACAATTATTTGAAAATATAATTTACTTTTTATTTTGGGTTGTGAATATGATTCATAAATATCCAATGGCATCATTACAATATTCATAAAATATTTATGATTATTTGTGTGAGTAAATTTACAACATACTTGTTGCAAATGAATTGGAGATAATTAGCCACCTTCATGGAAGGTGGTGGATGGTCAACAAGTCCCATTGGGAATGGGTAGCCGTCCCCCCTATTTTAAGAAAGATATTTATCTCTTTCCAATTATCTCCATGTTAAATTCATTTAATTGAAATTAAATTCTATTGATAATTCAATATATATTTAATTTAATTGAATTAATTGTTTTTTATTTTTGCAACAAAATCATAACCATTAAAACAAATACAAATCAATCTAAACCATTAAATTTGTGTAGTCCATGAACTGAGATCCATGGACTCCCAAAATACTATATAAGAAGAGACACCCCTTGTTCTTCTAGGTTAACTTAAACAACAACCATTCATCTCTCTCTCATTCTCAATTTACATGCCACCCTCTCTCTTCCTCTTGGGTGGTCGTACATTCAAATCCTAGAGAGAAGGTCGCCTTCGTCGTCGTCACCACTACTCCGTCATGCTATCACTTCGACTGCACGTGGATCTTCGTCTCCTTCGATGTGTCTCTCTCATGAAGGAGGTGTTGGATCTCATATGATAAGATCAGGAGATCCGTCGCTTGGATCATCAACATGGACTGTGAGGAGCACACATTTCATCAACGAGCTCGCAAAGCATATCCTCCGTTGGATCAGACTTGAGACAGGAGCTCTCTTCCTTTAGAGACTCGATCGCAACCACACTTCAAGAGGTAAACCTAATATTTGTTTGTGGTTTAGATTAAACCATCCAAAAAGTGTTCTTGGACCATGTGGTTTCATCCGTATAGAAACTTTAATTTCTGCTACCCGAGCACTAGTATGACTAGTCGCTCTCGATCACATATGATGTGATTCCCATGCTTCCGTGATGCGCTTAAGGATTTTCCCAATATCCTTCAATAGTCTTATTAAGATTTGGTGGTAATTTCTTGTGACACGTGCAGACCAGTCAGGAACTCTTCCAGAACTTAACAAGTATCAGACCTTGCTGAGGCTGCTGATTTTCATGGGTAATGACAATGTCGACTGCTTTGCGAACTAGATCTCAAGGGGCAGCCATGCACCAACACCAGTGGAGTATACACTATCTAGGGAACCGAGCAGCGGTTCCTCAACTTCCTGGACTTCATTGACCACTATTGTCTCAACACATCGGTAATACATGATGGTGCGATAATGCCAGCATGTGTGCCGGTACTAGATCCATGCCTTGTTCTCGCCAACTACACCAATAATTCGTACTCAAGGAACTTGAACAATACCCAATATGCATGTGCTGGAATTATGGATGAAGGGGATGGAATTGTTATGACATTGATGAAGAACACACCCATTAGCAATTTGGCGATGATGTCGGGAGCTGGCCGGATCTTGGAGCTCTATGTTGATTATCATTCGATAGCTTTTCTTCAGTGATCCTTGCTTGTCTTGTTGATCTAAATGTTGTTTGTGTTGGTTTTGGACTTAGGAGTGTTCTTGGTCTGGTTATTATCTTGGGATTTTTACCCTGCGAAGGGAGGGTGATGTGGGGAGGTGCAGGCAAAGGTGCTCAGAAGGGGGCAGTGGGGGAGTGCGACCGGAGGTGATAGGGGGAGGGACAAAGTGGAAGATGAGGGAGTCAGGGGAGGAGGAGGATCAAGAAGGATATGGGTTGTAACTTATATAAACACCAAGGGTAAGAGGGTCTTATTTTTTACAGATTCCATTCACCTTTGAAGGACAAATGGATATTTATTAAGCACAAGGTCGGCGAGGTAAGAGTCAGTAAGTTTATAAGGTCAATGGCATAATAATGATGTTTAAAAGGTCGATGATATAATTTAAAAAGGTTTTAGGGTTGGTGGGATAAAAATCCCATTAATTTATAAGTTTGGATCTGAAAAAAATATAGTATACAAATATATGGAATGTTAACCTAGAAACTATGAAATCAAGTATGTACATATATTTTTCTCATATTTTGTCAAGTGATAGAACACATTTAAATAAATGAGTGATAGTATCTACAACAAAATCTTAATGCTTATCCTAACAATATTTGAAACTTATAATAATGAGAAGGAGACAGGGAGGGAAGAGAGAGAACGAGCAAATAGGAATGATGAAGACATGTAAGAACATGAGAAAGATAGAAGATGGGAGACATCTAAAGAGAGGTGGGAATTCGATTTTTGTTAATGTGTGGAGATGAAAAGGGACCAGAGGAAGGGAGAGACGTAAGAGTTACACATGGTAAGGGGAGGGAAAGGGGCGGACGGACCGGGCTTTAGTATAAGGTATAGATATTGGAGAGTAAGTTTCTATGTAAGACTAATGAATTGGTGATTCATCATCTTGATGTATGAATCTAGCTATAGTCAATACACCCCCTCCAATGGAACTTTTGATAACGGACTCTCATAAAAATGGATGAGACATCGATAAGTAGGCAGTGAGTGACGAGAAACATGCGACTAGTTGTAGGAAAAGAGTGGACATCAATGAAAAACAACTAGGTTATGCTTGAAGTTTTGTAAGATTTCACTTAGTCAAATACCGCATAGAAGGCATGAGTATCATAATTTTCTTTTGGCACTCGAGTGTTGTATGGCTTGCATAAGCATGACCAAATGTTAATATTGCATATGACATTGTGATTGGGCATGGAATTTGATATTTAAAATAATAGCCAGCATGGTAGGAAATCGGGAAAAATCAAAATAATTTTAGAAGAATTGGATCGCGAGTTTAGATTGAGCACATGGAGGCAATGTGTTAGGATTTTAAGGTCTACATTGTCATGTAAGAATCTAACAAATGAATTATTAATTAAATTTATATCAAATAGAAAAAGATGAGTTATAGATAAATGAGAAATTATAACTTGCAATACCAGAAAATATAAATTACATATAAAAACATGTAACAATATTAGAATGTTCCTTTAAATTGTCAAATAACATGGAATTACACTCAATGGTATCTTATGGGTCTTATATATAGGTTTCGTGATATTACTTGCACATGTCATTACCCCATAATGAGTCTTGATCATTGATGTCTCTTTTTTGACGATATTTTAACCATCTTCAAGATAGAATTAACGGTCGGTAATAGGAATTTGGCTTGGTAAGATGAACCATGCTTCATTCATCACTTTAGTCTCATCAAACTAGATATATAATAGCCTTTGATCTTGGAAATCTCTTCTATGATTGTACCATGTCAGAACTATTGGTAATAGAAAATAATTTCTAGATCATTTTAATTAGATTGGCATAACATATAAAATCATGGAATTTGGAGTTATATAGCAAAAATTTTGATAAAATTACTAAACTTGGGTCCAACGGTTATGAATTTTTCAGATATTGTCAAATAGCGATGTGACTCTTGAATTTCTATGTGTGAGGTGAAAATTTATTATATACACGCAAGAAGGATGTTTGATATTATTCCTTTTTTTTAAAAAAAATGAATATAATAGAATGTGTAATCAAGAACAAAAGTTAATATTATTGATGTGGAACCATACTCTCTAATGATTAATGAGGGGTGTGAAATCACAAGAGAAAACCACTGACAGACGGATTAGCTTTTTTGTTTCTCATGATATTACAAGAGGTATGATGCTCTCTTTATAACCTTACCAACTCAAATAAGTCCTGCCACTCAACAATATGGGACTAAACAACTATCCATACATATAGGCCATATTACAAATATCTGAACGCTTATCTTAAGATGGAACATGGAATATTTAGTTTGGACCATACAAAACTTTGTGCACACAAGTCGAGAGCATAAATCAAATACAACTCTCAAAATATGGTTTCTTGTGGTCTAGGGAAGTCTACAACTAGTTCTATACATGTGGGCATTCCAGATTTTTATCTGGATCATACGAGCTATAAATGAACCAAACTATCCTTTAAAGTTCATGAAATTTAATCTTATAAATTATAAAAATACTTCAATGTTGAGAGATGTTCATTTGTGAAAAGTCATTTTTTGGACTAGTTGTACAACTGTATACATGTGTTGTATGAATTATATATAATCCAACATGCCTTTTTATATAATTTAATTTTATTAATTTATTAATAAATTATATTTTCAAAAATACAAAATAAAATAAAATCACAGAATGAAAAATTAAACAATTACAAATATAAAAAATATGTATTGATTTTATCTACCATCTTGCATTCCAAATATCCAATAAAATACTCGTGCATAGATTTCAATTTATATTAATCAAAGAAAAATACAAAAAGAGTTTTTATTCATAAGAAAACAAAGAGAAAATTACAAAACTCTAAAAATTGGGTCAAAATTGCTCACTTCATATTTTGTAACTTTTGATATGAACCGAATTTGTAAAATTTTCCTTCTACAAAATTGTACATCTCAAAATTTTGAACAACTTTCATGTTTACATTTTTATTTGAAGTCATCTCTTATTCTTTTTGAATTTAGAAGGAGTTAACATTTGTGAATTTTTTGAGCTGCCACATGACAACATCTGAGTGGGTCTTCTTCTATGTCTAGCCACCCATCAAGCGCCTCTGCCCGATGCTCGACCTCCTCTTCCACCTTGATTCTCAGCCGCCATAGTTTATCTCTGAACCTTAGCATCACCGTCGACAACCCACTCATCCCCCTCTCTCTTGCGACTCCCGACATTACCAACTTTGATTATTTGATCCATAAAAACCTCCTTCCATAAACCTCACCGCAACCCATCTTCCTACAACAAAACCTAAACACTAACTCCTTATGGCAAGATCCCCTAGCATAACACTTAGATCAATTAGATGCCTAGAGCACCAAGATGGCGAGGCGGAGCATGAGTAAGGTCCATGCCTCAACTAGAGGAATGCATCATGACATAGTGGTGGGTTCAGCTCAACCTTCCCCGATCGAGGAATGAACCATCATCCTTAGGTCGATTCACTCACTTTTTATGTATTTTATATATCTTAGGTTTTGATGAATCTTCATTTCATCACCTTTATTGTATCATTTTGGCCTTAAAAATATATCTCATGCATGTAAATAACATTATTTTGTACATATTAGCATTCATTAATTATTACATTTATTGTGTAAATGCTTTAATGCCAAAATTATAGAATAAAGAGAAGAAAAGAAAAATAATAAAATATCAAAGATATTTTATGACCCTAAACCCCGAGACCAAGTCAAGAATTGAATTGGTCGACAAGGAATAAAGTAATTGGAGATAAGGGCCAAAAACATAATAAAATCATATTATTTTATTAATTGAATAAAGCATTTTTGACACTTGTTCGGTACTTTATTATTTATGCATCAAATAAAGAAACTTTTTATATGTAAGTTGTATATAATAATGTAAGGAAAAATACAAAATTGAGTTTGTACAAAAATAATATACGTGTACTTTTTATATACAAAAAGAAAATCCAAAATCCTAACTTAACAGACTCATATCTTCCAAATAAAAACTCAAAATGTATCAAAATCATCTCTAATTGTATATAAATTTTCAAAATCTATTTAATTAAGGAGGTTATATATTTTTTGGAGTTAAGGTGTGAAAGTTAGATTTTGTATCCCTATTGTATAATAAACCTGAATAAAATATTCAATTTATTCATTCTTTATTATTTTTAGAATTTTATATTCTTATAATTTTGTAAATACTATTTATAACTTATGTGCATAATGAAACCAAAATAAAATCAGAAATACATCATTCAAATAAAATAAGTCTATATAAAACATAGGCAAAATACTTATACTAATACATGTATATAAATAAAAGTGAAATTCATTCTTTCATTATTTATTCTTTTATATCTATATACTCTTGTAAATATCATTTATATTCTATTAAAAATATAAAACTAAAATAAACCCAAAAAGAAACATCAATATAAAATAAAATACAAAAATACACACGTAAATATACAATACACATACCTACACATTACATATACCTATTTATTTAAATATACAATTATCATAAAAATATAATAAAAATATATTTATGCATCTAAAATTAAGTTATAAATATATAAAACAAGAAAATAAAATAATAAAATAAATAAAATAAAAATAAAAGAAGCCAAAATATATATGAATATACCTATAATTACACCCCTAAAAATTAAATCATAATAAATAACACCAATAACTAAATAAAAATAATATCAAAATACTATAGTAAATAATAAACATTTTTTTATTTTATATTAAAAATCAGTAAACATATTTACTAAAATTAATTATTTATCTTATAATAAAACTCCTAGTTCTGTCTTCTAGCGCTGATCTGGACTAATGGCAGCATCCCATCTGTTGACCCCTGGTCAACTACCCCCTCCAGGCGTTGCTCCTGCAAGGACTATCAAATCCCCCATTTTCATCCCCTTTTCCTGCTTGATCCTTCACTCAATCACAATTGATCTCTTCACGAGATTTGCTTCTGGTTTCATCATGATCCACGCCATCACCTTCAATCCGTTGTACATGACTCCAATATCTTCCCATTAGCTAGTTAATAAGGGTGCGTCACCTGTACATAAATAAACTCCTCCTCCTCCATTTTATATTTGGTCACTCTCTGAATCTTAGAACCCCCAACTCTCGGCCTAGAGTGCATCCTCGTGACAGTGGGAGGTCCCCTGAGGTGTTGGAGAGGCTCGCGGAGGAGGAGGAGCATCCAAAGCAGAGCTCTGGTGACATCTCTGCTCCTTAGTTTCCGGCCAGGTAAGAGCTGCGCACTTTATACTTTTTAGGTAGATTTTAATTCTGTCTTTCATTTTATGCATTTATATTAGCTTGTAGATCTTAGTTTTGGCCTAATAAACCCTAATTGTAGTTCATATGAGCTAGGCTCCAGTGAACCCTATCCCATCATTTTCGCTTGTTATTCAACCCACCAACCACCTCACGCTCTTCCCCTATCGCTTCTCCACGCCTCACGTATCTTCTCTCCACCAGAATCCTCTCAGATCTGGAAAACGAGGCCCAACTCCATGGTCCTCCGCTGGACCTCTCCGTTGCGCTTCATTCCGACCATTCTCACCAAATCAAAGCCCCAGGACCCTATTTTCTTGTGTTAACGTATTCTGTAGGTCCTGGAGGCTTTAGACCCCATGAGGGGTCGATTTTTGCAAATGTGTGAGGTACCTGGAGCCCTAAATCTTCCTCGAGCCCCTTCGACTTCGACGGTGCTCCAAGACCTCGATTGAAGGAACCAACAGATGTGGGGCGGATTGGACCTCATTTTGCGTCCCCTGAGAGTAGCCCGGGAGGTCGGAACTATGCCCCATCGTCGATCGAATCTCGGAAGAAGGGGAGTTCTTCCCTGTTCTTCTGAGAATCGTCCCAGCCATCCGATCTTCTCTTGACTCCAGATTACACCAACGTCGTTGGATCAAGCATCGCAATGTCGTTCGATCGAGCCCCGAAGACCTAATCGCATCCGTCCAAGACGAAGCGGCATCGTGTGATGTGGGTGCGCCACTTGTCAAGTGAAGAAACCCGAACCGTCCGACGATGCCATTTAATGGGGATAATCGTTATATCTTCCCCCTGATTTTTTATTTACCATTTTGTCCTATAAACTAAATATGAAGTTTATAATAAAATGGAAATTTTGTAAAAGACCCTTGTACTTCTTTTATTTGCATTTGGGTCCAGTCCAGCACAGCTCACGAGTAGTTCCACGTGAGCTGGGTAAATTGTATGTATGCTCCTAGAGATTTTTGTATTTAATTTTTGTCCAACAAAATGTGAATTATGTTGTATAATTTTGGCACATTTACAGATGATCCCCTGGCATTTACCTTAATTGTAAATATGCCCATGCCAGCTTATGCATTTTTGGTGCTTGGATTTCAATTATTAAAAATAACACCCCTAGCTCCTAAAAATCTACAAAAATAGAGTTAGATTCTTGATACCATGTATTTTCATGCAATGTATATATTTCGTATTTTTGGGCATTTTAATCATTTATCAAAAATCAAATAGAGCCTATTTTGTGCTGTCTAGCTTATAAAATACCAAAAAATATAAAAATGAGTCGAATAATTCTAAAAATATATAGTGTCTATTTTAGTATATTTTAACTATAGATCAAAAATCACAAAAAAAGGATAATATTAAAAATTAAAAAATCTCAAAAACCTTCATAAAAACTAAAAATTCCTTAAAATTCCAAAAATAAGTTTTCTATTTTATATTTTTTTATAATTATCTATCTATAAAAATTTATTTGGATAATTTTGGACCTTATTTACTATTTTTAAAATTCAAATCAATTTCAGATAATTAGTAAATCCCTAATTTGGGATATTTTTTACTTTAAAAATACATAAAAATTAGAAAAAAATCCCAAAAAATTACAGAAACATTATAAAATGTATAAATCCCAAATATATTTTATATTCTATATTTTTTATATTTATTAGGACTTATAAATATATTACTCTATATTGTTTATATATATCTTTATATATCCTATATATATCTATCTTTAAAAGAAAAAAGAATATATAGTCTAAAAGCATAAAAAAGAAAATATATAATTATAAAATTAAAAACAAAATAAAAAATGTAAAACAAAAAACAAAATAATAAAATAAATAATAAAAAACCCACAAAAATAATAAAAATGGATAAGCGGATGAGAACAAATTTTGTGCGCAGTATTTTACCCCCATCTACCATTTGCTCCCTGAGTTCGATCTCCACACATGCTTACACATATACACACCTGTTGTAGAGTTATAATAAATTTTAACTCCACATTTTTTATTTTTATTTCTTGATTCATATTGTTGGTTAATTGTTGATTAATCAAGGATTTTTTGTGGGTCACCACAGCGACTGTGTCTCACTCTTGTGTGAGATATATTTTGATCCTCGTTAAATTCTCAGTTATCAAGTTCTTAGCATGAAAACATTTCATTAATTTCATTTACTCATAGTAGAGCTCGGATTTGGGATTATCCTTAATCCATTTTGCATCCCATGTTGTGTTGTTCATGCATAAGCATGCTTATTTTAATGATAACAAAACTTATGTAGTTAGCTTGAAGCTATGTCAATAACAGGTAAGCTACTGGACCAAGAACAAGCTCAAGCTTGAGGAGCTCATTCTTAAGTGAAATCTTGAAACCAAAGGTGTTCAAAGATCCATCTCAAGCTCAAGAAAAGATGTCAAGCTCAGGATGAAGACAAAGTATTTTCTTTTATTGATTCATGCATTTTGTATTTATCTTATTGTAAAAGGTCTCACTAATCATGCATCTTGCACTTTAGGTTGACTTTCATTCAAAGTGTGAAACTAATAGATCAACCAATTTTATTGATTGATCATTTATTTGAATTTTTATAGATCATCTAGTTTCATTCATCGGTCATTTATTTGAATTATGATCCATCATTCAATTTCATAGATCAATCCTTTATTTGAGTTATGATCAATTATCCAATTTCACCGATCGATCATTTTATTTCAATGTTGGTCGATCATCTAGTTCCACTTATTGACCATTTGAAGTATGGTTGATCATCCAATTTCAATGATTGATCATCTTATAACATATCAGGAAAATTTTCCTTGCCATATGTCGCCTCCAATGCCTATGGGGATCCTAGACCTATAAATAGGACCCCATAGCTCATGTGTTCAATACACAACATATAACACCTTATCTCTTCTCTCTACTTTTCACTTTTTTTTCTGAGAGAAAATTCCAAAAGAGATTTTTTTGATCCGCGCTTCACACCAACAACTTTGGTGTTTTGTGACTCATCTTACGAGCCCGCTCCTCACTTTGTAAGATTGTTTTAGTTTTTGCCTCATATTCTTCATTACACATTTATTTTGACATTGAGGTTATTACGTTGATTTAATTGTAATACGATTGAGTTCACCGTATAATCAACTCCGGTTGTAATATGGTTGTGTTGCCTGCGTAAGCAACTCATGTTAGTGAAAGACTCATGTAAGTTAGGTTGAAAATCCGAATCAGGAGACTAGTCGAGTTCTTTGCTCATCAGGATTTTCACATCTATTACATGTATACTTGTGGTTGATTTCTTATCTTATGATTGAGAGTGATACACAACACTATCTTTCTTTTTAGATAATTGTGACTACAACAATCTAGGTCGTACAATTTGTTCTACTCTTACACCCATCACCATGTCCATGAACAAATATTTTGTATTCAAGCCTCATTTGTGTAAAAGAAGTCATTTTTGACACACATACATGGTGAACTCAGTTCATGCACCGAAGGAAACTCGGTAACTTGTCCACCTTTCTTTGATAGGACTAGCTATATGGCATAGAAATATATGATGCATGTCTTCTTTGCAAGCGACTTTGTGGTCCACACACATGGTACAAAGAAAAAGTTCTAATTAATCGAAGAGAAGGAGTTTAGCTACATGAAGATTGAGATGGAGAAAATGGTGCTAAATGCAGAAGCTATGAATGCCATATACTTTGTCATGTAAAATGAGGAGTTTTGATTGTATATCTCACTTAGAAATGACTAATGACATTTGGAATTGCATGATATCTTTACATGAAGAAACTCCAAAAAAATAAGCGCACTTTACAAGCTTAGAAACATCAAAAAGTAGTGAGAAGATAAAGATGCGCAATCACTTGTCGGATAAATCTTTCTTATGGTTCAGATTCAGATGAAGAGGTAAGTAACTTTTATTGGGATGGCTTTTTAAAACAATTGGAGATCTTTTAAATAAAATATGAAGTATAAAAAAGAATCAGCTTCTTTTATAAAGTATAAATCTCTATTGATTAATGACTTAGATGTTATGAATAAAGAAAATGAATTGCTTAGAAAGGATCTTAGCAGTTTTTAAATTGAAATTACTTTCTCAGAAAAAGAACTTATTGAGCTAAAAGGAAATATTACCTTTTCATCTGCTAATGAAAAAGTAAAATAAAAGGTATAAAATCATGCTTCTAATTTTAATTCTTTCTAGAAAAGAAGATGTGTTTGGAAAAAGAAGGATACAATGATATTAAACACTAAAGGATAAAAAAGAAGGTATCAAATCAAAATCTTTCAGGTTCTGAAGGTCAAGGAAAAAGAAGATAGAGAAGGCCACATCAACATACAAGATAGACCACGTCAAGGCCAGATAACTGCCAAGTGCACATACACAGATGAACGTCATTACCATGGAGAAACTATCAAAACTGGAGAAGTCCACTGCCAAAGATCCTTGGTTACTTCATATCTTTTTTACTTAATTGATCATGCGTATCATGCATTGACGATGAGCTCTTGACTCTTATCTTTAAGAGGTGGAGGTAGGGAGATCTTTAGCAAAGATTAACGATGAGCTCTAACTTGAGGGGAGCATATATTATAAAGAATATTTTTAAAAAGGTAAAGAAATATTATCTCTATAAACAAAAACTAGCATCTGGTAACAATTAGCTTTATTCAACAAGTAGTATCAATCTTTTGATATCTTTTTATTATGTTAAAAAAGGAGATAAAAGGTATTTACAAACAACTCCCAAAGTATTTTTGGGGAGAAAAATAATTTTAAATTCACACACACACATTTTATTGAAACACTTCAAAATATTTTGTCATTATCAGAAAAGGAGAGATTGTAAGTTCATGCACGAGCATGCATATTGATGATAACAAAACTTGTGCAGTTAGCTTGAAGTTATGTCTAAAGAAGGAAAGCTACTGGACCAACAACAAGCTCAAGCTTCAATGAAGAAGAAGCTTGAAGCCAAAGGAGTTCAAAAGCTCCAACTCAAGCTCAAGAAATTATCTCAAGAAGAAGACATAGTTTTTTTTATCGAGTCATGCATTTTATATTTGTCTTTGATTTTAAAAGACCTCAAGAGTCATGAATCTTGCATTTCAAACTTTGGCATTGACTTTCAGGACAAAGTATCAAACTGATCGATCAACTAGTTTAACTAATCGATCATTTATTGGAATTCTGATCAATCATTCGATTTCACTGATCGATCATTTATTTGAATTATGATCGATAATCTAATTTCACTAACCGATCATTTATTTGAATTCTGATCTACCATCCACTTATACTGATCAATCATTTATTCAAAACTTGATCAATCATTCAATTTCACAAACCGATCATTTATTTGAATTTTGATTGATAATCCATTTCATTGATTGATCATTTTTCGAATATGACATTTGATGATTTTTTTCCTTGCCATATTTTACCTCCAATTGTCATGGGAATGCTAAACCTATAAATAGGACCACATACTTATCTTGTTCAACACATAAGAGGAAATAAATCTCTTCTCTCTACTTTTCATTATATTCTCTGAGAGAAAGTTCTAGGAATGATTTTTATGATCAACGCTTCATGGTTACAACTCTTGTATTCTAGGATTTATCTCACAAGTCTGCTCTTTACTATGCAAGATCATTTTAATTTTTCCTCATAACCTTATTCTAATTTTTTATAATGAGATTATTAGGTTTGTTTAACTGTAATACGATTGAGTTGATAATGTAACCAATTTAGGTTATAAATAAGGTTGGGTTGCACATGTAAGAAATCAAGTTAGTGAATAACTCGTGCGGGTCATGTTGAAAGCTCGAATCGGGAAACTATGGTCATGGTTATTATCCACAAGGGTTTCCATGTTAAATTCTCATGCACTTGTGGTTAATTGCTTATGTTATGATTAAAAGTGCTATATAATGCCGTGTTTTTTTTTAAATAATTGTAATTGGAGCAATCCAGGTCATATAATTCGATCTACTTCCCCATCCATCAGTAGGTCTAGGAACCAACACTATCTCCACCCTAATCTTCAAAATCCAACCCATTTTGATTATAAAATTCTATTCAATGGTCGCCAAAGGAACTTTACTTGTATAGAAGACCGCAAGGTAGATCTGGGGGTAGTGGACAAGTGTGGGGGGGGGGATATTCTCTTTCTTCTTTATTCCTTTCTTTCCCTTGACAACTAGGTGCATGCAAAAAAAATTTCACTTTGAATTCCGGACCTGAACATCCTGTTGATTAAGATGTTTCACGATCAGTATTGGAAACGAACTAAGAAGTGGTAGGATGTGATGGTTAGCCTAACGATGAAAAGGTCAAGAGGTAGACTGTGATTAGTGTAAGAATGATTATCATTTTTTCAAACCCAACCTTCGCAAAGGCTCGATGGCACTAGACTCCATTATTTTCACCTTTTGACCAGGCCCCATGTTCCCCATTTCTCCTTCCCATCACAACTTCATCGGAGAGTTTTACCCCTTTCAGGCTAGCTCTATATTCTCACATGCACATACCACGAAGCATCAATCCATATACATGGGAAGTGTCCTCGCGCGGACAAGAATACTTTGATCACCTTGGCGAGTCAATTCAATGAGAATATGATTAGGCCTGATCCCCCATTCTTTGTATGCTAGTGATACCTCCGTTCTTCGTCTATTTGTCAATTTTTCTGGGAAGAACGTGGTGCTACTATTGTTTTGATCAGCTTCAGGTACATCTAAAGGAGAATAGGATGTTGCAGCACCCTCATTTTCGAATCACCAGACTTGGCATCCATGCTCTGATGATCCCCCACTCTAGCGATTATCTGACTCCTTGGGCCCTTAAGTTTGCCCTAGCAAGGCATGTGCCCTTCCCAAACTTCCCATGGCCCTACATTTATGGTAGGGAACGGTCATGTCGAAAGAGTCCCCTCTGGGGGACCTTATGGCTGGAAAAGGGGCGAGCCAAATATGAAGAACCGTCCCCTATGACCTTCTGTTCCTGTCCTGACCTGGCCTTGGTCTTGCAAATACCGGAGGAGATGGTCGTGATCGTCCCCTGAATGGGAGACAATGTACGGATCGCCCCCTCCGGCCTTATGTGCCTATCATGACCCATCCAAGTCCCTCCACATATTACAGGATATCCATTACTTGAGAGGGGATGGTAGTGATTATTTAATGATTTATAAATTTGGAGGGGACGGTCATAACCGTTTCATATACCTGATTAAAAAGGGAACATTCCTAGACCGTCTGAAATATCTAACCTGAGCGATGGTTGCGACCATCCCGTATATCTTTCAAGAGACGTTCATCATTTGTGTCTCCTCTTTTGAGATAAGATGCCACTACCAGGGACGGTCAGAGGAGACAGTTGTTCTTTGATGCGGGATGGCACGCCACCATCCCCTCTAGAGCATCGTACAATAGTGGTACTCATTCCATAATAACAATATCAAAACAATGAAAAGTTATAAGGTTTATCAAATAATGTTTTTGATAAATTTATGACTAAATGGATATATGATTTTCAGATATTAAAGAGCTCTGTATCCGTTGTGAAATCGATATCGATACAAACATAGACGAAAGGGGGCGTGGCCCCAACCTCTCAACAATACATTACACATGAATACTATTTTATTGCAATAAAACGTATGAAGTTAATATAAAATTTAAATATTGTGAATACTAACTTTATAATTTCTGAAACAATATCATCTCATATGCAATTAATCACAAGCTATAAGATATAATAGTTAAAACCATCAAATCTAGACCAAGAGCAATTACACATCTTGTAATCACAAGATGTAAATAGTCGGATACATAAAAAAATTATAGCAATACTATATACACTAATACAGATAACGAGTTACCATTAATTATCCAAATGGTAGGATAAGGATATAGATTTAGGTTTCACCATATTTTTATCCGTTTTCTAGGGTTACGGGTATCAATAGATATGAAAAATTGTTAACATGTCCTTTAAAAGTGAATAGGAATATAATACAGACATGATTCAGATGTAGATAATACGATGAAAGGGAAGCTACATCACGATGTAGCTAACCTTAGCTACATCCAGGGTATTTTCGTCTCTTATTTTTATTTCCAAAAATAACACGATGAATTTTCATAATTATATCCCTCAAATATGTCATTCAAATTTCATCAGAAACAGAGACTCCTACAGTCTCCATCCAGACAGACATTTTTTAACGGTTACAGATTTGTTGTATTTTACCTTTTCTGGATGGAGGTCATAGGAGTCTCTTTTTCTGACGAAATTTAAGTGACATATTAAAGGGATATAGTTATGAAAATCCATCGTGGTATTTTCGGAAAAAAATAAAAAAAGAGATGGAAATGCCCTGGATGTAGCTAAGGTTAGTTACATCCTGGTATAGCTTTCCTTACCTCATACAATATTATAAATAATCTACAGATCACCTTAAATATACATGTATTGGATGACCTACATGTGATATAAATATACTTATTGCATTTATTTTGTAACAACTATATCAAACATGGTAAAAGGAGATATAAAATTATCTTACGTATAGCTAAAAATAAATCTATAATAGTAAAATTATTTACATATGAAAAAAGGCAGGCTCAAACGTATATTTGCGGATATCAAAATGACATATCATTATCCATTTTAAAAAGTATATGTATACACAAGTCAAAATCTGCATAAAACAAATACAATGGTGGATCGGATATAAATATATGTATATCTCTTCGCATTCCTACTTACACTACAACAAAATATACCTAGGGCAGAGGATACTTTAATATCCATTGAGTATAAGAGGATGTAAATAAACGTCGATGTATTTTTCCGGATGTGTAGGTCCTGGTACCAACGGCGAAAGAAACATAAATTGTCGCTTATTACATAACCATGGGGGTAGATTGTATGGTGTTGTCATTACTGGTCAGTAAGAGTAATCTTTACTTCTTCACTACAAGGAAAACAAGTTGTGGCTACAGAACTATGATCACGTATATGAGGTTTGTGGCCACAGAATTGGGTTCTGGCCATGACGTCGTAGCTACAAGTCTCGTCGCGAGAGTTATCTAGCCACGAATATGTTGTGGCCACTACAAGTGGCCACAGAACTTATCGTGGCCACAACTCTTATATGAAGACTTTGGCCACGGATTGTGGCTATGAGAAAACTAGTAGCCACAGAATTATCGTGGCCACAAGTTTCCGTAACCACATTCCGTGGCCACAACTCATTTTTCTTGTAGTGCTTCCATGAGGATTAAACCCGTATGTACATAAACCTATAATACAATTCCTCTTTTCTCGTTAAATGTAGGAAAAGTTGACATCAATACTTTCCAACAATCAGACTCGGAGGGATGCTACATGTATTCATCGTTTTTTGTTCCGCGTGCCATATCATATACTTCGCCGTTTCTTTGAATAATTTAGTCGTTTCGATCTCGGAGTCAACGGGAAATAATGTAAAATCTTTCTCGAGATTTTTGTCACTCTTACTAGCTTCTTGATATCTTGGCTCGTTACATTCAGGACACTGTTGTAAATGCTGCTGTTCACCGTTATATAAAATATAATGATTTATGCAAGAGTTTATTTTAATTTCCTTTCATTAATCGTTCGTATTTTTTATAACCGTTCTTAAATTTAGCATTGATTTAAAAATAATTCAAAAATATATGAAAAAACGGTTGGTATATGAACATCTACAAACAAATATGATATTTATTGTTATTATAAGAACAAAAGATAATTTGGCAACGTGTAATATTCGTTGTCAAATCTTTTACATCAGACGATATCACACTGAATTTTCAAGCTATTCGTTGCCTTAGTTCAATTTTGTTGTCGTGTTAATATAAATTTATCTATTTTAAAATGGCAATATGTGTATATATATAGATATTAGTGAATTACGAAAACATATATGTTATCGTATCCTTAGGAATGGACAAGGATATAAGATGGATATAAATCAAATATGGATGATAGCAAAAATTTTCCAAATATTTTCTATTTGTAAAAGGAATTTTTTATGTAATGTAAACTCAATTTGACACAAATGCCTCTACAACCAACGTATTAATGAAAATGCGTACAATATTCTTCATCTTACAAAAATGCATTTTTGTTCGACAATATTAGTTTGTCAATTTATGTAAAAGCGAAAGTATTACCGATTGTTTTTGTAAAATCTTTTGTAAATATGAATGTTTAAAATTTTGAAGTCATTTTTCCTGAATTTTGCAATCAATAAAAATCAAGGAATACTGACAACTAAAATAACAAATAATTGCACAATAAAACAAGCGATAATGTTTCTTTATTTTCCAAGTAGAAAATTTTGGGTAAGAGTTTGCCCCTCCCCCAGTAAAGATTCCTAATTTCATCCTGGATACAAATGTTAAAATACATATAAAACAAATATAATAGCGGATTAGATATATATCACTACAAGAAAAATGAGTTGTGGCCACAGAATGTGGCTACGGAAACTTGTGGTCACAATAATTCCGCGGCCACTAGTTTCTCGTAGCTACAATCCATGGCCAAAGTCTTCATATAAGAGTTGTGGCCATGACAAATTATGTGGTCACGTGTAGTGGTCACGTGTAGTGGTCACGACATATTCGTGGTTAGAGAACTCTCGTGACGAGATTTGTAGCTACGACTACTAGCCAAGACGTGTTGTGACCAGAGTCCAATTCTGTAGTCACAAACCTCATATTCGTGGACATAGTTATGTAGCCAAAACTTGTTTTCCTTGTAGTGTATATAACTAGAATTTTAGTAATTTACTTTTAAACATAATTTCTCCATTATGTATATATAATTTCTTTTATTTTATTGATGTGAAAATCATATGTATTTATTACGACGATAGCTTTGATTAGCTCTCAAACTATGCAAATAATTTCTTATATATCTTACCTAATACCACGTCTTTGATCTAATTAAGTTAAGAGTCAAAAATGGCGAATAAAAGTTTCAAACTTTGCGGCATCATCATCATATTGGTTGCCAAGTCTGTATGTCTTATACGCAGAGGTAGAGATTATTCATTTTACACGTTTCATTCGTCAGATGCTTCACAGGCAAGTCATTCAATTCTTCCTCGGGCTTGAGTTTAGTGTAATCAAGTCTTCCCATGTCGACGTACATGCATGCGTGTTGGGTTTCAGATCATTTATTATAGGCAAAAGGGTAACAAGTCTATTGTAGGCTTGTGCATGGCTCTATCTGGATCGTAGAGTTCACACGATTTTGTACTTTCTGTGAACTCATAGGAATTGGGATTCCATTAATTCCTTACAAATGCTAAAGAATGCATTCTTCTTCAATACTTTTTAACTAATATACCATTGTTATAAATGTATGCAAATATGAATGTAAAAGGTCGGATAAATTACAAAAATATGCATATATGGATACCAATATGGATATGGATTTTTCTTTTCTTTTTGCAGATATAGATAATGGATTGCATTTTCAAATTTTTTAAGATAGGGATACAAATATGGTACAAAATTATTATGGTCGATACATATACTTAAATATAAGAGTTTTTATAAGTTGTGCTCCTCTGAGATATTGCAATTTCAGTTATATCCCCCTTTTGGGAATAACACTTGTGCCCCAAACTTCTTACCATTCTATCACTTATACCTCTTGGGTTAGTGATCGTTTATACCCAACGCAAAAATACGTTAACTTAAGGGACATGAGGAATTTAATTAGAAAGGGGGGTCTGGAAAGTCATCCCATCCTCTTCATCATCCTCCTCCATCTTCTTCGTCTTCCTCTCCTTCTTCCTCCACCTCAGCCGGCCCCCTGCTCCTCCACCACCTCCTCTCCCTGCCCCCAACTCCTTCTTCTGCCCCTAGCTCCTCCCTTCCCCTGCACCCACGCCTCCCCCTTCTCCTCCACATCGCCTCTGTTGACCCAAGGACCTCCCCTCCCCCTTCGCCACTATGCCTCCTCCTTCGCCCATGTTCCTCCTCTCCCCCTCTACCCCAGTGCCTCCCCCAGCTCCTCTACGTTGCCTCCGTCGGCCCGAGAACCTCCCCTCCCCTCCACCACTGCACGTCCCCCTTCTCTCCCGCTTCTCCTCTCCCCTTCTGCCACCATGCCTACCCCCCACCTCCTCCGCACCACCTGCTCTACCCTCGAGGACCTCCCCTTCCCCTCCATCACCATGCTTCCCCCTCTACCACCACTGCTCCTCTGCACTCCACTGTTGAACCCAAAAATCGACGGTCTAAATATGTCTCACACAAGGCGGAGGCAAAGTCACTGTGGAGACCGCACGAATCCTGGAATTCAAACAACAATTAACCCACAACAATCAAATAAGGCAGTGAAAGTGAACGTGGAATTAAAATTTATTATAACTCTACAACAAAAGTGTATAGGTGCATGTATGTGTAGAGGTCGAACACATGGAGCAAACAGGAAGAACGGGGCAAAATGCACAAAGTGTGAATGTGATGAATTTCTGTATAATTGCTATTTTTTTGGGTTTTTAAATTTTATTTTTTTTAAATTTTTTTATATTTTTATATTTTGATTTTTGATTTACTGATTTTGTATTTTCTTTTTATATTTTGTATTTTTGTATTTCCATTTTCTTTTAGTAAAGATATAATATCTATATATATACTAGAAATAGGAGAGAGATAAAAATAGGGAAAAATAATCAAAATACAATAAATAAAGTATTTTTATGTATTTTATATTTTTCTAATGTTTTTGTTATATTTCTACATTTTCCTAATTTTTTGGTATTTTTAAAGGTAAAAGTACTAGAAAACAGTGAACTAAGTTTCTCACCGAAATTAAAATGAGGATGAAAAATATCCAACATTGTCCAAAATTCCTCAAATTGATTTTACTTGAAATGTAATAAATCAGAGAAAATATAGAAACTGAAATTGCATTTTTAGGATTTTTTGTAGAATTTTTTAAGATTTTTAGGACAATTTTTGGGGTTTTATAATTTTTAGGAGTTTTCTTTTGTATTTTTTAGTAATTTTTGATTTGGAGCTAAATGATATGCAGACACACAAAATATAATTTTTTTGAAATTTTTAAAAAAAAGTTTTATAATTTTTATGTATTTTCTAATGCAAACAGTGCACAAAATGCTTGTTTTTGATTTTTTATAAATATTAAAATGCAATAAATATGCACAATAAAAATATGGAGTGGACCTAAAAGGCAACAGGAACACTAATATTTTTTGTGGATTTTTTAGAGATTTAGAGATGCATAAAATAAATAAATGAAACAAAGAGAAAATGCATTCCTAGTAGGGGTATTTTTGTAATATGCAAAAATTTGCGGGACCAGAATGCAAATTTCCATAAAAATTATAACTGATTCAAATACTTTATGGGTCAGATCTAATTACCCAAAATCGCTAGGATTAATACTGCAAAAACACCATGACGCACACGACAAGCATGTGCGCCTGCGTGGACCCAAAAGCAATATATGAAAACTACAGGGGCATGTTTGCAAAATTTCCAGAAATATAAAACTACAATGGAATGTTTTGGGTCTAACAATAAATACGAAAATGCCCCAGGAGGCCCTTGCAAAATTGCCACGTCACGTGCGTAGAGCATGTGACCTGGTAGGGACCAAAATGAAATAATACAGAAGTCTAGGGGTCTCTATGCAAATTATTCAAAAAGTTTAATACTACAACTGAAAGTTAAACTATTAATTAGCAAATACAAAAATGACCGGGTCGAGCTTGCAAAATACCCCAGGTTGAGGCAGATGGGATGGGCGGATTAATTTCACTAACGCCACGTGTCGACGCCTCCTTGCGCGATGCCGCTTCGCTCCCAACGACCGTGATTAGATCTGACGTTGATAATCAAACGGTCGGGAGAGAACTGATCCGACGGTGACTGAATGTGCTGGACGAACGCCGGAGATCCAACGGCTCTAAGAGGCGTTGGAAGAACACGCGAAGAACCCGTGCTCGACGAGTTGAATCACCGCGCACGGCTTAATCCACTGCCTTCTTTCACCGCTAGGAATCCCAGGAGCACGCCGGTGATGCCCTGAATCGTCTGGAATCCAAAAATGGGTCGAGCGTTGTTAAAGCTCTTCCACGGCGAGGTGGAAGTTGTTGCTCTCCAGGTGCGCCGGCGAATCCCCCAAAAATACTCCAGACACGTGTAGTATCCTAGTACCTACAAAAATTGGTGATAGGGTCGGGGGTAAATTGCCCCGACCCGTAGCGAGGTGGATGGGTGCGGTGGAGATGAAATGGATGTTCGCCAGAGCAAGCTCCGGCGAGTAATGGATTCGGAGATGGATTGGGCAAGAGGCGAAACTAAGATAGGAATCGAGTCTAAGGCTATAGGCAAGTAAAAAAATGCAACAAAATGGGAATAAAATGGACCTCAAGGGGCTAATATCCCCGAGATGAACCCCACGGCCAAGGTGGCCGGAGGTGGGTCGAACGACCGCCTTAGCCTTCTCCTGTGCCTCGCTCGCCAGCTGGAGGAGGTCTGTCATACCTCTAGCCCGGAGCACGATGCCTAGGAGGTCGGAAAAGGTCCAAGGAGGGTTCCAGGGAAGAAAGAAGTATGGCTGGGGTTTTTGAACAAATGGCTCTAGCGGCGTGAAGATCGAGGAAGAACGACTCTATCAGTGATTCACAACCCAAGAAAAGACTTGGGTGCGAATCACCAATCCACGAGGCGCAAAAATGCTGAAGGTCGCGACATGAAAGGAGCAAAGGGGCGGTCTCCAAAATTAGGAGAAAAACGAGGAAACACAACTCTGACAAGGGTACAGGCGTTGGGTCAGAGAGTTGACCCAAGGTCAACTCTCCAGGCCCCCTTGTTGGTCCATGTGGACCAACTAGGAAAAATCCTAGAAAAACCTTTGTAAAATCATTTAAAAATAGAAAATGAATTAATTAATTTTTTATTATTATATAAAAAAATATTTGTTATTTTACAAAGTATTTTATGGTGATTTTTAATTTATGAGTTTATAATTTACAAGTTACCTTTTATAGCCTTTATAGGTATATTCTTCTATATATTTTAATATTTTATTTTTATTTTGTATTTTAATTTTATTAATTCTATTTATTATTTTATGAATTTATAAGGTATTTTTATACACTTAAATATATTTTTATTTTATTTTTTTGAAGTGTTTTATACACTTAATAAAATAGAAGTATTAATTTTAGGTATATATATAGGTATTATACCTAGGTATGTTATATACACAAGTATTTTATTTTATACTTTATTAATGTTTTAATTCCAGTTTTAATATACATATATGTTACAAATAATATTTACAAAATTATAAAAATATAAAATTATAAAAATAATGAATAATAAATAAAATGAATATTTTAGTCTGTACAAGTATACAATAGAGGTCCAAAACTCAACTTTCAAACCATAGCTCCGTCAAAATGCGAAACCACCTCCATTAAATAGCTTATGAAAAATTATATACAATTAAAGGTGAGTTTGACGCGTTTCAAGTTTTTATTTGGGAGACACAGGTCTGGGAAGTTGGGATATTGGAAACTTATTCAGATCATAACTTTTTATCTGTACATTATTTTTGAGTGAAATCAATTTTGTATTTTTTTATATTTAATTATCTACAAATTTCATGTACAAAATTTATTTATTTGAAGTATAAAAAGTGGAACCACAAATAGGTCCCAAAGTGAATAAAGAATGAATTAAATAGAAGGTATTTTTATTGTATTTTGGCCCTTATCTCCCCCTACTTTATTCCTTGTCGACCTAATCATCGAGATGCCTAGGTCTAGGGGTTTCGGGTCATAAAATATTTGCAATATTTTATTCTTATTATTTTATTTTCTTTATTATATAATTTTAGCTTTAAAAACCACATTTTATACACTATTTACATAAATATGCATGGATGATAAAATGCATGAATTAACGCTATTTACACGCATTTACTAGGTTCTAAGGTCAAAATGATAGAATAAAGATGATGAAGTGTAGATTCATCACCCACCCCTTCGCCCCCAGCTCCTCTACCGTGAGAACCTCCCCTTTCGCCACCGCTACTCGTCTATGCCACCCCCTCTGCCCCCAGCTCCCCCACCACTGCGTCACCCCATTCCTCTACACCCACCCTCCTCCCTCCTTTACTTCGCCCTCCAACACCTCCCCCGTAGCTTTGAGATCCTTTGTACCCAGTGTTGGACATGTGAGCCCACGACGAGCCATTATGCAATAAATGTTATTGCAAATATCATTCCTTGGTCTGAAATGAAGAATAAATAATTTGCATAATAGGTCCCTCTGTACAATTAGGGTTATGTACCATGGCTATCTTAATGATCATACAGCTGTTGATTCAATTATTGAATCATAGAGGTTGGTGCTTGGATGAATATCTAAAGAGTTAGGTTGAGGACTCATTAAGCACCGTCAAATGATTGTTAAGATGTGATCTCCAGCCTGAGTAGGAGATGGCAATCCTTTCTCACATAGGCTGATATCTGACCGACCTCTTGATGTAGGTCCTCTGCATAGGAATAGAGATTCGGAGGTGTCAGATTAGTTAGGTCAATGGGTTGACTTAACGAGATCGAGATAACCAAAGTCCTATGTTGAATGCTGTCACAGCATAGGCATGCATCCTCTGACCGGAGACAGATGTATTGCTATATGTCTGAGTATGTACATTTGGTAGACCAATAGGTTGATGACCTAACCAAGGTCTATACACTGGCGAGCTGGTGTGCATATAAGGGCATATGAGTAATACGATCTCTCAAAGGGATCATACAGGTTCACTACTGAACCGGAAGACATGAGCTCACTCATGAGATATTGGGAAGAATCAAATTCCGTGCACGGTCGTCTTGCTTTGGAAGCTTGACTGAATTTGTAGGTTTGATATATACTTTTGGAAAGTATATGATCAAGACCTAGGTATGATATATGCTTTTGGAAAGTATATGATCGATACCAAATCCCAATGATCAAATGAGAAACTTGGTGATCAAACCCTGAAGAAGACAATGTAAAATAGATCTTGATCTTCGGGTTGACCATGGGTCTTCCAGTATGCAGGATGTACAGGTATTGAGAATACCTGAAGGGTGATGTGATCATAAACGATTGTATATCCATGACGCTTCCATTCCGAGGGACTGATGAAACAGGTCTGGATTTTAGTGACTCCTTTCAGTAGAGAAGCAATCCGATCTTAGTCCAAGTGTTGGACATTGGTCTGAATAGGATTCAGATTCAATGAGAAGATTGGATTTGCGGTCTTGATTTAATCAAGCATCTGTAGGAGGTTCGTTCGATCTGGATTTGAGATAATATTTCAACATCCAAGTCACTATACATGGAATAATACAATCGCCCTGTCCTTATCTCCAAGTATCTGCGGAGAAAGCACATTATTCTTGAAAGGGTTCAAGAATAATTCTTTCATGAAATATCCAAGCAAGGACTTGTTGATTAAATAAGATTTAATTATCAAGCTTAAATATGAATATGATTCATATTGTGAAAATGATTATCCAAGATAATTAAATGAGATTTAATTATCAAGGATTAAGAGAATGTGGATAACACTATCCATGATATATGTGTGTTATAAATGTGATTTATAATATACATATATAAGAGAGAGAATTTATGTAAATAGCATTTGTTAATTAATAATGTGGATTGGATTCACATTTATTAATTAATTGGAAATGCAATTTACTAATTAGTTTGGGTTGTGAATATGATTCACATTGTATTCAATGGCAAGATTGAAATATTCACAAATTAATTTGGAATTAATTTTATGAATATTTATTGTGATTAATTAAGGAATAATAAGATAAATAAAATGGAGCAAAATAAACCACCCTCCATAGGTGGCGTCACCCATGAATTGTTCATGGGTGACGCCCCCCATTTTTAGGGAGGTTGGTTGACTCCATTTTTATTTATCACATTATCTCTTAATTAGTTAATGTTAAATTAAATTATGTTGATAATGTTGCAACATTTTTTAATTTAAATTAATGTTGTTGGTTTTAACCAACAACAATCATAGCCATTGATTTAGCATGGACCAAGCATAGCCTTTGGATCCATGTGTCCCATGGATTGAGATCCATTGGATCCTAAACTAATATAAAAGGAGGGCTAGGGTAGCCTTCCATGGTACATCATTAAGAGTTGTGCAAGGTTACAACTCTCTCTCTCTTTCTCATTCTCGCCCTCTCTCTTTCTCTTCTCCATTAAGTGGCCGTCCACTTTGTGTTGAGAAAGGAGAGACTCTCGGCTTCTTCTTCGACGACTCGAGGATCTCCTTCTTCTTTGGAGTTTCTTACTCTAAAGGAAGACGACGGATTTCGTTTGACGAAATCGGCGGAGCCATCGCTTGGATCTTCATCGAGGATTGCGGGAAGGAACGTGACTCATCATCGCGCCCGCAAGTGCGTTCTTCGTGGATCGGACTTAAGATAGGAGGATCTCTACTTTGGGATCTCGCGATCACAACCACGCTTCAAGAGGTATTCCTAATACTTTGTGGTTTGATGAAACGATCCGAGAAGTGTTCTCGTGATCATGTGGTTTCATCTTTAAAGTTAAAATTTTAATTTCCGCTGCTTCTAGCGACTAGTGCGACTAGTTGCTCCGATTGCATACGATGCGATCGACACGCTTCCGTGATGCGCTTAAGGATCCTCAATATCCTTCAAGTGGTATCAGAGCCAGGTTGAATAAGGTTTTGGATATGATCCATAGACCTTAGACGATTTGGTTCTTGAAAGGGTTGCGAAATTTTTACTGCATTTCAATTTTCGCTCCTCTGTCTAATTGAATTTTTCGGTACTGTTTAAAATGTTTAAACACGAAATTTTCAATTGGATTTTGTTCCCCATTAAACAAGGAAACCATAGGACTTGAGTTTACTAAATTTGGACTTCATTTGCTCAAGATATGGCTTTTTGAATATGACTATATTCACTGTTGCGGGAACTGCGGATTTGAACGTGATTAATGAGATAATTACGGTTTTAATCCGCCTTGAAATGCGTGAATTATCACTTGGGTTCTTTAATAAATCAAATAGGCAATCTTTGTAAACTGATTTTGAATTTTTTGGATTTAAATTGATCAAGATAAGTTAATTTTAGTGATTGGGGGTCACTGCTGGAAATTAACAATTTTGATCTTGAACCTTGTGATATGTCATTCAATTATCATGATGAAAATTAATTGTTAATTTTCTGGAATAATTAGTGATAAATATTTGTGAAATATTTAAAGAGATAATTATTTCATTGAATGACATTTGCCTAAACCACAATGATGAGATATTAGATCTTGATCATTGGTTCATCAACAAACATTGATTTCATGAAAAACACAGTTTATCCTACAATAGTTGTAGGACAACATTTACATGAAAAAACCTCTTGCTTGAATAGGATTGGGGATTTGTTTAGCAAATCTCCTTATAATATAATCAAAAATGTTTTGATGTATATTATATGGTATAATTTCGGTTGAAAAACCGATGAGCATCTCAAAGTACATGATGATCTATCTGGTATTATACTTTCCCGAGGCGGATGTGGTGCCTAGTCGGAGAGCATTGGGGTAGCGGGTTGTAACGTATGTGGTCCGTCCCACTCTCATCGGTACTGGCCATGACAGCGGGTAGGGATTGTATAATACCGGAGAAAGTCAATATGTATTTTTCTAATTATTAAAATTCGAATAATACGTATTTTGAGATAATACCTACTATTCAAGTAAAAGACATGTTTGTTGATTGATGATTGGATTGATGATTAATTTAATATGATTAAATTAATTATATCCAATAAACACTCTATTATGAATAGATGTGTATTTCCCTTGGAAGAATTAATTATGTGAATATGATTCATGATAATTAATTACAATTTGAATATGAGGTGGAGGATCACATAAGTGACATCCATGGTCTCCCGTCAAGGCAAAGGATTTCGTCGCCAGTTGTTGTGTATAGGAGACGCCTGTCCGAAGTGACAGATCCTGTACATGATTTAATTGGATCGGGTTCTTTGCTTCTCGAAAGAGTAAGGCCGTATACGTATTGACCCCAATATTGGGTCCTCATATTATTGGGACGATATTGGATTGCGTATAGCGAGTATTAAGCCTGTTGACGGTTGGTTCAATTAATGACGGGTCAACATTGCCTTAGGGGTGGTGGGCCCGGGTGTTAAAGACCGAATTGGGAAATGCAAGTTGGACTTGCAAGGCGGAATGTGTTCCCGCTTCTTTTTATCCGAGTTGTAGGTTCTCATATTATTGGGATGCAACAAAGATAGGAAAGGAGATCCCAGATCTTGCTAGAGATATAATGGTAAGAATATCTCTTACATTGAAAGTGATTAAGGGAATGAACTTTCAGTGTTGACAAGGTAAGACAACTTTGATATAAAAATTCCTAAATCAAAGTAAAACATGTATATATTATATATATAACCCTATGCAAATTTCTTATTTCAGATAATCCTTCATTAAACCCACTCAATGTTATACTCACTCATAACCAGTAAAAAATATCTTGGATTGGACTCATGATCCAGATATTATACTTGCAATTGGACACATAATGTATGTGGTTGCAGTGTGCAAGTCCCCTCAACATAATGAGGAAGGACAATTAAATAAGACAATAAGACATCACCTTAGGGTTTGTATGTCTCTGTAGTCTTGATCTTTCATCGAATGTACTTTGGAAGTGACATGTCGATGGTGATCGTAATTGTCGAATAATCCTTATAAAAATAAAAGAAGATATTTTGGCATACATATGTGCTCCAGACATTTAATCATAAATGACATGGTTCTCTGCATTATGCAGAATGGTGGCTTGAAAGAAATGATGTATTCAAAATGTTTGAATACCTACCTGAACCTAAGTGTCTAAGAGTTAAGATGTATGTAGATATGATGAATGTCATCATTCTACTATCTATACTCAAGTCATTCATGAAGCTTCATAATAATCATTTTGAATGAATTTAATGAAGCATGTATAAATGTTGAAATGCTCTTGTATTGAAATCCTTTGAATTCAACATAAGAGATTCTTTGTCTTAAACAATGGTTGTTTATTGATGAAGAGAGCACAGTGGAAGCATGGGTCGGACCCGAGTAAGAAGGAAAGTCAAAGAGTTGACCTACTTCTGTGACTTCCATATCACATCCAAAGAGTTGGATGAATGCCAATGCTGCAATAAGTTGATGTGTTGATAGTATGACTATCAAGTCTGTCTAAAATCCTTAGTGAAGGACTCAGATAGAGCATCAGAATAATCTACATATAATCATTGACTCTGACTTTCTTATTTCATAAGATAGAGTCTAACAATTGTATCCCAATCTTTTAATTACATTTGCAATTGGTTGCATGTATATATTAGAAGATTAGAAATTTGATCTTAAGGTTTAAAAGTCATCTACATGGATATTGATGTAGTTGTGACAACAATCTCTATTGGATAGATGGACTTCATATTCTCAGTGGGAGAGCCCTTAGTCTTGGAGAATGTCTCTATAACCTAGATAGTAGAGTACACTCATTGTTTGTTTCTAAATGTTGGAAATAAACATGAATTCTGAGATAGAACTATCATAAAGAGTTATGATGTAAATATTTCAGATAGTAATCTAACATCTAGTGGACTCCACAAAATTAGAAAATTAATGAATGGTTCATTAAGATTTCTAATACTGAAAATCAAACCTTATAAGATCAATAGGAGGATGAAGATCATTTGATAATGATCTGGCATCAAGCCTTGGACATTTGTCTGTTGATTTGATCAATAGACTAGTAAGAGATGAAATTTTAAAATGTCTAAAATTTCAAATCTTACATACTTGTGAATATTGTATTCAAAGTAAAATGTCCAATACACCCTTCTCTGGGAATGGTGTTAGATGTCGAGGTATTCAAGATCTCATACATATTGATGTATGTAGATCATCTATATCATAGTAAACATTATGGATATGTGATATCTATTAATGATTACGTATGATATGAGATTTCTTCTCTTCACCTGAGAAACCTTTGAAATGTTCAAAGATTTCACAATTTTGGTTTAGAACCAAAGTTTGAAGAAAGATGAAATGAATTTGATCTAAGCAAGGTAGCAAGTACCTATTAGATAAAATTCAAAGAATACCTTATGGAGATATGAATATCATTTCTATCTCAATCCTCCTAACACACCTAAACTCAATGAAGTTGTGGAGAGATACAATTGGATCATGTGTGACATGATTTGGTCAATGATGAATTTTTAGCATAATTATCCCTTAGTTTCCAAGTATATATGTGTATTAGAGACTACAATATATATCCTTAATGCATGTAAGCTGGAATTTAGCACTTGAGAGTGCTACTTCATTAGGAAAATAAAGGATGGTATTGGATGCCTACTTTATGACCTTGAGATTCTTAAAAGATCTCATCTCTAAGAATGTGATTCTTAGAGGATGACTCTCTTGAGAATCAAGATGAAAATGAAGTGTAGGAACTCGTTTAATCTTGAGATGGTAATGAGGCTCCTGAGATCGGAAACTAGAAGGATAATTAAAGATTAAACATTAATACCTCTTCAAATGAGTATTCCATGTGTCGATTAAGCCTGACAATGATCGGGCTTCATGTGATGAAGCTTCTAAGGATCATGACATGGAAAGATGGATATTAGCAATAAAGTCTAAAGTAGACTTCATATATAAGTGTTATATATGGACCCTCGAGGATCCACCTATAAGGGTAAGACCCGTTAAGGTGTAAATGGATCTTAAAGAAGAGAGGGAACCTGATGAGAAGGTAGAGACCTTCAAAGCTCGGTTCGTAGCCATAAGCTACACATCGGAAGAGAAGACATTGCTTGCGATGAGACTTGCTCTTCGGTAACCATGCTTAAAATCATCAGAATATTGCTAACCTTAGCTACACAACTTGACTATTGCATCTTCAAGATGTAAGTCAAGATTGCATTCCTCTAAGAATACCTCTCTAAGGATATCCACATGAAGTAGCTCCAAGGCTTCGTGGTTGAGAAAAGCAAGATGTGCAAGCTGAAGACTCCATCTATGGACTCATATAAGCTTCTTGTTGTTGGAACATAAGATTTAATGAAATTATAAATGTTATGATTTCAGATAGAATCTTGATGTACCATGTGAAGCTTAGTGGGAGTGCCATTGTGTTCATCGTGCTAAATGTAGATAATATCCTAATCATTTGAAATGATATAAGGAAGATAATAAGTGTTTTATAGACTGGCTATTCCATACCTTGAGATATGATCTCAAGAATTCTTTCACCACTAGGAATCCCAGGAGCACGCCGGTGATGCCCTGAATCGTCTGGAATCCAAAAATGGGTCGAGCGTCGTTAAAGCTCTTCCACGGCGAGGTGGAAGTTGTTGCTCTCCAGGTGCGCCGGCGAATCCCCCAAAAATACTCTAGACACGTGTAGTATCCTAGTACCTACAAAAATTGGTGATAGGGTCGGGGGTAAATTGCCCCGACCCGTAGCGAGGTGGATGGGTGCGGTGGAGGTGAAATGGATGTTCGCCGGAGCAAGCTCCGGCGAGTAATGGATTCGGAGATGGATTGGGCAAGAGGCGAAACTAAGATAGGAATCGAATCTAAGGCTATAGGAAAGTAAAAAATGCAACAAAATGGGAATAAAATGGACCTCAAGGGGCTAATATCCCCGAGATGAACCCCACGGCCAAGGTGGCCGGAGGTGGGTCGAACGGCCGCCTTAGCCTTCTCCTGTGCCTCGCTCGCCAGCTGGAGGAGGTCTGTCATACCTCTAGTCCGGAGCACGATGCCTAGGAGGTCAGAAAAGGTCCAAGGAGGGTTCCAGGGAAGAAAGAAGTATGGCTGGGGTTTTTGAACAAATGGCTCTAGCGGCGTGAAGATCGAGGAAGAACGACTCTATCAGTGATTCACAACCCAAGAAAAGACTTGGGTGCGAATCACCAATACACGAGGCGCAAAAATGCTGAAGGCCGCGACATGAAAGGAGCAAAGGGGCGGTCTCCAAAATTAGGAGAAAAACGAGGAAACACAACTCTGACAAGGGTACAGGCGTTGGGTCAGAGAGTTGACCCAAGGTCAACTCTCCAGGCCCCCTTGTTGGTCCATGTGGACCAACTAGGAAAAATCCTAGAAAAACCTTTGTAAAATCATTTAAAAATAGAAAATGAATTAATTAATTTTTTATTATTATATAAAAAAATATTTGTTATTTTACAAAGTATTTTATGGTGATTTTTAATTTATGAGTTTATAATTTACAAGTTACCTTTTATAGCCTTTATAGGTATATTCTTCTATATATTTTAATATTTTATTTTTATTTTGTATTTTAATTTTATTAATTCTATTTATTATTTTATGAATTTATAAGGTATTTTTATACACTTAAATATATTTTTATTTTATTTTTTTGAAGTGTTTTATACACTTAATAAAATAGAAGTATTAATTTTAGGTATATATATAGGTATTATACCTAGGTATGTTATATACACAAGTATTTTATTTTATATTTTATTAATGTTTTAATTCCAGTTTCAATATACATATATGTTACAAATAATATTTACAAAATTATAAAAATATAAAATTATAAAAATAATGAATAATAAATAAAATGAATATTTTAGTCTGTACAAGTATACAATAGAGGTCCAAAACTCAACTTTCAAACCATAGCTCCGTCAAAATGCGAAACCACCTCCATTAAATAGCTTATGAAAAATTATATACAATTAAAGGTGAGTTTGACGCGTTTCGAGTTTTTATTTGGGAGACACAGGTCTGGGAAGTTGGGATATTGGAAACTTATTCAGATCATAACTTTTTATCTGTACATTATTTTTGAGTGAAATCAATTTTATATTTTTTTATATTTAATTATCTACAAATTTCATGTACAAAATTTATTTATTTGAAGTATAAAAAGTGGAACCACAAATAGGTCCCAAAGTGAATAAAGAATGAATTAAATAGAAGGTATTTTTATTGTATTTTGGCCCTTATCTCCCCCTACTTTATTCCTTGTCGACCTAATCATCGAGATGCCTAGGTCTAGGGGTTTCGGGTCATAAAATATTTGCAATATTTTATTCTTATTCTTTTATTTTCTTTATTATATAATTTTAGCTTTAAAAACCACATTTTATACACTATTTACATAAATATGCATGGATGATAAAATGCATGAATTAACGCTATTTACACGCATTTACTAGGTTCTAAGGTCAAAATGATAGAATAAAGATGATGAAGTGTAGATTCATCACCCACCCCTTCGCCCCCAGCTCCTCTACCGTGAGAACCTCCCCTTTCGCCACCGCTACTCGTCTATGCCACCCCCTCTGCCCCCAGCTCCCCCACCACTGCGTCACCCCATTCCTCTACACCCACCCTCCTCCCTCCTTTACTTCGCCCTCCAACACCTCCCCCGTAGCTTTGAGATCCTTTGTACCCAGTGTTGGACATGTGAGCCCACGACGAGCCGTTATGCAATAAATGTTATTGCAAATATCATTCCCTGGTCTGAAATGAAGAATAAATAATTTGCATAATAGGTCCCTCTGTACAATTAGGGTTATGTACCATGGCTATCTTAATGATCATACAGCTGTTGATTCAATTATTGAATCATAGAGGTTGGTGCTTGGATGAATATCTAAAGAGTTAGGTTGAGGACTCATTAAGCACTGTCAAATGATTGTTAAGATGTGATCTCCAGCCTGAGTAGGAGATGGCAATCCTTTCTCACATAGGCTGATATCTGACCGACCTCTTGATGTAGGTCCTCTGCATAGGAATAGAGATTCGGAGGTGTCAGATTAGTTAGGTCAATGGGTTGACTTAACGAGATCGAGATAACCAAAGTCCTATGTTGAATGCTGTCACAGCATAGGCATGCATCCTCTGACCGGAGACAGATGTATTGCTATATGTCTGAGTATGTACATTTGGTAGACCAATAGGTTGATGACCTAACCAAGGTCTATACACCGGCGAGCTGGTGTGCATATAAGGGCATATGAGTAATACGATCTCTCAAAGGGATCATACAGGTTCACTACTGAACCGGAAGACATGAGCTCACTCATGAGATATTGGGAAGAATCAAATTCCGTGCACGGTCGTCTTGCTTTGGAAGCTTGACTGAATTTGTAGGTTTGATATATACTTTTGGAAAGTATATGATCAAGACCTAGGTATGATATATGCTTTTGGAAAGTATATGATCGATACCAAATCCCAATGATCAAATGAGAAACTTGGTGATCAAACCCTGAAGAAGACAATGTAAAATAGATCTTGATCTTCGGGTTGACCATGGGTCTTCCAGTATGCAGGATGTACAGGTATTGAGAATACCTGAAGGGTGATGTGATCATAAACGATTGTATATCCATGACGCTTCCATTCCGAGGGACTGATGAAACAGGTCTGGATTTTAGTGACTCCTTTCAGTAGAGAAGCAATCCGATCTTAGTCCAAGTGTTGGACATTGGTCTGAATAGGATTCAGATTCAATGAGAAGATTGGATTTGCGGTCTTGATTTAATCAAGCATCTGTGGGAGGTTCGTTCGATCTGGATTTGAGATAATATCTCAACATCCAAGTCACTATACATGGAATAATACAATCGCCCTGTCCTTATCTCCAAGTATCTGCGGAGAAAGCACATTATTCTTGAAAGGGTTCAAGAATAATTCTTTCATGAAATATCCAAGCAAGGACTTGTTGATTAAATAAGATTTAATTATCAAGCTTAAATATGAATATGATTCATATTGTGAAAATGATTATCCAAGATAATTAAATGAGATTTAATTATCAAGGATTAAGAGAATGTGGATAACACTATCCATGATATATGTGTGTTATAAATGTGATTTATAATATACATATATAAGAGAGAGAATTTATGTAAATAGCATTTGTTAATTAATAATGTAGATTGGATTCACATTTATTAATTAATTGGAAATGCAATTTACTAATTAGTTTGGGTTGTGAATATGATTCACATTATATTCAATGGCAAGATTGAAATATTCACAAATTAATTTGGAATTAATTTGGTGAATATTTATTGTGATTAATTAAGGAATAATAAGATAAATAAAATGGAGCAAAATAAACCACCCTCCATAGGTGGCGTCACCCATGAATTGTTCATGGGTGACGCCCCCCATTTTTAGGGAGGTTGGTTGACTCCATTTTTATTTATCACATTATCTCTTAATTAGTTAATGTTAAATTAAATTATGTTGATAATGTTGCAACATTTTTTAATTTAAATTAATGTTGTTGGTTTTAACCAACAACAATCATAGCCATTGATTTAGCATGGACCAAGCATAGCCTTTGGATCCATGTGTCCCATGGATTGAGATCCATTGGATCCTAAACTAATATAAAAGGAGGGCTAGGGTAGCCTTCCATGGTACATCATTAAGAGTTGTGCAAGGTTACAACTCTCTCTCTCTTTCTCATTCTCGCCCTCTCTCTTTCTCTTCTCCATTAAGTGGCCGTCCACTTTGTGTTGAGAAAGGAGAGACTCTCGGCTTCTTCTTCGACGACTCGAGGATCTCCTTCTTCTTTGGAGTTTCTTACTCTAAAGGAAGACGACGGATTTCGTTTGACGAAATCGGCGGAGCCATCGCTTGGATCTTCATCGAGGATTGCGGGAAGGAACGTGACTCATCATCGCGCCCGCAAGTGCGTTCTTCGTGGATCGGACTTAAGATAGGAGGATCTCTACTTTGGGATCTTGCGATCACAACCACGCTTCAAGAGGTATTCCTAATACCTAGTGGTTTGATGAAACGATCCGAGAAGTGTTCTCGTGATCATGTGGTTTCATCTTTAAAGTTAAAATTTTAATTTCCGCTGCTTCTAGCGACTAGTGCGACTAGTTGCTCCGATTGCATACGATGCGATCGACACGCTTCCGTGATGCGCTTAAGGATTCTCAATATCCTTCACCCAGCCCATGTTCGACACCGAGAGTACTCGCTTCAGCTAGTCAGCCCCCCCTCCATCTACAATTAGGTTCGTGTCGGCAACTCCCCCCATCACCTTCGTTGTGAAGTTGTCCTCAACATCTTCTGTCGAGAGGGCTGCAAGATGGTCGAGATGTCCTGCGCTGAGCACGACTAGAACTTTCAGCATTTGTTTAGTTAGGATAAATTTTTGATTAATTGATCCATAAAAACTCACCGAAAAATTCAATAAAATTCACCAATTGATCCGCAATGAGTGATATATCCGTGAAAATATCAAATATCAGCGATTTAATGGTAGCATTAAGGTGTAATGAAGAGAGAGAAATTATGAAGAGAAAGGAATAAGAACAAATGGAGGAAGAAGATGATGAAGAAGAAATCTGGACAATTATGCTCCTCTTAATTACACCATGATTTGAAAAAATCATGGTTAAGTTCAACTCATTGACGGCTAGACTAACGAAGGGGCAGAAGTGATTGAACGATAAAAAGTTGAGGGCACAATTAATATTCCCCAAAAGGGAGGGGCATAATTGATATTAGAATATCTCGGAGGGGCACAAGTGATTAGGATCCTAAATACAAATATTTCTATTATACAGGAAAAGAGATTTTTATCCGACGAACCCTATAAACTTTGTAAATTAATCTCTCTCCTTCCCTTCCTCCATTCTCTTCCCCTTCTGCACATGTGGACCCAGCGACGCCCATATCTTCAGTGATACGTAGGGTCAAGCTCATGAACCAGTGATAACACATGTAACCGGAGGGAGGTGGTGGTGACTACAACAGAGCAAGGTGAGGGGAGGAGGTGGTAGAGGGGGCAGAGGTGACAAAGCAATGAGAGGAGGAGGCCGTTAGGGGCGGAGCAAGGGGAGGAGGAGGCAGATGGGGGAGGAGCCAAAGGAACAAGGGGAGGGAAGAGGAAGAGGAGGGGAAAGAAGAGGAGGTGGAGGAGGATAGGTTCCACATCCTCTCCTTGAGTTGCTCGAGACTGTCCTTCCTTGAAAGGGGTAGCTCGTCCGAGACGATCTCGAATCCGAAGCCTTCCATCTCAAGAGAGAGCGGATCGGTGGTGCCAGACCTTAATAGGCAGTGGAACAAGGGAAGGAGGAGGTGGTTGCGATGGAGCAAGGTAAGGGGAGGAGGTGGTGGAGGGGGCGGAGGCGGAGGAGCAAGAGGAGGAGGAGTTCATTGGTGGTAGAGCGAGGGGAGGAGGCTGCTGGGGGCGAAGCAATTTGAGGGGAGAAGGAGGTGGAGGAGGCAGAGGTGGAGGAGCAAGGAGAGGAGGAGGTTACTGGGGTCAAGAGGCACAGGGGGAGGCAGGAGGAAGAGGAGGGGAAAGAAGATGAGCTGGAGGGGGATGCCATTTTTGTAAATTTATCAAACAAAGATGGAAATTCACACTTCTTTTCAATGGAATCCTATAAATTTAACAAGTAACTTGATAGGAGTTAACAATAGGGTTCGTGGGTTAAGAGTTAACACGTTTACAAGGTTGGCGGATGAATATGAATATTTCAATGGTTGAGAAGGTAATTTACAAATTTCATGGGATCCGTGGGGTAGAAATCCCATAGGAAAAAAACAAACATGTTTTTTACGAATACTAACATGGATATTGGTTTTTATTTTCGTAGCAGATATGTGTATGAGCTTGGATACGAGTTTTTATTTTTTTTCTTGCTGATATGGATATGGACACGAATATCATTTTCAATTTACTATAAGATATATATATATACATATTATATTTTAGCGAGTAGACATGTATATGGACATGGATGCGAGTCTTTATTTCTTATGAATACAGATTTGAACATGGATATATATATTTTTATTTTTTGCAGATACAGATGGATACATATACCATTTTTTATTTTTTAGGATATGGATATGGATTATATTCTAGCGGGTACGTATACGGAAATGGATATGTATTTTATTTTTTGTGGATACAGATACATATGCCAATTTCAGTTTTTTTACTACAAGGATATGAATATGGTAAGAAAAAATTCTAATACACACACACACACACACACACACACACACACACATATATATATATATATATATATATATATCAATTATATCAATTATATGGAAAAAATATCAAAATATTCTCCATTTCAATTTAACTCTTGAATCTTTATATGAAACATATTAATTATATGAAAAAATAACTCGAAAGATACCGAATCTATTTCTAATTCAAGATATATATCAAAATGAAAGTTAATTTTCCTTCAATTTTTTCTCCTTCCAAAAATAAAAAAGGAATGTGTCTCAAAATAAAATAACTTAATTCTTAATATGAACCAAACAATGGAATGAGAAAACTTATTCAATTCCATCCTCTATTCTTATCTTGATTTCATTCCATCGCAATTCCTTTCCAACCGAACAAAAGGAGTTGAGTTTTGATAGTACATGATTGTGTAGAAATCAGAGTTCAAACATAATACATCCATACGATAGAATTCATGGTATTTGGTAATGGCAACTGTACACAGTACTTATATAAGCACGTTTTTGGCTCAAATGAACCCATTCCTTCTTGTCTATCATGTTGCAAACCGTGTTCTCTTGGAGTTTTCTTTGTCAAAATGATCCTTCTTCTTGGTTTGGATCTCCTTCTCGCAGTGCATCTTGCGGGTTTTGTATGTATGTATGTCTCGTTATTGAGTTCATGATCTCACGAAGCTCTATATGGGATGAACACGTGACGTGCGTGCATGTGTGCTTGCGTGAAAACCACACCAATACAGCAATGCTTATGATAATTCCAAGAGTAGGGATGCTATAATAATAAGTACTATAAACAAGCATCAGAAAGATTAAAAATAAACTAATTAACCAAGAAATTAAGAAGATATTAAAGTCAAACAGAATGTTAAGAACTGGTCACAGTTCAGATAAATAACCATAACAATCTACTGATCGAACAGTCCACAAGAGAGGTCGACCGATTTTGTGAAACCTATCTCCGACAAACGCAAGGGAGAGCTTCACTTAAAAAAGAATAGAATATATATACTAGCAACTTGCATCGAAACTATCGAATCTGTGCCCTACCAACTATCACATCAAGACGAAAATGTACGCATCCCCGTTGTTTGTTTTGCTCGTGTCATCATCATCATCATCTTCCCTTCATCTTCAATCTATTCCAGCCAACGAATGTACAGCTGCTACGGTGGAGTGCGTCGGCAAAAGCCCACATGCCAATCAACCCAAAACTCGCTTGAAAAGAATCGGTACCAAAATTATATGTTGGATCGCCAGATTTACTTGGAGATGATACGAGCATATATAAACTCGTTCCATATATCCGGGAGACCGGGCAGACACCAGTGTATGCAATCGGCATACGTCTCCGGATCGGCCTGCTCGACGGGACCCAGCATCTTCCCCTGCCGGATGGTGTACACCGACGTGTGCGCGTCCTTCCGGTACTCCGACAGCTTCGTCACGTTGAGGAACGTCACCGGCACCTTCATCCCCCTCGTCGCGTTCCACGCAACATCGAAGATGCGCCAGTCCGCCCCCGTGTCCACCGGAACCGTCGTGTTCGTCACCGGATCCGTCTCCTTGGCGCACTTTATACCGTCGGGATTGCCCCAGTCCATGCTCCTACACTCCCCAACCAAGCAATAAAGTCAACGCCTTTGCATATATAGCTCTATTATTAGTCAAGCGAACATTAATATCGCAATATCTATGTACACGTGGAAGGATTGACCAGTTATACTTGATATGGAGGGGCGACATGCTAACGAAGAAAACGGACGTGCGCTGCGGGTCCACGTTCCGGTCGACCCAATCGGCCCAAGTCCGCATCACTTTCTCGTACGCCAATGGCCGCTGGATCTCGTCGAATTCGGTCGCACCCTCTTCGAACGACCCGCGCCTGCTTCGAATTAATTCGTTCATCAAAATGTACGGAACCACATAAGAAATGGAAGCATCGATTTGGGATGATTCTGTACACTCACAGAACTTTCATGTCTTCGGTGTTCATCCACCATATATACGTATTGAAGATGAGATAGTCGACGTTCTTCCAGTGGATGGCGTGCTTGTCGATGGACTCGGGCATGATGATGCGGTCCTGGATGCTGTGGATGTTGGGATCGTCCGAGTTCGACTCGACGAGGAACGGAGCCCAGTAGAATTCCACCGTAGCGTTGTACTCCTAAGTACATCGTACAGCAACTATAAGCTATCCTGGGATTGTAATTCATGTATGTATCTACTTGGGGAAGTACGTACATCGAGTTGGAAGATACGGGAGGAGCCCTCGAATCGAAGGGACCTCTTTCCAGGCTGTGCCGCCGACTGGACCAAACATACCATGGACTCCCACTGGTTCCGGTTCAACGAGTCGCCCACGAACATCATTCGCTTGCCGCGAAGCCTCTCCATCAGCAGCTTCGGGTCGAACCTTTATTTTAGTCAAATTGGTCGATCAAATTTACTTTTTTGTTTGCAAAATTCGAATTCGTATGATTGAAGGAAAGATTAGTTACTATTGTTAACTTATATACCTCGGGAGCGAGCAATCGTTCGGTTGCCACCGCCACTTCTGGTACTTGTCGTCGGCACGGCCGTTCCTGAGGCATGTAACCTGTGCGGTAAGGAACTCGCAATCATCCTCATGGTACAGCGGGTACTCGACGTCGTCGTACACCCACTTCCCCTGGAAGAGATCGCAGCTCTCCGGTACATGGACTACAGGTGCAACTTCCTTGTCACCGACGGGCATGCGAGCGAGGACATCGGCAAGGGTGGAGCTGTGGAAGGACAGTTGGGCCATGGACTTGAGGTTCTCGTGGTAGACGAAGGCGGTGAAGAGGACGAGGGAGAGGACGAAGGCCCACACGGAGAGGTTGACGTTGGTCTTGCGCTTGCCGGTGGGGGAGTCGGAGGGCCAGAGCTGCACGGCCTTGCGGCGGTGGCCGTTCATCGTGGAAGAATTGGGACGTCAATTCGTCGGAAAGGATTGGTTGGTGCTTATGGGTTTGGTGGAGTGGCGCTTTCTTATCAGCTAATGGACGTATACTCTGTAATTTCTATGGGAATCGGGTGAGAGGGAAAGGAAAAGAAAGGAAAGTTGGGAGTTGGTGCGCGGGCGCATTCGTTCTCCTTTGCAATTATTTGTTCATGGGGACCTATTCCTTCTCCACCCACTCTGCATGGGTTGTTCTATCGTGGACTTATTATTATTATTTATTATTTTATATTAACCGGTGGTTGATGTTAGTGGCCCTCCACTATACGCCCTTTCCTTGGCCGCGAGAGAACGAGAAAGAGGATGGAGAGGGCTCCCTGGTGCGAGGAAGAGCGAGATAGATTTTCCCTTCCGGAGGAGGTGTGTATTTATAGGGCGTGAATGCCCCTCGCATAGTCCGCCCTTCTCCAACCATGCTCGACTTGCGCGCGTCTCTCGCGCACGACTCGGCCTCCGCGCAACTGTCGGCTCGTGCAACTGCCACCGGCAAGTTGAGCGCGAGGTCATCTTGATATGTTCAAACATCTCCCACTTGACTGAAGTGATCAAATATTCTATACTCCCACTATTCGTGTAGTATACATATGGAGATGTCCTTTAACTGACTCATACATTCCTGAATCCCATTAAACCAACGTGTTTGATGTAGATGCTAGCTACTATTCCCTTGGTTAGAGAATCAGCTAGCATATCACTTGTAGGTATGTATGTTACCGTGATTTCCTGTTTTGCCACTACATCTTGTATATAGTGATATTGGATGTCTATGTGTTTTCCTTTAGAACTATTAGCCCCACTATTGATCAAGCTTATCGCAGCTTGATTGTCACAATACATTTCAATTGGTCCTTTGACCAATTCGAGGTTTAGGTTATCTAGAAAACGTCTGATTCATAAAGCATGAGTGGTGGTCATGCTACATGTAATGTACTCAACCTCCTGTATATGTCGAGATACACATCTTTGTTTCTTGCTACCCCAAGAAACGACTGCACCATCAAACATGAACAAGTATTCGATGCGGATTTTCTCTCATCCACATCCCCTCCGAAATCGGTATCGGAGTATGCTACTACTTCAAGCGATTCTGCTTGATACACAAGCTTCAGATGTACTGTTCCTTTCAGATATCGAAGAATCCTCTTTACAACTTCCCAATGTGCTGGACCGGGATTGCTTTGATATCTACTGACTAAGCTTACTGGATAAGCTAAATCATGTCGAGTACACATCATTGCATACATTAAACTTCCCACCGCATGTGCATATGGTACATCTAAAGGTTTTTGTCCCTTTCCGGGACACTGACTCCTACTGAGTCTCTTTCCCATCACAAGTGGTGTTGGAGTTGGAGTGTTGTTCTGCATTCCAAATCTCCTTAATACAGTATGCAAATATCTTTCTTGACTAAGGCTCAATGTCCTTGAGTTCCTGTCTCTTGTTATTTGAATTCCAAGAACATAGGATGCTTCGCCCATGTCCTTAATCTCAAATTCATTCCTCAATTTCTGTTTGATTTCATTGAGCATTTGTATGCCATTACCTGCAAGCAGAATGCCATCCACATACAATGACATGATTGCAAACCTGCTCCCACTCTTCATGACATACACACATTTATCCAATTTATTTAAAATAAATCCAAATTGGATAACTTTCTCATTAAATTTGAGATACCATTACCGTGAAGACTGCTTCAAGCCATATAATGACTTTCTTAACTTGTAAATCCTTTTCTCCTGACCTTCAACCTGATCTGAGAACCATCAGTTTGTCGCATATAAATCTCCTCTCTTAATTCTCCATTAATGAAGGCCGTATTCACATCTATTTGGAACAATTCCAAATCCATATATACGACTATGGCTAAGATCATCTGAACGGATGCAAACTTAGCCACTGGAGAGTAGGTTTCCTAGAAATTTATTCCAGCTTACTGAGTATAACCCTTGACATCTAATCTGGCTTTGTATTTGTCAACAGTACCGTCAACTCGGTACTTTTTATTGAATACCCACTTACATCCTATGGATTGCCTACCTTCTGGCAAATCATGTAAAATTCCCAAACATCGTTTCGCTCGATTGAGTCCAACTCATCTCTCATGACGACCGATCATGATTCTGATTCAGACGAAGCCATAGCTTCATCAAAGGATATGGGATATGTACAATCCGCGACATCCTCATCCACGGTGTAACACGATGCCTCACATCCATAGAAATGGTAATCTTCCATCCATGCGGGCCGTGTTCTAGGTTTCTTGTTGTCGATTATACTCGTGGGTTGTATGGGTCCACCCACTTCTTCTAAAGGATCATCATGTTTCATAGGTTCATTCTCTATATTGTGATGATCGATATCATCCTCAAATTCTTATCTAATGCCCAAGTCATCTTCACTGTCCTGTAAGATAATCAGAGGATCTGATTCCTCTACTTCATGCTCCTTTTCTTGACGAATTTCAAGGAAAGTAGCATCACAACTTTTGATCAGACCTTTAGTTTCATGGAAGAACCCATACCCTTTAGAATGTTTACTATATCCAAAAAACTTGCATTTTAATGTCCTGAAGTCTAGTTTGTCTCTAAGCTGACTCGGTATCAGAACATGTGCTACACATCCCCATTTTCGGAGATGGCTCAACTCGGGCTTTCTGCCATTTCATATTTCATATGATGTTGATTCTACGGACTTGGTGGGAATCCTGTTCTGTAAATAGTTCGCAGTCAACACTGCCTCTCCCCAGAATTTCTTGGAGAGTCGTGAGTGTAAAAGCATGCACCTTACTGTATTCATCAGAGTTCGATTCTTTCTTTCTGCTACACCATTCTGCTGTGGTGTATAGGCATTGTAATCTGCCTACGAATGCCTGTCTGAATACAATAATCCTCAAACTCCTTTGAGGTATATTCTCCACCTCTATCTTTCCTAAGAGTCTTGATTGGTTTTCCCAATCTTGTCTCCACTTCTGTCTTATATCTCTTAAATTTTTCAAATGCTTTCGACTTTCTTCCTAAGAGATAGAAATATGAGAACTTTGAGTAGTCATCAATGAATGGTATTAAGTATTCCTTATTTCTATATGTGCTGACTTTCAGCGGTACACATATATCTGAATGGATCAAACCTAGTAACTTTGTCGACCGAGTTCCGGTTGAGAATGGTCTTCTCGTCATTTTACCGGTCAGACAGAGTTCGCAAGGCAATGTCCTTGCATCCGTGATCTTAGGCAACAAATTTGCCTTAATCATTTGATCCATCTTAGAATTTCCTGGATGACCCAATCGCATGTGCCACTAGTCATAATCAGACAAATAACACAAAGAACAATCAGAAGCGACATTTATTGATTAGCTAGAATTTGTTACAGGAAGACGAAACAGGTCATGGTCGGGTACAAACTTTCCCATCGCATCGACCTTCTTATTCTTGCCTATAGATCCACGCTTATTATAAAACCGAACTTCGAAGTCTTTCTTGAGCAGCACTGGGACATATATCAGGTTCCGGCGTATCCCTGAGGTGTATAGTACATCATTCAGTACCATAATGTTATCCCCTAGGTCAAACCTGTATGTCCCAACACCTTCTACATCTAAGTAGGTGTTGTTTCCCATGAAGATCCTCTGTTCACCTTTGCTCAGCTCCTTTAAGTCCACCAGGCCCTCCTTCGTCTTGGCGATGTGTCTGGTTGCTCCAGAGTCGATCCACCATCCATCACTATCTGTGATGACAGAGTTGCATTACACGACAGCCGCGAATTCTATTTTCTTCTTGCCTTTGTTTTCAGGCATTTTAGAATTCCTGTTTTTTTCTTGTTGGGGCAATTGACCTTAAAATATCCATATTTACCATAATCATAGCAAGAGCCACGTGGGTATTTCCCACTCTTTTCCTTGGAATTCACCTTGGAGGGGCCTAGCCTTTTCTTCGCATGCACGATATTTGCTTCTTTTTCTTCCTCGACTTCAAAGATCTCAGCTTTCGATCTTTGTTTAGAGAGGTCTTGTTCGATTGCCAGCTGTGCAGGTAGGTCAGTCACGGACTTAATGTTTCCATTCATCCGCAGAGATGTGGCAACCATGTCGAATGACGGTGGGAAACTTCCTAATATAGCTGCGATCTGCATCCTCTCCGGAATCGCGCAATCAACAGCCGCAAGATCCTTGACCATCACGATCATCTTGTTCACGTGCTAGAGGGCGCTTTCAGATTTCTTCATTCTACACGAGTTGTACTTGTGTAGAAGAAGTTGGACACTCACTTCCAACTTGGAGTAATATTTGTCCCTAACCGCGGCACAGAGCTCGTAAGCTGATTCGCAGGTCTCAAAGACCCGAGTCAGGTTCAGATCCATGTGGGTCAGCATAAAGCTTCTAAACCTATTATCTGTTTTCTTCCACTGTTCGCGGGATCTAATTTCCTCAATAGTAGGATTCTCAGATAAGGTTGGGCCGGGTTTGTCTATGATGGAGTGTATGCTATTGTGCACCAGACCATAGTAGATCTTTCTACTCCATAATTCGTAATTAGTATCGTTAAGGTACTCTATCTTCCCTACCTCAGTGGCAATAGTTTTGCTTGTCATTGGATCTAATAAAAATAAATGTAAAGTTAAAATGAGATTAAGCAATTTTAATGTGGACGAGCAAAGAATTTATTTTATTATTTTTTTACACTATAAGGGTAAAAAAACTTAACCTATTTCAATGTTAAAACTATCTTGAATTTAATAGATTGTGTGAGATTTGCAAGTTAGTCGGAAATAAAAAACTTAAAAAGAAAAATTCTTTATGTTTTTATTGAACTTATACAGCAAGAGATATATGCTTAGTGCTAATATGCCTATATTTAATTTAAAGAAATTACCCAAAAAAAACTTTAGCTAATGAAGATCCAATATGCAAACAAACAAATCAATCCCTTTTTTTATATATTAAAAAAATGAGAACAATAACATGGGGCAAAAAAAATTAAAATTAAAACAAGTGGTGAATGGAAACTTGACAAATATGAGTAATAAGGAATGGAAACTTGATTCGAGAAAGTTCCTCCCTTTTAGAAAAACTTATGACTAAATAACACTATTTTGTTTTAAAAAAACTTTGATCCCCTTAAAAAATAAGCCATGAAACTGGACAATAAGTGGGGTAAAAAAACTTTTATACCTACTAGATGTTAAGCACGTGATATGCTCCCACCCCCAAAAGGAACAACCAATGAAGTGTAAAGAAATTAAAAAAATTAAGGAGACAGATGTATTCAACAAAAACAAAAAAAAAAGAAATGACTTGATGCAGTATGCGATGCCACCAAAAAACAACAACGAACAATTTAAAAAAAGAAAAGGAGAACCTGAGCCTTAGGGTTTCGTCCCAAGTTGTCTTCAAGGGCAAAAAAATGAACGGCATCGGCGACGCCCAAGGAACCATGGGCGGACTGCAGTGGCGTCGGCTAAGGACGTGGGCAAACTCCAGTGACAGTGATGATGAACGAGCTCTGATACCAGTGAAAGATCTCGACGAGGTACGCCCTTTCCTTGGCTGCGAGAGGGAGCGAGAAAGAGGATGGAGAGATGGAGAGGGCTCCCTAGTGCGAGGGAGAGCGAGATAGATTTCCCCTCCCGGAGGAGGTGTGTATTTATAGGGCGTGAATGCCCCTCGCATAGTCCGCCCCTCTCCAACCACGCCCGACTTGCGCGCGTCTCTCGCGCGCGACTCGGCCTCCGCGCAACTGCCGGCTCGTGCAACTGCCACCGGCGAGTTGAGCGCGAGGTCATCTTGATATGTTCAAACAAACAAGGATCATCGTCTGATGCTGTGTATGTAGTTACTACTTGAGCTACTACATCTTGATCAAGTGATTTGTACGATCCATCTTGATCAAGTGATTTGTACGATTTTACACAGTACGAGTCCTCAAAAAGTGCAAAATCGTACAAACCATCGAGCGGCTCCAACGGTTACTGCAGGCTTTGCTACAATTCCCGCTACAACAGAAGATCGATTCCAGTTTGTTGGTGTGCCACTCATGTTGATAGCATAAACAGCGAGATGCACAATCTTCCTCATGTCATTGCTACTAATGGTCGTTGTTGTTTGTGCGTCTTAATTATTCATCTGAACTCTTCGTACCTTTCCTTTCGCATCCCATATCGGTACATTTCATATGATATGTACATGTTCAAATGCTTTTTATGCATATCCTTCGTTGCCTGATGACAGAAAATGTCAGAATCTTGATTTTTAAAGTCAATTGGTCTATGTTCGTTTCGTCAATCTTTTGATGGTATGGGAATATAAAATCTAATCTAAATATTTTGATTTTTTTAAAATAAAAGAATCCTAATAAAAAATTTGCAATTACATTTTTACCCTTATATTCTTATTAAATCACAATGTTATCCTTCGGCTAGTACGATATACTGGCACAATTGCGAAAAATGGAAGTTTTGAAAGAATAAACAGAGTGTGAGCGTAATTGTTGTAAATGAAGTTAGGAGTATGAGTTATTGTATAAATCTGAAAAGACAATGCTTAAAAAATCACAAATTCTAAAATCAGCAATGGCGGATTGAGGAGGAATCTGAAGGATAACACCGAAAGATAGTCTTGTGATCTTGTTTGAGCTCAATTTTGTATCGCAACATCGTTTCTAGTTAGGAAATATACTTTGGCATTGTGATAATATTTTAGTGAGAAATACACAAACAAAATCGATTGATTTAAATTAAATAGACTTGACGCATGCAATCTAAGAAGGCATAGATCGTGGGAGCAACTAATGAAGATGGTCATATCTTCATGGTCAAGCTTGTTTTATTATTTTTAAAACACGGGAACATGCGTGTTCGTCTCCTGTTTCATTGGGCTTGGAAGCCATATCACATCAATGCCTCTCATAATCACTGGAGTACTGTGTAATTACACAAGGTTTGAGGGGTCAAGGATGCAAATTCCCAATAAAAAAAAGCAAAGCTTTCTCCCGCTACAAGTAGAGTTGGTAAATGGATTCTCGCTCAAATATATGTTGAAATATTCGAATATTTTTAGGGTGACCGTTGACTACTTAACACAACCCGATAAATGGGTTAATTGTCTCGTTTAACTATCAACTACCTAATGTAAAATCTAAATATTTTCGGTAAATGACAGTTTAATTGTCTCGTTTCTAGTTATAAACAAGATGTTGGCAAAATGGATCAAGCTACCACGACCTAACATGACACACACACATATGAGATTTTTACTAGGCAGACCTTATAATCTTTGTCAATTACCTTCACGACCTTTGAACCAACCTAGTTCCTTCCTCGACCCCGTAAACTCGCTCTGTCTTAGCCCACAGACCCTGCCGTCAATTTTAACTTTACTTGAGTTAATTGCTTGGGTTAGTCTTGAGTTAATCTAACCAATGGAAATCCAACCGTGGATATTCCACCCCCATGTTCTTTCCAAAGGTCATCCTCTCCACCTTCTTCTCCAAGCACACGACAGAAAGGGCCTTTCCGGGGATGTCGTCATACCCGCAGGAGACGAAGTAGTAGGAGACTCGACGGAGTTGGAGCTGCGAGAAGAAGAAGGGCTCCGTTGGAGCGAGTCTCACATCTGAAACGAGTCTGAAGCAGTTCCCTATTTTCTGGATGAGCACACCATATCGAAGTTTCGATTTAGCTCCTGCAACCACAACCAGTAGTCTGAAACAACACCGCCTGCATCCGAGCTTCGAGCAGAAGGTCCCAATAGGAGATCGAGGGGTGGGAGGGCGGGAGGACGGGGAGGGCAGGAGGGCGAAGGGTGAAGGGTGGAGGGGGAAGGGGAGGGAGGGCTAGGGGCGGAGGTCGGGAGGTTTTGGACAAGGGCGGGAAGGCGAGGGGGGGGGAGGGTAGGGAGGGGGAGGAGTGGAGGGCAGGGAGGGACAGGGGCAGAGGACGAGAGGGCGGGGGGCGGAGGGTGCGTGGGGCGGGGACAGAGGGCGAAGGGCACGAGGCGGACAACGGGGAGGGCGAGGGAGGGCGGGAGGTTCTGGATAAGGGCGGGAGGGCGAGGGGCGGAGGACGAGGGGGGTGGGAAAGGGAGATGAGGAGGAGGGAGAGGGGAATGGCCTTGAATGTAAATTTGATAAAAATGGGTATAATGTAAAAGAACATAACAAAATCCTGTTAGTTTTAATGGGTAAATGGATTGGGGTTAACCACAGGGTCTATTGGGTAAGGGTTAACAAGTTTATACGGTCGAGGGAGGGATTAGGTTGTTTCAAAGGTCATAGAGGAAATTGACAAATATTATAGGGTTTACCGGGTAACAATCTCTCTCTCTACACACACACACACACCATATATATGGTGAGCCACCCTCAATTTAGGCATTTTCAATATATTTTACAATTTATTGTTTCATACATATAACAAGAAATATTAACACAACATGTATAGTGAAATAAAATTATGGAAATATTATTATATTGGATGGAAATGTTAATTTAAATTTGGATGCTATATTTTACAAAATTTATTTTTTTTACAATGTGCAGTGTATACTTTTACAAACTATTACAGAGTTTTTACTAAATTCACAATGACCTTTACCATTTCAGAAAAGCTCCCACATCATTTGAAAGGTCCCCTATATATAGGGTTTAATGTGGCTGCCCCTGAGGGGGAGCTAACTTGGCTCCCGCACCCCATTTTCCCTATTTTTTAAAATTTTTTGAAAATTTCTTCCGTGAATATTGATCACTATATCCCTATATTATGCTGTTAAAATTTCGTGTGTAACAGAGACTCCTACGTCCTCCATCTAGACAATCATTTTTTAACGGTAACAGAATTGCTAAAAACGACCCCGTCTGGATGGAGGCCGTAGGAGTCTCTGTTTCGTATGAAATTTTAATAGCTAATATAGGGATATATTGATGAAAATTCATGAAAGAAATTTTCAAAAAAAATAAAAAAATGGGGGAAATAGGACGGAGGGAGCCAAGTTAGCTCTCCCTCAAGGGGGCAGCCCCATTTTACCCATATATATATATATATAGAGAGAGAGAGAGAGAGAGAGAGAGAGAGATTTATTCTTCAATTGATCCTCCACTAACAATTATTCTTCAATAAAATAATGATGTATTTTGAATAAATACAGAGTGACCCAAATCCCAAGAGAAGGTCAAGCCTTGACATGATCGTAAAATAAAACAAGTAGAGAGAGATAGGCTTCACTATGTAATGTACATACTTGTATATAATATATACATATATAACAAAATAAAATTATTTTATTGTTTACAACCTTGTATATAGCATTAAAATAATATAAAAATAAAATAAAAATCATAAAAATAAAATCATCTAACTTTTGTACAAAATACACTTCTACACACCACACTCATATTTATTTTATATGTAAATAATTTATAAAAATAAATAAAAATTATTTTATATTCCTAAAATTATGTTTTGAATAAATAAAATATCAAATAATATGCATTTTTGTAAAAATAATAAAATAAAAATATTTGTACATAATACATAGGTATAATATACGTGTATATAGCATAGTATGTTGTATATATATTATTTTTTAATTCATAAAAATAATTAGAATTTATACAAAAATAATTTGAAAAATAATAAACATTTTTCATTTTATACATTTTTTAATCTAAAGTCATTTAGTATTGTATATATATATTATTCTTTTATTTTTGTATATCTTTGATTCTGATTGGTCCAGTTGGGATTGATGACCATGGTCAACGTCCCCTTCGACCCGATACATTGTCCCCGGAGCATTGTCTTCCTATTTTCTTGGTCGATCCCAGACTTTATTTGCCTCAATCCCTGCGCTCAATTACACTCCAACATTTCAGGACCCTCGCGGATCCCTAGACACAATTGGATCTGCTTAAGGTTTCGAGCTCCTCGTCGATCTTTCTAGACTCTTGGCTTGCCTATAAATTGTCTCTTCCACCTCCTGCACAAGGCAGCTCGTTCTCGCACCACCACATACCTCTATCCTCCTTTAGGAAGGTGACAGTTTCCCAGAGGTACCCTTAGAGCATCGTTTAGTGGTCTACTTGAACAAAGCTCGTCGCAACGACGGAGAGCTGTCGCGAGAAGCCTCCTCGGCTAGCCCCACCCGGGCTGAGGCCATAACCCCCCTTCTCCGCTTTGCTTGGACCTGCAGAACTCGTCAAAGTCTTCAGGTAGCTCCCTCACCCCTCGCATTTTCGCCTCACTTCAATTTCTCCATTTCATTGTTGTCGTCATTCCATTGCTCCAACCAACTGGTCGGAGCTCCGTTACCTCCCTTCCGTCTGCTTCGATCGACACGCCTATTCACCCCGTATCTCTTAGCACGATCTGATCATACTTAGGCTTGCTCGATTGGGCAAGATTAAGGCCGAGACCTCCATCTCCCATTTTCATCGGAGGTCAACCTTCATCCACCGCCACTTCTTCTATTTTCCTTGCATATAACCCCGACCGATGCTCAGCCTTCAAGACTTGAGTATACCCTGCAGGTTTGGAGGCATTTAGACAGCTATATGGAGTATCCCTTGCTCAGGCGGAGCAACTCCTCAACAACCACCTTCATCTCGTTCATCCGCCATCCATCCATCTCATTATACCTGTCCATTCGATGTGGAATTCCCCCACGCTGGTGTTGGACGCCTTGATAGCTTCATCGATGCGTCGGATCTCTGGCATCGCTCTGGCCAAGTTCGCAGCCCACAAGTTCCTCCAGCACCCTTTGTAGTCGCTCGATCAGGGGCTTCGCTCTAGAACCTATCCTAGCCCTTGGTTCCCGATCCATCTTGACACTTGGGTTGGATCTGGACCCACCATCTCCACCGCCCGACCATCTCAGTCTCCTGATCGTTAGATCTGACACTGTGTCAGATCTAACCATTTATCTGCACCACAACTTCATTTGTTGGATCAGCTTTGCCGAGCCATCTGATACGCACATCGTCGACCAAATCAGAGCCATCAGATCACTTTGCAAAGACACATCAGAGCCGTCAGTGCCACATGCATGCCTTGCATACCTCAGGGTATATTTCTCTTTCAGCCCTGCGTGCTTTTATTTTTATATTTATCCTATTAAATAAATGTTGTAGTTAAGTACATTTACAGTTTGGACCTCATAGTTTTTGATATTTGCATTTTAGTCCCTCTGAATGTGAAGCATATGTGTGCTCATGTGAGTTTTGGGTTATTTGCATGTTATGCTATGAACTTTTATGATGTTAATGAATGAATGTTATGTCTTAGGAAGTTGCATTTATACCCTGTATGTGAACAAGTGAGCATGTATGTGAATTTAAGTGGACTTTTTGCAGCTGACCCCAAGCTTTTCTTGTGTGTTATCCAGTTGGTCCAGAAATCTAAAATATTTACAAATAGGTCCCTATAAACTGTGATTAATTGCATGCTTCTTATTGAACTTAATAATTATTAAATTTATTCTGAAAATTACCTAAAATTTATTATTAGCTCTTGCAAGTGTGAAGTTTTTATTGTAATTTTTGTAGATTTATTTGATTGCATTTTCTATTTTTGAAAAATTCAAAAACTCTTAAAAAAGTCCCTGTTTACCTTATAAAGATTATAAAATTCAAAAATATTTTCAAAAAATCTATAAAAATTCCTATGTGTCTTTTTGTGTGCTTTACCTCCACTTTTAATTTTGTTCAAAAATTCATCATAAAAATCCTAAAAATTACAAAATAACTAAAAACTTAAAAAATCATATAAAATCATAGAAAATTCAAAAATTATAATTTTAGTTTCTTTTAGGTTTACACTTCTATTTTTATCATAAAATTACTAATCAGGGACCTTCGAGTACTTTAAATATTTTTAATTTACAATTTAGTCCTGATTGTGTACTATTTCGTATTTTTAACCCTGTTTGATTTTTATAAAATCACAAAAATATTTGAAAAATCTAGAAGAATTACGAAAAATACTTTAAAAACTAGAAAATACAAAAATATTTTTAGCTTTATTTTCTGAATATTTTTGAGTTTTTTAAACATTACAAAAAGAGCGTTTGATGTATATTTGAGTATTTATGCTTGCTTGCATTTATTCAAAAATTTAAAAATTGAAAATTTTAAGAACCACTAAAAAAATATTTTATCTCTGAAATTGGACTACTTAATTCTTTAATTGTGCTCTTTGTGTTCGACCATGATGGCTATACAAGATAAATAAAAATAGTGAACTGCTTACATTCTTTGATTGCTTGATTTATCTTTTGAGCGGTTTATCTTCTCGATTGAACCCAGTTGATTGACTAGGGTCACAACGACTTCTGTTTATATTGATACTTAACCCTAGTCAGTTGGCCGCTCGTTAATACATTAAACAAATGTATATTATTAAACATATATAAAGTGTAAATATATATTATAATATATTAATAGACATATATAAAGTATAAGCATATATATTATAATATATTTTTAAATATATTATATTTAAAGTATATAATATATTTTTTAAAGGATAAAACATATAAAGTAAAAACATATATTTTTTATATTATTAAATATATATAAAGCATAAACATATAAATTATAATACATGAGAATTGGGCAACCAAGCAAACGGTTCGTCGTTTTGTCATATATTATAATATATATAATTAATGTATATACAAACTCTATATATAATTTAAGGTTTTTTTTCTAAAAATAGCTACTAGTCATAATAATATGATATAACACTTGTAAATAAATAGCTACTAAGCTCAAAATGATAGGAAATAATGGTAAAAAATGAGTGGTCTCATCTCATCTCAAATGGACATAGGGCTCATTGGATAATTTCCACACATACACATCTCATCTCATATTTTCCATCCTCACACTAATAATTTGTAACCGCTCAATGGTGCTAATTCCACTACATGATTTCACAAGACCTCATTGGAAGCATGAAGAGTTCTATCATGGAGGTGGAATCGGCCATCTTAAAGCTCCTTATTTCGAAGGCAACTAAGGATCTCAATTGGGTCGTCAAGAATCCTCGAATAGTGGATGACATTTTACAGATCCCCTACGCGGAGTCCATCATGGAGGAGATGATGTGGGTTCACCTTCTTGCCCCTATGGTTGTTACCCCTACTTCACTTGCGATGAATATGTCGACATTACTATACACTCACAATTGCTGATGAATGAATGGAATTTCATGAGGAAGGTGGAGGTGTGGGTGAAGCCTCCAAAGTTTCCATCTCCACGGGTTCCCAGAGAAAGCACTGGATACGTAGGAGCACGGTTATGAACTACTACTACCTTTCAAGTACAGAAGCCGGATGTTCCCCAATCACAACCTAAGCCTCAAGGCCATCTCTACTCCATGCTAGCTAATCTGTCGCATCGCTTTATGTGGAGGTATCTCATGAGGGTCATAGTCTGGAGGAGGTTTTTGATCAATCCGCAAGGAAAGTGATGCTAGAGGCTATCCCAAAGTTACATCCTATTGTATGCCTTAAAACTATGAATATATAGACATAATTTTGGGTGGCCTCTTATCAACATCACATCCTATTTTCTTTACCAAAAAAAATCAATGTCTAATATATGTCTTCCCTCATGTGCCCGAGACCCTAACCATGAGACAATTCTATCATGTGCCTCGGTCAATCACCTCAACTATCGTGGATGATGTCTTTCCTTGTCTCATGTTTTCCTAACATGTGACGAGTTGGGATAAAGTACTCTAGACTTGATAATACCTAACTAAACACTTTACAAACCCTAATGGCATCTGACATTCCAAGGCCGACCTTTTCCGTTATATCATCATCAGTGGATGGCCAGTTGAAGAATAAATTTCTATATTTCTTATTGAGAAAGGAATCCCTAGGGTTCGTTTGGTTACCGGGTTACCCTGGAGTAAACCAATTTACCCCCTGCATTCATGGGTCATTCCTGTGTTGGAATGCCATCACAAATTAATGTGACATCACACCACATTCATTATTCTAACCCTCTACCAGCCCACATAACCATCCAAACAACTAATATTCATGGGAGGTTACCTAACCCAAACCACACCACGAACCAAACGAGCCCCTAGAGCTCCTTATATTGGTAGAGAGCCCTAGGGTTAGGGTTGCAACAGAATTGTACGTACTCTAGATGACTAATATAACACTATGGTTTATGAATAGGTGATGAATACCCATTCATCACTCTTTATTCTTCTATTTTAGCTACAAAAACCCTTTTCAAATACATGTAGATATGTGTAAATACAATTAATTACCAAAAGCATGCATTGTGTAAAAACCTATAATTAGCATGTTTTTGTGCACAAAATAAAAGAATAAAGAGCAAAAAGAAAAAGAGGGAAATATTTAGAATAAATATTGAGCAAACCTAACCCAAGGGAGGGCTCAGCATGGGCCTGACCGCATAAAAGCCAAAGTAGAGGGAGATAGGGGCTCACATGTATATATTTGTAAATAAATAAAAACTTTATATTTTCCTCACCCAAAAATATACTTGTACATATTGTGTGTATATTTAGAAAATATCAAAAATAAAATAAAAAGATGAAAAATCAAAAAGTCAAGAATACCCTTCCTTCACCATGTGTATAAACCACACCTTTGCAATTATTTAACCCTATAAATAAATTCATTTATTTTCTAAACTTTTTGTGAAAATTCTTTATTACATTTTGTAAATAAAATAAATAAAAAGAAACAAAACAAAAATCAAATAAAAATTACAAAATTAAAATACAAAAATACATTGTATTTATACCATGTATATAAAGGTATTCATTTATTTATTTCACCCTTGTATATATGTGATAAAAATAAAATAAAAATATTCTTTTATTCCTCATTTTATCTTGTAAATAAATAAAATACAAAATTAACATTAAAACACATAAAAATAACAAATAAAAAAAATCAAAAATAAAAATCCAATATAGTGTACATATACCTATATATAGAGCTAACCTATTTTTATTCCCAAAAATTAATTAAAAATCACCAAAAAATAGAAAAAAATAAAAGAAAAATATTTCATGTTTTAAGTTTTCTCTAATTCGACCTATTTCTGCCTTAAAATAAATGGTCAAAAATCCGCTACACGTGGCAGCCGTTGATTGGGCCACGGGGGAATGTTGACCCCGGTCAACTCCCCCGCGCCTCCTTCCTTTTCTGACCGTCGCGCGCCACGCCTCCTTCCCCGATTTTTCCCACGCGCTCCAGCCTGTCATCCACTCAACCCCCGCGCCCGGACTCTTCGCCGATCATCCCTCTCCCTCGCCGGATCTTCCGCCATCAAATCAAAGCCTTCCATCTCCGTCGAGCCTCAACCCTAGTCGCCCCTGTCACTCTATATATTTTCACCTCCGCCGCCCTCGCGCCGCATCTTTGGCCATTCTCTTCTTTCCCCGTGACCTCCATCGGCAAGGCGAGAGTGACAGCGAGCTTTTGCCAGTGTTGCAGTGAGGTGAAGGAGCGAAACCATCGATCCGGCGTAACCTCGCCGTCCTTGCTCCGCCGCCGCGTCGAGCACCGAGCTTCAGGCCTTGACGCCCTTCGAAGCTACGACCAGGAGATAGCCCATCTCCAGCACAGTCTACTTCAGCCATCAGGTGACCTTAGTTCGTTCTATTTTAGTCTAATTTCCGATTACGCCCAATTCCGACCATCGCCGCATTTTTCCGATTCCGGCCACCTCACACATCATCTCGACCCCCCGACCCGACCATCACCTTCACCGTGTCCCCACGCACCTTCTTCGCCCATTCGCACAACCCAGATCGCACAGGATCTGGGATTCGAGTTCCCTCGCCGTCGCTTCGCCGGAGCTCGTTCGCCCCACCGCACCGTTCATCTTCACGCCATCTAACCGGGTCGAGGCACTTTGCCCTCGACCCGCGAAGCTGCTGAACTCTTTTGCAGGTCAAGAGGAGGCCGTCTGAGGTCCCCCAACTTCAAGCCAGGAGCTTCTTCTCCGCCGGCCGTGCTCGAGCTCCTCGGAGCTTGGTTTGACCGTCGGAGACCATCAGCAGACGCGGGAGCCTCCCACGATTCTTCGCCGATCTTCAGGAGGCTCATCGGAGGTCCCTAGCGCACGCACGAGCTCGGCGAGTCTCGCCGGGGATCAGTTCTTCGAGGACCCTCCGTCGCCGTTCGATCGTCCTCATCGCTCCAGTTCTGATCGTAGCCGTTCATCTTTGGAGGAGCAGTAGCTGTTGATCTATCTGAGATCTCATCTGGGCCGTTGAGCAGCGAGGCTAAGCCACTACATCTCTCAGCCGTTCGATCAACCACGTGGACGCACGCCAGCCGTCGGATCAGCCCAGCGCTTCCATAGTCAAGGGCGCGTTTGTTCTCCGCCGTCCGATCATCCACGCGTCATCATCTGGGCCGTTGGCTATTAATAAAGGGGTAAATTTCATAGGACCCCCCTCTGCTTGTTTCATTTCTTTTTAGTCCTGTAATTTGTTAATTCAGTTGTTTATTTTCTGGGTAATTTGCATCAAGGACCTCGCGCTTTATTTTAATTGCAATTATACCCCTGCCAGTAGTGAACCACGTGCGTCGTCACGTGTCTTTTTGGGTTATTTGCAATATATGCCCTGTATGTTCTGGTTGTTATTGATTGAATAAAATGTTTTGTTTATTTGCATTTATGCCCCTGTGAGCATTGTTTTGCACATGTGCGTTATTTCTTGGGCTTTTTGCAACCATACCCCTGGGCTTTTGATACGAGTTATCAAATAGCCCTAGGACTTGGTTTTTATTACATTTAGGTCCCTGTGTGCCCCAGACACGTGCTTGGCACGTGATTTCTTGGGTAATTTGCACCAGGACCCCAGAACTTTTGGGTATTTGCACTTAGGTCCCTGTGCACAGTGCCCCACAATTATTTTTGAATAAAATATCAAACGAACTCCAAATCCAATGAAATTTTGACACATGGCTCCTGCCATGGTGTAGAAATTTCTATGATTTTTGGGGACATTTTTGATTTGATTTATTATTTTTAAAAATTCAAAAACCCTCTTTTTATTCACTGCCTGACTTTAAAATTACCAAAAAAAATATAAAAACATCTCCAAAAATTCCAAAAAAATTAGATAATGTTTATTGCTTGTTGATTGATTTTTCAGCCAATTTTGGCTACTGTCCATCACATAAAAACCATAAAAATTGAAAAACCCCTAAAAACCCATAAAAATTGTAATAAAAAAATTAAAAATCCAAAAATAATAATTAGGGTGCCTAAATTTTCCTTATTCTTTATAGAATATAGGAAAATTACCTTTAGGGCTTTTTTGAGATCCAAAATTATTCTATTTTGTGGTCTTAAGCCTTGCAGGACAGTACCCTACATTCTTTGCATTGTTTGATTTTTAATAATTATTTTACCCATTATAAAAATTCCAAAAATTCACCAAAAATAGTAAAAAACATAAAAAACCTAAAAACCAATTTTCCATAATTTTTGCATCATTTTTGTGTGTTGTATAAATTGCTGAAGTCCAGTGTTTGTGTGCTTTCATTCATTTTCTCATCTTTTCAAATTCTAAAAAAAAATTCAAAAACAAATAAAAAAAACCATAAAAAAAAGACTCTTTTGGATTCTTGACTACATCGTAGGCTTTTTAAGCCAATCTGTGCTCCTTGAGTTCGACCCTGGGAGCTATACCAGGTTAATCTTATAGCAGGACCGCTCTATTCTGTGTTTTGATTGTTTGATTTCTTTGAGTGGTTTATTTTCTTGATTTACGCATTCGAGTGACTGAGGACAACGACATTGTGACTTATTTTCTACCTTAGTTGTTCGGGAATTTTGCGTGATCAGAATGGCGCCGTTGCCGGGGAGCACGGCTTTGTAGTCAGTTATTCATTCTGCTATTTTTGTCTCTCTCTATATTATAACTGTTTTCTGACACTCTCTCTTTCTATTTTTTGTGCGAGGTACTGCTTGGACTACTTGGAGTACACTTTTTGAGGACCCGCACGGGAAGAAGAGCAGGAGGAGAGAGAGGGGAGAAAATTTTTATCTCAGAGAGAGAGAGAGAACATTATTCTTGTTGTAATAATTTAGGACTTGAACTTTGAACTGTGGACACTTGTAACACTTAGCGGGTCTGTTTCGCTGAGCACCGGTGTGCTCGGGGGACCCAATTGGATTTTCGCGGCTTTCATCGTGGTTTTCATAGCTAGCTGCCTTTTCCGGTGTTTACGCGGTTTTCCTCGAGCCCCTAGATTTAGGACTTTCTGTTGATTGTGACGTAGATATTTAAGGCCCAAACACTTAATAGAATAATCTGTTCCCATAGAACGTAATTGGACCTTAATAAAATTCATTGAAAAAGTTAGTAAAATTGGATTTGAGACCACGTGCCGTGAGGAGTCACATACAGCGCTGGCAGGACCCGTTGTGGCGGGCACCGAGTGACTCCCAAGATCGGACTCCGGACTCAATTCGATTAGCTAACTATTGTTCTTCACGATCAATAGAAGTTGCTCATCTAGGACTCGGTTTTTCCCGTTGCATCATTTAGGTAGTTTTATTTCTGTCTTTAAATTCTGCGCGGATCACTTGCATGTAGAGTGCTGGAGACAAGGTACGCATTTCTTTCTCTGCATGCATCATTGATTTCTCCGTGCATCGGCTTTTTCGTCTTCTCCCTCTGTTTTTGGATTAATAATCATCAGGAGAATCAGAAAAACCGTTAGGCCGCTTGTATTTATTTTGAAAAATATTTAAAAAGAAAAACAAAAAAAAATTGGGACTGGATAACATTATTGACCCTAAAAGACACTCACAATTAAAAATTTGTCTTGGGGAGAGCAACCCCCTCATTGCTTGGTTTGATTGTGCGAGAGAGTGACCCGAACACTAGGTAGATCCCTCCGGTGCTCATCTCGACTGATTACCGACTCTTCTGTGCGGGACAGTCAGTTGAGAGAGTATCGGGTATCCCAGCAGGTCACGTAATCGCTCTGATATCTTGATTGTTCACCAAATAAAATTGACAAGATAAATTGAACGAGCTTTCACGGTCTTCAGATTGTGTTGTGTTGGTGAACCGGGGGTTTGCTTGCAATCATATTTTCTCCAGATCTCATCCGCCCAACTCGCCAAGATCAAGATGATGGGTAGACGATCTCTTAGGCAGCCTCTGGCTACACCGCTTTCAGGCGAGTCTACTTCATCATCTAGGTTGGCCCGTGAGAGTCGAGACCAGCTCTCCGGGCCCGAGTTCGAATCCACCCTGTTCCCCCTCGATCCCCTTTCTTCTGTTCCTGAGAGACATGAGCCCGAGGAAAGACGAATTCATTTGACAGAACCTGAGTTGGGCTCTTCTGATTTTGCAGACATCCCTATGGCTGGAGCCGGTAGTTCAGATGATCGCCAGCCCGAACACTTTGTCTTAGACCAGGGAGCGATCAACTCCACCCTGATCGCGTCATTAGAGACAGTTCAGAACCAGTTACGCGATCAAGGGGCTTTCATGATAGAGATGAGGAGGGAGTTGGAGAGACTCCGAAGAGAGCGAGACGAGCCGAGCGAGCCGGAAGACATTCCTGATGCTGATGCAGAGGCAGCAGCCGCAGCAGCAGCCGCCGCAGCAGCGGCAGCCGCCGCCGCAGCAAGACCGATGCGGGAGTTACACAACCCAGGATCTACACTGATGCACCAATGGGTGGTGATTCCTGCTATTGTGGGGGATTTCAAGTTCCCTCCGAACACCCTGCAGATGCTTCCTCACTTTCATGGACTCGCCACTGAGGAACCCCACCTCCATCTCCAGGAGTTTCTGATGATCTGCAGCACTGTCCACGATCGTCGTGTGGACCAAGATACGATTCGAATGATGGCCTTCCCTTTTTCACTGGCAGATAGAGCAGCCTCCTGGCTGAAACATCTAGGGAAGTTTGTGTACACCTGGGATCAGCTCCGCACCGAGTACTTGAACAAGTACTATCCACTCGGGCGGACGAATGCAGCGAGGGCCCTGATCAACAACTTCTCCATGCTCCCTAACGAGCAATTTCATGAGGCATGGGAGAGGTTCAGAGAGCTTCTGGATAGATGCCCACACCACGACATTTCGAAGCCGAACCTAGTTCAGAGCTTCTTCAGTGGGCTGACACCAGAGCTTCAGGGTCTTGTGAATGCTTCTTGCGGCGGGTCCTACTTTGCCAAGGACCACAACCAAGTCTGGGCCATCTTTGAGGAGATGTCCGAAAATTACATGGTGATGTCCCAGACTCGGTTGTACACACAGAGAGTTCAGCCGCCAGGACCCGTGCAGTATCAGCGGATAGCACGGGTTGATGCGGGTCCATCCAGTTCGTCCACAGTTGCAGCCGCACAGGCAGAGTCGGCCGCTGCGGACATGGGGATAATCAGCGAGAAGTTGGACCGCATGGAAATCATTGAGAAGAAGCAGTGCCAGGGCATAACTCAGATGGAGGAAATGGCACAGACTCTGAGCGACATGAAGACCCAGCTCTTGTGTCTTCAGGAGGCACAGACGGCTCCTCAGCCCCGTCTTCTGTCGCGAGGCGATTCCGGTGGCAGCCGCAGCTCGTCCCAGCGCTCCAGCTCTTTGCAGCAGCCTAGACAAGTTCACCTTGTACAGGCGGAGCCGTACCAGCAGCAGCAGCCCTCTTACCAGGCACCACCATCTCCAGACTTGCAGATGGTGGTATATCAGCCGGATCAGCCTCTGGATGTACTCCCACCAGCCCCATACGATGCAGAGCCGTTGATGGACGTCAACGGGATTTGGTATGACCGTCCTCAACCTGGAATCCGACGAGACCATCCCGGATTCAGGTGGGGGAATGGGGGTAACCAACCCCAGCAGCAGCCAGCCGGTCAGGGAGGGCAGTACTCCCAGCAGAGGGATCACCAGCAGCACCCAGCATCCCAGCCATCATCGTTCGTATCTCGTCCCTATCAGCAGCAGGGACAGTATTGGAGACGTGAGCAGCAGGCTCACCAGCAGCAGCATCCATCCTCTTACCCCTCTCAGCCACAGCAGCATCAGGTCCAGCAGCCTCATTACCAGAGAGGCAACCCGTCGGGCTCCCATGAGAGCCCCGCCATGGATGATATAGCCCGCCTCTTCACAGAGCAGCAGGCTACATTTAGACGGGAGATGGACGAGTTCCGCCAGGAGATGCGGGACCTGATGAGAGGGAAGGCCGCCATCCCTGCACAGATCGAGCCGAATCCGAATAATTTGAAGAGGAAATCTGAGCAGGTAGTTCACACTGATCCTACTACTTCTAGTGACTCATTTGATGTTATCTCGTCGGATATATTTGATACTGATTTTGTCACACTTAGGAGCGGTAGAAGACCAGCAGGCGGCGCCTCATCTGAGCGACATCACGAGGATCCATCTCGAGCGCCAGATGAGGAAGAGGAGAGCGGTACTGAAGCCGCACATCATGATGACGGTGGTACTGATGCCACCAGAGATGCTGATTCACCCGGCGGTACTGAGGCCGCCATTTCACAACATAGAGGAGGTGGTACTGATGCCACCAGGAGGGCCGAGCCAGCCAGCGGTACTGAGGCCGCAAGACATTTAGTTGCAGAGCCAGCCAGAGGTGGTACTGAGGCCACCAATATTCATTTTGATAGAAATGTTGTCTTTTCTCGAATGAATGTGTCTCAGAATTCTGATTTGAATAAAGGAAAAGGTTTAGTTTACTTTGATCCCCCTGTGGTGAATGATGTTTGTAAGGATCCAGTCATTGAAACATCTAGACCTATTCCTAGTCCTTCATCTGAGAAGGACCCTGTGATCCCCTTTCCTAGAGCCCTTGAGTTGGGGAAAGGGAAGAAAAAAGAAAAAGACCCAAAAAAGAGAGAGCAGGAGGAGTTCAGCCAGAGCATGATAGACCGATTTCACATCCAGCTGACCCTCAATGAGGCTTTGCAGCACATTCCTCTTCTTCAGCGATCCTTGAGAGACAGGACTACAGTCAGGAGGACGAAGAGGAACAAAACCGCAGAAATTCATGTGCTAACAAAAGCCACGTGTTACGCGATCCAGAACCATCTGCCGACTAAGAGGCCAGACCTAGGGGCCCCGTATGTCAGATGTCAGATTAGTGAGCAGATGTTCGACCGTACTCTCTTAGATAGCGGATCGTCGATCAACCTTCTTCCGACAGCCCTTCTCCACCACTTAGAGTTGGGCACTCTTAGACAGAGCAGGACATACCTTCAGTTTGCTGATCGTTCTGTCAAGAGGCCAAAGGGGTTGTTGCGAGACGTTGTCGTCACGATTCAGGGTTTGCAATTCCCCGTGGACTTCGTAGTGCTGGACATGGAGACCCCTGACTCGTTGACCGATTCACCCATCATTCTCGGTCGCCCATTCTTGGCCACAGCCAAGGCAGTGACTGACCATGACAGTGGGAAGGTGTACTTTCGCGTCCAGGGCGAGAGTATACAAATAGAGACGGTTAAGGACCACAGAGCCAGATCCAGATCCCGCTCACATGGCAGTACAGATTCAGAGCAGCTGACAGACGCGGAGTCAGACATCCACCAGGACTGTGATTTTGTGATCACAGATGATGAGGCAGCTTGGGCAGACCCTGCAGCACAGACCATCCTCTCATATTCAGATACAGCTGATGCAGAGATGATAGCAGAGGATAGTCTGGAGAGCACAGCCCTGGTTCAGGATACTATTGAGACAGCAGAGTCGGACCTTGATCGCGACACGATTCTCAGTGATGGTGGTACTGAGGCCACCCTGCTCTATGGTGGTGCTGATGCCACCTTGTTCTCCAGTGGTACTGATGCCACTGAGTTTGATATAGATCCCTCGGATTCAGAGTCTGATTGGGCAGATTGTAGTGATCAGATGCCAGATCTGGATCCACCTGAGCCTATAGATGAGGAGGAGGTAGAGGCAGAGCAGGCCAGAGACAATGTAGAAGACCCGCCTTCTCCAGATCCAGTTTGTGAGAGTTCGTTATCATTCTCCCAGGCAAATTTGGCAGAATTGTCTGCATACACACATCTTCTTCAGAAGCCAGATTTGCCAGCACCTAGCTGTCCAGAGCTAAAGCCGCTCCCTACTTCGCTGAAGTATCGATTCCTTGCGGGAGAGTCTGAGATGTGCCCAGTCATCATCTCTGCAGATCTGACTGGAGAACAAGAATCCCGTCTGATGGAGGTTCTTGAAAAGAACCGCAAGGCAATTGGATGGAGCGTAGCAGATCTCCATGGGATCAGTCCTTCATTATGCTCCCACCATATCTATCTTGAGGAAGGGGCAAAGCCGTCGCGTGAGTTCCAGCGGCGACTGAACCCTAACCTGAGAGAGGTTGTTATGAAGGAAATATCAAAATGGTGGAGTGCAGATTTTATTTATCCCATTTCCGACTCCAAGTGGGTTAGCCCCTTGCATGTGGTGCCCAAGAAGACGGGCATCACGACTGTGATCAGTGAGTCGGGAGAGGAGATTGCTACACGAGTACCCACCTCTTGGAGGGTCTGTGTTGACTACAGGAGACTCAACCAGGCCACCAAGAAGGACCATTTTCCCCTGCCTTTTATTGATCAGATCATAGAGAGACTGGCAGGGAAGAGCCATTATTGCTTCCTCGATGGGTACTCGGGCTACAATCAGGTAGCCATCGCTCCTGAGGATCAGGAGAAGACCACCTTTACCTGTCCCTTCGGTACTTACGCCTTTCGACGCATGCCATTCGGGCTATGTAACGCCCCTGCGACTTTTCAGAGATGCATGCTGTCGATATTTTCGGACATGGTAGGGGAGTGTTTGGAGGTCTTCATGGACGACTTCTCGGTTTACGGCGACGGTTTCGATTCCTGTCTTGATTGCCTAGACCGAGTGCTCCAGCGATGCATTGCCACCCGTTTAGTTCTATCTTGGGAGAAGAGTCACTTCATGGTGACTCAAGGGACGGTGCTTGGCCACATCATCTCCAACAGAGGCATGGAGGTTGATCCAGCCAAGGTCGATGTCATTAGGAAACTCACACCGCCGTCCAATCTGAAGCAGTTACGGTCATTTCTGGGGCATGTTGGTTTTTATAGGAGATTCATTCATGATTTCAGCAAGATTGCCCGACCGTTGACTGACCTCTTGACGAAAGACACCGAGTTCCTTGTAGATGACAAGTGTCTTTCGTCCTTCGAGACTCTCCAGCAGTGTGTAATTGAGGCTCCTGTCCTTCAGCCGCCTGATTGGTCTCTCCCATTCGAGATCATGACGGACGCCTCCGATTTTGCCGTAGGGGCAGTGCTAGGACAGAGGAGGGATGGAGTACCATTTGCGATACACTATGCTAGCCGCACATTGGATTCCGCCCAGCGGAATTATACAGTCACAGAGAAGGAGATGCTAGCAGTAGTGTTTGCCCTAGATAAATTCAGAGCATATATCATTGGATCCCGAGTGACCTTGTACACAGATCACACCGCCATCAGGTACCTCATGGCAAAGAAGGATGCCAAGGCCAGACTTACTAGATGGATCCTTCTACTCCAGGAGTTCGACATTGAGATCAAGGATAAGCCTGGAGTCAAGAATGTGGTGGCGGACCATTTATCCCGACTAGAGCAGCCTGAGGATTCAGAGCAGATTGATCCGATCAGAGATACCTTCCCAGATGAGGCGATCCTTGCTATCGCCTCACTCCCGTGGTATGCCGATATTGTGAACTTTCTCGTTGCTGGGAAAGTCCCACAAGATTGGCCCAAGCAGAAGATCGAGACCTTCCTTGCGAAGGCCAAGTATTACCATTGGGAGGATCCCATCCTTTACCACGAAGGAGGGGATAGCATCTGGCGTCGGTGTATTCCTCAGGAGGAGCATCATAGTGTCCTCACTTACTGCCACAAGCTTGAGGCAGGAGGACATCATTCTGGGAGGAGAACGGCACAGAAAGTGCTCCAGTCCGGTTTGTGGTGGCCTACCCTCTTCAAGGACTCAGATGAGTTCGTAAAGAGGTGTACTGACTGTCAGAGGATGGGCACTTGTGGACAGCATGATATGATGCCGATGCAGCCCATTCATTTCTGTGAGGTTTTTGACGCATGGGGCATCGATTTCATGGGTCCATTCCCTAAGAGTCAGGGATTCGAGTACATTCTGTTGGCCGTAGATTATGTTAGTCGTTGGGTTGAGGCTATCCCCGCCCGAGCCGCAGATGCAAAGACAGTTTGCAAATTTTTGAGGAGACACATCATTATGCGGTTCGGGGTTCCACGAGTTCTGATTTCTGATGGGGGATCTCATTTCATCAACGACCAGGTGAAGGCACTTGCTAGAGAGTTCGGCATAGACCATCGTGTTGCTACACCATACCATCCACAGACGAATGGTCTAGCTGAAGTGTCGAATAGGGAGATCAAGAATATTTTACAGAAAGTCGTCCGCCCTGACCGAAAGAATTGGTCACAACTTTTGGACTCGGTCTTGTGGGCATATCGGACGTCTTTCAAGACTCCATTGGGTACGTCTCCCTTTCGCCTCGTGTATGGCAAGCCTTGCCACCTACCAGTGGAGCTGAGGCACAAGTCACTCTGGGCAGTTACAGATATTCTTATGGATCCAAATGGTATAGGAGACCAGAGAAGGGCAGAGTTAGCCGCCTTGGAAGAGCTTAGAGATGCAGCTTTCTCGAACAGCCTACATTATAAGGAGAAAGTCAAAGAGTGGCATGACTCTCATATCAGCCACAAGCATTTTGAGATTGGACAGAAGGTATGGCTGTTTGATGCAAGGCTTAGATTATTTCCAGGGAAGCTACAGAGCAAATGGAAAGGACCCTATTTGGTCAGAAAGGTACACGATAACGGTAGCATTGATATATCTGAGTTATCTTCTGAGAGTACCTTTCGAGTGAACGGCCAGCGGCTCAAACCATTTCTAGATCATGAGCCGCGGGACGTTATTATTGCTGCTATTCATTTTGCGTGAGATGTGGTCTTTTGACTCACATCCTTTGCATCTCACGCCTGATTTCCACTGTTCTTCCGCCTGTATAGATCCAGTTGTCCATACCATTCTATTCTTTAGTCCCACATCCCATTTCTCATCTTATGATTACGCTATACTTAGGGTGTACTTTACCCTAAGTATAGGGGGGATGTCGGACCTGCGATTATTCTTTTCATTCTTTCTGCTCTTGTTTTTGCTGCCTATACTTAGGGATATTTTACCCTAAGTATAGGGGGGGCAGATTCTGTATATTCTTCACTCGGCTTTCCCTTCATGTACAGCTTTCTATACTTAGGATTAGTTAATCCTAAGTATAGGGGGAAACCACCGAGTTCCTCTCATTTTATTCATTTATTCGTTCCTTTTCACTTCCCTTTTACTAAGCACGAGTTATGTCTTCTTCATCGCTCTTGATCACTCTGAGGACATCGTTCGAGCTAAGTATAGGGGGGGTGTGTATATATTTCATATATACTTTAGCCATAACTCGTACTTTGTGTGAGTGTGTTAATAAATAAAAATTGGCTAAAAATCACAAAAATTAAAAATTTTTCATGTACATAAACCTCCTTTATTCTTGCACATACATAGCTAGTGTACAAAGTATTCTTGTAAAAATGATTTCAAAAATCTTTTGTGTAAAGCTTGTGTAAATATTTTTGTATCAAAATTATGTATATAGTACAAAATTTTTCCAAAATGTTTTGAAAATCAAAAGTTTGCAAAAATCTTGTGTAAATGTGTGTAAATATCTTTTTGCAAAACCTGCACTTCATGCATCATTCATTCATGATTTCAAAACATTTTTCAAAATTTTTTTGCAAAATATTTGTAAATAGCATCTTGTGTACATATATGTATATAGTTTTTCCTGGATGAGAGTTGACATGTAAATTAAGCCTGGAATTAAATTGAGAAATGGAGCTTGAATAAGATCTTAATTCACTTAACTTTAAGAGGAACCTTGTAGGACTTAGGGTTAAGGCTTTTCAGGTCCATAAGGACTTAATTCTTCGAGTCCACTAGGCTATGAGCATATGTCATCTTGATGAGCCTAAGTAGAGCACTTAACAACACACGCATGACTCTCAGAGACAATGGCTTCACTTGCACCTGCACTTTACACATGGCTCTCCATGGATGAGGTGGTGAGGAGGCAGTTTCCTTTGGCTTGGGGTAGCATATGAGGGTAGTACTTCTAGGCGGAACCTCTCTTCTTCTTATAGTGAAGGAAGTGCACCTCAACTTGGTCTAGTGGTGTTGAAAGCTAAAGACAGAAGATGTGGGTTGCAATAAAGCTTCAAAAGAGGGATAGTCTACTGGCTCAAGGGGAAATTTCTTATATATGCTGCACCATGTAGATATGTTGTACAGAAGTTGTTGAAAAAAAAAAAAAAATGCAAAAATGCAAAAAGAACTCCAAAAAAGTGGTGGGTCGGATTGAAAATTTAATAACCCCACCGGAGTGAAAAGCAAAAGCTTATGGTATCATGTACATCTCATGAAGCTTGCAGCGGGAGACTTAGCTACACTGGCTAAGCTTCCAAAACTCTATACTTCTACCCCCTCTCCTTGAGCCGGTTGCACTTGAACTTAGAAGGGAATACCCCGCTTCTCGAGGAAAGAGTTGCTAGACCGAGGCATTAGAGTTACCAGGTTGAGGGAGGTTGTTTCTTTGTCACTTCTGAGGTGGGGAGCCACATATCACTTACACCGCAAGAAAAGATTCATGGTCATTAGAGTTTGTGTATGTAGACTTGTTCTGATCTGGTTTATTGAGGAGTCTTGCCCATAGATTGGTGGAACTTGGAGGCTGTTGAGTTTTAGGCTTAAGTCCAAATAAGGTTCCGACACATTAATAATCCAAAGATCTGATCGAGTTCCATATTTCAAGTTAATGAAGGCAAAGTTTAATAAGTCAACCTTGATCCATGTACATCCTCTTTTTCTTTTTCTTTTTCTTTCTTTTTCACTTCTTTTTCAAATAAGTGTTTGCTAAGGGACTAGCAAAGTTAAGCATAGGGGGGTGATGAATACCCATTCATCACTCTTTATTCTTCTATTTTAGCTACAAAAACCCTTTTCAAATACATGTAGATATGTGTAAATACAATTAATTACCAAAAGCATGCATTGTGTAAAAACCTATAATTAGCATGTTTTTGTGCACAAAATAAAAGAATAAAGAGCAAAAAGAAAAAGAGGGAAATATTTAGAATAAATATTGAGCAAACCTAACCCAAGGGAGGGCTCAGCATGGGCCTGACCGCATAAAAGCCAAAGTAGAGGGAGATAGGGGCTCACATGTATATATTTGTAAATAAATAAAAACTTTATATTTTCCTCACCCAAAAATATACTTGTACATATTGTGTGTATATTTAGAAAATATCAAAAATAAAATAAAAAGATGAAAAATCAAAAAGTCAAGAATACCCTTCCTTCACCATGTGTATAAACCACACCTTTGCAATTATTTAACCCTATAAATAAATTCATTTATTTTCTAAACTTTTTGTGAAAATTCTTTATTACATTTTGTAAATAAAATAAATAAAAAGAAACAAAACAAAAATCAAATAAAAATTACAAAATTAAAATACAAAAATACATTGTATTTATACCATGTATATAAAGGTATTCATTTATTTATTTCACCCTTGTATATATGTGATAAAAATAAAATAAAAATATTCTTTTATTCCTCATTTTATCTTGTAAATAAATAAAATACAAAATTAACATTAAAACACATAAAAATAACAAATAAAAAAAATCAAAAATAAAAATCCAATATAGTGTACATATACCTATATATAGAGCTAACCTATTTTTATTCCCAAAAATTAATTAAAAATCACCAAAAAATAGAAAAAAATAAAAGAAAAATATTTCATGTTTTAAGTTTTCTCTAATTCGACCTATTTCTGCCTTAAAATAAATGGTCAAAAATCCGCTACACGTGGCAGCCGTTGATTGGGCCACGGGGGAATGTTGACCCCGGTCAACTCCCCCGCGCCTCCTTCCTTTTCTGACCGTCGCGCGCCACGCCTCCTTCCCCGATTTTTCCCACGCGCTCCAGCCTGTCATCCACTCAACCCCCGCGCCCGGACTCTTCGCCGATCATCCCTCTCCCTCGCCGGATCTTCCGCCATCAAATCAAAGCCTTCCATCTCCGTCGAGCCTCAACCCTAGTCGCCCCTGTCACTCTATATATTTTCACCTCCGCCGCCCTCGCGCCGCATCTTTGGCCATTCTCTTCTTTCCCCGTGACCTCCATCGGCAAGGCGAGAGTGACAGCGAGCTTTTGCCAGTGTTGCAGTGAGGTGAAGGAGCGAAACCATCGATCCGGCGTAACCTCGCCGTCCTTGCTCCGCCGCCGCGTCGAGCACCGAGCTTCAGGCCTTGACGCCCTTCGAAGCTACGACCAGGAGATAGCCCATCTCCAGCACAGTCTACTTCAGCCATCAGGTGACCTTAGTTCGTTCTATTTTAGTCTAATTTCCGATTACGCCCAATTCCGACCATCGCCGCATTTTTCCGATTCCGGCCACCTCACACATCATCTCGACCCCCCGACCCGACCATCACCTTCACCGTGTCCCCACGCACCTTCTTCGCCCATTCGCACAACCCAGATCGCACAGGATCTGGGATTCGAGTTCCCTCGCCGTCGCTTCGCCGGAGCTCGTTCGCCCCACCGCACCGTTCATCTTCACGCCATCTAACCGGGTCGAGGCACTTTGCCCTCAACCCGCGAAGCTGCTGAACTCTTTTGCAGGTCAAGAGGAGGCCGTCTGAGGTCCCCCAACTTCAAGCCAGGAGCTTCTTCTCCGCCGGCCGTGCTCGAGCTCCTCGGAGCTTGGTTTGACCGTCGGAGGCCATCAGCAGACGCGGGAGCCTCCCACGATTCTTCGCCGATCTTCAGGAGGCTCATCGGAGGTCCCTAGCGCACGCACGAGCTCGGCGAGTCTCGCCGGGGATCAGTTCTTCGAGGACCCTCCGTCGCCGTTCGATCGTCCTCATCGCTCCAGTTCTGATCGTAGCCGTTCATCTTTGGAGGAGCAGTAGCTGTTGATCTATCTGAGATCTCATCTGGGCCGTTGAGCAGCGAGGCTAAGCCACTACATCTCTCAGCCGTTCGATCAACCACGTGGACGCACGCCAGCCGTCGGATCAGCCCAGCGCTTCCATAGTCAAGGGCGCGTTTGTTCTCCGCCGTCCGATCATCCACGCGTCATCATCTGGGCCGTTGGCTATTAATAAAGGGGTAAATTTCATAGGACCCCCCTCTGCTTGTTTCATTTCTTTTTAGTCCTGTAATTTGTTAATTCAGTTGTTTATTTTCTGGGTAATTTGCATCAAGGACCTCGCGCTTTATTTTAATTGCAATTATACCCCTGCCAGTAGTGAACCACGTGCGTCGTCACGTGTCTTTTTGGGTTATTTGCAATATATGCCCTGTATGTTCTGGTTGTTATTGATTGAATAAAATGTTTTGTTTATTTGCATTTATGCCCCTGTGAGCATTGTTTTGCACATGTGCGTTATTTCTTGGGCTTTTTGCAACCATACCCCTGGGCTTTTGATACGAGTTATCAAATAGCCCTAGGACTTGGTTTTTATTACATTTAGGTCCCTGTGTGCCCCAGACACGTGCTTGGCACGTGATTTCTTGGGTAATTTGCACCAGGACCCCAGAACTTTTGGGTATTTGCACTTAGGTCCCTGTGCACAGTGCCCCACAATTATTTTTGAATAAAATATCAAACGAACTCCAAATCCAATGAAATTTTGACACATGGCTCCTGCCATGGTGTAGAAATTTCTATGATTTTTGGGGACATTTTTGATTTGATTTATTATTTTTAAAAATTCAAAAACCCTCTTTTTATTCACTGCCTGACTTTAAAATTACCAAAAAAAATATAAAAACATCTCCAAAAATTCCAAAAAAATTAGATAATGTTTATTGCTTGTTGATTGATTTTTCAGCCAATTTTGGCTACTGTCCATCACATAAAAACCATAAAAATTGAAAAACCCCTAAAAACCCATAAAAATTGTAATAAAAAAATTAAAAATCCAAAAATAATAATTAGGGTGCCTAAATTTTCCTTATTCTTTATAGAATATAGGAAAATTACCTTTAGGGCTTTTTTGAGATCCAAAATTATTCTATTTTGTGGTCTTAAGCCTTGCAGGACAGTACCCTACATTCTTTGCATTGTTTGATTTTTAATAATTATTTTACCCATTATAAAAATTCCAAAAATTCACCAAAAATAGTAAAAAACATAAAAAACCTAAAAACCAATTTTCCATAATTTTTGCATCATTTTTGTGTGTTGTATAAATTGCTGAAGTCCAGTGTTTGTGTGCTTTCATTCATTTTCTCATCTTTTCAAATTCTAAAAAAAAATTCAAAAACAAATAAAAAAACCATAAAAAAAAGACTCTTTTGGATTCTTGACTACATCGTAGGCTTTTTAAGCCAATCTGTGCTCCTTGAGTTCGACCCTGGGAGCTATACCAGGTTAATCTTATAGCAGGACCGCTCTATTCTGTGTTTTGATTGTTTGATTTCTTTGAGTGGTTTATTTTCTTGATTTACGCATTCGAGTGACTGAGGACAACGACATTGTGACTTATTTTCTACCTTAGTTGTTCGGGAATTTTGCGTGATCAATAGAGTTCTTCTCAATACCCCCTTCTAGCTAGAGCATATATATCAATCATGCTCAGCTTGTTATAACATTTATCGAATTGTATGTGTGCAAGTGGTTTGGTGAATATATCTGCCGTATGATCCGAGGAATGTATGCTATGAGTACGAGGTAGATCTTTATGTATCATATCTCTGATATAGTGGTAGTGAATTTCCACATGTTTGGTGTGTTCGTGGACATAAGGTTGTTGGCTATGTGCATTGCTGCTTGGTTGTGGCACATAAGTTCCATGATATTACTGGGAGTGATGTGAAGATCTGTAAGTATAGATCAGATCCATACTAGTTTTGCTGCAGCCAGAGCCATGGCTCGATATTGACTTTCAGCGCTCGAGCGAGAAACCACAAATTATTTCTTGCTTCTCCAAGTGATTTAATTTCATGCAAGACAAGTGTAGGACCTTGTAGTAAACTTTCTACCTATCAAGATTCCTCCGTAGTCGACGTCTGAATATGCCGCGAGGTCGAAACTATTGTCTTTGGTGAATAGCAATCCTTTCCCTAGAGATGATTTGATGTACCTTAGAACCATTATGCACGCATCATAGTGAGCTGAAATAGGGGAGTCCATGAACTGACTCAGTTTTCCGACAACAAGAGAGATATGTGGTCGGGTAATGGTAAGTGATGAGCCGAAAATTTCACTTGGGTTTTAGTTTATTAATAGAGAATGTCGTTGTGTCCAAAGAAAAAATCAACTAAATTAAAAAAATTATTAAATCCAAATCAAAGAAATCAAAGAAGATAATGGATTTTTGCTATTTAATTATTAACATGGTATAGCTCCCAGGGTCGAACTCAAGGAGGCAACAGTTACTAAGCAAGGGTTATTCAATCAAGGACAAGCGGTGAAATAAAAGAAGGAATCTAAACAAGCTACTCTTGGATTATTTTGAATTTTTATTTTAAAAAATTTATGGGTTTTTAATGTAAATAGACACTTTTTAGTAGTTTTTGAGTTTTTGAAAATAGCAAATCAAAGAAGCCATGCAGGTGAAAATTACTAGAGATAGAAAGGTACTAACATGAACTTAACCTTATTTTTGTAGAATTTTTGGAACAAGAGTGATATTTATTCCATGCAATATAGATAAGAAAATGAGCTCTGGAAATGCAAGGACTGTAATTTCTAAAAAGTTTTCGAGCAATTTTAAACAAAGAAATAAACAGAGGTGTTGTTATGAAATTGTCACAACAAATCTGCAGAACACATGAAAGCAATTGAGTTTGGATCTTTAAGTAATTAACAGGAGTCCAAGAGGGTTTTCACAATTTTACCCAAATACACCCGCGTGCGCGTGAGGCGCGCGTGAATGTTTCAGCGGCGGGGGACGGGTCTCCCATATGCTGATGTGTGGCATTTTGATGAACGTCGGATCAAAGAAGATTCAAGGGTTCTGCTAAGACCTGGAGTCAGGTCTTATTCTTCCCCAAGCAATTCAGCGACGACTGGCGTTTTCGAGGCACGGATTAGGTCTCTGGCTAGGAGCAGTGTTTTGATCTTGATCGGATGCAACAATGGATCAAACTCAAACTCTTTGTGCATAGCAGTTCGTAGATCTGAAATGGTGCTGCGTTTTAAAGCTCCAGGCAGCGGGGCATTGATTCAAGGAGAATCTCGATCTCGAAGATTCTTAACAATTGGCCGATTCCGATCTTGTGTCCAGCATTTGCCTTTTCATGTTACTGCGCATGTGCTCCTCAATGTAGATATAGTAGTTGATAGCTTTGATTTGATCTCCCAAACGTCAAGTTGATTCTTAATTATGAACAACTTCATGTTCCAGTGTATGACATGCACAGATTAAAAATTGGAATCCGCCAATATTTCTAAAAAAGAAAAATCAATCTCCTGTGTATTGTACTGCTTTAATTGAACATTGGTTTTAGCGTCAGACGATCAATCGAATTCCCTATCTAATTGATGCTCCTCGAAGTGCTCGATCAGGACAGAAAATAATATCTAAAGTTGTTCTTTGCGATCTGGAAGTCAGTGGTCTCTTGATCTCAGATGGATGTGTAGACTCACAGTTCCGCGTTGTTCTTCTCGTCTCTAGATCGTCAGCCTGTAAGAGATGAACATGACTCGAGGCTCTAAACCTCGGTCCAAGACATGAATAGGAAAGGTGAAAGAAAGGAGCTCTGATGTTGCGGAGGATGATCTCCAATGATCCTGCGATCGGGTCTGGAAGGTATGGAAGATAGAAGAAGAAGACGAAGGGGATTGAAGATGAAATGGATAGGCGACAAATCGATCGAATCAGTTTCAGCAACAAACAAATATTATGGATCCGTGGCTACTAAAATCACACGAGAATCGAGCAAAAATCAAAATGAAAATTAAACCTAATACTACATAAGATGTGGATTTGCCTGGGATGAGGATTAGTGATCCTCGGATCATTGCCTCAATGGTTCGGCAGCACCAGAGGTGAAATCGCTTGGCGGCAGAGCACGATGGAAAGCCACCGGATCAAAGGTCGAATCGCATCAAATCCTCTCTACAACACCTCTCTCGCACGCTGTCACTCAAGGAGATCGGCGGAGCTCACCAGAGATGAAGAAATGGCTAAAGATGGGAGGAGAAACGTCAACTTTTAAATGGAAATTCGGAGCACAAATCGAGGCGGGAAATTTGAAAATTTATGGGTGAAAATCGAGAGTTGCAAAATCTTTATTTTGGTGAAGAAATCAACTCAATCCGATCAATGACCCGCTCTGGAAAATTTTGAGAAAATGGCTTGACGGAGCAGATTATTTAGACTGAAGGAGGAAACGGACGAAATAGGGAAAAGGACGAAACAACATATTAAATAAGAGATAAATAAAATAAATAGATAAATAAATGATTTTAAATTACAAAATAATGAAAATAAATAATATTAATAATTTACTAAATATTTTTTAGTGAATTTTAATAAAATAAATAAATAAATAAGGTAAAATAAATAAGAACCTTTATTAATAGGTATAAAATTCATATATGATAAATACTTTATTTTATTTTTGATGATTTTATAATTTTTATGTTCATTTTATATCAATAAAATAAATATATGCAAAACATTTAAAAATACAATATGTTACAAATAAATAAGAAAATAAATAATTTAAAAAATATAAAATATATACATATATACAAGTATACCCATAAGTTCCAAAACCTACTTTTTGCATATTAACTCTGATTTCAGTGAAACTACTTTTATTTGATAGATATTTTTACAAAATGAACTTTAAAAGTGAGTATACTCAAATCGGAGTTCACACGATCGAGTTGTGAGGTTCGGAAATTATGCTTTACGGCTTTTAGATTTTGAGATTTATTGGTATTTATTCACATTTATTTTTAAGTTATATTTTTGTATTTTTCTAGTGATTTTTATGAACATTTCTACAAAAGAATTAAGTTATTTGGAGTTACAAATAAATAGATAGAAAATAAAGTAGTTTTATATACACATTATACATATATACAAAGGGGTCAAAACACCAAAACTCACACATTTTATTCCATGATTTTTTGGTATTTTTAATAAATAGTATTAATTATAAAATGAAGTTTAAAACCGAGTTTGGTCAATTTGAAGTTTTCTATAAATAGTTATGAACATGGGAAGTTGGACATTTAGACTTTTTTAGGTTCATTGTATTTATTTATTTATTAAATAATTTTTCTGATATTTTTATAAATTAAGATACATTATTACACACAATTTTCAAGAAGTAAATATTTTTATTTGAGGTCATTTTATTGATAAATAAAATAGGTGAAAATATGTACAAGGTGGAAAAATGATGAATGCGTACAAGTGATATTTGGTTTTCTTGATTTTTATAAGTTATGGACCCTATCTCCCCCAACTTTATTCCCGGTCAATCAGGTCAAGTCTTGACTTTCCCTCGGGGTTCGGGCTAGTCTGCATTTATTTCATAAATACATCCTTCTTTATTTCTTTTCCTTTTCTTTTCTTCTTTATTCTTTTATTTTGGTTAAAAGGAATGATAAATATACATTATTAACAAATACATGATGAATGATAAATAATGGTAGTTAATAGATATCTACATGTGTTTTACCAAAGATGCTAGCTAAAATAAAAGAATAAAGATGTTGAATCATGGATTCATCATTCCCCTATACTTTACCTTTGCTAGTCCCTTAGCTAATACTTATTCAAAGAAGAAGTGAAAAAGAAAAATAAGAAAAGAAAAAGGAAAGAATTTAGAACAATATTGATTATGAAACTTATCTTCATAAAATTGAAGTATGGAGCTCAGTCAGACCTTTGGATTATTGGTTTGTCGGAACCTTATTGGGATCTAGGTTTAAGACTCAACATCCTCTAAGTTCCACCATTCTATGGTCTAGACTCCTCAATAATCCAGATCAGAACAAGTCTACATACACAAACTCTAATGATCATGTATCTTTCCTTGTATTGTGTAAAGAAGAGAATGGACCGTGGCCAGTGTAGCCACGTATCCCTGGGATCCCAACTAGTATAGCTAAGTCTCTCGTTGCAAGCTTCATGAGATGAGAACATGTGATACATAAGCTTTACTTTATTGACTATATACACTCCGACAGGAATTTTATTTTCAATCTGGCCTGTCCACTTTTTTGGAGTTTTTTTCTACATTTTGCATTTTTTGGATATTTACAACATATATACATGGTGCAACATATACATAATGAGTTTTTCTTCTTGAGCCAATAGACTATCCCTCTTTTAAAGCATTATTGCAATCCACAACTCCTGTCTTTAGACCTCAACATCGCCAGACCAAGTTAAGACACACTTCTCTAAAAGAAGACGAGAGGTTCCGCCTAGAAGCACTACCCTATGCTACCCCAAGCCAGAGGAAACTGCCTCCTCACCACCTCATCCGTAGAGAGCTATGTGTAAGGTGTTGGTGCAAGTAAAGCCATTGTCTTTGAGAGTCATGCATGCGTTGTTAAGTGTTCTACTTAGGCTCATTAAGATGATATGTGAACATAGCCTAGTGGACTCAAAGAATTAAGTCAATAATGGACCTGAAAAGTTTTAACCCCAAATCCTATAAGGTTCCTCTGAGAATTAGGTGGATTAAGGTCTTAGCCAAGCTCAATTTTCCAATTTTATTCTAGACTAGTTTAAATGGCAATACTATTCTAAAAAAAACGCAAATGCATATGCAACCAAAATATTTACAAAATTTTTAAAAGAAAAGAAAACGAAAGACAAAATCTTTTGAAAAGTTTTTCAAAGAATTTTGCAATTTTTAAGGATTTTATCTTTTTAATTTTTATGTCTTTTCAATAGTGAATTACACACATTTACAAGAATTTACAAGGCTTTTATACACAATTTACAAAGAGTTTTATACAACAAGAATATACAAGAATTATACACATTTTATACAAAGTTTTAAAAAAGAATTTTTATTTACCACTTTTATTTACAAATTTTACAAGTGGACTAAATATACATATTTTATACACAGATTTTATATACAAGTTGTAAATTACATAAATTACAAATAATTACAGCTTTTATTCACATGTGGATTTTATAAGTTTACAAAAATAATTTTTATACCCATAATTTATATCCCACGTGACAAAATATTTTACACAAATTTTACAAACCATTTTACAAAAAAATTTCAAAACATTTTTCAAAACATTTACAAATAATTTTGAAAACAATTTTACAAAATATTTTACAAAAATTCTACAAATCATTTTACAAACAATTTTACAAATGGTTTTTGCAAATATTTTATTTTCACACATTTTATAAAACATTTGTACAATAGACAAAATTTTGATACAAAAATAAGTTACAAACATTTGTACAATATACATATTTTTGATACAAAAATAAGTTACAAACATTTTGCAAACAAAACAGCTTTTATAAACATTTTACAAATCATTTCTACAAAAATAATTTCACAAAGGTTTTTACAAATAATTTTTACAAATCATTTTACAAAATATTTTACAAAATATTTTATAAAACTTGTTACAAAAGAGTTTACAAACATTTTTACAAACATTTTTTCAAAATATTTTTGTTCTAATTTTATAAATAATAGCCATATTATTAAAATACAAAAGTACGAGATATGGCTAAAGTATATATACAATATATACGACACCCCCCTATACTTAGCTCGAACTATGTCCTCATAGTGACCTAGAAGCGACAAAGGAAGACATAACTCGTGCGAAGTATAGAAAAGTGAAAAGAATCCTATACTACAATGACTCAAAGAATAAAAAAATGAAATGAATGGAAGTCGGTGATCCACCCTATACTTAGGATCAAGTGATCCTAAGTATAGAAGACTGTACAAATGGGGAAGACCGAGGAAGAGAATATACAAAATCAACGAATCAACTTGTCCCCCCCATACTTAGGGTAAAAGATCCATAAGTATAGAAAAGAATATCAACAAATGAGGGACAAGAGAGAGACTAGAAGAAATTGAGAGAAATATATACAAGATAAAAGGACGACGTCACTCCCCCTATACTTAGGGTGAAGGATCCCTAAGTATAGGCAACAACAAGAATAATGAAACAGAACGAGAATGAACAACTCGATGTCTACACTCCCCCTATACTTAGGATAGAGTACATCCTAAGCATAGCAAAAATAATCCTAAACGAGACATGGGGTATAAAACAAAGCAGAAGAAACAAGGAACAAATCAAGAAGAAACACGTATATACAAAGTAGACAATGTTGAGGTGCCTCTCAACAAGCGCTAGAGTTTATGCCCCTAGCTGGGCGCAAAGGCTAGGACAACACAATATCAAGGTTCAGGATGGCGTCTGTAAGGCGAATACCGTACTGTCATTGTAGTCTCGGTATGAAAACAATAATGAGGTCAACAGGTGTAAACAATGACACCCAAATAAACAATCAGATGGTTGTCTGCCGCGGGTAAAGAGATAGGAAGATAAAACCAGGATCTGATAACACAAATGAAGTCATCAGCTCGAGATCAGAATAGAGTGGAAGGGTAGAGCTAAAGAAATCAAACGTGGAGAAAGAAGGAGCAGTCATGGAATCCTTCACGTCACTCACCGTCTCAAAAAGATGTGGAAAGTCAAGATCAGGAGTCACTAAGAAAAATAATATCCGATGCACATAATGGAGAAAAATCAGCAACATCATCGAATATCTCAAAGGTCGTCTCATCCTCGCAAGGGTCGTTGAGAAGAGAAAACTCAGACTCAGAAAGATCGGAAATATCAGAAGACTCGGTATCATGATCCGACAGAACGAATACACATCTAGGAAGTGAAACCGAGTACACAGATCATGTGGCATTCTCCCGCAGATAAGCCTCGGGGAGTAATGCAAAATCATCAGTGAAGAAAAAGGAATCAGAATCTAAGCGCCACTGTCAAGCACCTACTCCTCACACCAAAATGCCTCATCAGCTGAAAACAGCCTCTGAACAATCTGGAAATAGAAAATGGTACTGTTCAACAACACAGAAGCTGTAAAAGTATCTGAAACTGATCCTCGAACTGTGGCAGTGCTGGATATCATCTGGTCCTCATGAAATGTATCTACCTCATCAAACTTGAGGGAAAAGGCTCAAATATGGGACTATCAATATCTGGCATCTCAAAATGGTGTCCCACATCTATCTCTGACTGCTGAAATGAATCAAAATATCCATCTGAATCAGATAAGTACCTCTGAAGAGTAGAAGCTGAATGAGCTGGGAATGGAAACTGAAATGGCTGGACTGACGACTGATGCAACGTGGGTTCCTCCTCTCTATCTTGGAATATCGTAAGATTTGATATCCAAGCCTCCTGAACTGAAAAGTACGGGATTGACTCAAACTCTGGCTGGAAGACCAATGGGAACTCGATCAATCTATGGGTCTGAAAACACACGGTGGCAGTCATCTCGTCTCTCGTATGTACTGCAACAGAATCCATGCCCTCTAGTTGGTGTGTAGTAGCTAAATCCTCATGAAGTGTAACACACGTAACTGGTGATGTATCTCTCTCGTGTGTTATCCTGATAAAATCATCTCGTGAAGACTGGGAAGTCAACGAGATGTCAGAAAGCTCTCCAAAGATGGTCTAAAGTGAATCCATATCGAGACTGTGGTGTGAACCACCACACGAGGCATCGACAAGTGCCTGGTGCTCAGCGGTCACCCCCCTATAGAAGATCTGTACAAGGTCAGTCTTTGAGGTTCCATGCTATGGAAATCTCCTCAAGAGGTCAATAAACCTCAGCCATGAATCATGCAATGGCTCCTAGGGGTCCAAGGTAAAACCTCTAATAATAAACCGCTTCAACTCTGCTCTACGATGGGGGTAGAAAATCTGCAAGAACAATGACCGTAGATCACCCCATGTAGCAAACTTCCTTTCCAACTGTCTGTGCCAACTCTTGGCTCTACCCTGAAGTGTGAAAGGGAAGGTCATAAGATGTAACTCCTCAGAAGTGATATCTGAATATGATCGTGATCCACAAAACTCCCCAAACTCAAAAAGATGAAGATATGGCTCCTCATGCACTTTCCCTGAAAACTTCAGCAGTAGCTAAATGAACTCTAAGTCTAGAATGAAGGGACTCAATGTAAAAGCTGACTGTGCTCCATGATCTGGCTGCTCATCCGTCATCCCATCATAGAAGTCATCTGAAGCTCGCAACTGCTCAATGTGATCTCCGCAGGCGTCAACTCCAAGCTCAGCATGCCCAGTAGAAAGAGGGAATAGAGTAGAGGAAGAAAGAGAAAGAGATGAGAGGTCGATGGGAGTTCTGACCTCAAACGAAGGCAAACAAGAATGATATGGATGAAAAAATGGAGCCGCAAGATCCAGCTGAAGAGAACATCGATCCATCATCACGACTTGAGAAGAAATGGTGAAGGGAGAAGACAAATAAGGGAGGGAGGGAGGGATAAAAGAGAAGAATACAGAGTGAAGACGATAATGGAAACAGAAGGTGACTGCTAATGATATAGAGAAGATGATCGTAACCAACTCACACCAATCACATACAAACACAATGCAAACTCCCAATTCACCTACTCAACGCAAAGTGAGGACCATGAAAACTCGGTCAATTATCTTCTCAATTTTAAGAGCTAGGTGATAAAACAATAGTTTTACAAACACTTAGGTTGGTTTATGGGATTGGGGCACTAACCTTAGTTTGTACGTTGACAAATAAATGCGAATACAATGAAAGGATTGCTCTCTCAAAACAATGAAGTGAACCAGTTACGTTTAATTTTATAGTCAAGTTCAATTAGCAGTTTCAATTTTTATTTTCTCTTTTTTTGGATATTTTTAATGAAGCATCTAACGAATTTTCCGATTTCCTTTTTATTCCTAAGTCCAGAAAGCAGAGGGAGGAATATGGAAAAGCCGATGCGCGATGAAATCTATGAATGCATGCACGAGATAGAAGGCGTACCTTGCTCTAGCAGTCTACATGCAATGTGATCCACGCATAAATTTAAACTAATCTATATGAATGCAATGCGAGAACCGTCCTAAACAGGAACTTCTATTATCGTGAAGTACATATTTATTTGTCTAATTCCAAGCGATTTCTATAGGAACAAATATTCTATTAGGGGCTTTAGATCTAATGCTACCTAGCTCAACCAAATAGAAACCTAAATCTAGGGGCTCAAGCACAAAAAATCCACGTGAAACAAAAGAAAATAAAACGATAAAAATACACGGTGATGCCCCCCAAGTGCACCGGCACTCGGCGAAACAAACCCTGAAATCTATCAAGTGTCCAAAGTCCTAGAAATTATTACAACTTATTACAAGAATGATAAAGGAATAAAATGCTAAAAGTTCATAAAGGATCTTCCAAATATTCTGCTCCTCTTCTCCTACGCTCTCATGCTGCTTGATGAAGAAACGAGTCACCGCTGCTTCGCTCGGGTGCATCGGCGCTCCTATGAATGCCGCCCTCGCTCTTAGAGCCCTCGCAAGAAAGAGAGAAACAAAAGATATGCCAGATCACAGTTATGCAAAATATATCAAATAAAATGAAGCAGACAATCAAACCAGTAAAGAAAAACAAGTATATACACAAACCAAGAGCAGAAGGCAAAGAAGACCTAACTACCCTCGTCGTGCCTCCCCGGCAAAGGCGCCATTTTGATGAGCCGAAAATTTCACTTGGATTTTAGTTTATTAGTAGAGAATGTCGTTGTAACCAAAGAAAAAATCAACTAAATCAAAAAAAATATTAAATACAAATCAAAGAAATCAAAGAAGATAACGGATTTTTGCTATTTAATTATTAACTTGGTATAGCTCCTATGGTCGAACTCAAGGAGGCAACGGTTACTAAGTAAGGGTTATTCAATCAAGGACAAGCGATGAAATAAAAGAAGGAATCTAAATAAGGTACTCTTGGATTATTTTGAATTTTTATTTTAAAAAATTTATGGGTTTTTAAAGTAAAGAGACATTTTTTAGTAGTTTTTGAATTTTTAAAAATAACAAATCAAAGAAGCCATGCAGGTGAAAATTACTAGAGATAGAAGGCACTAACAAGAACTTAACCTTATTTTTGTAGAATTTTTGGATCAAGAGTGATATTTATTCCTTGCAATATAGATAAGAAAATGAGTTCTGTAAATGCAAGGACTGTAATGTAATTTCTAAAAAGTTTTCGAGCAATTTTAAACAAAGAAATAAACAGAGGTGTTGTTATGAGATTGTCACAATAAATCTGCAGAACACATGAAAGCAATTGAGTTTGGATCTTTAAGTAATTAACAGGAGTCCAAGAGGGTTTTCCCAATTTTACCCAAATACACCCGCGTGCGCGTGAGGCGCGCGTGAATGCTTCAACGGCGAGGGACGGGTCTCCCATATGCAGACGTGTGGCATTTTGATGAACATCGGATCAAAGAAGATCCAAGGGTTCTGCTAAGACCTGGAGTCAGGTCTTGTTCTTCCCCAAGCGATTCAGCGAAGACTGGTGTTTTCGAGGCAGGGATTGGGTATGTGGTTAGGAGCAGTGTTTTGATCTTTGATCAGATGCAACAACGTATCAAATTCAAACTCTTCATGCACAACAGTTTCTAGATCTGAAACGGTGCTGCATTTTAAAGCTCCAGGCGGCACGACGTCGATTCAAGGAGAATCTCGATCTTGAAGGTTCTTAACGATTGGCAGATTCATATCTCGTGTCCAGCATTTGCCTTTTCATGTTACTGCGTGTGTGCTCCTCAATGTAGATATAGCAGTTGATAGCTTTGATTTGATCTCCCGAGCATCAATTTGATTCTTAATTATGAACAACTTCACATTCCAGTGAATGACCTGCACAAATTAAAAATTGGAATCAACCCTTGGATGATGAATTTAAATGAATGTTTCTGAAAAAGAAAACTCAATCTCATGTGTATTGTATTGCTTTAATTCTTGGTTTTAGTGTCAGACGATCAATCGAATTCCCGATCTAATTGATGCTTCTCAAAGTGCTCGATCAAGACAGAAAATAATATCTGAAGTTGTTCTTTGCGATCTGGAAGGCGGTGGTCTCTTGATCTCATATGGATGTGTAGACTCACAGTTCCGCGTTGTTCTTCTCGTCTCTAGATCGCCAGCCTGTAAGAGATGAACACGACTCAAGGCTCTAAACCTCGATCCAAAACATGAACAGGAAAGGTGAATGAAAGGAGCTCCGATGTTGCGGAGGATGAGATCCAGTGATCCCACGATTGCATCTGGAAGGTATGGAAGATAGAAGAAGAAGACGAAGGGGATTGAAGATGAAATGGATAGGCGACGAATCGGTTTCAGCAACAAACAGAGATTATGGATCCGTGACTACTAGAATCACACAAGAATCGAGCAAGAATCGAAATGAAAATTAAACCTAATACTACATAAGATGGGGTGGATTTGCTGGGATGAGGATCAATGATCCTCGGGTCATTTCCTCAATGGTTCGGCAACACCAGAGGCTGAACTCGCTTGGCGGCGGAGCGCGGTGGAAAGCCACCGGATCAGAGGCCGAATCGCATCAAATCCTCTCTACAACACTCTCGCACGCTGTCACTCAGGGAGATCGATGGAGCTCACAGGAGATGAAGAAATTGAAGTAAACAAGGAATCTTCAAGCGCATCACGGAAGCGTATTGATCGCATCTCATGCGATCGGGGCGACTAGTCGCACTAGTCGCTAGATGCAGCGGAATTCAAAAATTTTTAAATCAAGCGATGAGACCACATGATCACAAGAACATTTCTAGGATCGTTTCATCAAACCACAAAGTATTAGAAATACCTCTGGAAGCGTGGTTGCAATCACAAGATCTCTAAAGCAAGAGATCCTCCTAACTCAAGTCCAATCTACAAAGATGGCACTTGCAGGCGCGACGATGAGACGTGTTCCTCCCGCTATCCTCGATGAAGATCCAAGCCTTGAATATCCTGATTTCGTCCAACGAAATCCATCGATGGAGATCCACGAGCAATCGAAGTGACAACACAATGACGTGGAGACGATTATTTGTTCACTCAAAGCACAAGATGGACGACCACCTTAGAGAGAGAGTTGTCGAGAATGAGAGAGAGAGAGAGAGAGAGTTGGCTTGTTCTCTTAATGCTTCTTGATGTATTTTGAAGAGGCTAGGGTTACCCTCCTTTTATATTAGTTTGGAAGTCCATGGATGACAATCCATGGCATACACAGAATCAATGGTTAGATTGATATGTGTATTAATCAATGGCCAAGATCATTGTTGTTCAAAACAACAACATATTAATTTATATTAAATTATATATATGTTGCATTATCATCAATATAATTTAATTCAATAAATAAATTAATAATCACAAGATAATGATATGATAATTAAAAAGATAATTATCCACCTAAATCACATGGGGCGTCACCCATGACCAAGTCATGGGGACGCCACCTCATGTTATTTGGTGGATTATCCTCCTTTTAATTTATATCATTATCTCCTATTTATCTTGCAACATTGTCCCCTAAATTAATTCCAAATCAATTAGTGTATATTTATTGTAAAATTATCCACTAAATTAATTCCCAATGAATTAGTGAATATTTCAATCATGCCATTGAAAGTATGTGAATCATATTCACAACCCAAACTAAATTGTAAATTACATTTCCAATTAATTACTTAATATGAATCCAATTCACATTAACAATTAACAAATTCTATTTACAAAGGTGCCCTCTCTCTAATATATTATAAATCATATTTATAATATATACACAGATATTATGGATAGCACTATCCACAATCTACATTTCCTTGATAATTAAATCCTATTTAATTATCTAGGGTAATCATTATCATAATATGAATCCCATTCATATTATTCTTGATAACTAAATCTCATTTAATTATTTTGCTTGGATACATAATTCATCAAATGAATTATTCTTGAACTCCTTCAAGAATAACGTTCTTTCTCCGCAGATACTTGGAGATAAGGACATGGCGATTGTATTGTTCCACGTATAGTGACTTGGATGTTGAGATCTTATCTCAAATCCCGATCTTACGTACCTCCCACAGATGCTTGATTAAATCAAGGCCGCAAATCTAATCTTCTCATTGCATCTGAATCTCATTCAGACCAATGTCCAACACTTGGACCAAGATCAGATTGCTTCTCTACTGAGAGGAGTCACTAAAATCCAGACCTATTTCATCACTCCCTCGGAATGGAAGCGTCATGGTTATATAATCGTTTATGATCACATCACCCTCAGGTATTCCCAATACCTGTACATCCTGCATACTGGAAGACCTATGATCAACCTGAAGATTAAGATCAATTTTACACTGTCTTCTTCAGGGTTTGATCACCAAGTTTCTCAATATTGGTCATTGAGGATCGGTATTGATCATATGCTTTCCCAAAGCATATATCATACCTTCAAATTCTTGTCATGCTTCCAAAGCACGACGACCATGCATGGAATTTGATCGGTCCCAATATCTCATGAGTGAGCTCATGTCTTCTGGTTCATAAGTGAACCTGTATGATCCCTTTGAGAGATCGTATTACTCATATGCCCTTATATGCACACCAGCGCGCCGGTGTATATAGACCTTGGTTAGGTCATCAACCTATTGGTCTGCTAAATGTACACACTCAGACATATAGTAACACATATGTCTCCAATCAAAGGATGTGTGCCTATGTTGTGACAGTATTCAACATAGGACTTAGGTTATCTCGATCTCGTTAAGTCAACCCTTCGACCTAACTAATCTGACACCTCAGAATCACTATTCCCATGCAGAGGACCTACATCAAGAGGTCGGTCAGATATCAGCCTATGTGAGAAAGGATTTCCATCTCCTACTCAGGCTGGAGATCATCTCTTAATAATTATTTGACGGTGCTTGATGAGTCCTCTATCTAACTCTTTAGATATTCATCCAAACACCAGCCTCTATGATTCATTTAATGAATCAACAACTATATGATCATCAAGATGGCCATGGTACATAACCCTAATTGTACAGAGGGACCTTATAGTGCATTCATTCATTTAATTTCAGAAAGGGAGTGAAACATCAATAACCTTTATTGATAAACATATATATTACAATAACATTTATTGTAAGAATGGTTCGCCCGGGGCTCACTTGTCCAACAGAAATGGCCAAAGATGGGAGGAGGAAGAAGATGGAGCCTTATTTATAAGATGAGAAACGTCAACTTCCAAATGAAAATTCGGCACGCAAATCGAGGTGGGAAATTTGGAAATTTATATAGGCGAAAATGAGAGTTGCAAAATCTTTATTTTGGTGAAGAAATCAACTCGATCCGATCAATGACCCGCTCTAGAAAATTTGGAGAAAACGGCTTGACGGAGCAGATTATTTAGACTGAAGGAGGAAAAGAACGAAATAGGGAAAAGGACGAAACAACAAATTAAATAAGAGATAAATAAAACAAATAGATAAGTAAATGATTCTAAATTACAAAATAATGAAAATAAATAAAGTTAATAATTTATTAAATATTTTTTGTGAATTTTAATAAAATAAAAAAGTAAATAAGGTAAAATAAATAAGAACCTTTATTAATAGGTATAAAATTCATATATAATAAATACTTTATTTTTTTGATTATTTCTGATTTTATAATTTTTATGTTCATTTTATATAGATAAAATAAATATATACAAAACATTTAAGAATATAATATGTGCACAAATAAATAAGAAAATAAATAATTAAAAAAATATATAAATATATACATATGTACAAGTTTACCCATAAGGTCCCAAAACCTACTTTTTGCATATTAACTTTGATTTCAGTGAAACCACTTTTATTTGATAGATATTTTTACAAAATGAACTTTAAAAGTGAGTACACTCAAATCAGAGTTCATACGACCCTTTTGTGAGGTTCGGAAGTAAGGCTTTACGGCTTTTAGACTTTGAGATGTATTGGTATTTATTCATATTTATTTTTGAGTTATATTTTTGTATTTTTCTAATGATTTTTATGAACATTTCAGAAAAAGAATTAAGTTATTTGGAGTTACAAATAAATAGATAGAAAATAAAGAAATTTTATTGTACATATATACAAAGGGGTCAAAACGCCAAAACTCACACATTTTATTCCATGGTTTTTTGGTATTTTAAATAAATAATATTAATTATAAAATGAAGTTTAAGTTTGATCAATTTGGAGTTTTCTATAAATAGTTATGAACCTGAGAAGTTAAACTTTTAGGCTTTTTTAGGTTCATTGTATTTATTTATTTATTGATTAAATAATTTTCACATTATTACACACAACTTTCAAGAAGTAAATATTTTCATTTGAGGTCATTTTATTAATAAATAAAATAGGTGAAAATATGTACAAGGTGGAAAAATGATGAATGTGTACAAGTGATATTTGGTTTTCTTGATTTTTATAAGTTATGGACCATATCTCCCCCTACTTTATTCCTGGTATATAAGACCAAGTCTTGACCTTCTTTCGGGGTTCGGGTCAGTCTGCATTTATTCCATAAATACATCCTTCTTTATATCTTTTCTTTTTCTTTTCTTCTTTATTCTTTTATTTTGGTTAAAAAGAATGATAAATATACATGATTAACAAATACATGATCAATGATAAATAATGATAGTTAATAGATATATACATGTATTTTACCCAGGATTCTAGCTAAAATAAAAGAATAAAGATGTTGAACCATGTATTCATCAGTAAGATATAATAACTTACCCACTAGACGTCTGTATCGACCACTATCTTCAACATCACTTGCCTCGTAGATGCACCCCTTAGGATCCATGAGTATCTGAATTGGCTTGGATCCTAGCATCCTTATTTCTTGGAGTAGGTCAGTAGCATACTTTTGTTGAGACATGACTATCCCTCGCTTGGATCTTGTTATTTCAATCCCTAGGAAATATCTTAGAGGCCCCAAGTCTTTGATCCCAAATTGTTCTGCTAGTTGTTTCTTCACTTCTACAATACTATCATGGTCATCTCCTGTGAGGATAATGGCATCCACATATATCAAAATAGATACAGTTCCTTTTCCATTCTTCTGTATGAATAAAGAATGATCAATTGAAGATCGAATGAGGCCCATATTCTCTAATACTTCTGATAAGTTTTGAAATAATGCACGAGGGCTCTGTTTGTGGCCATATATGGATTTGCGTAGTAGACAAACCTTCTGACACTCCCCTTGAACCTTGAACCATGGTATTTGTTGCATATACACAATTTCTTGGAGGTCACCATAAAGGAACATAATTTTACATCTAGTTGATGCAAGGGCCAATCAAGTTGTATTTCTACTGCCGTGAGAATCCTTATGGTGGATAGGCGAGCAACTGACAAGGAAATGTAAAAGAAATCAACATCATATGTCTGCATAAAACCTTTTACCACAAGTCAAGCTTTGTAGCTAGAAACAAACCCATCTGGATTGTACTTCAATGTGAAGACCCATTTGTACCAAACAATTCTATTATCTCCTGGTGGATAAACAAGTGTCCAGGTATTCCGAGAGATTAGGACATACATCTCTTCTTCCATTGCCAAATGCCATTTAGAGTCATGAATTGCCTCTGTATGAGTACGAGGGATAACTGTACTCGAGATTGCTTGGTAAACTATTTGTATGTAGAGCCAAGTCTGAAGAAGGTTACAAAAACTGAGATTGGATACTTCATACTGTATCGAGATGGACACCGTCTAGTCCCCTTCCATAGGGCTATAGGTATGTCATTTGGGGCTTCCCTTGAGTTGCCAAAGATACTTGTATCTGCATTCAATGATGTGTTTGTGTCTTCAATTTATAAAAAACTCAGTCGAGGGATACACATGAGGAGATGGTGCACAAGCAGAAGGGGTGTGATCAACCTGAGGAAGAAGAACAAGAAGAGGAGTAGTGGTAGTTGGGAGAGGTGATACATGTGTGCTAAACCTGAAGTAGTATGGTAGAGACTCAAAGAAAGTAACATCAGTACTTATGTAGTGTCTCTTAGAACGTGGGTTGTAGCACCTATAACCTTTCTGATTTCGAGCATAACACAGGAAAATACATTTGACTGCTCTAGCAGAAAGTTTATCCTGACCAGGATCAAGAAGATGAACAAATGCGACTCAACCAAAGACTTTTGAAGGGACATGGAAAATGGCTTTTCCTGGAAAAAGGACCTCAATAGGTATATGCTTGTCAATGGAAGTAGAAGGCATACAGTTAATAAGAAATGTGGCAGTCAATATGGCATCACCCCAATAAGTAGATGGTTGATGAGTCACTAAAACCCTACTTTAATTTGCGTGAATTATTGTTTAAATTTGTCGTTTCGTTGTAGGCAGGAATTCAAAATCAGTAAAGAACTAACCACAATAATTTAATCAATTTTTAATCGACGTGGTTTTATGTTTATTTTACTTAGGCAAGTCCCAAGGTCGAACTCAAGGACACAAATGAATAACCTAAAATTATGTCTATCAAAGTTCATGCACGTTTTGGAGACGATATTTTTTGATATTTTTAATGCAATTTTGGAATGCAAAATGCAAATGCGACCAATTTTAGGGACAAAAAAGTAATTTCAATCAAACATTGTTAAAAAATCACAAAACTTGGATGATATGTTAATAATGATGAATAAATTTTGAATTTTCGGATGCAAGATAAATATTTAAAGAATTTATGAATACAAATGACGTGAATTTTAATATTTAATTACAACAACTATTAAAACAATTTATTTTAAAAGAATAAAATTATCCAAAATCTATTATTACTAGGTAATTGATCTTAGAAAAATTCTAACCTTAAAAATAAGAGATTTAATACCTAGTAAAAATGAAAGTTTGAATTTTACAAAATGATTTTTATAGAGAAAATCCTCCACGCAAATGCAATTCTTTTTGGGTATAATGTGAAATACAAATAATCCTCTAATCTGTGAAATTTTGTCAATTTTTAGGGCTATTACTTGTGAATGTTCAAGCACATATTGGGTAAAATATGCAATTTATTACAAGAATATTGATTATTAATTAACCACAGTCTAGAATAATAGCACAAGCATGTCATATTGTAGATAATTAGTTGAGAAACATCCTGCAATTTTTTAAATAATAAAAAAGTGCAATAAATAGGTTCAGAATAAAGGAGGAGCACAAATGTATGTTTGCAATATTACAATAATCAAATAAATTAAAGCTGGTGTGTGGGGACTAAATGGTAATTACCTATACATGGAGGGGTGTCTCTACAAAACTGCTAGAGGGGCACGTCCATCGCACGTGTCCTCTGGATGGGGGCGGGCTTTTGGTAATTTGGCAGAACTGGAGGGCTTCTCATACAAAATCTCCCAGGAAGGGGGTTCTTCATGGTGCTTTGGTAAAAGTCCCCTCTTTGCACGTGTGTGGCACGCGAGGAGGGTCTCAGGCTGAGCCCAACCGTTAAAAGCGGAGGAGGCGCATGGCTTCTCAGACGGAGTTCTGCGGCAGGCGAAGGCGTATGGCGGAACGGGTATGCAGTAGCGTAGCGAGGCGGAGAGGAGTGGTTGATGATGTTGGAGCCGATGCTGCAGCGAGTCGGGGAAGCACAATAGTTGCAAATGAAGGGCTCCTAGCATTGCACAAGAACAACATGGCGTTTGACGGCGGTTTGGTAGAGGAGCAAAGGTTGGTTGATGAAGTCGTAGATGGAGTTGTTGGGGTATCCCAATTATCGATGAAGTCAACCCTTGGCTCCAGTCTGGGGGCATCGATTAAGGCATTGATGCGTTGACTCCTGGGTGGTGGAGTTGATGTTGGTGAAGGTGATGTTGATGGTGAAGGTGATGTTGACGGTGAAGACTCCTGGCTCCGTCCAGGAGGCGTCGAGGAAGGGGGAAACTTGTGGTGCGACGATTGGAGTGGAATCGATAAACGAAGGAGCGTTATCTCAATGATGCAAGCATGGAGATGAAGTCGAAGGTGGCTCAAAAACCCAAAGTCAAAGTGGGGCGGAGGCCGTAGATCGACGCTCTGCAACGAGGATGCAACCATGGACCTCGCCGGAGGGGAAATGAAGAGGAAGCGGTGCTATCACCGCCGCTCCTTCAACTTGTAGCTTATCGACAGATGAATTGAATGGAGGGACGACGATGCTTAAATAGGGTTGAAGGCAGTGATGCTTTGGAAGGAGATGAAAGGTCGATGGGGAGGAGATATGATGTGCGGTTTCTGCTCGATTAGGGAAGCGATGTTCTGCAGAGAAGAAGAGAATTGACGAGATTCGATTTGGGATTTAAATCGGGTGGAATAGGAAGGTGGAGGAATATGGCCGGTGAGATTCGTGGGAGTTGAAGGATATGGAATTTATCCTCAAGCGCATCACGGAAGCGTGATCATCGTATAGGATACGACGAAGAACGACTAGTCGTACTAGTTGTTCTGTGCAGCGGAATTTAAAATTTTCATGCGATGAAACCACATGATCCAAGAACGATTCTCGGATCGTTTCATCTATAACCACAACAAGTATAAGGAATACCTCTTGAAGTGTGGTTGATCGAGTCTCTAAGAGAAGAGACCTCTCCTCTCAAGTCCGATCGTCGGAGAGATAGCTTGCGAGCACGGGGATGAACCGCGTAGTCCTCGCAATCCAAGAAGTTGATCCAAGCACGGTTGCTCCTGATCTCGTCATACGAGATCAAACGTCTCCTTCGCGAGCGTAGCACTCCAAGAAGACGGAGAACCGAAGAACGTCGAAGCGGCGGCGCGGTGGCGAGAGCGTCGACGAGTCTCTCCTCTAGGGTTTGGTGGACGGCCACCAAGTAGAGAGAGAGAGTTGGCGTGTGAGAAGAAAGAGAGAGAGAGAGAGCTTCAATATTGCATGTACTAGAGAGCAAGGCATGCCTCTCTATTTATAGGGTTTGGGATCCATGGATCTCAATCCATGGGACATATAAAATCAATGGATGAGATTGACTTATATCCAATGGTCAAGATTGCTGTTGGTAAAACCAACAAATTATGATCTAATTTAGATTAAAATATATTTGACAAAATCAAATATAAATCAATCCTAAATTATATCAATAAATAAGAAGAGAGAATACAAGGAGATCAAGCCTCCCATTGAAATAGGGTGGACTGCCACCCATTCCATATAGGAATTGGGTGCCGCTCATCCCTTTCCTAAATGGGGCAATCTCATGGATTTCCATGAGATTGCATATCTCCTTGAATTTCTCTACTATTTATTTCTAACAACTTTTGTTGGAATTTATTCATCAAAAATAATTCACAATTATATTTGAGAATATTGCAATCTTGCCATTGAAAAATTGTGAATCATATTCACAACCCAAAACAACATATAATTTACATTGTCAATTAATTACACAATGGGTATCCAATATACATAATAATTAATCAACAAATATAATTTATAATTAGCTCTGTCTAATACATTAATCACATTTATAATATATTATAAATAATTGGATATTTCTATCCACATTATTCTTCTCCATAATAATTAAATCACATTTAATTATTCTTCACACATCAAGATGATTAAATCACATTTAATCATTATTTCTTCATTGCTTAGATCCATGGAATTATTCTTGAACTCTTCAAGAATAATGCGATTTCTCCACAGAAACTTGGAGATAAGGACAAGGCGATTGTATTGTTCCACGTATAGTGACTTGGATGTTGAGATCATATCTCAAATCCAGATCCACGGACCTCCCACTGATGCTTGATCAAATCAAGACCGTAGAACTAATCTTCTCATTGCATCTGAATCTCATTCAGATCAATGTCCAGTTCATGGACTAAGATTAGGTCACTTCTCTAATGAGAGGAGTCACTAAAATACAAACCTATTTCATCACTCCCTCGGAATGGAAGCGTCATGGTTATACAATCGTTTATGATCACATCACCCTCAGGTATTCCCAATACCTGAACATCCTGCATACTGGAAGACCTATGATTATTCTGAAGATAAAGATCACTTTTACACTGTCATCTTCAGGGTTTGATCATTAATTTTCTCAATCTTGGTCACTGGGAATTGGTATAGATCATATGCTTTCCCAAAGCATATATCTTACCTTGAAATTCATGTCATGCTTCCAAAGCATGAAGACCATGCATGGAATTTGATCAGTCCCAATACCTCATGAGTGAGCTCATGTCTCCCGATTCATAAGTGAACCTGTATGATCCCTTTGAGAGATCGTATTACTCATATGTCCTTACATGCACACCAGCTCGCCGGTGTATAGACCTTGGCTAGGTCATCAACCTATTGGTCTGCCAAATGTACACACTTAGACATATAGCAACACATCTATCTCCGGTCAGAGGATGCATGCCTATGTTGTGACAGTATTCAACATAGGTCTTTGATTATCTTGATCTCGTTAAGTCAACCCGTTGACTGAACTAATCCGACACCTCCAAATCACTATTCCCATACAGAGGACCTGCATCAAGAGGTCGGTCAGATATCAGTCATATGAGAAAGGATTTCCATCTCCTACTCAGACTGGAGATCATCACTTAACAATCATTTGACAATGCTTGATGAGTCCTCTATCTAACTCCTTAGATATTCATCCAAGCATTAGCCTCTATGATTCATTCAATGAATCAACAGCTATATGATCATCAAGTTGGCCATGGTACATAACCCTTATTGTACAGAGGGACCCTATAGTGCATTCATTCATTTAATCTCAAAAAGGGAGTGAAAAATAATCAATAATTTTTATTGATAATTTCTTTATTACAATAACATTTATTGTAGGAATGGTTCGCCCGGGGCTCACATTGCTAACAGGAGTGACAGGGGCGACGCCACTCGATTAGGAAAGTGGTGGAGGCAGTCGAAGAAGGGAGGTGGGAGGCGATGGCGGAGGCAACGACAGATATGGGCGCCGCCGTCGAATCTGGAAAGGGAAAGTTTGGGGAGAGATAAACTGAGGAAGGAGATGAGATGCAGGAGCCATCCGATCGGTCGAGATCAGGCGATCCTGATCTCACCACGTCACTTTTAATATTTTTCATTAAATTATTTTTAAATAATATTTTTTAAATTTTTTAATAAAATGAATTGTAAACACCTCCAAAAATGGGTGACATGTGATGGCTCCAGGAGATGCCACATGTCACCATCAGAAAATTCAAAATAAAAAGGAAAAGATAAATCTGGAATAAATAGCAAACGACTTAGATCGAATGATTTTCTTCACGAACATTGCTCATCTCAACGAGATCTACAACTTTCATGAAGAGGCTAAAATCAAAATCCATCATTTGCACAAAGTGATATTTTTGGGGTACTCTATGTACATAGAATACCTAGATTTTGGGGTTTATAATTTTTATTATTTTAAACCAGATAAAAATCCAAAAAAGTATGATAAAATCAAAGATAAATATTTACACATTAATCTAAGTTTTTTTATATTTTTAGTAATTAAGAAAAAATAGAAATAAAACAAAATATGAAAACGACAACTTTTGCTACAGACTATTAGTGAAGACTCGGACACAGTTTTTTTCTTTGATTTCAAGCTCATTTTGGATTTATATTTTGCATATTTAATAAAACTTTTGTCAAGGAAAATAAATAAAAAAGGAAATAAATAAAATAAGTTAATTATATACATAAAATAATAGGTTAAGAACCGCTAAAATACAGAATGCACAAAAGAGGCCCAAAATTCAACTTTCACATATGAGCTCCTATTCACTTGAACTTAATCTTATTTTGAAGATATTTAAATGTACATTAGTTCAAAAGTGAGTAGGATTAAATCATACACTGGATGAGGAAGATATCAACATTTTAGTCTGAAAATCCTAGAATTAAGTTTTGAGTTTCTAGTCCACTTATTTAGGTTATTGATTTTTTTTGTATTTTTTTATTCTTGTTAGTAATATGTAAAAAATAAAGGTAGTTTCAAGTCATTTGGAGTTAGCATGAATTAGTTAAAAATCAGGAATTTTAGGCTATTTTACAGGTTAATTAGGCTGGGATTTTTAGCTTCTTATTATATGCAATAATGAGTAATAAAATGAAGAAATGATAATTATTATTTATAAACGAAGAAATGCCAATGATTTTTGGGGTTTTGAGCTTAATTAGTCATTTTTAGAGTGATTAATTTGAGATTCATCGTCCTCCTATACTTTAATCATGTTCGTCCCTGAGCATCTAAAGAAATGCAATGAGGAGAAATGAGATTGGGTTCCCATACCAAGACCATGAGCTAAAGATGAAAATGGAACTAGATCCGACCTTTGGACTATTAGTTTTGCGAAACTTCTATGAGACTTAGAATTTTAAAATCAATAGCCTTTAAGTTCTACACATCATTGTCACATTTTCGGCTCAGAAGTCATCTTAGATCAATCCTCCTTCCAAAGCATACCCCATGAACGTTGAACAATTGACTCTTGTGTGTGAAAGGTTTTAGCTCTTCCTATCCAGAATGCCAGACTACCATACAAACCTCCTCTCCAGTAACTCGTCCTCAGGGAGTCAGGTATTTTCTTCTAAGGTCTGTCGTGTTGTGTTCACAATCGAAGAGGGAGAGAAATTAGAAGAAGGAGAAAAGAACTAGAGGGTGACCAGTGTAATCACCTCTCCTAGTGAAGCCGGTCAATTAGCCAAATCTCCACCAAGATCTGTAGGTTTTCTTGAAGCTTGGACCTTTTTTTGGAAAATATTTATTTGTTAGCAGGCTTCTGTGTGTTTGGATTTTTGGTAGCTCTGCTTGGATCTTATTGTACCCCTACAGATATGGAATCTTTTTTTCCATTCATGTTTTGGGGTCTTAGAAAAAATTATGCCCAACAATCCATCCCTTTTCTGAAGCTTTATTTCAACCCGTACTCCGATCTTTAGATGTCCACGCTACCTGAAAAGAAACCCACACCGTCTTCCAACACCCTATCTGAGTTGAGCTAAGTACGTACTGCGAGAGTACAAATTATTTCTCCATTCCAAAGTCATATCCAGATTGAAGAAACTAGGTTAAACACTAAGAATCAAATGCTGCACATTATCATGTGGAACTCGAAGAATTAAGTCAAAGACCTGAAGCTTCTAAAATCCTCTTTCTCGGTGAAGTTTCCCTGAAAATTAGATGGATTAAGGTCAAGTCTAGTTCACTCTCGATTTCTGCTCATAGCTCGGTTCAGAACCCAGTGGATTTTCACAAATGCAAATGCATATAATGTTGGATGAAGTGAAATGTAGATATTTTTTTCTTTTTCTTTATTTTTTATTTGATGTATATATACAAAAAAATAAGAGCCATTTTTCAAAATTTTTGGTTAGACACAGTCGGTGTTAGTTGCAAAAGTTTTTCTTTTCTTTTGTTTTTGTTTCTTTTTTTTGAAGATTTTACAAGTTAGTTACCCATCCCGTAAATACATATAGACTTACGCAAAAGTACGAGCTATGGGTAAAGCATATACATAGTATATATACACCCCCTATACTTAGCAAGTGTCGTGTCCTCAAAGCACAAGGAGCGTAAAGAAGACATAGCTCGAGCTAACAGTAACATAATGATTTTAAGTTGGCCCGCCTATACTTTGACTAGGAACAATCTATGTATAGATGAAGAGCGAAGCTGTCAACAATCTAAGTATAGAAGAAGGTATCTAACGAGCCAGCATAAATCCTACGTTAGTTTGCATGAATTATCGTTTAAATTTGTCATTTTGTTATAGGCAAGAATTCAGAATCGATCAAGAAATCACCACAATAATTTATTCAATTTTTAATCGGTGTGGTTCTATGTTTATTTTTGGGCAAATCTCAAGGTTGAACTCAAGGAGGCAAAATAACAACCTAGAATTTTGTCTATCAAAGACCGTGCATGGTTTTCGAGAGGATTTTTTTGTTTTTAATGCAATTTTGGGATGCAAAATGCAAATACGACCAATTTTCGGGGCACAATGCAATTTCAATAAAATGATGTCCAACAAAATTACGAAACTTGGCTGAGATGTAAAATATGATGAAATAAACATATTGTAATGTTTTTGGAATTTTTTGGATACAAGATGGATATTTAAAGAATTTATGAACGCAAATGGTGTGAATTTCAATATTTAATTATAAAAAATATTAAACCTATTTATTTTCAAAGGATAAAATTATCCAAGATCTATCACTTAGGTGATTGATCTCAAAAAAATCTTAAACATTGAAAATACGAGATTTAATACCTATTAAAAATTAAAATTGAAATCTACAAAATGATTTTTATAGATCAAATCATGTATGCAAATACAATTTTTTTGGATACATTGTGAAATAAAATTAATCCTCTAATATGTGAATTTTTGGTAATTTTTGATTCTATGATTAATTTAATATGAATTTATGAGTACAAATTGGGTAAAATATACAGATTTCCCAAAGAATAATAATTGTTAAATAAATACAACATAGAAAAATACAACACTTATTCCATATTGTAGAGAATAATTGAAGAACACAATGATATTTTTGGATAATAAAAATAATGTCATGTAGAGGTCTAATATAAAGGGGGAACACATGGGAAGAATTTCAAGAAAATAAAATAAAAAATGTAGAGAGAAGGACTTTATTGGAATTACCAAGATCCTGTAGGGTCAAATTGCAAAATTTCCAGAAGGGCACTTGCGCCGCACGTGCCCTCTAGATGGGTAGGGTGGATGTGCAATACAGTGATTCTTTAGGGGACTTGCTGCAATTATTTCCCTCCATGCACGTGCTAACGTGAGCCGCGGGTCTTTTGAAATAAGGTGTACCCTTGGGGGGTCTTTGGAAGATGTCCCCTCCTGGCACGTGCTCCTCACGTAGGGAGGATCTCGGGTATGGCCCCCGGCAATGCGACGACGATGCAGGCGTGACACGGCGGGTAGGGCTCCCCACGACGATTGTGAAGGCGGAGACAACTACTTGAGGGGTGGAGGAGCCTCCTGCTCCAAGGGCTGAACGATGGTAATGGTTCAATGACCAATAGGGAATTCGAAGGTGAGGTGATGACGTGCGACTAGAGCTGCGGCGGGGCCCCTGGTGGCTTGTCAAAGAATACGAAGCTCGATCATAGACAGAGGCTTCGACTTGGAGCAGAGGATGCATCAGGGATGAAGCTCGACGGTGGAGCATTGATACCGACTCCAGGCGCAACAGAACACATGCTAAGGATAAACGATGACAGTGAATAACGGAGAGGCGGGGGTGGAGAAGCATAAGGTTGGAGCTTGGCTGATGCATGTCGAGGTGGAGCGTGGAAAGGATGAAGGACGTTGGCTCGATGGCGGTGGTGCCAGAGCAAGGCAAGCGCGCAGCGGAGCGCAGCTACAACAACCTCGAGAGGGCCAGATCTCACCAGAGAAGGGGAAGGGGGTCGGGCTATCATCGCCGACCTCCTCCTTTGATTTGTGCAAACGACAGATGATTGATGTCGGGGCAGTGCTGGTGCTTAAATAGTAGAGAAGAAGGGGACCGATGATGGAAGATGGGAGGAGAACGTGGAAGATTTGATGAGGCTCGTGATCGGAAGGCATCGGTGGATTGATTCGATGGAGATATCGGATTTCAGGAGTGAATCGACCGTGATAGGAAGGCGGAGGGAGACGACAAGCGAGATTGGGAATCGATGGTGTTAAGGACTTTGCGATGGCGATTGCGATCTGACCGAAGATGGTAGGTGATCGGGAAGAGGCGATGGTCGCATGAGGATTTGGAAGGAGATCATGATCTCTGATTGATACGATTGGAGGGGGCGACTGATTGACATGTGGTGGCGGGCCTGAAGAGGAAGGTAGCCGACAGAGGAGCGACGGGTGGCGGTGCTCGCTCGATCTGGAAGGGGAAAGGGGCGGTGAAACACGTGCAGGGCATATGCGCATGAAGCATGTACGTTGTACGTGTGGATTTTTAAAAAAAATTATAAATAATTAAATAAATGAGGGCAAAAAATGAGTGACACATGGCAGCTCGAGGAGCTACGACGTGTCATCCCCAAAAAATTCGAAATAAAAAGACAAGATAAATATGGACAAAATAGCAAATGACCTCAATCGAAAAATTTTCTTCACGAAAGTTGTTCGTCTCAATGAGATATACAACTTTTATAAAGAGACCAAAACCAAAATCGATCATTTGCTCAAAGTGATATTTTTGGGATTTCCCATGCACATAGAATACTTTGATTTTTGGATTTTCTATTTTTTTATTATTTTTAAACCAGATAAAAATCCAAAAATATATGATAAAAGATAAATATTTACACATTAATATTATTTTTTAGTTTTTACTAATCAAGAAAATGAAGAAATAATTAAGTATGAAAAAGGAAACTTTTGTACAAATGGTCAATGAAGACTCGGACTCTGTTAAATTCTTTGATTTTAAGCTCATTTTGGATTTGGATTTGTGTACATTTTAATAAAACTTTTATCAAAGAAAATAAATTAAAATAAATTAAAAATAAAATGATTCAATTATATACATAGAATAATAGCTCAGAATTAGGTCAAATACAAAATGTACAAAAGAGGCCCAAAACCTAGCTTTCACATATGAGCTCCGATTCACTTGAACTTGGTCTTGTTTTGAAGGTATTTGAATGTACATTAGTTAAATAGAGTAGGACCAAATTGAGCACTGGATGAGGATGATATCAATGTTTTAGTCCGGAAATCTTGGAATTAGGTTTTGAGTTTCTTGTCCACTTATTTATGTTAGTGATTTCCTGTATTTTTTATTTATTCTTGTTAGTAATATGTACAAAATGGAGGTGGTTTTAGGTTGTTTGGAGCTAGCATGAATTAATTAAAAATCAGGGAAGTTACGCTTATTTACAGGTCGATTTGGTTGTGATTTTTGGCTTCTTATTTTATGCAATATGAGTGATAAAATACAATTATTATTAATACATGCATGAACGTTAATTATGCAATATAAATGAAGAAATGCCAATGAATTTTGTGGATTTGAGCTTAATTATTCATTTTTCGAGTGGTGAATATGAGATTCATCATCCCCTTGTACTAAACCATGCTCGTCCTCGAGCATCTAAAGAAATGCAATGAGGTGACATGAGATTGGGTTCCATACCAAGACCATGAGCAGAAGGTGAAAATGGAACTAGCTATGACCTTTGGATTATCAGTTTGGCGGAACTTCTGTGAGATTTAGAATTTTATAATCAACAGTCTCCAAGTTCTACACATCATTGTCATAGTTTCAGCTCATAAGTCATCTTATCAATCCTCCTCCCAAGGCATACCTCATGAACATTGAACAATCGACTCGTGTGTGAAAGGGTTTAACTCTTCCCATCTAGAATGCCGGACTACCATGCAAACCTCTCCTCCAACAACTCATCCTCGGGGAGTCAGGTATTTCCTTCTAAGGTATGTCGCATTGTGTTCACAATCGAGTAGATGGAGAAATTAGAAGAAAGGGCAAAGAACTGGAGGGTGGCCAGTGTAGTCACCTCTCCTTGTAAAGCCGACCAGTTTAGGAAAGTCTCCACCAAAATCTATAGGTTTGAAGCTTAGACCTTTTTGGTCAAATATGTATTTGGTAGTTGGCTTCTCTTTGTTTGGATATTTGTTAGCTCTGCTAGAATCTTGTTATGCCTCTACAGATATAGAATCTTTTTTCTGTACATATTTTGGGGTCTTAAAAAAATTGTTCCCAGTCGTCCATCCCTTTTCTGAAACTTTATTTCAACTTGTACTCCGGTCTTTAGATGTCCACGCTACCAGAAAAGAAACCCACATAGTCTTCCAACACCCCGTTTGAGTTGAGCTAAGTGCATAGTGCGAGAGTACAAATTAATTTCCTATTCCAGAGTCATATCCAGAATGAAGAGACGAGGTTAGACACTAAGAGTCAAACTCTGCACATTATCATGTAGAACTCGATGAATTAAGTCAAAAATCTGAAGTTTCTAAAATCCTTTTTCCTGATGAAGTTCCTCTGAAAATTAGGTGGATTAAGGTCAAGTCTAGATCACTCTCAATTTTTTCTCATAACTCGGTTCAGAACTCACGGGCTTTTCACAAATGCAAATGCATGAAATGTTGGATGAAACAAACACATTTTTTTGAATTTTTTCTGATTTTTTGAAAGATTTTTTATGTAATTTTTTGTTGTTTTTTATGCAAACGTGAATGAGAAGCTAATTTTCAAAATTTTGATTGCACACACTTAGACATAGACAATGTTAATAGCAATTTTTTGTTTCTGTTTTGGTTTTTATTTTTTTATTTTTGAAGATTTTACAAGTTAGTTACCCATCCCGTAAATACATAAAAATTTACGTGAAAGTACGAGTTATGGGAAAATATATACACAATATATATACACACACCCTCCTATACTTAGCGAGAGCTACGTCCTCGAAGCACAAGGAGCGGAAAGAAGACATAGCTCAGGCTAAGCGTAAGAGAGTGAAAATGAATTATGAAAAATAGAAGTCGGTCCGAGCCCCTATAATTAGATTGTGAACACTCTAAGTATAGAAGAAGAGTGAAATTGAGACAATAGGGAGATGTGAATGAGGAGAGTATATACAGATGGGCATCGGTTCCCCCTATACTTAGGCTCTGGTCAGCCTAAGTACAGAAGAACGGTGGAAATGGGGCGATTGTGAGAAGGGGTTGATGAGGAGAGTGGTATATAGAGATGGCATCGGTCCCCTCCATACTTAGGCCTTGGCCTAAGTAGAGGAAGAAGATGTACAAGGAGACCGATGGGGTCGATAGGAAGGGAGGGTAGCCGACGATTAAGGCAATTTTCAGCCGATCTTTTTGTGAGCATGTGGTTGACGATCGTAATGATGAGAAGAAGATGAAGCATATGAGTCCCAACCAATATCAGTGTTATCTTAAGAAAAATCATGCTGGAGAGTAGATGAAACATATAAATCAGATGATATCCACTCATCATCGGAGTTATCCTAAGAGGAATAGTATTTGAAAGTGGAGGTACTCCAAATATTCTTATTCTTTAGTTGCTTTAGTTGTTTTCTCAGAATGTGTTCCTTCTTGGGATCAAACGATTCGTCCAATGATGAATACTCAGAAGCACCAGTCTCAGTCAACTGATAAGAAATTATTCCAGTATATTTAATGAGACCAGAAGAATCGGCTTTGGATGAATAATTGTGAGGAACAAGAGTCATCCAATGGGAATCGATGTTTGGATCCTTGCGTAGGTAGGGTTTTAGAACCGTGGAATAGACCTCACTCATGTAGATTACCCTTTCCGAACCTGATGAGGAATCGTCAGAAGATTCCTTTTTCAGCATGTCAAATGCGACTTTCTTTTTAGATGAAGGAGCAACCATTTTGTTTCGTGTTATCTGCGAAGGTGCTGGTCTTGGGTGTGAGGTGTTGGCAATTGAGTTTCCAGATGAATACAACAATAACAACAACAACAATGCCTTTTCCCACAATTAAGTAGGGTCGGTTATGTGGATTCCTCGCCTCCATTCATATCTATCTTGGGTCAATCCTAGTCTTATATCCAAGAAACTAAGATCCCTTCGATAGTCTCTTTCCAACACTTCTTGGGTCGTCCTTGTCCTCTCTTAGTCGGCTCAACATCTCATCACATGCATCTCCTAACTGGTGCATCATCTGATCTTCTTTGTAAATGACAAAACCATCTTAAGAAGTTTTCTCACATCTTATCCTCGATCAGAGCTACATCAACTTTCTTTCTAATTGTATCATTCCGAATTCGATCTTTATGTGTTTGTCCACACATCCACCTTAGCATTTTCATTTATGCTACAACCATTCTCTACACATGTCTATGGATTACATGCCAACATTCTGATCCGTAGAGCATAGCAGGTCTCACGACTGCTTTGTAAAACTTTCCTTTAATTTTTAAAGGAATTTTCTTATCATAAAGAACAATAGAGGCTCCTCTCCACTTTAGCCAGCCTGCATTTATTCTATTAGTAACATCTCCATCAATTTCCCCATAATGTTGCAAAATATATCCTATATATCTAAAAGATCTCTCTTCCGAATGTTATCGTCACCAATCTTCACATCGATTCCTTTGCCATTGCTTCCATCAAAAGTGCACTCCATATATTCCGTCTTAGCCCTACTTATACGAAATCCTTTAGTCTCCAACTCATATCTGCATACCTCAAGCTTTTCATTTACTCCATCTTTAGTCTCATCAATTAACACTATATCATCAACAAATAACATGCAGAAAGGTTATTCATCCTGATTTTGACTTGTCAACTCGTCCATAATAAAGTAAAAAGAAATGGACTAAAAGCTAAACCTTGATGTAAACCAATGTTAATGTATAGGACAGGTACTTGTCTCTTCTCCAAACTCTCCACAATATCTCTTTAGGGACAAAATCATAAGCCTTCTCCAAATCAATAAAGATCATATAGAGGTTCTTCCTTTTAGCTCTATAAATCTCCATTGTTCTCCTCAGCAAATGGATAGCTTCAATAGTTGAGTGACATGGCATGAATCCGAATTGGTTTTCTTTTACGTTGGAAACTTTCCTCAACCTTATTTTGATCACACGTTCCCAAATTTTTATAGTATGACTTATTAGCTTGATACCTCTGTAATTTGAACAATTTTTAATGTCTCCTTTATTCTTATAAAGAGGCACCACGATACTCCTCCAATCTCAGTCATTTTCTTGTTTTGGCAAATAACATTGAGTAGATTCGTAAGCCAAGTCAAACCACACTCACCAAAAACTCTCCATACTTCTACAGGGATGTCATCAGGTCCTACACCTTTCCCAGGTCTTATAACCTTCAAAGCCTTCTCTACTTCCTTTCTTTGTATCCGTCTATAGCTTGCACGATTCAAGTAACTTTTGCTACTAGCTAGATCACCAAAAGTGATCTATCTATTTCCTTCCCAATTGAAAAGTTTGTAGGAGTAGTTCTTCCATCTAATCTCTATATCCTTCTGAGTAACAAGAACGTGAACATCCTCATCCTTTATGCATATCATTTGAGAAAGGTCTTTGGTCTTTCTTTCTCTTGCTTTGGCCAACTTGAATATATCCTTCCGCCCCTCCTTAGAGTTGAGATTTTTATACGAAACTTCATAAGCTTTTGACTTAGCTTCGCTTACAATCTTCTTTGCTTCCTTCTTCGCTAATTTGTAGTTTGTGACAGTTTCCTTCGTTCTATCCTCAGATATAGCTTTAAAGCATGCTCTTTTAATTTTTAGCATCTCTTGCACCACATCACTCCACCATCAAGCCACCTTTTAACCTGGAGCTCCTCCCTTTGACTCGCCTAGTATCTCTTTGGATACCTTTAGGATACAAGATGCTACTGCCTCCCACATCTCATTTGCACTTCTGCTACAATACAAAGATAAGTCTTCTAAAACCTTCTTCCTAAAGCTCGATTGCTTCAATGGAAGATTCCACCATCTAATTCTAGTGATCTTAGGAACCTTCCTTTTCATTACCAACCCTTTTAATTGTATATCCAAGATTAACAAGTGATGGGTTGTCAAACTCTCTCATTGGATTACTTTGCAGTCTTTACAACACAAACGATCTCTTCTCCTCAACGCAAAGTAATCTATCTGTGTTCTAGTTGGCTCACTCTTATAAGTAATTAAATGCTCCTCACTCTTCTTGAAGAGAGTGTTTGCGATGAAAAGATAATATGTTATTACAAAATCCAAAATAACTTTTCCAACTTCATTTCTATCCCCAAAACCATGTCCTCCATGAACACTAGCATACCTTGAAGCATCTCTTCTCACATTCTATTAAGATCTCTACCTATGCAAACCATCTCTCTTTCTGAGATTCCTTGAACAATCTTATCCAGATCCTACCAAAAAGATTGTTTAGTTCTTTCATCTAAATCAATTTATGGTGCATAAACTGAGATGATATTAGAATTTCTTCTTCAAGCATCAATTTTAGCAAAATAATACGATCCCTGAATCTTTGCAGCTCAACCACATAATCCTTCAAATCCTTATGAACAACCACCCCAACACCGTTTCTATCCTTATCGTTACCAGAATACCAAAGTTTAAAGTTTGCCTTCTCGATCTCCCTTGCTTTCTCTCCAATCAATTTAGTCTCTTGAAGACATAGTATATGAATCTTACTTCTTTCCATCGTATCCACTATCTCCATCAATTTTCCAGTTAAAGTGTCAGTATTTCAATTACTAATCTGCAAATTTCATTGCAATCTCTTTTGGACTAACTTCTTTACTTGCATGTGTCCATTATGCGAGAACCCTTGTAAATTTTGGACTGCATCTGGGCAATGATGCAGCGGAACTAGCTTAATTACCCGCATGTGTTCCTCATGCGAGAACCCTTGCAAATTTTGAACTACATCCATGCCGTGATTTAGAAGACCTTGTTAATTTCTCATTGCATTCGGACGATGCAACGCGTCGCAAGTAGGGAACGCCCCAATGAAATCTGTATGTTTGCTTAAATACATGCTGAAAAGATCCGACTTTCATGAGGCTATTTCCTAAATAGTATTTTTTGTAAAAAAATATTATTTAGGAAGTTGTCTCCGACTGTTTTACGCTAGTTGTCAGCTACCTAACACAACCCTCCTCATTTACCCAGGCTTGGAACCAATCATGGCTGAGTTAGTTTCCAGATAAATAACCATTGAAAATTTTCTCCCTGGTCGGTGTACATCTCGTGTATTGGTTCTTAGTTATCTTAATGTTGGTGCACTCCTGAGTTGGATTGAACTGGTCAAGGTGGTCAGAGAAGATTCTAACCGACTCTGGGTGAGCCCATGCATATATTTCAGGATCATAGTAGTCATATATTCGATTTTTCCATGGTGAAAGCAGTGGGAAATGAAACATTAGGGAGAGTCTCCGAACTACTGGTTAGTGCATGTCCAACATATTCGTTCTCAATTGACTTGATGTTGGTGCATTCCTATGTCAGGTTGATTTGATCAAAGTGGTCAAAGGAGAGTTCGGCCGACTCAGGATGCGCCCATGCATATGTCTCAGGATCATACAAGAAGTCATTTCCCATGGTGAGAGTAATGGGAAATGGAACAATGAGATGAGTCTCTAAACCAATAATCTCTTCAACAACCGTTATCTCAGGTGTACTAGTGGGGTAGGGATCATCTACCGCTTGGTGGTTACAACTGTCGATGGCTTCGTGGGTTGCCTCAGAAGATCGTGGTTCCTTAAAGACTGGTTGAGATCGAAGGGCTCTCAATGCTGTAAATATTATTTCCGGAGTCTCACACTCAATAATTACCTTAGTCAATGTCAAGAACGACTTTCCGAGAATGATTGGAGACTGGTTGAATTTTCCTTTATGCTCAATATCAATGATCGTGAAGTCCACTTTGAGCGAAGTACTTTGGAATGTAACGATAATTGAAATGATTTCTCTTGGATGTTTTATCGATCGATCATCTAATTGAACGATCTCTCTTATCTTCTTGATAGGTTCGAGTTTGAGTTTGTCAAATACAGAGGTCGGGAGGGTATTAATTGGTGAGTCATCATCGATTCGAGCATGGGTAAATATTGTGTCTTTGATTCAATAGTCAAATCTGGGCAACCACTTCACTATGCGGCTCTTGATTTTTCTCCTCAACATCAAGGAGGCGACCATTGACAAGATATGTCTTTCAGTCTTTGTTCTTATCCTGTCCGATTTTTTCATCATTAATTTGCTCATTACAAATCCTTTAAGGCCGGGGAAGTGTTTAATAGCATGTATCAAGGGAAGTTAAAAAATCAATATTTTACCAAATGCTTCCCTTAGAGCAGGATCTAAATTCTTCAAATCCTCTTCAGTTTCAATTTTTTATGCATTTTTCTGATTTTCAATTTTTTGAGTGTTTTTTATTATTTCAACTTTTTTGGTTTTTTCTGTATGGTATGTAAAGTGATGCTTTCCGTAGATGATGAGGGGTTTCTGAATATGAGTAAGAGTCAGAATCAGAGTCATTCCTAGGGGAGTAATATGCAGAGTTGTCACTGTCAAAGTCGTCCCTAGGGTGAACATAATATATGGGTTTCTGAATATCATCAGGGTTCTCAACATTAGATCCAATCATTGCATCCTCCACTTGGATACCCAAGCTTCCATAAAATGAAATTAGCCGGTCAGTAAAATTTCTAAATTTATCCTCAAGTAATTCATATCTTTACTTATCCTCGAAATATCATCCTCTAAAGATTTTTTAGGATCAATCATGTGAGCAATCTGTGTGGTTTCTCGTTTTTTAAATTGAGATCCAGTCATTGCAACTTCCATTTTCATGTACGAGCTGAGAGAAGATCCTCTTGGAATATATATCGTATGATCGTTATCTTTTAAAAATTTCTCCTAAAAAATCATGGAAGGAGTCTGCTCGATAGGATAAAAACCACATGTCTCATACTCAACATGGTGTGATTCAAGTATGTATAGTTGGTTTGAGTAGAGTCCATTACTTTGATCATGATTGGTCGGACCTTTATACTGAGTCAACATACATGGTTAATCAGTCTAGCACTCTGTATGAGTGTCATATCTGAAGATGGGATTGTTACAGTTAATCCAAGATGGAAGATTATTAGGTGCGGGCCAATCCTCTTGATCTATTCGGATTTCCATTTTATTCCCAATGGTCAAATCGAATTGTGGATTTATGAAGTATTGATCTGTTCCAACAATATGGCGATGAGAGATTGAAGTTAGTTGGAGTTGTTGATCTTCAAATGGTTAATGAGTTCCGACTAGAAATGGGTCAATCCAAGATGATAGTTTCTCATTTGTGGTCAAGGGTGAGGGAGGTGGAAGATGTGATAAATTTGATTAATTTCATCATGTGGTTAGAGTCTCCTACAAATGATGGATTGATATTTACATAGTATGAAGGATTGATTGTATGATCAGAATATAAACGATTGTCATTCATGGAGTAGATCAAATTTGTAGAGTGTGTTGGATCTATTTGTGGGTGAGAGTCTACTGTGAAAGTTGGATGATGCTTGACAGAAGAGGTTTTAGATAATTTTGGTTTGAGTGAGACGAATTCATTTTCATAGTATAGATCTGATGGGTACTCGGACAAATGTCTCATCATCTTCCAAGAAGGTGGATGAGTTGTCATGATAGATATTGGTTGAAAATGTTCAAGTGTACGAGATACTCAACAATAGGAACCTAAATTTTTAAATTAAAGAGAGTAATGGTGAGAGTGTGCAGTTTTGTTTGATATTCGAGATCAGTTCACCCACACTAATGTAAACACAAATCAAACCCTAAGTTCATCAACTCACAATGAAGAAGCAAGAGTTTGACAAATTATTTTTTTCAATTTTAGTTGGTTATAAATTCAATCTTGGAAAAGAATTAGCGAACTATTAGGTGCCGAAAATTTTCTCAAAATATGGACTGAATTCTTACGACTAGTTGCACCTATTTCAACCGGTATGGGTGTAAGTACGGAACGCAAAATGGCTACCTGTGTTACTTAAGGATGGAGACTTACATATTGTCCTTTAAATCATCCACTCTGCTAAGGAAATCCAGACCATTTACTGGCTACCCGTAGTTCCCTCACTGGTAGTCAATATGAAAATCCGGAGTTGGGCTCTAGCCTTAAGTGTCGTATCTCGCTCATTTAGACAAATAAATGAATCCAGGTTGGGGTTGATCTCCCGCAAAAATTCTTGATTTTATGAGTTAATTAAAGTCAGCCTTGTTTAGCAGTCTTAACTTTACTTAGGTGATCACTGAAAATTTAAGGTGAACAGAAATCCACGTCTACCATCCAATCCCAATTTCCTTTAAAATTTATGTGATAAAACATGAGGGATAAATTCGAAAAAAGCTGATGCACGTGAAAAAATGATGTATGCTCAGATAGAAGACTTATAGTGATTCCTCACAATCTCCATGTGGGATGCAATATGAGAATTGAAATTACTCTAGATTAATGCAAGCCAACAAAAACCGCACCTAGTAGAAAGTTCTATTAGCCATGAAGAACTGAGTTGAATTTAACTAAATTGAACGATCTAATGTGCATCTCAATTAAAGTGGAGTATGGACCTAGATTCTACGGGCACAATCAAAAAATCCTAAATGCTCTAATAATCGTATGTGTAGGTCTAACCTACGAGCCCCTCAACTCGAGCCCCACCCTTACCGACGAGTAAAACAAGTCACGACACACCACAGAAAAAGTTCAAGGTCTTTTTACACTTGCGAGAGTCCAAACGGACACGCTGTAAAAGAGCAATTTATTACAAAAATGAAAATTGCAGAAAAATAAATCCTATACTCTGTGCTCTCTCACGACTCAACTCGATCTTAATTTAGTTTTCGGCTTTTCGGGCATCGTTGAAGATACATTAGTTTTTGAGAAAACTGCTCCACAGGCGTTGGGTACCTCAGAAGAAAATAAGAGAGAGAGAGAGTGTGTGTGTAAGAGAGTGACTTAAAAATTAAAAATAAAGATAGAAAATAAATACTGAAAAATAAATGAAAAATATACAGTGGCATGTTCGAGGGTCAGACTATCCGAATGTGGAAAACAAAGCACTAATTTTTAGAGAAAATCTAAGCCGTTTGCCTCCCAGTAATGACGCCATCTGACGAGCCTACGAAAACCCTACGTTAATTTACGTGAGTTATCGTTTAAATTTATCGTTTCATTGTAGGAAAGAATTCAGAATAAGTCAAGAAATAACCACAATAATTTATTCAATTTTTAGTTAAAGTGGTTCTACATTTATTTTACTTGGATAAGTCCCAAGGTCGAATTCAAGGATGTAAAGGAACAACCTGGAATTATGTCTATCAAAGTTTGTATACGATTTTCAAGACGGATTTTTTTTGTATTTTTAATGCAATTTTGGGATACAAGATGTAAATGTAACCAATTTTGAGGATAAAAATGCAATTTCAATTAAGTGATGTCCAAAAATCAGGAAACTTGGTCGATATATCGATAATGATGAAATAAGCGCACTTTATTTTTTTTAAATTTTCAGATGCAAGATAAATATTTAAAGAATTTATGAATGCAAATGGTGTGAATTTCAATATTTAATTATAATACATATTAAACCTATTTATTTTCAAAGAATAAAATTGTTAAATATCTATTACAAGGTAATTGATCTCAGACAAATCCTAACCTTAAGGGTTTGGTTGTAGGTTTGGACAGGGTTGGGGGTACCCCTGTGAATAGTAAACTGTGAGGAGAATTGGGATGTTTGGAAGGAGGGGTACCCTGGGTTGGGCCAACCCAACCCTGCCCAACCCTTCAACCGAACGAACCCTAAAAATAAGAGATTTAATACCTATTAAAAATTAAAGATTGAAATTTTGCAAAATGATTTTTATAGAGAAAGCCAAGCATGCAAATGCAATTCTTTTTGGGTACAATGTGAAATACAATTAATCCTCTAATCCATGACAATTTTTAGAGCTATGGTTAACTACTTATGAATTTTCAAGCACAGATTGGGTAAAATATACAATTTATCACAAGAATATTAATTATTAATCAACCACAATCTAGAAAAATAGCAAAGCATGCCATATTGTAGAGAATTAGTTGAGAAATATCCTGCAATTTTTTAAATAATAAAAAGTGCAATGAATCGGTTCAGAATAAAGGAGCAGTACATGGGCATGTTTGTAATATTACAATAATCAAATAAAATAAAGCTGATGTGCGGGGACTAAATGGTAATTACCTACACCCGAAGTGGTGTCTCTACAAAACTACCAGAGGGGCACATGCGTCGCATGTGCCCTCTGGACGAGGGCGGGCTTCTGGTAATTTGGCAGATCTGGAGGGCTTCTAATGCAAAATCTCCCAAGAAGGGGGTTCTTCAGGGTGCTTCTGGTAAAAATCCCCTCCCTGCACGTGTGTGGCACGTGGGAAGGGTCTCGGGTTGATCCCGACCGTTGAAGGCAGAGGAGGTGCGAGGCTTCTCAGGAGGAGATCTACGGCGGGCAAAGGCATATGGTAGAGCGGGTATGTTGCGGCATAGCGAGGCGAAGAGGAGTGGTTGATGACGATGAAGCCGATGCTGCAGCGAGTCTAGGAAGGACAATGGTTGCAGATGAAGCGGTTCTTACGTTGTAGAGTAGCAGTGTAGCGGTTGAAGGTGGTTTGGCGGATGAGAAAGGGTTGGTAGATGAAGTCTGAGATGGAGTCATTGGGGTATCCCAGCTGTCGATGAAGTCAACCCCTGGCTCCAACCAGGGAGGCGTCGATGAATATGTTGATGCGTGGACTCCTGGGTGGCGGAGTTAATGTTGGTGAAGGTGATGTTGATGGCGAAGACTCCTAGCTTCGTCCAGTGCGATGATTGGAGTGGATCAATAAATGGAGGAGCATTGGCTCCACGACACAAGGATGGAGATGAAGTCAAAGGTGACTCAACAACCCAAAGTCAGAGCCGGGTGGAGGCTGTAATGAGGCTGCAACCATGGACCTCGTCGGAGGGGAAGTGAAGAGGAAGCGACACTGTCACCGTCGCTCCTCCAACTTGTAGCTTATCGCCGGATGAACTGAATAGAGGGGCGGTGATGTTTAAATAGGGTCGAAGGCGGTGATGCTTTGGCCGAAGATGGAAGGTCGATGGGGAGGATATATGACTTGTGGTTGCGGCTCGATTAGGTAGGAGATGGTCTGTGGAGAAGAGAACTGACAATATTCGATTTGGGATTCGAATCGGGTGGAATAGGAAGGTGGAGGAAGATGGTCGGTGAGATTCGCGGGAGTGACAGGAGCGGCACCACCTGATTGGGAAAGTGGCAGAGGCGACCGAAGAAGGAAGGTGAGAGGCAATGGAGGAGGCAGCGGCTGTAGATGGGGGTTTCGTCGCTGGATCTGGAAAGGGAAAGTTGAGGGAGAGATGAACAGAGGAAGGAGATGAGATGCAATAGTCGTCCGATCGGCCGAGATTGGGCGGTCTTCATCTCGTCACGTCATTATTATTATTATTTATTTATTAAATTAATATTTTTTAAATTTTTAATAAATAAATTATAAATACCTCCAAAAATGGGTGATACATGGAGGCTCCAAGAGCTGCCATGTGTCACCACTAGAAAATTCGAAATAAAAAGAAAAAGATAAATATGAAATAAATTTCTTCACAAAAGTTGTTCGTCTTGATGAGATTAGCAACTTTCATGAAGAGATCAAAACCAAAATCGATCATTTGTACAAAGTGATGTTTTTGGGGTACTCCATGTACATAGAATACCTAGATTTTGGGTTTTATAATTTTTTTATTATTTTAAATCAGATAAAAATTCGAAAAAAAAATATAATAAAATTAAATATTAATATTTACATATTAATATAATTTTTTGTATTTTTATTAATTAAGAAAAAGGAGAAATAAAATAAAATACGAAACCGACAAATTTTGTTAAGATTGTTAGTGAAGACTCGAACACAGTTAGTTTCTTTGATTTCAAGATCATTTTGGATTTAGATTTTTATGCATTTTAATAGAACTTTTGTCAAAGAAAATAAATGAAAAATAAGTGAAATAAAATGAGTTAATTATGTACATAAAATAAGAGGTTAAAATGCTAAAATATAAAATGTACAAAAGAGGCCTAAAACCCAACTTTAACATATGAACCCGATTCACTTGAACTTGGTTTTGAAGGTATTTGAATGTACGTTAGTTCAAAAGTGAGTATGATCAAATCAGACACTGGATGAGCAAGATATCGGTATTTTAGTATGGAAATCCTAGAATTAAGTTTTAAGTTTTTAGTCCACTTATTTAGGGTATTGATTTTTTTTGTATTTTTTATTCTTGTTAGTAATATGTACACAATGGAGTGGTTTCAGGTCATTTTGACTTAGCATGAATTACTAAAAATCAAGGAAGATAGGCTATTTTATAGGTCAACTAGGCTGGGAATTTTTGTTTCTTATTATATGCAATAATGAGTGATGAAATACAATTATTATTTATACATGAATGAATGCTAATTATGCAATATAAATGAAGAAATACCAATGAATTTTGGGGTTTTGAGCTTAATTAGTCATTTCTAGATTGTTGAATCTGAGATTTATCAATGGTACATGATAGTCAATGAGAATCGTGCGAACGATATCAAGAATATGTCTATTTTTACACTCCGCTACTCCATTCTGCTGGGATGTATGAGAACAAGTGGTTTGATGCAGAATCCCTTGAGATGGTAAAAATGACCGCATGTCATGCAAGACCAACTCTTTATCATTGTCAAATTTGAGTGTTTTTATGGTGGTACCGAATTGATTTTTTATTTCTTGTAACGATTGAATAATGATTTGAAAGACATCAGACTTCTTTTTCATCAAGAAAGACCAGGACACATGAGAAAAATCATTTATAATAACCAAATAATACATATTCCCCAGTCTATCAGGATAACGACTGGGTCCCCAAATGTCAAGATGAATAAGTTCAAATAGACTACTGGAATGGTACCAGACAAGGGAAAAGAACTCCTGTGATGTTTCCCCGGTTGACTTGCCTCACACTCTAGGTTGTAGTGGGAGGGAGCTGAGGAAGAACTCGTTGAAGCTTGTGAATAGAAGGATGACCCATACGTTGGTACTAAAGTTCGCTAGAGGATGTAGAGAAAGTAGTCCCAGAGTAGGCAACAATATCATAAGACTGGACAAGGTGGTATACATCTCCTTCTTTATGTCCCGCACCAATCATCCTCCCAGTTAGTATGTCCTAAAACATACAAGAAATGACGTCAAATATTGCTCGACAGTTGAGTTTTTTGCGAATCTGGCTAACTGAAAGAAAATTAATGGGAAAATCCAGAATAAATAAAATATTATTGAGACTGATATTAGGAGTTAGATGGACATCACCTTTTCCTCTTATTTGGGAAAAACGTCCATCAGCAATATGTACAGTCTGTCCAGGGGGGACATTACGCATCTGTTGCAGGAGGGTTCGTTCTCCACACATCTGAGTGGATACATGTATCAATCAACCACTCAGATTTTGCAATGCTATTGGTAGTCGCGATAAACATACCTGAACGATCCATTGCTGTAGTGTTCATAATATCGCCCTGGTATGAGATAGGGGACTCGTTCGGTTGCAACCTGTTGAGGCGTTGCATCAGATCGTCGAAGTTCCGTCTAGGAACTTCTGCTGGAGGGCCATCTCCTTTATTGGTCATTCGAGCACTAGGACTAGGGTAATCTTGCTTACTGTAGCATACACTTTTGTGAGACCAAATTTGTGATAATAAGTGCACTGTGTTGTGCTCCCTCCATCGTATCCAGGTGATGTCACTTATGATTATGAAAGGTTGTCGAAATGAGTAAGACCTGCTATACAGAAGAATCAAATAAGTATGAAACATTCCTAAATCATGTCAAAGGAGAGGTTGGATGGTGGCAGTATGGTATAGTTTTTTTGGGGTGGATTGTTGAAGAATAAGCCAACAAGGATCGATACTGGATGGTGGTGGTGGTGGGCCATGCACATGGGGGAGCTTTGCGTGGGGCTCCTAGAGATAGGCGAGAGGGGATTGGGGGGGGGGGATTTACGTAGGTCCTGCTGGAGTCGAGAGCGGCAGGGAGGAGGCAAGGCCGAAACGAGCCACGGTGGAGGGATTTTACGGGAGGGGGAGGGGTGGGGGCCTCTGCGAAGGAATCGGGGCCCAGGAAGGGGCAGGGGATGCTTTCAAGAGGCAGCGATGCGGATGGAATCGGGTGGGGGGGGCATTAATCGGGGGCTGGAGCTTCCGCAGACGGGAGAGGCAACACGAGGTTTGGGGGGTGTGCTTTGTAGGAGGTGGCATATCGAGGGGTGGGGGGGGGGGGGGGGTTGGGGGCGCTCTGCTGCAGAATTGGAGCCGAGGGAGGCTTCGAGGGAGAGAGGGAGGATCTGCAAGGGTGGGGATGGGCAACATCGGGGCGGATGTTGGTGGCTTTGATACCAAGTTGAAGAATAAATTTCTATATTTCTTATTAAGAAAGGAATCCATAGGGCTCCTTATATAGGTAGAGAGACCTAGGATTAATGTTACAATAAAATTATACATTAAATTACTAATCTAACCCTATGATTTATGAATAGAGTTCTTCTCAACATGGCCAATTACTTCCCATAAAACAATCAACATGTCTAACCCTATGATTTATAAATAGAGTTTGTCGTTGATCTGCTTCGATTTGGCGATCACCTGCTGGAAATGGGTGGGGATACCAATCTTGGCATGGATCTAGAGCTTCAAGGCCTCACCGGAGATCGTTGGGGAGGGGAGATGTAGGCATTAGATGTCAAGCTTAATGAAGATCTGGTAGATCGCCATAGAGATTAAATTATGGTTTTTGAGATTTTCATCGTAGAAGTTGGAGGTCTCTCTTTTGGGAGAGGAGCGAGGGAATTGAGATGTGGATAGAAGATGCGCTACCACTACTTGAGTACGGTCATATGCTTCATGCTGACGGAGGTAGCCCTAGAAGGTGCTTGCATGCTGATCTGAAGTCCTTTCTTCTTCAAGATAAGCACAGAGATGCGTAGGAGCCTTCTACTTTCTTCATCTTTGGTTGGAAACTGCGGCCCTGAATTAGAGGATTTTCATATCTACACAAGATGCTTTACAAGCTTCTCAAAATTAGGTTTCTCCGGAACCCCTAGAACGTGCTCTGATAAACGAATCTCGAACAAATCACGAATATAAAATAAATCAGAATTGAACCTGCTCTGATACCATATTAGAACATTAGAATGCGAAAGCATAATATCAAAGATAAAGAATAAGAACATGAAGAATACCGTGATTTTTACGTGGAGCCCTACTTCATGAGCAGGATGAAACCACGTGAGAACGCCTCAAAGGGATTGTGTTTTCTATTCACTTTTCTCATCTGGTACGAGCCCGTACCGACTCTCCAAGTCCACAACTAGTGGATGTGAGATTAAACTACTTGATGTTGTAATCGGACCTTGGGGTAATCTAATTACCCATCTACACTTATAGCGCCTATGCTCCAACAACCACAACAAAAATATGTTTCTTTGTTGAAGCAAAAATGTTTCTTTCTTGAAGCAATTACGAAAGAAGGCAGAGATGATAAATGGATGGGAAATAAGCAAGGAAGCAGAAGAACCACTCACTTCCATTTCCTTTGTGCAAATCGCCAGAATATAAGCTAAATAGGAAAGACAAGCTAAAATATTCGAGAGGAATTTTCGTTGCACAAAATATAGGGATTTTAATGGGAGACAATTCAAGTGATAAGTAAGAGGTGCACTAACCCGTTGCAGAGAACATGTGAAATGCACTCTCTATCATAGTCACCGTTCATCCAGTGCATCCTCGCAAACTTTTGGATTTAAAGGAAATATGATTCAGATATGAGTTAAAAAGAGGATGTGCGCAGTCTCACTCCCTATTTTCCAGAAAAAAGAAGAAGAAATGAAAACACCATGGTTCTTGGGGATCATTTGGAGACAAGTCATTCTGCAATTCGATGTAATGGAAGAACAGATAGTAAATTTGAGGAGAACTTATTGTCAGTCTTTTTCCGATATGAATCTATATGGTTCATTCAAAAGGGAAGGACATCGTTAATCGCGAGCAATTGCAGAAACTGGAGGATCCAAACAATCGCTTAATCCCACCTTTCGTTACCAACAGTGGCCGCACTGATGTCATTACGCATTCCATGCTAACAGAACAATGACAAGTTCTAGACGATGGGACGACGAAAATCAAACAGCAGACCTTGAGACAAAGACGTTAGTTAGGGGAAAAAACTAAGAACAACAGTAGTGAACTACATAGATCTTTGTAACAGACAATGCTCCAATCTTGCAATTGGCCTCTGCATTGCATCTTCTAATTGAGGAAAAACAAAAAAACCCAAGATATTTTGTGAAAACCATCAACGAGATGGAGAAATCTATGGAAGCTTTGACCTAGAAGCCTCTCTCGGATGGCTAGTTCTCTCTCTTTTCTCTTTTGAAACAAAAGGAGGGATGTGTACACAGTACACCATTTATATGGGCATGGTTAATCAGATCCAAATGCAACCTCCAACGCCAACAATACCTGGGAACAGTCTTTTGGAGGAATTATTAACAGAATGCAGTTTATTAACATATCCATCACTACTCACTAGACGATTCTCACCGAACATCTTTACCCTTCCCTCCACCATGGATCTAGGCATTACCTTCTCGAGTGTATTTTCACACAACTGACAACCGTCGCATGAGTGTCCTTGTTCATAAATGAGTGTCATCTGTTCATCATACTGTTCTAAACAGGTATGGGCAGCAATTATTTATCTTGTTGAGCCACTTTCTGGGCCACAGCTAAGTAAAAAGACAGTCCTATTGCAGTACAGAAAAACACAGATTAGCAAAATTGGCATTGATCCGTTCATGATTTTAAATAGATGCCCTATTTAGTATTTGATTATGTGAGAAAGAACAGTAGTTCTGGTTGCTTGAGCAGACAGATATTCCATCCCTACTGCATGACAACCAGAAAGAAACAAAGAAGAACCATCTCTTCTTCAGAAAGTATTAATTCTTCAGTAGAGACCATTAAGAAAGTCGCATAAAAAACAGTGGATTACAGGGAAACAACTGCTGTCATTCTGTGTTTTTAGGCAAACTGCAGGTATTCTGCATTCTAAATGCTTAGTTTTGTCTATCGATGATGCATATAACGGTATGACTATTGCTGATGCAAACAGTGATATAATTATCTCATGCTGCTGTAGTGTGAAAGATGTCTTTTGAGAAATGATTTTGGCCTCTAAAACCACGTCTAAGATTAAATGGAATCAAAACAATGAAACAGATATCTAGAATTTAATCATCGATCGAGGGCAATAAACGAATGGACGTGAGAAGATCAAGAACCCTACAAAAACTATCAATCACATAAGTAAACTTCACCCTGATATCACTTTTTGAAATATAGCTCAACTCCAGATCCAGCTATTGAACATGTGGATTCAATAAATTACATTTTACTATTTCAAACCCACCCCTGGGATACCACCTCTACAAGAGCTTATTAATCACCATGATATAGAATGGACGTATAACCATAACTGATTTCATGTGGTAGTTTTCAACCATGAGATACCACCAGCCTAGTTTGCAGTCACTGCATGGTTATACTATCAACATATCCGTGTTTTTCAACCTCACTTCGTACCCGTCACCATTTCTAATCCATTTTCAAAAGGAATTACAGAAAGCCTAAAAGAAAAGGACAATTTCTCCAGAAAAACCTTCTGAAATTTGGTGAATTTGAGATTTCCTAGACTGCATCACTCCTTAAAAAGTTTCATGGGAACAGGAAGACAAAGGGAGCTGTTGGTATGTCTTGAATCCTAACCATCTAAGCTACAAACTCAGTTGAAGAACCAGTTTTCAGCACTCTCCATAAGAAGGACTTGTGAATCGTACCGCACGAAGGTTTCATTATTTGTCTTTGGGATCCGTTTGTACTTGGAGTAGTATATAAACTCCTTTAGATTAGGGTTTTCAGTATTTTGTGCAATTTCTTGTCTCCATATATAATGAAACAAATCGCCGCCCTCCAAGGACACACCTAGTGAGGACGAAGCACGTAAAACCGCGTGCGCATGCGTTTGCTTGTTTGGTTTGTGCTTGTTTGCCTTCACAACTTGCAACAAACTGGTATTAGAGCATGGGGTTCATTTGTCTTTTCTATCTGGATCAGTTTCCCTTTTGAGATCCGTTTGTACTGAGATTACTATCTAATCTTTTTAACGTTGGATTTTTCAGTATCCTCTCTATTTTTCCAATCTCCACATATGGAGAAACCGACTGCCACCACTGAGGATGTAGCTAGTTGAGGGTTAACTTCGTAAATCTGTGTGCACGTGTTTGCATATTTGGTTTTTGCTTGTTTGCTTCCGCTACTTGTAACAAACTGGTATCAGAGCATTGGATTCGTCCAGATCATTGAGTATATGGTGTCATACAATATGAAGATCGAGTTCACAGGAATGAATTTCAGTTTGTGGCAAATCAAGATGCATATCATTCTCAAGCAGCATGACATCCGGGCATCGTCGGACAAGGAGAGAATGAATGTACACGGGCCTCCGAGTTAAGAGAAAGTGCATTTAGCCTTCATGCTATGTCTGCTCCAAAGTCAGATGGAGTCAATCTATCACTTATAGGAGAAAAATACATGACTGACTCAAAGAAGGCGACATCAACATTTATGTAGTACTTCCGTCAAACATGACCAAAGCACCAGTACCCCATTTTAGCGCTTAGAGTAGTCCACTAAAACACACTTGACAGCTTTAGGGGAGAGCTTGTCAAGACAAGGAGTCAGGGTGATGAAAGAATGCCACAAACCCAAGACATAAAGGTGTAAGAGAGGACAGGTCCTCGAGAAACACAATTAAGAAACAAATCTTCTTTCCTAATATAGAGGACAACATATTGTTCACCAAGTAACAATCAGTGAGGACCATATCACCTCAAAAGGATTAAAAGCATGACTTCGAATAAGGAACGTACTGGTCACTTCAAGTAAATGATAATGTTTGCGTTCAACAACACCATTCTGATGGGAAGTATACACACAAGAGGTTTGGTGTATAATGCCAAAAGACTTGAAGAAATGAGAAAGTTATAAAGTATAGAACTCCGAGACATTGTCATAGAAAATAAGATTAACAGTAGCAAAAAAGCATTCTTTATTTTATGAACAAATAATTGAATAATAGACCCAGCCACAGACTTATTTTTCAAAAGAAAAACCAATAAGTCCGTAACAATTTAGAAAAATCATCAACCGCAACAAGATATAACATGTGTCCCTGATGGTCAGGAACACCATTGGGACCCTAAATATCAAAATGGACAAGCTCAGATAAAATACAGGTACTATGATTCCAAAGAACAAGAAAACTAGACTAATGATGATTTCCAAGTTGGCATGCATCGCACTGAAAGGTGGACTGAGAAGAGATATGTGGATGACATGACACAACTTATGTAGAGGAAGATGGCCAAATCAAATATGCAACATGTATGGAGAGACCGATCCAATGGGAATGGAAGAAGCACCGTCATATGGAGAATGGACCAGTCTGTAAAGAGCTCCTTCTCATGGCAGCGTCCAATCACCATGCAAGCGAGTATGTCCTGAAACACAAGAGAAGAGGGGTCAAATATGGCACGACAATGCAATCCTTAGTGATGTCACTAATAGACAATAAATTCATAGAATAATCAGTGTACGAATCACATTCTATAGAAAGAGATGTTCGGTGATGTGAATGTTATATTTTGGGATCTTTATTTTATTTGCTTCAGAAGCATTATATGGACAGAGAGAATACTCATGATATAATGTTGAATCAAAAAGAGATGTTCAGTGATTGCACTGAGAGTTGGAAGCATAAGTTCCGGAAGAGTCCGACCCAATAGGTGAAGAAGAGTCAAAGTGTTGACTCATCTTCTCAAGCTTCCATACATCTGACATATGTATGTCATCACTACAAAAGTCCATGGCACTGGAAAAGAGATTGTCCAAACTATCTGAAAGCCTTAGAGAAGGGTAAAGATAATGCCCTGACATGTATAAAAATCTACTTTCATCATTGAATCAATTTTCTCATAGGACAAAAAGGTAGTTGGGTCATAGATTATGGTACTGTTGTTCATGTATGCAATCTGTTACATCTATTTCAGGAGAGCAGAAATCTTGATGAAGGGGAGATAGTCATCCAGATGGGATTGGATGCAACTGTTGCAGGGTCGCCATCAGGACGTGGAGACTATCATTATCTAGTTGGGTGGGGTCCTTTTACTTAGAGAATGTCTCTATGTTCCAGATGTTAGAAGGAACTTATTATATATATATATATCTAAGTTAGTTAGAAATGTATATTCGCTCATGTTCTGTGAGAAGCTTATCATACGTCGTTATGATAAACATATCGCAGATGGTATTCTAACTTCTACTGGACTCTGTGAATTGTGCATTGATGAATCTATCATGAATGTAACACCCATTGATAAAAAAATCTAAAAGAACCATAGAGGACGGAAATCATTCTCATATGATATGACATCAAATGCTTGATCATTTATCTGTTAATAGGATCAATAGATTGATAAAGGATATATCCTTAGACTTTCTATAGATCTGAACTTTACCTACCTGTCAACATTGCATTCGAGGAAAAATGACTAGAGCACCTTTTTGTAACAATGTTATATGATGAGTGAGAGGGTATTCTTGACCTAATACATTCTGATGTATCTGGTTCCTTCAGTACCGCGACCCAAAATAGATATCGATATTATTTGATGTTTATTAATGACCATTCACAATACAAATTTATTTTCTTATTACACCATAAATATGAAATCTTTGAAAAGTTTAAAGAATTCATAGCTTTAGTTGAGAACCAAACTGATAGGAAGATTAAACGGATTCGATTTGCCCGAGGTAACGAGTATCTTTCAGATGAATTTAAGGAATACCTCAAAGAGAGAAATTGTATACAATCTCACTTCTCCAAGAACTCCCCAACTAAATGGTGTTGCTGAAAGACGCAACGGGACCATTATAGACACGGTCTATTCAATGATAACTAAGTACATTTACCTCTTAGTTTCTGGAGATATGCAGTAAAGATTACAATATATATCATAAACACGATTCCTGTAAAATTTGTACCCAAAACCCTTCATGATCTTTGGTTTGGAACTAAGCCCAGTGTTAGATACTTCAGGATTTAGAGTTGCTTGGTCTATGCGAAGAACATAGATGCAAGTAAGTTGGAATCCCGCACCCGAGAGTGCTACTTCATTGGGTATTTAAATGATGGTATTTGATACCAATTTTATGACCCTTAAACTCAAAAGCTTTTCATCTCTAGAGATGTGAAATTTCTATAAAATGACTTCATTGAGAGTAAATAAAAAAATGAAGTAAAGGACGTCATTGAATTCCATGAGGATATTGAGCTTTATAAACCAGAAACTGAAGATGTAAATGAAGATGAAACACATGTACCTCTTCGAATGTGTTTGAGAGTGGTTGTACCACCTGAAAGGTATGAATTCCATATGTCAGGTTAAAATAATAATGATCCAACTTCATTTTATGAAGCACTCATGAATCATGACCATGATTGTCAATGTGTGCACCTCGGCGTGCCTAGGCGAATGCCTAGGTGCCCAGGCGCCTTGTCAGACTGCCTTGCCTGGATAAGAAATGGTATACGCCTTGGGACACCTAGGCGCCAAGGCACCCAAGGCTTAAACCTAAATTACCCCCTGGGGTCAACCATGTAGCCGCCAAACCCCCCTCCAATGCTATCCATTTGTCCCCATCTTGCTCTTGCATGCTCCACGCTTCTCTGACAGCCTTCCTGCTTCTCCGACGACCTCTCTTCTTCTCTGACGGCCTCCCTGCATGCTCCCTTTGTATTGATGGCCTCCTTGCATGCTCCCCCCGTACAGGCAGCCTCCCTATGTTCTTCCCTTGTAGCTAGTGGCTTGTCACCTTCTCCGATTGCCTCCCTCCTTCTCCGTGCTCTCCTTGTATAATGACTTCAATGGATGGCGATGTCATTCCTACACAAATCTCGCCTGTTGTACAAAGGCATGGGGAAATTGATCCCTACTTTACCGACAAGATGAATGATTTATATTCTACATTTCCACATTTTTAGTTTTAATTGGATAGATTGTTAAATTATATTTGTTCTTGTTACTTTTTGTTGTGATTAATCACTACTGTTTGATTAAATGGCATTTATTACTCTTACACTCTTATTACTAGGTATTTATAAATTTTAAATAGATAAAGAAATCCAATACCTATGGAACTTTCCGTACATATATATTTATAAAAAAATGCCTAAACGTGTGCTTAGGAACTCAGTTGGCCAGGCCAGGAGCCTTGTTACCTTGCCGCCTTAGTAATTATGATCATGACATGGATAGATGGATGCTAGCAATGAAGTCTAAAATAGACTCTGTTGAGATAATTCTATCTCTTGGTCTATTTTATATTTTATGTTTCTTTATGTACTTATCATGTAATTAACCCAAAGACTTTTCTCCTATATAAGAGAGCCCTCGATCAAATTCTAAATACAAGTTCTTATTTCTCCTAACATGGTATTAGAGCAACGGTCCTAGACCAGGATTTCTCATATCCCACCCGCAACCTTAACCCTACCCCCCCCCCCCCCCCCCCGTCGCCGCAAGATCGCCAGGTGCCCTCCCTGCGCCACTGCGAGCGCCGCTAGGCGCCCACCCCGTGCCTCCAGGCACTGTCTGAGCGTCGCCAGTGCCTTCAGGGGCTGCCCTAGCGCTGTCGGGCGCTCTTCCCGTGCCCTACAAGGTGCACTCCAACGCCGCTTCTTGACCTAGCACGTTCAAAACCACCGCTGGAGCCTCCACGCGATCCACAGGGGTCTCGTCTTATTTATCTCATTATGTGCGGCGTTTGACCTCACACGAAGACCAAGGGATGGTTGTATAAGTCTACAAATATAACTAATCCCTCCTATGGTTCTGCAGACGGTCTTTCTTCTCTTGATACAATCCTCAGTTGTTTCGCATCTAGGCCTCTTGGTACGATATCAGAGAACAAGGGTGATGTTTTCTCATCTTTTGGTACCTTCAAAGGTCCAGCACCTATCGTAAAGATGGACGAGACCAACTATGAGTTATGCTCCATGCAGTTTCGTACCCTAATGCAGCCACAATAAGGAGAATATTCTGACTGATTCGGAGCCAGCAGACAAGATTGGAGCAAATGCATCATGTAAGCAAGATGATGCCTATGCTTGTATATGGCTCTCTGGGACACTTACCACGGAGATCGTTAACGATATTGTTAATCAGCCACTTACAAAGGCTATGTAGGATATATTGGCAGATACATACAAGCAAGCAAAGAATGAGAGCTAGATTCTTCAGCTTCAGTTCGATATTTTCTTGACCAAACAGAATCGTCGACTGCTCCACACACTCTTCTCTCATCTGAGAGGCATGTTTGAGCGACTACACGGCTTCATGGCTGTTACCACTAGCACAAAACATCAACAGGCATATCGGAATGCCACCATGACATGAGTCTTCTTGTCCTATATTGACTCAGATTCTCACTGGAGAGACAATACTGCCGATGGAGGAGGTCTACAAGCGCTTGAGCAGGATCACTACCACAAACACTATTATGATTCAGTCGACTCCTCCTATGGTTGCTACTCGTGGCAGAGGGGGGTCGTCTCAATTTCAGGGTCGTGGACCTCGAGGTCGAGGAGGCAACCGACAGCATGGTCCTTGTTCCCATTGCCATCGTCCGAGTCACTCTGAGGACACATACTTTCAGAAGGATGGATATCCAGCGTCTGCATGTATTACTGAGAAGACTGAGCATTCTACTATGCCTTACTCTGGATCCGCGGTTCGATGATATTGTATCCAGACTAAGAGACATGATGATCACTTCTACGACTCAGACTCCAGCTGCCAGTGATGCTGCAGCCACGACCAGAGCATCATCTAGTTCATCAGGTATTCATTCTGCGTTTAGAAGTAGTAGCAGTTCAGATTTTACTGACTGGATTACAGATTCCGAAGTGTCACATCATATGTCTGGAGATCGGACGTAGTTCAGTACATACCGATCTATCTCACCTGGCAAGTCTGTGGTTATTGCTAATGGAGTTCGTCTGCTCATTGTTGATCAGGGGAAGACTGTTCTAGCCCTGTATATGTATCTTCAGAATATCTTATATGCTCCAGATTTCCAGATGAATCTTTTGTCCATTAGCCAACTCAAATTTACATTACCATGCCATCTTTGATCCCTCTTCTTTTGTGTTTCAAGACATACTAACTGGCAGGGTAATTGGTCATGACCGTGAGCAGCGAGGTTTGTACAAGTATGCCATTCCACCTTGTGCTGGCATTGCTACTCTACCTTCAGGATCTATTTCTTCCTTCATGTGGCATCTTCGATTTGGCCACCTTCCACTACATAAGATGTGTCATGTGCTGCCGTAAATATCTCCCCGTATTGCACTGGATTGTGAAGCCTTCCAACTTGGGAAGCACCATCGCTCATCTTTTCCGAGTCGTCTGAGTCGTCACAGTAGTCAGTCCTTTGAGTTGTTTAATTTTGATATTTAGAGTCTAAGTCGTCTCCCTGATCATCAGGGACATCATTTTTATATGGTTGTTGTGGATGATTTTTCTAGACTATCTTGGATTTTCTTGTTAAAACACAAGTCTGAAGCCGATGTTATCATCAAAACCTTTCTTATTGAAGTTAAAAATATTTTCTCTGCTAATGTGAAGTTTATATGTACAGATAATGCTTTGGAGTTTTCCACATTACACTTATATGATTTCTCAGGTCCCTCGGTGTAGTTCATCAAACTTCTTGCTATTACACTTCTCAGCAAAACGGTGTGGCTGAACGTAAACATCGTCACCTTCTTGATGTTACAAGGACATTTTTGATTCAGAGTCGTACCCCTCATTCTTTTTGGGGGGACACTGTTCTCACGGCTTGCTACTTGGTAAATCATATACCGTCAACTATTCTTGAGGAGAAAGTTCCCTTTTTGATTGTGTTTCCCGAGAAGGAACTTTTTTCAATCACTCCCAAAGTTTTTAGATATGTGGCTTTTGTCCCTAATTTCACTCCTGGTCGTGACAAGCTCTCGCCTAGAGCTATCAAATATGTCTTTGTTGGTTATTCTCGTACCCTAAATGGGTATTGATGTTTTGATCCTGTTGGAAGGAGATATTATGTGAGCGAGTCAGGCATGTATTTCTCTCCTACAGGTGACAAGTTGTCAAATGCTACTACTGGAGAGGATGTTGTTGTTCCTCCACCTCCGTCTACTCCACCATATGAACCCCGTACTGCTACTCCACCACCTCCACCACCCCCACCACCTCCATTTACATCTACCAAGTCTCAAATATTATCCCTTGTATACACACGTAGGTCTTCTAATCGCCCCTCTGCTCATGCACCGTCCACATCCTCCACCACACCTCAGGTATGCCATGAAAATAATGTTACTACTGATGGCACTGGAGTTTTGCCTAATACACAGGATGACTTGATTCCAGATAATAGAGAGGCTGATGATCTGCAGATTCCTATTGCCCTTAGGAAGTCTTGTCGCCAATGCGCCACGTATCCTCTTGTGGCACATGTTTCTTTGCATCATCTCTTAGAAGAGTATATGAAGTTTGAAGTGAGACTCTCTGTTGTTACATTCCACGTACATATTAGGAGGCACTACAGGACAGTAAATGACGCCTTGCAATGGAAGAGGAAATGGTATCCACGAGGTCGCGTGGTACATGGAGCATTGTATCTGCTCCAAAAAGGTACCTCTGTTGTAAGATGCAAATAGATCTTTATAGTTAAGCAAAAGGTAGATGGCAGTGTTGACCGCTACAAGGCAAGACTAGTGGCACGTGGGTTCACTGAAACCTATGGGGTGGATTACCAGGATACCTTTTCTCCTCTAGCTAGACATTCAATACCACGCATTCTTCTTTCTGTTGTTGTTTCACGGGACTGGCCATTGTACAAACTTGATGTGAAGAATGCCTATCTATAGGGGACCTTCAGGAGGAAGTTTACATGAAACAGCCACCAGGGTTTGCTACTGAGGGAGAGTCCCGAAAGATGTGCAAGCTCCACAAGGCAATTTATGGCTTGAAGCAGAGTCCCAGAGCTTGGTACCAGAAGCTATCAGAGTTGGTAGAGCAACAGGGGTTGTGCGGTCTACTGCGGACCACTCACTTTTTGTTCAGAAGACACATAGAGAACCGGTTGCTATTCTTATTTATGTGGACAATATTGCTGTCACAGGGGATGATAACCAAGTCATTCATGCTGCCAAGAAGTTACTAGGTCAACAGCTTGTGACTAAGGACCTTGGCATTGTTCGATACTTCCTTGGTTTGGAGTTCGCCAAGAACCAGTGTGGTCTGGTAATGGGGCAGAGGAAGTTTGTGCAGGATCTCCTTTCTGAGACAGGTATGACAGGATGTAAGCCTGCTACTACCCTTATGGATCCAAGCATGCGGTTATATGATGATGACACTGAGGAGGTAGAGAGCAGGAGATATAGAGAGCTGGTTGGGAAGCTTTTATATGCCACTATCACCAGGTCGGATATAATGTTTGCAGTAAGCAAAGTTAGCCAGTTCATGGAGCAGCCCAGAAAGGTGCATATGGATGTTGTATGTATGATATTGAGATATTTAAAGAACTCAACTGGCTCAGGTCTTATATTCAATAGGGATACATCTCTTAAGGTGACAACTTGTGCAGATGCTGATTATGCAGGTTGTTCGGGCTTTGTTGTGTTTGTCGAGAGCTCTCTTGTTTTATGGAAAAGCAAGAAGTAGACATTGGTGTCCAAGTCAAGTGTAGAATCTGAATACAGGGCCATGATACAAGGGAGTGCAAAGATGATGTGGGTTAGATCGGTATTGACAGACCTTACTATTGAGGTTTCTTTTCCTATGTAACTCTTATGTGATAATCAAGCTGCACTATTTATTGATAATAATCCTGCTTTTCATGAAAGGACGAAGCATAAAGAGGTGGATTGCCATTGCACCAGAGATCTGATCCACAAAGATCTCATATCTACGGCCCATGTTTCCACAAGAGATGAGATTGTTGACATCTTCACTAAGGCCTTAGCCAGAGGCCCATTTCAGAGGTGTTGCTCCAAGCTGAGCATGATATATATGCTCCAACTTGAGGGGGAGTGTTGAGATAATTCTATCTCTTGGTCTATTTTATATTTTACGTTTCTTTATGTACTTATCATGTAATTAACCCAAGGGCTTTTCTCTTATATAAGAGAGCATGGCCTTAAATTTCGCCGAAATTCGGCCGAATTTCGGTCGAATTTCGGTTTCGGTAGGTGACCGAAATTCGGCCGAAATGGCTATATCGGTCGAAATTTGGGGGGGGTCTAGTTCAAAAAGCCACCGAAATGACCGAAATTTCGGTCGAATTTCGACCGAAATTCAGCCGAAATTTCGTTTCGGTCCCTCACCGAAACGAAACCGAAATCCGACTTTTAAGGCCTTGTAAGAGAGCCCTTGGTCTATTCTAAATGCAACTTCTTATTTTATCCTAACAGACTCCATGTACAAGAATGATGTATGGACCCTGGAGGATCCACCTAAATGGGTTTAATGGATCTTCAAGAGAAAGACTCAGGACCTGGTGGGAAGGTAGAGACCTTCAAGTCATGGCTCGTAGCCAAGGGCTACACACAGAGAGAAGGCATTGATTACGATAAGACATCCTCTCATGTTGCTATGCTTAAGTCCATCAGGGTACTGCTAGCTATAGCTACATATCTTGACTATGAAATCTGGCGGATGGACGTTAAGACCATATTCCTTAATGGATACCTCGAGGAGGATATCTATATGGAGCAGCCCTAGGGCTTTATAATTGAGAAGGCAAAGTATGCAAGTTGAAGAAGTCCATCTATAAGCTCAAAAAAGCTTCTCGTAGCTGGAACATCAGATTTAACGAAACCATAAAGAGTTATGATTTTGTTCAGAATCCCGATGAACTGTGTGTGTACAAGAAGCTTAGTGGGAACGTTATTGTGTTCATCATGCTTTACATGGATGACATCCTTATCATTTGGAATAATACAAATATGATAATTGGTGTTAAGATTTGGTTGTCCCATACCTTCGAGAAGAAAGATCTTGGAGAAGCCTCTTATGTCTTGGGCCTGAAGTTGTTCAGAAACGGAGAAAAGAGGATTTGGGATTGTCACAACATGGGTACATTAAGAAGATCTTGGAACATTTCTATATGAAGAATTCTAAGAAATGTTTCCTTCCCTTAAGACATGGTATATGCTTATCTAAAGGGATGGTTCCTCAAAGTGTTGAGGATAAGAAAGTTATAGCTAGAAGACATACGCTTATCTAAAGGGATGGATCCTCAAAGGGATGCTTATCTAAAGGGATGGTTCTCAATGTGTAGAGGATAAGAAAGTTGGATGGTTTAGATGATGGAAGAGGGCTTCTCGAGGCAGAAATCGAGGAGAGGCAGGACCTTCTCGAAGAGTTACTGCTAGAAGACAGAAAATAGGAGGTGGAGTGGCGGTAAAGATATAGGTAGAAGTGGCTTATAGAGGAGGATTCCAACACAAGATTTTTCCATTCTGTGTCCTATGGACGACGGAGAAGAAACTACATTCACGAGATTGAGGTGGGAGGGTGCGAGCTTCGGGGGAGGCATCAATCGGGAGTGCCTTAAGGGGACATTTTGCTAAGGCCACTCGGAGAAAAAAAGGGAGTGGATGGGGTGGTTGGGGACCGAGGTAGAAACCTTGTTAGTTGAGCAGGTAGAGGGGCTACTGGTCTCTTTTTCAGATGAGGAGGCGAAGAGAGCGGTTTGGAACTTGAACGCAGATGGAGCTCCTGGTCAGAACGGCTTCCCGATGCTTTTTTATCATGAATTCTGGGATCTATTGAAGGAAGAGGTCTTGGACGTGCTGAATGAATTCAGGAAAGGAAATCGAGGACTCGAGAAATCAACTGGGCGCTATTATTCCTATTGCCCAAGAAGGACACCCCCGTGAGGGTGGAGGACTTTCGGCCTATTGCACTTTCCAACGTGATTTACCTCATAATTGCAAAGATTCTGGCGAATAGGCTGAAGGGAGTTCTGAACTTGGTGGTGCTTCAGGGCCAATCTGCATTCATCCTAGGGAGACAGATACTAGATGGTTTAGTGATGGCTTTAGAGATTTGCCTTGAATGGCAACGGATAAAAATGAGAGGGGCTCTATGGAAGATTGACTATGCGAAGGCTTATGATTGTGTCGACTGGAGATTCATGTGGTTGTCTTTGTAGAGGATAGGTTTTACGGATATGTAGGTGGATTGGATGAAAATATACGTCACTACCTCTTCCTACTCTATCTTGATGAATGGCAAACCGGATGGGGATTTCTTCCAATCGTAGCTTGGGGTGAGGCAAGGGTGCTCGATGGCCCCTATGTTGTTCGTTCTGGAGCCGGATGCTTTGGGGGTCCTCTTCAGATAGGATATTGTGAATGAATGGTGTAAGAGGTTCCGTACAGAGGACATCTCCATCCCTCTGTTGCCGTATGCAGACAATACGATCCTCTTTATGGGTGGTACGGAGGAGCAGATTGTTAATACGGTACAACTAACTGACATCTTTGGCAAACTCTCGGGTCTGGAGATAAACAAGACTAAGTCAACGGTCATTACCTTTGGGATGAATGAAGCAGATCGATCCATCATTGTAGAGATAACTGAATGCACTTTGGGAGATCTCCCCATACAAGACTTGGGTTTACCATTAATAGCTAGGAAGCTCAAAAGCGCTGATTGGGAGGAGGTGGTGCAGAGGATGGAGCAAAGGCTGGAAGGGTGGAAAGCGGTCACCTTATCTAGAGGGGGAAAGTTGGTTCTTATGAAGCACACACTCTCTTCTATAACTATCTTCTACTTTTCTACTAGACTGATGTCGGTGGGGGTTAGAAAGAAAGTTGAGTCTTTGATGAGAAGGTTCTTCTGGTCCGACGGAAAGCAACAAGGCCCTGGGATGCTCCCGATAAGTTGGGATGAGATTACAAGGGGGCATAATGAAGGTGGACTGGGTATTCGTGATGTAGAGTATATGAGTAAGGCACTTATCACCAAATGGGTCATATGGGGTCCGTCTACATCATTGGCTTTAAGATTGCTAAGGAAGGTATATGGGGTTAGAGGCGAACTTGTGTCTAGAAGAGTGCGTTATGAGTCTCCTCTCTAGGTCGGTATCCATGAGGTTCTGTCGTGGTTGGCACCCAGACTCAGGCCAAAGGAGGGTGATGGACACATATTCAGATTCTGACGTGATGATTGGCTTGGAGAGGGCGCGTTGGAGGACAGATTTCCACGTCTTCTCCCATTGGCAGACTTGAAGGAGGCAACGCTATCGCATATGGGGGATGTGGGAAAGTGGCCGCCGGCATTCCTAGTGGACCTCTCAGACCAACGCACGGAGGATTACCTTATGATGCAGAATGAACTTCCACGATCAGGGGATTTCTCGTGGGATAAAGATCATTTTCAGTGGATGGACAAGAAATTCTTGTAAAGAAATCTTACAGAGAGTTGAGGAAGAGGGAAGAAGAACAAGACGAAGAGTTGCGCCACGACATGAGTTGTTTGGAGGGAAAATATTTCGACCAGAGTTAAAGTTTTCTTATGATGCTTGAGAAGGGGCCGCCTATGTGATAAAGCACGGAGGGAGAGACTGTTAATCCTTGCAAACACACAGAGTACGACAGATGCAAGGAGGCAGAGGAGGATTCTGAACATTTGGCGAGTATGGAGAGAGGTTGGACTGCCTTGGGTAGCAACCGTTGGGACAATGGAATTCTAGAGATCAATCCGAACGATCGGACCAACCCTAATGATGACTGCTCAAAAACATTTGTTGTTCTTTGGGCCATTCGGGTCGGATGAAACGATTTGATCTTCAACAATCAGAGGTTTTATAGCGAGAATGTAATGACTCACTGTAATGCGCTTTATAATTTCTGGCTCTAATGGTAATGTACTCTACTCTTTTAAATGGGATTTTATCGGTGGTGACCCCCACAAGGGGGGGTTCACCCGTTTCAGATTCAAAAAAACAGAAACTTATAGCAATATGCCCTTGTGCATCGGATGTGATAAGCCTAATGTACACCATGATGTGCACAAGGCCAGATATCTGCCATATATTGGGAGTGGTAAGTTGTTACCAATTCTACTATGGAGAACAACGCTGGAATGCAGTGAAGAACATTTTTAAGTACATAAGATGGACACAAGATTACATCTCGGTCTATGGAGATCGTGATCCCTAAATCTTCGGATACACAGATTCAGATTTCCAATCTGATATAGATGATTGCAAGTCAACTTCAGGTTTTGTGTTCTTATTGAACGGTGGTATTATGAGCTGGAGAAGAAACTAACCGGACACTACACATGATTCAACAACAGAAGCCGAACATATTGTCGCATCGGATGTTGCAAAGGAGGTGGTGTGGTTATGCAAGTTCATCTTGTAACTTGGCGTAGTTTTCTCTGATATTCGCATCCTGCTGCTCTACGATAACATAGAAGCCATAACTCAGACGAAGGAATCCAAATAGCATCAGAAGATCAAGCACATGGAATAGAAATGCCAAATTATTCAGGAGATTTAAAAGTACGGGGACATCATCATCACCAAGGTGGCCTCTGCCGATAATGTTGTTGATCCCATTACCAAACCTTTGCCCTAAAAGATTTTCGACCAGCAAGTAATGAGCATGGGCTTAAATATTGTACCTGAATGGTTCTGAGGGCTAGTAGGAGATTGTTAGTCATGTGAATCAGAGGCATACCATTTCTACAATAACTGATATTGTAATCTTTGATGTATCAATAAAGGTTATTGATTTATTTCACTCCTTGTCTGAGAATAAATGAATAAATGCACTAATAAGTTCCCCTAGTACAATTATGGTTATGTACCATGGCCATCTTAATAATCAAGCAGCTATTGATTCAATGGTTGAATCATAGAGGCTGGTACTTGGATGATATCTAAAAAGTTAGATTGAATACTCATCAAGCACCATCAAATGATTGTTAAGAAAGGATCTCCAACTTGAGAAGGAAATGGCAATCCCTCTCTAAAGGCTGATATATGACCTATCTCTTGTTGTAGGTCATCTGCGTAGGAATAAATATTCAAAGGTGTCAGATAAGTTAGGTCAAATAGTTGACTTAATGAGATAGAGATAATCAAGACATATGTCGTATGCAGTCACAATATAGACACGCATCCTCTGATCGGAGAGAGATGTATTACTATATGTCTAAGTATGTACATTAGGTAGACCACTAGATTAATGACATAATCAAGGTTCAAGGACATATGAGTAATATTATCTCTCAGAGGGATCATACATGTTCGCTACTAGAAGACATGAGCCCATTTATGAGGTATTGGGACCAATCAAATTCCATGCATGGTCGTCTTGCTTTGGAAGTATGACAAGAATTTGTAGATATGATATATGCTTTTGGAAAGCATATAATTAATACCAACTCCCAACGACCGAATGAGAAACTTAACGATAAAACCTGAAGAAGACAGTTTAAATATGATCTACAACTTTAGGTTTATTCTACATTTTCCCGTATGCAGGATGTACGTGTATTAAGAATACTCGAGGGTGATGTGATCGTAAACAATTGTATAACCATGACACTTCCATTCCGAGGGAGTGATGAAATAATTTTGGATTTTAGTGACTACTTTCAGTAGATTAGTAATCCAATCATAGTCCAAATGTTGGACATTGATATGAATGTGATTCGGATGCAATGAGAAGATTAGAATTACAATATGATTTAATCAAACATCTTTCAGAGGTTCGGGCCCCTGAGATCTGGATTTGAGATATGAACTCAATATCCAAGTCTTATACATGGAATGTCTAATCTTCATGTTCTCTCCAAGTATCTGCGGAGAAGGCATGTTATTCTTGAAAGAGATCAAGAATAATTCTATTGTTGAGAATGTATCTGAGCATTGAGAAATTGATGATTAAATGCGATTTAATTATCATGAATAATATGTCATATTATGTGGGCACATGAGAATAATCATCTAAAATAATTAAATTTGATTTAATTGTCAAGGATATGATTAATGTGGATATCACTATCTATAATAATCATAAATATTATAAATGCGATGTATACAATGTTAAAAGACTTTAATTATAAATAGTATTTGTGAATTAAATATCGATGTGAATTAGATTCACATTGAATAATTAATTGTAAATGCAATTTACATTTTATATGAACGCATGAATATGATTCATAATTGTCAAGAGCATGATTGAAATTATTGCAAAAAAGTTTGGAATTATTTTGGTGGATAATTATGCAACAAAAGATATCGTACATGTGGAATAATTTGTTGAGATATGAGATCTCACAAAATTGGAATGAGAGAGTCACCTTTCCTTTATAAAAGAGTGGACAACCACCATTGATTCTATTTCAATGTGGTCGTCCACTCTATGAAAAGGAAGGATGATTGTTATTTTTCCATTCATTCCACGTGAAAATTGATTTAATTCAAATTAAATTATCGCGTGAATATTCAATTTATTTAATTTACTTTAAATTAATTTATCATCGCAAATTTATGCAACAAAATCATAGTCATTGATTAAAAGTACAAACTAATCTACACCATTGATTATGTGTGCACATGGATTGATATATGGACATCCAATTTGTTATAAAAGAAAGGCTAGACCTATATCCTTCTGTACAACAATTTCAAGAGCAACAAATTTTCTCTCTCTATTCTCATACAGCCCAAGGCCCCTCTCTCTCTCTCTCTCTCAATATTGTGGCTGTCCACTATATTGACCTAGAGAGCCTCACAGTCTTTGCGTTGTCGTTGTGGTGCCAGATCGATTGCTCGTAGATCTCCACCTTCTTCAGTGCATCTTATTCGTGAGGAAGGCTATCGATTTCGTGGGACCAAATCAGGAGACTCCGCTCTTAGATCTTCAAATCAAAACTCAGGATGCGTATGTCTCATCCACGTGCCCGCAAGTGCATCCTTCGTCGGATCGGACTTGAGACAGGATGTCTCTTCGTTTAGAGACATGTGATCGCAATCACGCTTTAAGAGGTAATCATTTGACTCATTTGTGATCTTGATGAAATGATTTGAGAAATGTTCTCATATCATGGGGTTTCATCTAATTAAACATTCTAAATTCCGCTGCCCATTGTGAGTGTTGAGATACTTGTCTCTTTCTGAGGTTTATTTATATTTCATTTTTCTCATATCCTCTTTATGTAAATTTTCCATAGATCTTTTCTCCTATATAAGAGAGCTCAAGGGCTACGATGAATATACAATTCTATTTTTCTTTTCCATACGGTATCAAGGAGATGGTCCTAGGCTGGAGCCTGTGCACTAGATATCTCACCCACCAAAAACCTAACGAAAGCACCGCCAAGAGCAACGTAGGCATCGTTGGCCGTCGCCACCATCGTCGTGCCTCGTGTAGCAATAACAGTGGCCAATGACGCCGTCGCCATATAGCAGCAGCAGCCGAGGTTGCCGTCATCGGCTCCTATTACAGTGGCTTAGGGCTGCCAACATCGCTGTCAACAACCCTTGTCACCCTCTGATGTATCCACCTTCATCCTAGGGGCCGCATGGCTCACTAGGGGCCTTGGTCGATAGTTTCGAGGTTTGGAAAGCACTTTAAACATGCAATCTGGTCTCTATTTAGTCCGATTTTGGGGTTTCTAGGATTGGTTTGGCCATCTAAAATCATCCTAGTTATCTAGATATACCTCAAACGGATGGAAGCGGTTGTGGTAAGAGTCTACACCCACAATCGTCTTCTTGTATGATTGTGTAGATGCAGTCAACCTTATCTACAATCCTAGTCTTTGTCATTATTGTCATCATGTCAGACAACAGAGTAACTCCAAAACCGAGGTCTCATCCTCGGGTGTCTTTAAAGGTCCAACACCTATTGTCAAGATGGGTGGGGAAAATTATGATTTATGAGCTATGAAGTTTATGAGCCTAATCTAATATATTATAATGGGAAGAATACATCCTCACACAAGATGAGCCTAGCGACAAGACTGTGGTTAAAGCCTCAAGGAAGGCAGACAATGCGTATGCACGTGTATGGCTATCTGGGACCGTGTCAATGGAGGTAGTTCATGATATTCTGAGTCAGCCTACAGCAAAGGCTATGTGGGACATTCTCTCCACCGCATACTCCCTGACGAAAAATGAATCGAAGATACTGCAACTCCAACATGATATCTTCACTTTGAAGCACAATGGACTTCCTCTCCATACCTTTTACACCTCTCTAAGGGGTATGTTTGAAAAGCTTCATGGTTTCATTCTCTTGACTGCTATAGCAGAACAACTCAAGGCGCACAGAAATTCCGTGATGAGTGGAGTTTTTCTAGCAGTTCTTGACCCTGAGTATGATGTTGCTCGATCGCAGATCCTTGCAGATGCCGCCATATCTCCAATGGAGGAGGCATACCGAAGACTGAGCAAGATTTCTATATCTTCTGGCAGTGTTACTCAATAGCATCAGACCTCCTCAACTATAGGTGCATCGCGTGGTAGAGGAAGCTCTATATAGTACCATCATCATGATAATCGTGGTAGGAGAGGCGGTATCCAACCCCGTCAGCCTTACACTTATTGCCACAGGTCTGGAAACTCTAAGGATACATGCTATTCTAAGCATGATTTTCCTTCTTCAGCGTGTGTTGCAGAGCAGACTGAGCAAGTTAGTATTCCACCTCCTGCTTCTGATCAGAGATTCCATGATCTTTTAGCTCGACTGAGAGAGACCATGCACGCACCTTGTTCGTCCACTTCTCCTTCAGGATTCTCAGAGGAAGATACCTCAGCATTTGCATCCACATCAGGTATAGCATATGCTCTTACTAGCTGTTACAGGGCAGACTTGTCAGAATGGATCGAGGATTCAGGAGCTTCACACCATCTTTGTGGTGATAGAAGCCAGTTTAGTGCATACATATCGACTCATCCAGGTAGATCGGTAGTCATAGCAGATGGGACTCACTCTCCTATTATTAGTCAAGGGGAGGTGCAATTGACTTCAGGAATGTGCCTTCCGAATGTTCTCCATGCTCCTGATCTTTTACGAATTGATTGTCTATTAGTCAAATCACCAAAGATTTACATTATCGTGCCATATTTGATCCTTCATCCGTTGTGTTTCAGGACATTCTTTCGAGCAAGGTGATTGGATCTGATCATGAGCAAGGAGGTTTGTATAGACTGTTTCAATCTCCATATGTTATTACTTCATCTCTCCACAATGGATCAATCTCTCTGTATGTGTGGCACCTCCGTTTTGGTCATCTTTCTCTACAGAAGTTGTGTCTCGCTCTTCCTCAAAACTCCCCTCGTGCTACCTTTCAGTGTGAGGCGTGCCACGTTGGGAAACATCACCGATCTACTTTTCAGAGACATCGAGGTCATAGTAGTAATAGTATTTTTGAGTTACTTTATTTTGACATTTGGGGTCTGAGTCGTGTCCCAGACCATCAGGGCATATATTTGTCCTGTTGTTATGGATGATTTTTTCAGGTTGTCTTGGGTCTTTCTGCTTAAAAACAAGTCTGATGATATTCATGTTATTCAGTCGTTCATTAACGAAATAAAGAATGTTTTTTCTGTGAATGTCAAATACATCTATTCTAACAATGCATTAGAATTTTGTAACCTTCAACTCTCGCAGTTTCTCAGAACCCTTGGTATTGTTCATCAGACTTCTTATGCATATACTTCCCAATGGAATGGGGTGGCTGAGCGCAAGCATCGTCACCTTTTGGATGTTACCAGGACCCTTTTGATCTAGAGTTGTGCCCGTCATTCATATTGGGGAGATGTATTTCTAACAACTTGCTATCTGGTGAATCGTATGCCTTCGCCTGTGCTGGGGGAGAAGATCTCGTTCTTGATTACGTTTCCCGAGAAAGATCTTTTCTCCTTCACTCGTATTTTTGGGTCAGCTGCTTTCGTTCATCATACGTCTCCTGGTCATGACAAGCTCTCTCCTAGGGCAGTCAAATGCATCTTTATGGGGTATTCCAAGACTCGAAAGGGATATAGGCATTTTGATCATGTTCGTAGGAAGTATCATATTAATGATGATGTCACTTTCTTTGAGCCTAATATATTCTTCTCTCCGATGATAAGCTGATTTCTTTAGAGTCTGGAGAAGAGGTATAAATGCCTTTATCTTCAAGTTCATCTATCCCAACTCTACTTACTCACCACCTTCTTCACCATCTCCACCTCCACCTCCACCGCTACCACCAACTTCACCCGTTGCATCCACATGTTTTCCACGGGTTTCCAGTGCCGACCTCGTACTCATGTGTCTCCTCTAACATCTATCATGATCAGGTATGTTCTGAACACTTGGTTTCTACTGATGGCACTATGATTTTATTTACAACATGATAAGCAGAAGGTTAGAAATGTTCATGCCACTGAGGAAGCTAAGGATCTTCATATGCTCATTGTCCTACAAAAGCAAAGGCGTACATGCACTATGTAGACCCTTGCTTCCCATGTATCTCTTACATGCCTTTAAAAGGAGTTTCAGAGGTTTATTGTCGGTCTGTCTGTTATGGAGATACTATGGAAAGGCATAAAATGAGAAGTTGTATTCCATTGTAGCCTTAGAGATCTCTTATATAAGAGAAAAGCTCTAAGGGAAAATTACATAAAGTAGATAAAAGAAACAAGAAAGTATAAAATAAGATAAGGAGATAAATTATCTCAACACTCCCCCTCAAGCTGGAGCATGTATATCTATCATGCTCAGCTTGGAACAAGAACGGTGGAAAGGACCTTTTGTAAGAGATATGGCAAACATATCTGCAATCTCATCGCCTGAAGCAACGTGAGAAGTGGAAATAAGACCCTTTTGGATTAGATCATAAGTGTAATGGTAGTCTACTTTAATGTGCTTTGTCCTTTAATGAAAGGCTGGATTATTAGCTATGAATAAAGCGGTTTGGTTATCACATTTGAGATGCATAGGAAGAGGCACCTCTAAAGTTAGGTCAGTCAGGACAGACTGACCCACATCATTTCCGTGCTCCCTTGGGCCATGGTCATATACTATGATTCAGCGCTAACTCTAGCCACAATTGCATGTTTCTTACTCTTCAATGAAATCGAGCATCCGACATAGTCCGCATCCGCACATCCAGTAACTATGAGTAACATGTCTCTTTTGAACAGAATTCCTGCACCTGGAGATGACTTCAGATACCTTAAAATCATATTAACTGCATCCACATGAACCTGCATGGGTTGCTCCATAAACTGACTAACTCTGCTAACAGCAAATGATATATCAATCCTGATGATAGTGACATAACAACTTCCCTAGTAGTTCTTGGTATCGTCTCTTATCCACCTCCTCAGAGTCATCATCATAAAGCCTAGCATTAGGATCCATTGGAGTAGTAGCAAGTCTGCATCCTGTCATGCTCGTCTCAAATAGAAGACCAGTGACATTCTTCCTTCACGTCATTACCGTACCATGCTGATTTCTTGCAAATTATAGGCCAAGAAAGTAACGGATCATGCCAAGGTCCTTGGTAACAAAATGTTGTCCAAAGAAATCCTTAGCTGCATGAATATCCTTTTCATCAATGCATGTAACAATACTATCATTAATATAGACTAGAATAGCAATGGTACCTCTCTGAGTTCTCCTAACAAAAAGAGAATGATCTGCAATAGATCTGACAAACCCATGTCGTTCAATCAACTCTGAGAGCTTCTGAAACCAAGCCCTCGGACTTTGCCTAAGACCATAGATGGTCTTGTGAAGTCTGCACACTATATGAGACTCCCCCTCAGCAACAAACCCCGGTGGTTGCTGCATATAGACTTCCTTCTGTAAGTCCCCATAAAAAAGTGCATTCTTGACATCTAACTAGAAAAGCAACCACTCATGTATCAAAGCAACAACAATAAGAATCCGCAGCATAGAGTGACGAGCAACAAGAGAAAATATATCCTGATAATCCACACCCATAGGTTTGGGTGAACCCACGAGCAACCAGTCTTGCCTTATACATGTCTACAATACCATCTCTGCGATGTTTAACTATAAACACCCATTTGCTGCCAACAACAGATGCATCAGAAGGAGCACGTACAACAATCCGCGTACCACGAAACTGTAGCACCACCATCTCCTCCTCTATAGAAAGACGTCACTGAGTGCTCTGTAATGCCTCCTGATAGGACCGTGGTATCTCCATAACCAATAAACCAACAACAAACTTATGAAAATCCTCTGAGAGTCATGCCAATAAAACATGAGAAGCAAGAGGATACATAGTGCATGCACACCTCTTCTTCCTTAAGGAAATAGACACATCAAGATTGTCAGGTTCCTAAGTAGCTGAGACCGGATCATCTAAGACATCCTGCACCTCCCGCTGCACACGTAAATCACCAATTCCATTAGTGGAACTCAAATGTTCAGAACATATATGGAGTGTGTTGGATGATGGAGCAAGCACATGAGCACAAGGTCAATGCTAGTAAACCAGTGGAAAGAAAGTAGGCATGGCAAATGGTGGAGGCAGTGGAGGAAGTAGTGGAGGTGGTGGAGGAGGTGGAGACATGTATACCTCTTCTCCATTTTCCGAGGGAATGAGCTTGTCACGTGTGAAGAGAAATACATAATAGACTCAAAGAATGTGACATCGGCACTAACATAATATCTTTGTCAAACAAGGACAAAGCAACGATATCCCTTTTTCGTCCTGGAATACCCAGTAAAAACACACTTGCCAACTCTAGGAGAGAGCTTAACAAGACCTGGAGATATTTGATGAATAAGAGCAACTGACCCAAAAACATGAGGTGTAAGAGAGAAAAGATTCGTCTCGAGAAATGCAATCGAAAATAGGATATTCTCCACCAAAATCGAAGAGGACATGCGATTCACCAGGTAGCAAGCAGTGAGAACCGCATCTCCCCAGTACGAATGAGGAGTACGTCTCTGGATCAAGAGAGTCCTGGCGACATCCAAAAGGTGTTCGGCAACCCCACTCTGTTGAAACGTATATGTAGAGATATTTCCAGTCTTTATGTACTTTTCAATTATATTTAATTTCTTTTTTCCGTCTTGTGTAATTTACACATAGACCTTCTCTATATAAGAGAGCCTAGGTTTCTTTGGAATAAACAATTATCTCTTTTCCTCCAACATGGTATCAGAGCCACCACCCAAACCTTAGCAGCCCCTCATAAACCCTAGTCGCCCCTCCATCTCCCGCCGCCGAACCACCGCCGGCCTCCCCTTCTCCTCTCTCCACCGCTAACGTCACCGTCGACCCCTCGTCTTCTCCTCTACACTGCCGACACCCCATCGCCAGCGTCGCCACCTCTTCCCTCCACCTTCTCCCCATCGTCGTCGTCTCTCTATGGATTTGAGTGCATAAGACTACATATGCACTCAAATCCTCGGTTGTTTATGTAGACATTCGATTCTTAGTCTACAAACCCTAGTTCTTCGTCTCCGACAACCATATCAAAAAATAAGGTTGACATGCCCTCCATAGGCGCATTCAAAGGTCCAACATCCACTATCAAGATGGATGGAACGAACTACGAGCTCTGGGCTATGTAGTTCATGAGTCTCATGAAGTCAAATGGGAAGAAGCACATTCTTACCGAAGATGAGCCGATAGCGAAAACCGAGGTTTATGCCTCATGGGAGGCAAATGATTCGTATGCCAAGGTCCGGCTTTCAGGCACTCTATCGATGGAGATTGCTAATGGCGTGCTCCATCAGCCCACTACTAAGGCAATGTGGGTCATTCTTGCAGCGACATACTCGCAATCGCGAAATGAGATCACGATTCTTCAACTCCAACATGATATATTTACGTGAAGCAGAATGATCGACCTCTGCATTCTCTGTATACATCCTTCAGAGGGATGCTTGAGAATTTCTACAGTATCATTCCTCTTACGGCAACTCCCGAGCAATAGAAGATGTTTCGGAATGCTACTATGACAGGGGTCTTGCTAGTGGAGCTTGACCCTGAATATGATGCTGCTCGCTCGCAGATTCTTGTAGATGCTACTATTCCTCCAGTAGAGGAAGTGTATCGTCGGCTCAGTAGAGTTCCAGTCACATCTTCTGCTACTACTCAGCCTCCTTCGGCGATGGCAGCTTCCAGAGGCAGAGGAGCCTCTTCTTCATTTCGGGGTCAAGGTGGTTGCATTCGTCAACCTTGCACATTTTGTCATCGCCTAGGATATACAGAGGAGACATGTTATTTTAAGCATGGGTTTCCAGCATCGGCACAACTGGACGAGTATAGTGCATCTCCACAGCCATCTACTTCAGACCAGCGATTTGAGGATCTTGTTGTCAGACTGAGAGATATCATGCCTCCTGCATATTCTGATTCTCCTGAAGGCTCCTCGGATGTAGCTGCTTCAGCCTCTGCTAGTACATCGGCCATAGCTAGCACCTCAAGTAGTGCTTATGCCCTTACTTCATGTCATGGATCTGATGTTTCAGAATGGATTATGAACTCCGACGCGAAACATCATCTTTGTCGAGACAAAGATAAGCTTACATCCGACAGAGAGGTTCCACCGGAGCGATCTGTAGTCATAACAGATGGGACTCATCGTCTATTGTTGGACAGGGGGAGATCAGTCTAACACCCTCTATGCGTCTCCAGAATGTCTTGCATGCTCCAGATTTTTCGATGAATTTATTATCTATCAGTCAAATTACGAAGGATTTGCACTGTAGAGCTATTTTTGACCTTCGTCTCTTGTTTTTCAAGACATTCTTACAGGCAAGGTGATTGGTTGTGGTTGTGAGTAGGATGGCATCTATCATTTGGTCAGGACTCCCTATGTTGGTGTCTCCTCTCAGTCAAGTGGTCCAGTTTCTCCATTCACATGGCATCTAAGATTTGGTCATCTCCCTATTCAGAAGATACGTCATATCCTGCCCCCGATTCTACAGGGTTCTTTCCAGTGTGAAGTACGTCAGTTCGGAAAGCAACACAGATCTACTTTCCCTAGTCGTCAGTCTCGGAGCAGTAGCTCCCCTTTTGAATTGTTTCATATTGATATTTGGGGTTCGAGTCGTATCCCTGATCAGCAGGGACACATGTTTCATCTAGTGGTGGTTGATGATTTTTCTCGTTTGTCTTGGGTGCTTTTGTTGAAAAATAAATATGAAGCAGGGAATGCTATCAAAAATCTTATAAATGAAATGCAGAATATTTTTTAGTCTACTGTGAAAATTGTATGAACGGATAATGCTTTGGAATTCTATACTCAGTGCCATCTTCCTACTCACTGCCCTCGTCAAGCATTCACCACGCCTCAAGATTGTCCATGTAACATTATTAACGATGGCTCTGACGATGTACATGTGCAGGGATCTCTGCAGGAGGATAGCATACTGGCAAGTATGATTATTGATGATTCGAATGTACATATTGCCTTACAGAAGCAGAAGTATACATGTGCATCCTATCCACTTGCTTCATATGTTTCTTTTCATCACCTCACTGAGATTTTCAGCGATTTTCTATGGCCCTATCTACCGTGGAAATACCATGGAATTATCAGGATGCATTGAATGAGTTGCTGGAGTTCTGCATTGGAAGAAGAAATGGTCGCCTTGAAGTCACGGGGTACATGGAACTTGGTTTCTGCTCCTCAAGGAGCCTCTATTGTCAGTTGTAAATGGGTCTTACAATCAAATATCATACAGATGGTAGCTTTGATCGTTACAAAGCAGGGTTAGTGGCACGTGGGTTTACTCAAACCTACGACGAGGATTATATGGACACATTTTCTCCAGTTGCGTGTCACTCCACTCTACGTGTCCTTCTTTCAGTTGTTGTGGTACGTAATTGATCCTTTTCCATCTTGATGTTAAAAATGCATTTTTGTGTGAGGATCTGCAGGTAGAAGTCTACATGCAGCAACCTCCGGGGTTTGCTGCTGAGGGGAAGATTCAGATGGTGTGTAGACTTCACAAGGCCATATATAGTCTTAAACAGAGCGCGCGGGCATGGTTTCAGAAGCTGTCTAACCTAATTCAGAAGCAAGGGTTCAACATATCAACTGCAGATCATTCTTTGTTTTTTCAGAAGACTCCTAGAGGTACTGTTGTTATCATGGTTTATGTTGATGATATACTTGTTACGGGAGATAATATGCAGGGAATAAAGATGGCAAAGGCATTTCTAGGCCATCAATTCATTACCAAGGATCTTGGTAACCTACGATATTTTCTGGGGTAGGAATTTGCTAGGAATGCACAGGGGCTCGTGATGACCCAAAGGAAGTATATTACAAACATGCTTGTTGAGATAGGCATGATTGATTGTCGACCCTCAACTACTGCCATGGATCCTAACATGAAGTTATATGATGATGATACAGATGAGGTTGACAGTAGGAGATATAGAGAGATGGTGGGAAAACTTCTCTATATTACTATCACCAGACTTGGCATCGCTTTTGCAGTAATTCGGGTGAGTCAGTTCATGGAACAGCCCAGACAGGTACACATAGATGCCATATACATGATACTAAGATACCTAAAGTCGTCTCTAGGTGCAGGACTACTGTTCAGAAAAGAAACAAATATCTCAGTTTCTGCATGTGCTGATGCGGATTATGCAGGATTCCCTAAGGATCGGAAGACTACTTCTGATTTTGCAGTATTTGTTGGCAGTTCTTTGGTTTCTTGGAAAAGCAAGAAACAAACAGTGGTGGCTAGATCTAATGTTGAATCTGAATACGGAGCCATGACATAAGCAAGTACAGAGATGATGTGGGTTCAAGCTGTGTTAGAAAATCTGCATATAGATGTACATCCATGCAGTTACCGTGTGACAATCAAGCAGCACTATTCATTGTTAATAATCCTGCTTTTCATGAAAGGACAAAGCATATTAAGGTAGACTGCCACTACACTAGAGATATGATTTAAAAGGGCTTCATTTCTACCTCTCATGTCAGTTCAGGAGAGTAGACTGCAAACATCTTTACCAAACCATTTCTCAGAGGGCCATTCCAGACGTGTTCTTCCAAGCTGAGCATGATTGACATCTATGCTCCATCTAGAGGGGGAGTGTAGAGATATTTTCAGTTTTTATGTACTTTTCAGTTATATTTTATTTCTTTATTCCGTCTTATGTAATTCACCCATAGGTCTTCTCTATATAAGAGAGCCTAGGGTTCTTTAGAATAAACAGTTATCCCTTTTCCTCCAACAGTATAAGCATAGGATATCTGATGCATAATACCATACGTTCTAAGAAATTTAGAGCTGAGTACTGCAAAATTTTAATGCATTATCAGAACGAATATATTTGATATTCGCAGAGAAAATATTCCTTATTTCATTAATAAAAGACACAAGACCAATATCAGACTTGTTCTTAAAAGAAAGATCCATTACAATCTTGAAAACTCGTCAACAACGACAAGATAGAACATGTCCCTGATGGTCTGGGATAGGACTTGGACTCCAAATATCAAAATGAATCAACTTAAAAGGACTATAACTACTTCTACCCTGACGACTCTGGAATGTAGATCGATGATGCTTCCCAAGTTGGCAAGCTCGTACTGAAAATTAGAGCGAGGAGAAATCTGTGGAATAACATGACACGACTTTTGCAAATGAAGATGACCAAATCGAAGATGCCACATATAAGGAGAAACGGAACCAGTGCAAAGAGAAGAAGCACTAGCATATGGGGATTGTACCAGTCTATAGAGACCTCCTTCCTCACGGCTAGATCCAATCACCTTACTCGTAAGAATGTCCTGAAACACAAGAGCAGAAGGATCAAATATGGCATGGCAATGTAAATCCTTGGTAATTTGATTAATTGATAGTAAAATCATAGAAAATTCAGTAGCGTAAAGAACATCTTGAAGTCGCATTGTGGGAGCTAACTACACCTCCCCCTAACCAGTGATAGGAGAATGTGTCCCATCTGTTATTACCACCGATCTCCCTGACTGAGTTGGACTATAAGTGTGGAAGGATGTTAAAAATGAAAAGTGATCACTCATCATAACCCTAGAGCTCTCTTATATAGGAGAAAAGCACTAAGGGAAAATTACATAAAGTAGACCGAAGAAATAAGAAATTACAAAGTAAAGATAATGAGATACAAATATCTCAACACTCCCCCTCAAGCTGGAGCATATATGTCTATCATGCTCAGCTTGGAACAACAACGGTGAAAAGGACCCCTTATGAGGGTTTTGGTAAACATGTCTGTAATCTGATCTCCTGAGGCAACATGAGTGGAAGAAATAAACCCCTTTGGGATCAACTCACGAGTATAATGACAATCAACTTCGATGTGTTTTGTTCTCTCATGGAAGGCTAGGTTATTAGCTATGAATAGGGATGTTTGATTATCACATTTGAGGTGCACTGGGAGAGGTACCTCAATAGCAAGAACTATCTGAACGAACTTGACCAACATCATTTACGTGCTCCCTTGGGCCATATCCCTATATTCTAATTTAGCGTTGGATCAAGAAACTACAGTTTGTTTTTTACTCTTCCATGAAACGGGTGAGCTACCAATGAACACGATGAAGCTAGAAGTAGACTTCCTATCCTTGGGACACCCAACATAATCTGTATCTACACATCCCATAACTGAGAGTGACATATCTCTTCTGAAAAGTAGACATGCACTTGGAGAGGACTTCAGATACCTTAAGATCATAGAAACTGCATCAATATGAACTTGTCTCGGTTGCTCCATGAACTGGCTAACTCTGCTTATTGCAAATGATATGTCAAGCCTGGTAATTGTAACATATAACAATTTCCCTACCAGCTCTCTATACAATCTCTTGTCTATCTCCTCAAAGTCATCGTCATAGAGTCTAGCATTGGGATCCATTGGTGTAGTGGTAGGTCTGCATACTGTTATGCCTGTTTCGACCAGGAGATCTAACTAATAACCTGTCAGACCCATACAAGAAAGCATTTTTGACATCTAACTAATAAAGTAGCTAGTCACGGACTACAACAACTGCAATAAGAATCCGTAATGTGGAGTGGCGTACAACCGGGGAAAACGTATCATGATAGTACATCCCATGTGTGGAGGAAAGAAGAGAAGAATATTACTTGTTTATTCTGTGAGGTCTAGGGGTCCTTATATAGGACTAAACCCTAGGGTACTCAGAGGAGAACTTACACATATACCCCTGAGGGGTTACATAGGGAAACAATGCATAAGGAAACAATGATACATAGGGAAACGGTGCATAAAGAAATAAAGATAAATAAAGAAACAACAATATACGGTAATCTCTAACAATCTGTAACACTCCCCCTCAAGTTGGAGCATATTCATCAATCATGCCCAACTTGGAAGTTATCCAGGAAAGCCGCTTCTTAGTTACTGCCTTGGTAAAGATATCAGCTAGTTGAAGATCTGTTGGAATGTGTGGTGTGGTTATCTTCCCTCGTACAAAATCTCTGACAAAATGACAGTCAATCTCAATATGTTTTGTTCTCTCATGGAACACAGGATTGGTAGCAATGTAGGTAGCTGATTTGTTGTCGCAGTACAGGGGAATAGGAGTGGATGTAGCAGCATTTAGTTCTTGTAGAAAAGTGAGCAACCATGTGATCTCACATGTAGCTTGAGCCATTGCTCTATATTCAGCTTAGCACTAGATCTCGAAACAACTGATTGTTTCTTGCTTCTCCAACTAACCAGGTTTCCTCCTACCATCATGGCATATCCAGTTGTAGATCGACGGTCTTCAAAAGAGCTTGTATAATCGGCGTCAGCATATGCAGTAAGATTTGTGTGACCATTTGCTCCATAGAAGATTTCTCGTCCTGACGAGTCCTTTAGGTAGCGAAGTATTTGAAGTACATCTTGCCAATGGCTGTAGCATGGTTTCTTCATATATTGGCTAGCTCTGTTTAGAGCATAAGATAATCAGGTCTAGTAACTGTAAGATATAGAAGTTTGCCAACCAGGCTCCTATATCATGTAGTATCTTCAAAGAGAGGATCATTGGATGCAGAATGTTTTCTAAGCTCTGCTGAAATTCCAGAGGGTTTGCACCCAAGTAGTCATGCCTCAGTTAGTATGTCAAAGTAGTATTTTCTCTGTGACATATGTAAGCCTTTCTTAGTACGTAGAGCTTTTATGCCTAGAAAATAGCGAAGTTGTCCAAGATCCTTGGTGACGAATACTTTTTGCAAGAAAGCCTTGGCTTCTAGTATCCCTTGGTCATCATCTCCAGTAATAATCATATCGTCTACATATACAGCAAGAATTACAACACCATTTTGTCGCCTCCTGACAAAAACCGAATAGTTTGATGTAGTCCTCTGGAAGTCCATGGTGCCAATCTCTGTATGCAGTCTATCAAACCAAGCTCTTGGACTCTGTTTTAGTCCGTAGATAACTTTGTGAAGTCGGCATACATACTCCCCCTCGACTTCGTAACCTGGGGGTTGTATCATGTAGACTTCTTCGTCAAGCTCTCCATATAGAAACGCATTCTTGGCATCTAACTTAAACATAGGCCACCTTTTGTTTACTGCCATAGAGATGATAGTTTGTATGGATCCCATTCTAGCCACAGGGGAGAATGTTTCGAAGTAGTCTTCCCCGTATGTTTGAGTAAAGCCTTTTGCTACAAGTCTTGCTTTTAAACGATCAATAGAACCGTCAGGGGACTGCTTTGTAGTGAAGATCCAGCGACATGCAACTGGTTTACATCCAGGAGGGCATTTGACAAGTTCCCATGTTTTTCGAGAATCTAATGCTTCCATTTCTTCATTCATTGTCATTCTCCATCCCTCATCTTGTGATGCACTATGATGATCTTTGGGAACAGAAATAGCCAATATGGCATATGCATATCTTTTGTCAGAGCAAGATAACCCATTAGTAGAGTGAAATGCGATATTGGGTGAAGTGTGCATTGCCTCTTTGTTCTGCGTAGTGCGATTGGTAACTCCTGAGGACTATCCGGGGTAGCATTGGTGGAGCATTCGAGGATGGCGTAGTGTCCTGCAATAGCGGAATAGATAAAGGAACTTGAACAGGATTAGACACAGTTCTTCTTTTATACACAATTGGTGGAGGCGAGGATTTTAGGGGAATATCGGACACTGGTTGGGTAAAGAAGCTGTTTTGTACGAAGAAGGTGACAACAAGAGAAACGTAGTAACGATGTCCTTTAGGATCATAACATATGTATCCTTTTTGTGTTTGAGAATACCCTAGAAAAACACATTTGATAGCACGAGTAGATAATTTGTCCGTGGTATGGAAATTATGGACAAATGTTGTGCATCCAAAAATTCATAAGGGCAGAAGGAAAGGTTTCTCCTTGGGATATAGTAAGTTGAAGGAAGTGGAGCCATGTAGAGAAGTAGAGGGGACCCTGTTTATAAGATGAACAGCAGTAAGGATAACATTGCCCCAATATATCTTGGGAACATTCATATGGGTGAGTAAGGATCGAGCAATATAAAGGAGTCTCAGTTTTCTTTCAGCAACCCCATTTTGTTGGGATATATATGGGCAAGATGTTTGATGTATGGTTCCCTGGGAGGCAAAAAAGGTTATCAAATCATTCTGAGTAAATTCCAGAGCATTATCTGAACGAAAGATTTTAATGGTAGTAGAGAAGAAATTTTTGACATAATGAAAGAAGTTCTTGACAATGATATTAATTTCTGAACGTTCTTTTAACAAGAATACCCAAGATAAGTGATTGTAGTCATCTACAAAAACAGCAAAGTACTTATGACCACCAATGGTTTTGACCGGATAGGGTCCCCAAATGTCACAATGAATTAGGAAGAAAGGAGTAGTGCGACGAGGCTCAGTTTTAGCCGGAAAGGAGGCTCTATGATTTCCGAACTGACATGCTTCACACTCAAAAGGTTTTAGCGTAGACAGTTCAAGAAACATCATAGAGAGAGCTTTGGCAGAAGGATGTCCCAGACGAAGATGCAATAGAAGGGGATCTTCAGTGATGGAGGTAGCGCTAGCAAAGTTGTTAGTGGTAGGGTTGTTGAGGTAGTATAGGTCATTCCTCTCATGTCCCCCACCAAAAATCTGTCTCGTCCGGATGTCCTGAAAATAGCAGCAGAATTCATCAAAAATAACACGACAATGTAGCTCACGACATAGCTTCTGAACAGATAAAAGACTGAGTGGGAAGGCAGGAGCACAGTGCACATCTGTCAGTTGAAGTTTGTTGGAGAATTCAATAGTTCCAATCGCAGTAACGGGAGAATGATCCCCATAGGCAACACGAACACTCTTTAGAGAGGTAGAGGGTTTAGATGAGGTGAGTAGACTTACATCTCCCGTGAGATGAGTGGAAGCTCCAGAATCAATAATCCATGCATGTTTGGTAATAGAAACAGAGTTTGCTACTGTACCTGATGTGGTGGCAAGGCTAGCAATAGCAGCAGATGCAGTTGTATCTTGTGTTGAGGGAGCAGAGTCATTTAGAAGTTGTCGCAAACGAGTATATTCAGAAGCAGTGAATGGACTATGTTGTCTATATGTAATATGAGTAGTCGTATCATTGTTATCATGTGGCTCGCCATCATAAGTGTTATGAGCACTTGGTTGCTTTCCAAAAGTTGCCCAGCAGCGCTCAGAGGGATGATTCATGCGACCACAATGTACGCATGCAGGATAACGGCTCGTAGAGGAATCACGACCACGACCTCGTCCAAGGTCACGTCTATGACTAGAGTCACGTCCACGGCCACAACCTCGGCCTCCGGGATAAGAATGACGTCCTCTGTGCCCGGATGAATAATGGGTTGTTGTCTCTGTATAAGAATGAACCAGAGAATTTTGAACCGGAGCCTCCAGTTCCTTTAGTCGACCGAATATGATTTCGATCGTAGGCAATTTATCTGTCATAAGAAATTGATCTTTTGCAACTTTGTACTTCGGATGAAGTCCTGAAAGGAACCTGTAAACCTGCCACTCCGCACGTTCGCCTATTTGTTTATCACATCATGCAGGTTGAAATATAAGAAGTTCTTCAAATAGACTTGTAAGTGTCCGGTAGTATTCAGTTAGACTGGTTTCTTCTTGATTACAACAACAACAACAAAGTCATTTCCCACAATTAAGTAGGGTCGGCTAAAAGTACAAGTAGCAGACCAAATTCTTGTGTATATATCAGAAAGACGAGACTTGGTCATTTTCTGGGAATATGTGTGCTCAAGATTTTCCCACTAACTTTAACAGTATCTTTATATAAAAGATTGGCAGCAATATTTGGATCTACACTATTTGTCATTCAAGTAATTACCTGGCAATTGTCGACAAACCAGGCTTCATAATCTGCAGCAATGATAGAATGAGGAGTCTTTGTAAGGATGGCACTCTTTCATTGACCACCAATAAATATCTTGAAGGATAGAGACCATAGAGCATAGTTTTCGGATCCTTTCAACTTGATAGATTTGCATTGTACCATTAGAGAAGAAGGAGGATACATAGGCTTGGTCTCGATGGACGTCATGATAGCATCTCTAGGTCAAGAAAAAGTGACCTAGATGCAGTTGTAGTTGATATGTAGAACCCCCTTAGTTGCTCATTGTTGTAGAGTTGTGGAGGCTCTACACCCTAAACCAAAGTCGAATAAGAGGTCTAGGGCTTCAGCGGCAGACGCCTCGGTGAGGCAGGAGCGCGGTAGTACAGGAGCACAAGTGCCCGTACGTAGGGCGCAGAGGCACTAAAGCCCTCACGAAGGGACACTGGGGCGCTGTAGCCCTTTTGCAAGGGTGTTGAAGCCCTCACGATAGGGCGCTGGAGGCACTGGGACCCTCACATTAGGGGTGCTAGAGGCGGCGGGACCCTCACGTGGTGCAGAGGCAAGGGGCGGGAAGCCCTCACGCAAGGGACTCTCACGTTAGGGGTGCTGACGCTCACGCAAGGGACGAGAAGTCCTCACGTAGGGGTTGCAGAGGCGCTGGCGACAGGAGCGCTCACGAGGCGGGAAGCCCTCGCGTGGTGTAGAGGCGCTAGAGGCGAGAAGGCCTCACGTCATGCAGAGGCGGAGGAGGCGAGAATCCCTCACACAAACCCTCGCGTGGTGCGCAACAAGGGCGGGGCGTGGAGCCCTCGCATGGTGCGCAGACGGGGCGGGTGCCCTAGTACGGTGGGCAGAGGTGGGCGTGGAGCCCTAACGTGGTGTGCGAGGTGCGCAGGGCCTTAGGGAACAATCGAGGAGGAAGAGGCAGGCGGTGGCGAAGGGATGTTCGGTGAGAACACCGGTTTAGGACCGCTGCTCTGATACCATGTGGAGGAAAGAAGAGAAGAATATTACTTGTTTATTCTGTGAGGTCTAGGGGTCCTTATATAGGACTAAACCCTAGGGTACTCAGAGGAGAACTTACACATATACCCCTGAGGGGTTACATAGGGAAACAATACATAAGGAAACAGTGATACATAGGGAAACGGTGCATAAGGAAATAGAGATAAATAAAGAAACAACAATATACGATAATCTCTAACAATCTCTAACACCATGCATTTGGGTGAACCCATGAGCAACCAACCTAACTTTGTATCTATCAATTGTACCATTAGCACGATGTTTCACAATGAACACCCACTTGCAACCAACAACAAACGCACCTAGAGGATCCTGCATAACACTCCACGTACCTCGAGACTGTAAAGTTGCCATCTCCTCTTCCATAGCAAGACACCACTGACCATTCTTTAGCGCCTCATGATAAGAACGTGGCATCTCCACTACTGACAGCCTCATAACGAACTTCTGAAAATCCTCGGAAAGTGGTCCAATGACACATGGGAAGCAAGAGGATGCATAGTACATGCACGCCTCTGCTTCCTTAGAGAAATAGGCACATCTAGATCATCTGTGCTCCCAGAAGATGTAGCATCCTCAACATCCTGCACCTCAAGCTGTACATGCAAATCACCACTGCCATTAGAAGAACTCAAATGCTCAGAACATACCTTGGGCGTGCTAGATGATGGACGAGGCACATGAGCACGAGGTTGATGTTGTTAAACTTGAGGGAAAATGGAGGTGTGGAAGACCATGGTGGAGGCGGCGGTGGTGGTGGTGGAGGCGAAGGTGGTGGAGGTGATGCTGAAGGAGGCAGTTCTAAGGATGATAGAGTAGAGATCGGAGGTAGAGGCATATAGACCCCTTCCCCATCATCTGAAGAAATGAGCTTGTCACCTGTAGGAGAGAAGTACATAACATTTGCACTGACATAATATCTTCACCGAATGGGATCGAAGCAACGATATCCCCTTTGGGTCTTGGAATACCCAACAAACACATATTTGACAGCTCTAGGAAAGATCTTGTAAAGAACATGCAACATCTGGTGAAAGAAGTCCATAGAACCAAAGACTCGAGGTGTAAGAGAGAAAAGATCCTTCTCAGAAAACGCAATCAAGAACGGGGATCTTTTCTCCCAGAACTGAGGAGGGCATACGTTTAACCAGGTAACAAACAGTTAGAACCGCATCCCCCCAGTAAGAATGAGTAGTGTGACTCTGAATCAAAAGAGTTCTTGTAACATCTAGAAGGTGGCGATGTTTTCCTTCAACCACCCCATTCTGTTGGGATATATACATACAAGATGTTTGATGCACAATACCATGAGACGTAAGGAACGTGGCAAGCTGGTTACTACAAAATCCCATGCATTGTCAGAACGTATATACTTGATTTTTGCAGAAAAAATGTTCTTTATTTCATTAATGAAGGATTGAATAATAGGATCAACATCATACTTGTTTTTAAGAAGAAAGACCCACGACAACCTGGAAAACTCATCAACAACAACAAGATAAAATCTATGCCACCGAATCCCTGATGATGACACAACTGGGACCCCAAATATCAAAATGAACTAATTCAAACAGACAATGACTACTTCGACCCTGATGACTCTGGAACGTGGACCGATGATGCTTCCCAAGTTGGCAGGCCTCGCACTGAAAGGTATAGTAAGGGAAAATCTGTGGAAGAACGTGAAACAACTTTTGCAGATGAAGATGACCAAAACGAAGATGCCACATATAAGGAGACGCCGACCCAGTACGAATGGAAGAAGCACCTGCATAAGGGCACTGCACTAGTTTGTAGAGGCCTCCATGCTCATGGCCAGAACCAATCACCCTACCCGTTAAAATGTCCTGAAACAAGAGCAGACAGATCAAAAATGGCACGACAATGTAAGTCCTTGGTGATTTGACTAATAGATAGTGAATTCATTCAAACTCGGAAGCATAGTGATGCAGCGTGAAACGGATAAATAGGGCCGCATTTTTCTACTTTTTATCCGTTAATTTTATGTACGTTTATTTTGAGTCGTCGTAATTTTATTCAAATAAAATATATCGCATGTGATCTCTAAGTAGTTAGTTTCAATTTGAATTTCAAATTTAGTTAGTTAGTCGGTTAGAGTCAAATTAGGATAATTAGTTTGAATTTGAATTTGAGTTTCTATTTTTGTAATCTCATCCCTCCTATATAAAGGGATGATAGACTAGTTGTTTAGAGAGTTCAGTTGATATAAAATTTGAGATCTCTCTCTCTAGTCCCTCTCTTTCCCTACGTGGTCTTCACGTTTCTCTTCTCCAACACCCCTCGTTTTTCCGACGAGCTTCTCTTCTCAACCCCTCCATTTTCTTCTACCAAACAATCTCCACCGTTCAAAATATTTTATTTTTCCATCGTCGAATTTCATGTTTGCATCAATTGGTATCAGAGCATGGTCTCTAGATCGTCCTCACGATCTGGCGATCCGTCCAGATGTTCACGCGAATAAAAAGGATCTCGCTCCAACGATCATGCATGGCGTGCCGAGGTTAGACAAGCATTATCGAATATGCTCCAAGTCTGTGCCGATATGCATGTTTTGGCGTCCCAGATACGAGAGCCACAGAATATTGAAGCAATAACGCGCCAACTAGAGGAAAACGTCGCCAAATCAAAGTCTTCAACCACTGAAGCCGATTTCGATGAAGAAAAACAAGAAAAAGAGAGCGTCGATGACGAAACGTGTGCTGTCCAGCACATCCCAGATAGTCTTCAACAACATGGGCAGATGCAGGATACCCATGCTTCAGATAACATGTCTCTCATAATGACCGGGACGATGGCAATGTGAACATGGACCACGCTGGCGGCCTCTTCCTCGACCACATAGTCCGCACCCGCGAAACTGTGAAGTACCTCTTCTAGCATAAGAAGCTGCCATAGCAGAGGGAGTCTGAGCCGTAATAGTAGATGAAGTAGTGATCCTGCTCAATCTCTTGTATATCTCCTCCATTGGAAGTATTATCTCTCCAGTAAGTAGTTGAGTGTGTGTTGTATCGTATTCAGAGTCGAGAGATGACAGAAAGACTCCTGTCATAATGATATTCAGATATGTCTGTTGTTGCTCAATGCTGGTAGTAATAGGTATGAAACTATGCAGATGCTCAAACATGCCTCTAAGATGAGAGAAGTGTGCATGAAGAGGTCGGTCATTCTGCTTGATCGAAAAAATATTAAATTACAAGTGTAGAGTCTTGATCTCATTCTTTACCTGCCCATATGTGTCTGTCAAGATGTCCCATATAGCCTTTGTCATGGGTTGATTGACAATATCATTGGCAATCTGTGGTGAGCATCCCAGAGAGCCAAATGCGAGCATAGGCATCGTCCTACTTCCAAGAAGCATTAGCCCTAGTTTTGTCAGCCAGCTCTGAATCTATCAGAATGTGCTCCTTATTATGGCAATGCAACAGGGTGCGAAACTGCATGGACCACAACTCGTAGTTGGTCCCATCCATCTTCACGATGGGAGTCGGACCCTTGAAGGTATCGGAAAGAAAAAAACATCACCCTTGTTCTCTGACAAAGTAAAATGAATGCCGATAACTAAAACAAAACTGAGGGGTTAACTAATCGAGTGAGTCTACACAACCATATGGAGGATTGGTTGTACATGTAGACTCATGCAACCATCCTCATCAATTGTTGGTGTGGTGTAGAATCGGAAAACGTGATTTATATGGTGAAAATCACGAAACCCGAACCAAATCAGACCATGTCGGCCCTCTGAAATGGCCGAACTATAGCAGAACCGTCTTTTATACATTGGAAGATGGCAGTTCTACGAATGCTGGACACCAGCCGCTGGGCGAAGAGACCGTCAGGCGGCTGCCTACAACACACCAGCAGTTGGGCGGCACTGTAAGGCCTTGCGGGGGCTATTATGCTTTTTTGGTAGCACGTGCGAGGAAGGAGGGGCACTGGGGCAGCGGGGCAGAGGGGATGGATGTGCACGAGAGGAGAGGGGCACATACGTGAGAGGAGGGGCGTGCGGGCAAGGGTTGGCGACGGCTCGCACGGAGGGGGGGTAGGGGTCGGCGTGTAGGGTTAGGGGTGGGATATGAGAACCTCGATCTAGGATCATTGCTTCGATACCATGTTGGAGAAAAATGAATTATTTGGTATTCACAAGATCCTATGGCTCTCTTATATAGGAGAAAAACCCTCGAGTAAATTGCATGAGAGATACATAAAGAAAATGAAATAGAAAATAACACAAAAGATGTACAATAATCTCAACAATCTACACGTGACGCAAGCATCCAAAAAGACAAGTATAGTAAAAATAGTGCTACTTAAAGACAAACAGGGTTATGTCAAATATATTGATAGAGGACAAGGAGAAATGCTACTCAAACTAAAAAAATTAAAATGGTGAATTGGGTCGGTATGGAGAGATGAAAGCCTAAAGATGGTAAGTAGGGAGTGTTAGATGTAGTAGAGGTGTTGCTTGACAGTCTGTAAGTGGCTATAGTGCATTGTTAGAGGATGACAAGTCGTAAAATGGAGAAAAAAGTGGCTAGAAAGAAAACATAGATTAAATGAATCTTGATTAAATGAATTTGGATCATCTCAAGTTGGATGGTGAACTTGGAAGAAAGGAAAACATTCAAAATTGAATGAATGAATGAAGAAGAGTGTTCCACGAGTGAGGTTTGTGAAGGGCGGGAAACCACAAGAGATTGGGTAGTAGAGCCCAGAAAGAGGAAAGGTCGTGTGGTGAATGTGGATGGCGTTGGTAGTTTCTCTGTTGGGGAAGACATGTGTGGGCGACGTGAGCTTGGCAGGCTGAGGGTCAGGGATGGGTTTGGTTCTGTAAAGGGAACATACTAGAATGCATTATGAGAGGCCCAAGGGTTCCTTTATATAGGAGAAGAACCATTGGGCAAATTACGTAAAGAAGAAAAGAAAAATAAAAAATTACAAAAGATAATTCTAAAAATAGTAACTGTCTCAACATTCCACCTCAAGCTGGAGCGTAAATATCAATAAGACTCAGCTTGGAACAACATCTCTGATAAGGTTCTCTCGCTAGAGCCTTTGTAAGTATATTTGTTGTCTGATCTCCAGAGCTAACATGCGTAGTAGTGATAATACGCTTTTGTATCATGTCACGAGTGTAGTAACAATCCACCTCTATGTGCTTCGCCCTTTTATGAAAGGTTGGGTTATTTGCAATGAAGAGAGCAACTTTATTATCACAATGGAGGTGCATGGGAAGAGGTACTTCTATAGTCAGGTCAGTAAGAACGGATCTGACCCACATCATCTCTGTACTAGCTTGTGCCATGGCCCTATATTCCGATTTAACACTTGATCTAGCAACCACAGTCTGCTTCTTACTTTTCCATGAAACAAGAGAATTCCCTATGAACACAACAAATTCAGATGTAGACTTTATCCTTTGGACATCTAACATAATCTGCATCTGCACATGCTGTCACTGAGAGAGTTGTGCCTCTGCTAAAAAGAAGTCCAGTACTAGATGAAGTCTTCAAGTATCTCAGAATCATATGTATTGCATCCATATGTACCTGTCTAGGCTGCTCCATAAACTGACTCACTTTGCTCATGGAAAATGCTATGTCGGACCTGGTAATAGTTACATATAGTAGCTTGTCAACAAGCTCTTTGTATCTCATTTTATCGACCTCCTCAGTATCATCATCATAGAACTTCATGCTTGGGTCAAGCGGAGTAGTGGCAGGTCTGCAATCTGCCATGCATGTCTCTGAAAGAAGATCTATACCATACCTCCTCTGGATCATTACAAGACCCATTGGTTCCTGGCAAACTCTATTCTAAGTAACGTAAATGTCCAAGGTCCTTGGTCGCAAACTGCTGACCTAGGAAGTCCTTGGCACCATGAATACCATGCTCGTTATCCCATGTAATAATAATGTCATCAACATAAACAAGAATGATTGTAGTACCTCTCTGGATCTTCTGTATGAACGAGGAGTGATCAGCAGTTGATCTCACAAACCCTTGCTGCTCTATCAAGTCCGAGGTGTAGGGGTCTGGCATGCGCGCGACTGGGCGCGGGGCTCGAGGCATGGGAGGCGTAGGGGTTGGGTGGGCTATGTTCTTATGTAATGCTCTACCCTTCTAAGTCACCGTCACTTTTTGTTTTTGTTTTTTTTTGTTGTTTTTGTTTTTAATACGAAACTATGATAGGATGCTCCAAGGAGGGTACTTCACTAATTGAACTTCAATTTTGTTAAAGCAAAATATTTGATCATGTATGATCACACCCTATCAATTCATAGGAGACAACAACACCATGATCGACATGATCCTAAATCTCCCGAAACCAGCAGAAAAACGTAGAAAACCCCTAGGAACCAAATCACATACAAGTTTCCTTTAGGCATGTTTGATTGATGGGTTGCATTGGATTGGGTTGGGTCTAGTTATCCCTGTGAATAGTAATCTGTGAGGAGGATTGAGAGGGCTCGAAGATGGGATACACCGGTGTACCCCAACCCAACCCACCAACCAAACAGGCCTAGACATCTCGGCAAAACTAATACAGAATGCCAAGAGATCCGAAAAGATCTCACATTTAAACGAAATGAAAAGAAATGAGAACATCAGGATCATAATCAGGAGCGAAAAATCCGATGTTCTCGACGAAACGAACAGGAAACGCTATAGAAGATTGATCAGGCAGTAACTAAACAGCGAAGAAACATCCACATTGCCATGATCGTCATCCTCACCTCGACCTTCTCGCCCTCGAGTAGCGACCGGGCGCCCATTGCCACCGCCAAGGGATAGCTCTTCTCCCGCTCGCAGCCGCCGCAATCAGAAGGGTCGATGGCATTCCGTCGAAAGCAGTGGGTGGATATCAGAAGACTCGACTCGTGAAGACTGGAGGGGGTGGGGTGGGGGCTGCAGGTGATTTGGACCGTTCCGCTCGGCACGGAGTCCATATAACGGACGTGCCGCGTGGACTATATCGATCATGGTATAACAGAATTGGAGCGGTTATATGAAAGCCATTATAGATGTATACCCTGTCATGGAAGGCCGTATCGATACGATATTTCGAGAATATATCGATGATATATCATCGAAATATGGCACATATCGACGAGTCTTTTGTGAAGAAAATGCCTGAAAATCGAGATATATTATCATATCGGTGTCCATATCGGTCCCATGTCGATATCGATATATCGCAATATTTCCTTCTATGTAACCCTTCTATTTTAGATGTATACCCTCAAATTTCTGGATTGCGTAATATGTAATTAATTATTCTCTTGTGGATTTTTATGGCAAAAATAATCATAATCTTTCGTAAGTATAGTGCCTCTTTGGATTTTGGAGGGTAAAACCCATACATGTCCCTACTTCGTTTCTAGATCATATATATCTTAGCATAAAATGTATACCCAACAATAGTAGATTTTACATTGGATCAACTTATAAAGAATAATTTCTTAAATTCATCAACTTATAATGGATCTTTACCCAAACTATCTTATTGGATATCTATTTTTTAGGATCGAACTGTAAAATAGATTGATTTCATCCAATATCATTATCGCTTATAACAATATGAGATTTAATTCTCGATCTAAAAAAATGAATTTTCGAAAAAAAAAGTCATTTATTGTCAACTCTTATAGATAAATCATTGTCTTATTTACTATCAAGTAAGGTGGTCAAATGCACAGATATTTTTGATCAACATATTTCTCTTAGTGGCACTTATCATTTGATTCTCTTTTCGATCGTACAACTTATTTTTAACTAACTCCTTTTTTGATTATAAATTATTTTGTTTTAATATATGCTTGTGTTTTTAAGCAATTAATCAGTCATTTTGACGGTGGAAAGATGACAAAAAAATAAGGACAACCATTTTCAACGATGCGTGATTTAAATTATTAGTTTAGCTCATTCTTTCAATAATTGTGCTTGACAAAAATATCAAATCAAAACATAATTCCATTAAAAAACAAAGGAAATCGTACTTCCACTTGCCCCTTCAAATTCGTCATTTTCTTACGCAAACAGTCAAAAATTGGGGGTCTTTTCTGCTAATCATTTGTCTTTGCTTTTGTAAGCTAATAATAATTCAGCAGCGTCAAACGAAATCCACTAATGATCATTGCAACTTCTCTGTCATAGTTGATCATCGCATAATTCATAATTCACCAAAAGTCAGCAACAAATATGAGGCAATAATACAAACACTGCAACACAATTGAGCTATAGTGACATTTTTTTCAAAATCTGTTACTAAATTAATCGTTGTTAAATATATAATGACGATATTATTTGTTATGAAATGAATATTTCTACTTGAATTTAGCGGCGAATATTATATCCGTCACTATATTATTAGCAAAGGTCCTCATAACAGCGCTTATCCATTGCTATTTTTAAAAATACCAACTAAACATCTCTACTTTTTAGTTCAAAATTTAGCGATGATTAATTAGAAGTTTGAAGAATAGTAACAGATAAGTGTTGTTATGTAGACCGTTGCTAGTGATATAACGACACATATAATATTCATCGCTAATTTCAAGTATGAAAAGTCATTTCGTAACGAATAATCTCGTCATTATATATTTAAGAACGGTTAATTTGGTGTTAGATTTTGAAAAAAAAACGTCAGTATAACTCAAATTTGTCGTAGTGAAATCAATGTTTTCAAATAAAGTTGGACTAGTAGATCAAGGACCATTGGCCAATGAACAAATACAACCATTTAAATCGATCAGATGAAGTCGTACTTCGAACTGCCAACCAAGAGGTATAAATTTTATAATTTGTCAAGTATAGTTTTATATTTTAGTGATTCTGAACTTTTAATTATTGCGTCTTTTTTATTTGTCAATTAATTGACTGTTGATAGTTGGTGAATTTTTCACTCTTAAATCATAAATTGGCATATTGTGAGCTTTCACAAATTCCTTATATGTGATTTGTTTTATCTTTTACAAACATTAGTAGAAAAATTAAATCTAGTGAGGACATGCATCCCCTCACTCTTTTCTCGTAGTATATAAATAATATCTACAAAGATATATGATCACCATATATATCGTAATTAGAGTTGAGAGAAATCACTGAAAAGTTCTTGTAACAGCCCGGATCCTCGATGATCGGCGGAAGCATATCAAATGCCACGTCGGATCCGAGTGTTACTCAAAACATCAATGATGTCACAATTAACAGTCAGGAACCATCTTAACCTTCCTTCATCCATAAAAAAAAGATATACATCTCTAATACATATCCAAGATCTTTCGTTCCAGTGGGCATAATGATATCCTTCTTTCAGGCCTTGCGACGAGTTTCCAACTGCCATTAAATTTATCCTTTCATTGACCTGCACTAAAAACACAAAAATATATGGTATGAGCTTAACGCTCAGTATGTGTCAAGATAAGGTCAAGCCAGCTAGCGAAAAATCAAGTCTCCTTATTCTATTACAAATAACTTCATGCATAGATAATTAGCTGGATAAATATTTTCCACAATGAATCTTTATAAATCTTACATATTCCCCAACCTGGAATAATGTTCATAACATGCATTATTCATGGGTATAGTCATTGAATATGATATTAATGATACCATAATATGCATGGATTTCACTATTTCTCTTGTCAAATTTACCAAATCAATAATTACATAAAGATGATTTCATATATGAAATTATGTGTTACACCTATACACCCATTGTTATGAATTATCACATATAAGTCCTTATTTTATCCTAACAATGAGTTTTGCTTTGTTCTCATTTCCATCATCATAGTTATATACTTTTCATAGAATGTATCATACACAAAAATAGTGTCATGGAATATTCAATACAAATCACCTTTATGATAATGAATATAATATTTGACTATAGTCATACAATGTCATCATATGGAGCACTCATAAATATAACTATGCATAGAAGGGTGTCCTTTTTTATATTCATGCAATGCATACCATATTTTCCTTACATGCCCTTAAGGTTAACCATTTTTGCACATATGCCCATAGCAATAACATAATTATATATATACCTAAGCATTTCACTTAATTGGGCATACACTCTTATCATTCCAAACATTTGCACATATACACTTGGCATTTGACATAATTACACATATACACTTAGCATTCACATAAATGCACATACACACTTAACATTTCACATATTTACACATATACACTTAGCATTTCACATAAATGCACATGTTCACTTAACAATTCACATAAGCACTTGGCTTCCACATAAGCATTTAGCTTATTCATTGCATGTTTGTCTTATATCATAATGTATTGGGTGGCTTTGGTGGCCTTTACCGCTGGCACAAGCGGTCACTCAATCATTACATTAAACATGATGACATCAGCTGAGTCAATATGTGGACTTTCCACTAGGTTCTACTGAACCCGACACCCCCGGAAGGTGTTTCCCTTTAGGCTATCGATAAACGGACTCTAGAGGTGGCTCCCACCTTAGGTGTAGCACTTAGCTCCGCTTAACGTTTAAGTGCCATTACACATTTTTTTATATCATTTCCTTTTTCATGACATAATGGTTTGTGTGAACAATTCAACTCGGATATCATATTGTCACCTTTTATGGTATGATGGCCTCAATTCCTACTGTTAAATATTTTCACCTCACTAATGGTGAATAATTGCACACATAAAAAAAATCACACTATTACAAAACGTGGACCATAGTCTCGATATGTCCGTGTCTAAATCATGAGGCAAGTTCCTGACTTATGCATAATCTTTGTAATTGGTCCCTAACATCTTCCCCTGATTAGTAAGATGTGCAATTAACTTATAATTAAACAAAATTTCCGTTACTTGTCATGCCAATAAGGGTCATAATTAAGCAATGAGGAACAATTAATGATAGAGTCGTTTACACGTGCACAAGATATGTAATTTCCTCTTCTTCTTGCTACGTATACTCATGTAATCACAATTGTTAATAACGATTCATATGCTAGCAACAAATAATCAAAATTAAATTCAATATTAGAATATTACATCCCAAAGGTATAACTAAACACCTAATCATTATACAGGAATTTCATTTTGAAGTGGACCATCATTTGCTAATTACATTTTGGAGTATGTGTATTAATTGCATTAACCTCTAATGATATGACGGTTGAAACTCAAAAAAACTTGACCCCCCAATGGAGATTTAAACGGAGATTTCACATGAAGATTTAAGGATAAAATCTCAACGTCCAGGTTCACGATTAATGGAAAGAATTGTGCATTTCTCAAGTAATAGAATAGTGAAGATACGTATTTCCATATTCATTGTACTCTAATATTAACGATAAAGAATCGAGAAGGTGTTCTTGTCGATTGAGTCGAATATGATGTCAACCAAAAAAACTTACATAACATTCATAAGGTTTTGACACAAATATTTAGAGGTCGTAAATCTTAAACCGACACATACATCATAGATCATATTTCTAAAGGGATACATACATTTTGAGATTGTATTTTGTGAAAAACTAAGTAAATGCTTATCATAATTATTGACGGACGGCATATACCGATTCATCACATCGTATTCCTAAGGGATCGACACATACCTTGACGACGTGAGAAGTCCGCTCGCAAAGACACATCGATTTCTCCTATCCGAACCGTATACATCGACGTTCCTCCGGTTCCACCGAATCAACATTCGATGCCAATATAGAGGGTTGTCGTTGCCAGATCCGAAGACGACGCGCACCGGGTCGCTCGACTTCTTTCTCTCTCTCTCCACGCATACACATGAATCTCGCTCTCTCTTATCTCCCTCACGTTCACTCTCTTTCACTCTTCTCTCCCATCTATCTCTTTTTATATCTCTTAAGGAGAGATAGTCCCCATTCTATAAATGAGAATCATGCACCATTAATAGGAAGATGAAAGGGCACTTTATAACCGCCTACATTTCTCCTCTTTTTATTTTAAAATCAATTAGATATTTTAATTCAAGAAGTAACCGCCAGTCTCTATCTCTTCCTCTTTCTCATTTCGTAACTTGCCATGGAACGGATCCCTATCCATTTTTAGTCGGGAATGGAGAACATGGGATGGATCCAAGCTATTGAAGACTACCCAATAAATATCTCATAGGTATTTGTCATAAATATCCCCTTTAATTTTAACACTCAATTATTCCATATCCCATCATGTTGCCACCTATTTTATTATATTATTATCATTAATAATTCCTCTTTATACATATAGGTCGTTACAGTTCTTGCTAAAGTAGTGGCACGCCCAGTACTAGTTGAGAGAAATTGTTGAAAAGTTCTTGCTAAAATCCGTCATATATACATATATACAGGGAGAGGGTTAATCCAGTGAGATGGGCTTTTTTTTGAGATGGTGAGATAGGTAATCTCAACCATTCATTTTACCATCATTCACGCCATAAAATCTGAGGGGATTTAGATCACCATATATCACCGTGGTGTCATTTAAAATTCAACTCAATTCGAGACTTATATCCCCTCCATCAAGACCGTCAAATTTTAACGGCCTCAGAATTGCTGATATTGACTCCATCCAGATGGATGTGTTAGAGGTGTTTTTCCACGAAATTTGAAACACACGTTCCAGTCATTGTTTTATGTAAATCCCCATAGATTTCATGATGTGAATGATGGTAAAATGAGCGGTTGAGATTACCCATCTTACCATCTCATAAAAAGCCCATCTTACAGGATCGGTCATCTCTCTCTCTCTACACACACATACACATGAGGAAAGGGAGTCTGCTCTCCAAAGCAGACAACATCCTTGCTGCAAGCATCCCCGCCGTTGATTCCAAAGATCGTCTGCCGTTGGATGAAACTTTCGATCCACGAACAGTCCCACCCCTCCCGATGCCTTACTCCATGTTCATACGATCCATCCTTCTCCTCCGTTCCCGGTGCCCTACCCATTCCCGCTATCTCTCCTCCTCCGGCGAGATTTTATAAATGATGAAGAGTGCAACATGCAAGCCTATAGCTTGTAGTGTTCCTTCTGCTTCAAGCTCATAAACATGATATGCATTCTTCGCATCAGTGTCTTCATGTAAAATCAATAGATGGATTGTTCTTTAAAAGCTTGTGTTGTGTTATCTTGAGATCTAGCTAACGTGTATAGATACAACCTTCTTTGAGACCTCTAGGTAAAGAAAAAGCCTCCACGAGGGTACCCTTGAGCATGTCCCTCCTCTGGATGGGGGTGTGTGCCCATGTATGCGTGTAGATGCAGTTTATGTAACAAATAATTGAAAGTTTGTTGTAATTTCTTTTGTTGTTAATTTGTACTAGATCAGGTAACCTGTAAGATCCCCTCACTCCTCAAACATGGTGTCCATAATGCCAACATGTGAAAATCTGTTTGTCGTGTCTATGTTTGAATCGATTTCTTTTTTATTCTTTTTTGTGGACCATAGTTACGTTGAGTCCACAAATCAGCACGTTCTCAAAATTATCTCATCATTTCTACATATTAATAGGTTTTTTATAGTAAGATATGACGTTGTATTTCATAGTTCTGGTTAGGATGAGTAAATTATTCTGGATATTATTGAATGATTTTAAAATTTCATAAATATGAAAATAAATCTATACAAATGTATTTGACATTTGTTTCTTAATGAGAGAGTTGTCAGATAAATTGTAGATTTAATCCAATCACGAGGAGTTTAACTATCACGTTGTCACTTTAGCATAGACAGATAATTAGTTGTTAAGAACATTTTATTGGACATGTTTGTAACAATATTTTGATCAACTAAACAGTGATAAGTTGTCATCCTTTACATATTTATCAATTTATGTCTAGGAAATGATTCCAATAGTATGATAATGCACACCTCCTATTTTATAATCAAGAGATTGAATGAGATTTCATAATAGCAACCAATGCTCTACTTTTCTTTGCAAACTGCAATCAATTGACTTTATAAATTGGAGATGGGAAACAACTAACATAACATTTATATTGAGATACGATACAATAACAACAACTCCTTTTCCCGCATTAAGTAGGATCGGTTAAAAAAGTTGCATGCGACAATCAAAAAAATTTACTTTAACTCCATTACATGTTACATGAACTACTGCCCTTGTAACTCTGTTGCAATACATGTTATTATTCATCACAAACATCATTGATTCACACAATTGGCGAAAAAATCTGTGATCTCCCATTGCTCTCAGCTAGTAAGTTAAGCTCTTCTGGTTCCGCATCGTATCCTCTAGAGAATTGCATTTACAAAGATCAATGGATCGTCTTCATTCTGATACTCTTCTGGAAGTTGTTCCAGTTCTCTAGCATTGGTATTTAAGCATCCATAAGACTCGGTAACCTGCATTAAGAGACAATCTATGATTGATAAGGAAGTTAATGATAGAAAATAAAATATAAGAACAAGAATAATTTCTAAAAAAAATAAGATGTTACCTCTAAGAAAAAAGATAATAACTAGATTATGAGGAGAAAATTTAAGTAGTTATTTCTAAAAAGAGAAGGTGATTAAGATGTTCTATTAAAGAAAGATTCTCCTAAAATTTCCTAACTTAATGCTTCCCAAAAGTTAGAAAACAATAAAGAAAAAGAAAATTTTAATATATTCTGGATTTACCTAACAATAGTTGAAAAAAACATCATAATTATTCCTATCAAATTTATTCTAAAAAGAACAATTAACTACAAATATACCATAATGTAGTTAATTATCACATACGGTAATGTATTTGACTATACCCTCAAATTTCTTATTCAATTAAACATGTATCATGTTTCTGCATACCTTAAGTTTAACTTGATGATAATTCAAACTAAAAAATACAACAACAGACTCAAAACTATTGATAAAATCATAACCCCAATCATCAAAATAAATAACGACTTTGGTTTCGGTTAGAGGTGGATACGAGAGGGGAGAACAGACAGAGGGAAGATGTACCAGAGGAGATCGATGGGTGGCTGGACGGGCTTGAAAAGAGTCACATTTGTGTGCCACTGGAAAGAGGAGGAGGGCAAGCATCACTGGAGAAGAGGCGGTGGGAAGGACGTAAGGATGTAGAGTATCACTAGATGAGAAGCGACCTTCTAATGAAGAAGGGAGGAGGGGGTCCCAAAGAGCAGCTCAGCAATACAAAGCATTCAAATACTTTACAATCTCAACAATATAAAGTATACAAATATTTACAATCTCAATGATACAAAGCATTCTAGTGCTTGACAACATGAGAAGTTTTACTTTACAATATCCAAAAATGAGAAACTATGCTTTTAACAACATCCAGCTTAAAATACATACGAACAAAAAAATATTTCCAGAAATCTAACTTTACAATATGTGAAATAATTATCAAAAATAAGTTTGGATTGCAGAAGAAGGGAGGTGCAATGTAGAGGAAGGGAAGCACGACAACAACCCTCTAAAGTAGGGGGATGTCTGGTGGTGGAAGATGGCAGATGTGCGCAGGTGGCTACAACACAAGTAGTTCTGCAGTGGGGTGGAGACAATTTGATGTGTGTGTGGGCGGCAATGGACTGGAGAAAGAGGGAGGCACGTGGGGTGCCGGTGATGAAGAGATCACGCGACGGTGTCCAGGAGGAGGAGGGTGCGCGGGGTTGCTGCTAGAGGAGGAGGCCATCGCTAGTGTGTGAAGGTGTGATGGGGAGGAGGACGCCGCTGAAGGAGGTACACGTGTGTGTAGCTCGCGCATCGTTGGATGAGGAGAGATCACGGGAGTGGGTAGGGCACTGGGAGCAGAGGAGAAGGGCACAGAGATGGATTGTCTGGAGAGGGAGTAGAACATCGGGAGGGGTGGGACTGTTCGGGGATCGAAAGTTCATCCAGCGGCGGACGATCTTTGGAATTAACGGCGGGGATGCTTGCAGCAGAGAGGTTGCTTGCTTTGTAGAGAAGGATCCCTCTCCTCTCACTTTCTCTCTCTATATATATAGGAAAAACTTGAATTGAGGTGCCACCTTCCCATGCACTTGGTGCGACACCTCCTATCATCCATCTGATATTATTCAACGACACCCGATAAAACCACTAATCCGCACAAAAACCACTACGTTATTTTTAGAAAAAAAACTCTCTTCCCTTTCAATCCAGATTATCATGCTAAATATTGATTACGCATATTTGATTACTAAATATAGCATATTTTTAAATGTCGTTGTCCCTTACTCAAGATTTCCATCTATGTTCTTCATGGTTTTTGAGTTATTCCCCTTCGATTTCATCAAAAATATCGATGACGCGTTCAAGATGTCCATTAAAAAGTTCCAGGTAAGTATTTTTGTGTGCATGGAGGATGTATATTCTTATTTTTTTCATTTTTCTTAGTTCAGTTCTTCATCTCCCTACTTAAAATCTCATTATTATTTTTCATTACAGTTTTTATATATTTTTATACCTTTTCATATCAGATTTCAATCATTGAGAATGATTTCTTGATTACATACTCATATCAGATTGTTTCTGGCTTCATTATATTTTCATATGTTCATTTTCAATTTTGTAAAATTCTATTTTATTTTATTTTCATGCACTCTTGTTCTATTGCTTTTTCATGTACTTCTTTTTTTTGTCAGGTTCATTGCTTTTGATTGCACGATCCGTATATATACACATCATGTTTTAAGTTCAGTGATGTTGATTACATTATTTTACAATGCATTGCACCAAATTACAATACATTTGATCATTTTACATTTTGCTGTCTCATTTTTACAACATCATTTGCAGAGGAGAACAATGGAGATTTATAGAGCTAAAAGGAAGAACCTCCATATGATCTTTATTGATTTGAAGAAGGCTTATGATTCTGTCCCACGAGAGTTATTGTGAGAGTTTTGGAGAAAAGACAAATACCTCTCCTATACATTAACCTCGTAAAGGACTTGTATGATAGGGCTTTATCTTGTGTAAGGATCTCGTCTGGGAAGACTGGCTATTTTGACATCAACATTGATTTATATCAAGGTTCATCTTTGAGTCCATTTCTTTTTACTTTGATTATGGATGAGTTGACAAGTCACATTCAGGATGAGTTACCTTGGTGTATGCTATTTGCTAATGATATTGTGTTGATTAACGAGACTAGAGAGGGAGTAAATGAGAAGCATGGGGTATGGAGATATGAGTTGGAGAGTAAAGGATTTCGTATTAGTAGGACTAAGACGGAATATATGGAGTGCACCTTTGATGGAAGCAATAGTGAAGAAATCGATGTGAAGATTGGTGATGATAACATTCAGAAGAGAGATTCTTTTAGATATCTGGGATCTATTTTCCAATGGGGAAACTGGATGGAGATGTTACTAGTAGAAAATTGTAGGCTGGCTAAAGTGGAGAGGAGCCTCTGTTGTTCTCTTTGATAAGAAAATTCCTTTAAATTAAAGGAAAGTTTTACAAAGCAGTCGTGAGACCTGCTATACTCTATAGATCTGAATGTTGGCTTGTGAACCACAGACATGAGCAGAGAATGGTTATAACAGAAATGAAAATGCTAAGGTAAATGTGTGGACACATACGTAAAGATCAGATTCAGAATGATGCAATCAGAAAGAAAGTTGGTGTAGCTTCGATCGAGGATAAGATGCGAGAAAACCGCTTAAGATAGTTTGATCATTTGCAAAGAAGATCAGTTGATGCACCAATTAGGAGATGCGAGTGTTGGGATGTTAAGTCGGCTAAGAGAGGGCGATGACGACCCAAGAAGTGTTGGAAGGAGACCATACGAAGGGATCTTAGTTTTGTGGATATAAGCTCGGGATTAACCCAAGATAGATCTGAATGGAGGCGAAGAATCCATGTAGCCGACCCTACTTAATTGTGGGAAAAGGCTTTGTTGTTGTTGTATTTCTACAACATCATAATGTATTTTACATTCAAACGACTGCTGCACTACTTGACAAACATATTTCAGTTATTTTTATATTACTTACAGTCATTTTATGCTTCTATATTCTGTTTACAATATCTTATTCTATTTTTATATTATGTAGGCCACTTGGATAACGTTCAACAAGAGGAAGAAGGGTAAAGATCGAGACAACCATATCTTACGGATGCCATCAATTTGGAATTGACTGCAAAAAAATAGGAGACGAATGTAAAAAGAATGAGAGAAATGTAAAATATGAACTACAATTGTAACATATGTTAATGAAATGATGGATTCATTTATTACAAGTCTTTATTTTGTTAGAATGTTTGACATTGTAATATGGTATTGGATGGATGCAAAGTTTGTACATGGAATGTAAAATAAACCCAATGAATGTGAAATATGGACTATTTGTTTAATATGGATTCCTTCATTACAACGCGGGTTTAATACCTCTTAAAATTAATATGCATATGATATTTAACGTATTTAACGTGTTTGCAATTTACCTCATCTAATATATTAGAAAATATAGTTGTAACAAAAATCCCATAATTTTAGAAATGATTTCTATGTGTACATCACTTAATTAGCATATGATCAAAGCACTCTATATTTTAGGAAACACGTCTACACAAAAAATTCAAATTTTTTGTCGGATTTGGACTTTTTTACGAATTTTAGGATTTACGCTTCCGTACTTTATGACACGGAATTGTAAAATATCTCAAGCATTTGTAAATTGATAACAATTATTTCAAAATGCGAGCATTTATTACATAAGATATTTCTGGAAAATTTTGTACATCACTCGATTTATTCCTAAATATATAATGATCAATGACGTGTATTTTACTAATTTAATCTACCCGCATATTAAGAATGTTAGTTGGCATGAAAACCACCTAGTGGTTTCAATCTCACTCGTATACTCATCATCCAACGACCTAAGATGACACCTATTCCATAAACAAGGAAAGGTGCCACCTTGGTTATATATATATATATATATATAGAGAGAGAGAGAGAGAGAGAGAGAGAGAGAAGGGATCCTACATCTGGAGGTGTAGGTAATTACCTACACCCGACTCTTTATTTTCAATATTTTTTGATTTTTTGAAATAAAACTTGTGGGAAATTAGATCACTATATATCAGCATGGCGTGATTCCAAAATCAACTTACTTCAAGACTTCTATCATCTCCATCAAGACTACCAAATTTTAACGGTCTCAAAATTGCTAAAATTGACCAATTCCGAGGAACATGTTAGGAATGTTTGTTTTGCATGGAACTTGAACACATATTCCCCTCAATATATTAAGAAAATTCCCCCAAGATTTCCTTCAAAAAATCCAAAAATAATGAGAAAAAAGGTCGGGTGTAGGTAATTACCTACACCCCTGAGTGTAGGCTCCCAACTCCCATATATATATATATATATATATATATATATATATATATATAGAGAGAGAGAGAGAGAGAGAGAGAGAGAGGAGTGATCCTATGAGAGCAAAAAAATGTGAGAGCATGAGAGCATGCATTCTGGACCACATGATTATGTTTTCTCTCTCATGGTCTTCTCTCTCCTGGTTGGATCATGTGGTCCAGAATGCATGCTCTCATGCTCTCACAGGTTTTGGCTCTCATAGGATCACTCCTCTCTCTCTCTCTCTCTATATATATATATATATAGAGAGAGAGAGAGGAGTGATCCTACGAGAGCAAAAAGTTATGAGAGCATGAGAGGAATGATTCTGGACCACGTGAGAGAAGACCAGGAGCGAGAAAATAGAATCATGTGGTCCAGAAACATTCCTCTCATGCTTTCACAATTTTTTGCTCTCATAGGATCACTCCTATATATATATGGGTCTTTTTAATAGGATATGGTCCTTCCATGTGTAAGGAAGGCCAGTGATCGTAACTATTAGATTCAAACCTATCATGATCATCCTCTTTTGCATTAATTATGCATACATTTAATATTTACAGTCTTAAATTTAGCTAGATGTAATTTGATATTTTTTTACATAACATTATTCAAATAATATTCAATTTTATGTTGGATGATATTACGTGAGGTAGATATTTGTATCCTCAGGTTTTTTTTGTAGAACATGTGGTTTCTTTTATAACGATTATATATTTTTTTGTAAAATCTGTGGTCCTTCAAAATTCATCAGTCATTTATAAAATTTGTAATATTATTTGTAAAATAAAATTCATAGTAGCAATTAATGCATGTTTCTTTGTAACGATTGTATGGTTCGTTGTAGAATAAATTTTGTATGGTTCTTTTATAAAAAATACAATAGACATTCACGCTAAATCGATAATTAAAATACAAAGCAAATATGGATAATGCAAATCCAAAATGTATAATGCACATCCAAAATGTGTAATACACATCAAATATACAAGATATACAAAAATATATAATTGTCATTTGCACCAAATTGTTATGTAAAAATTCATATTAAATATGTATAATACACATCAAAATTATATAATACACATCAATATTGTATAATACAAATGAAATAAGTAAGATATAATGGTTTCATGGCCTCCTCGCTCTACCACCTCCGTGTTATATACGTCACGATTCGATCTACGCAATGTTGCCTTCGTTTGCATGAAGAACTTCCTGGAGAGTCGTGGCATCATCCCCCAGCAACTACACTTGCCACCCACTTTTGTCTCGCCAATGAAATCACACATGATGGTGTGAACCGCTCCATGTCGACGATGAAGATGGAGACGAAGGTGGCAAAGAACCTCTTGCCAGTCATGTCAACAGTGAAGACAAAGATGAAGATAGCGAAGAGGATTACGAGTCCTATGAAGACGGTGGAGACGAGGCATGTGATGTGCGCACGGCAGACATGAGTGACGGAGGAGACGGAGATGAGCTACACCCGACGTGTTCCTCTTCCTCCCACTTTTTGTATTGTGAGATTTTGAATTTAATAGAAAAAATAGGAGAAATTTAATGAGGAGATATTTTAGGTGTTCGTGTTAGATTTTGAAATGAATTGAAAGATTAAGAGAGAGATTAATGAGGAGATGTATTAGGTTGTTACATATTATATTTAAATAATGAATAATGACCTAATATATTTTGGTTAATTAAATAATACTACTAACATACTTTTAATAACAACCACCAAATTAGTTACGGATGCATGAGATCGTTGGCCTTCCTTAGGGATGTAAGGACCATATCCCATTGGAAAGATATCCTATATATACATACACGCATGCACGCACAAACACACACACACACACACATATTCTCTCTTGGGAATAGGGAGTATGCACCCAAGTGCATGTACGTTTGCATGCATCGGTGCTCCAAACTTCCACTTTTTTAACTTTTTTGAAATGAAACTTTAGGAATGTACTTAGAATGATAAGTGGAATATGTATTTCGAATTTCATGTAAAATAGACATTTCAACATGTTAATCTGAAGGAGGTCAATTTCAACAATTCTGAGACCATTAAAATTTGATAGACTCGATGGAGGGTATAGAAGTCTCGCATTATGTTGAATTTGAAATGATAGCATTGTGATATATGGTGATTAAATCCCCAAAGTTTCATTTCAAAAAGTCAAAAAATATGGAAGTTAGAGGCGTCGGTGCATGTAAATTTACATGTATCTGGATGCATACTCCCTATTCTCTTTACTTACTCGCATATTCCAAGCTATCTTCTTCTATTGTACTAGTGCTCTTACATATTGTCTAGTCAGTGATTCTTTTATGTGTCATTCTATTCTTTCTCTTATCTTTTACTTGTCTCTTTCGATTTTACTTCACTTCTCCATTTTTCATATTATCACATTCATTAACATCATCCCCTCTGATTTATACATTTTTTTACAATGTTAGTTAAGAGAAATCTCCTCTTAACTAGAAGATTTCTCTTAACTAATATTGTAAAAAATGTATAAATCAAAGGGGATGATGTTAATGAATGTGATAATATGAAAAATAGATAAGGGTAGAAATGATGTTGGAGTGGTTATTCATAAAGATTTGAAGGATTGTGTGGTTGAGGTGAAAACATTTGAGGATCGGATTATTTTGCTAAAATAGGTGCTCGAAGAAGAAATTATGAATATCATCTCAGTTATATGCACCGCACATTGGTTTAGATGAAAGGTTTAAACAAGCTTTTTGGGAGTATTTGGATAAGATTATGCAAGGAATCCCACAAAGATAGAGATGATTTGCCTGTGTGGAGATCGTAATGGACATGTGGGAAAGGATGCTTCAGGGTATGCTATTGTTCATGGAGGCCATGGATTTGTGGATAGAAATGAAGAGGGAAAAGTCATTGTGGATTTTTTAATGGCTTATGATATTTTAACATCAAATACTCTCTTTAAGACGAGTAAGGAGTATTAAATTACTTGTAAGAGTGGCCAACTAGAATACATATAGATTACTTTGTGTTGAGAGAGAAGAAACCGGTTGTGTTGTAAAGAGTGCAAAGTAATCTCAGGAGAGAGTTTGACAACCCAACACCATTTGTTAGTCATGGATGTGCTAATAAAAGGACTTGTAAAGAAAATGAGGGTTTCTAAGATTACTAGAACTAGATGGTTGAATCTTCAATTGAAGTAATCAAACTTCAAGGAGAAGGTTTAGGAGACTTATCTTGAGATTGTAATGGAAGTGTAAATGATATGTGAGAGGCGGTGGCATCTTATATCTGAAGGGTATCCAAAGAGATGTTAGGAGAGTCAATGGGAGGAGCTTCGAACCAAAAGGAGGCTTGGCGGTGGAGTAGAGGGGTGCAAGAGAAGCTCAAAATCAAAAAAGCATGTTTTAAAGTTATGTCTAAGGAGAGAATAGAGAAAATTATCGTAAACTAAAAAATAATAAAGAAGGAAGCAAAGAAAGCTGTAAGCGAAGCTAAGACAAAAGCTTATGAACATTTATACAAAAATCTTGATTCTAATGAGGGTCGGAAGGATATATTCAGATTGATCAAAGCAAGACAAATGAAGATGAAAGACCTTTCTCAAGTGAGATATATCAAGGATGAGGAAGATCAGATGCTTGTTACTCAGAAGGATGTAGAGACTAGACGGAAGCGGTAATTTCATAAGCTATTCATTGGGGAAGGAAAAATACAGAGTCACTTTGGAAGATCTAGCTAGTCGTGAAAGTTAATTGAATCGTGCAAGTTATAGATGAATAAAAAGGATAGAAGTATAGGAGGTTTTGAAGGTTATGAGACATGTGAAAGGCGTAGGACATGATGACATTCCTATAGAAGTATGGAGAGTTTTAGGTAATTGTGGTTTGACTTGGCTTACAAATTTATTCAATCTTATTTGACGAAGCAATAAAATACCTGGAGATTGAAGGAGAAGCATCGTTGTACCCCCTTATTAGAACAAAGGAGACAATTATATAGGTATCAAGCTGATGAGTCACACTATGAAAATTTGATAATGTATGATCGAAAGAAAGTTGAGGTAACTTTCCAAAGTAAAAGAAAATCAATTCGGATTCATGCTAGGTCGCTCAACTATTGAAGTCATCCACTTGTTGTAGAGAATTAGGAGATTTGTAGAACTAAAAGAAAGAACCTTCATATGTTTTTATTGATTTGAAGAAGGTTTATGATTCTATCCCACGAGAGATATTGTAGAGAGTTTTAGAGAAGACACAAGTACATGTCCTCTACATAACCTTATCAAAGGATATGTATGATAGAGCTTCATCTTATGTAAAGATCCAGTCTGGTAAGAGTGATTATTTTGACATCAGCGTTGGTCTGCATCAAGGTTCATCTTTGAGTCCACTCCTTTTTACTTTGATTATGGATAAGTTGGCAAGTCACATTGAGGATGATATACCTTGGTGTATGTTATTCGTAGTTGATATTGTGTTGACTGATGAGACTAAAGATGGAGTAATGAAAAGTTTAAGGTTTGGAGACATGCATTAAAGACTATTTTCGTATAAGTATGGCCAAAACTAAATATATGGAGTGTACTTTTAATGGAAGCAATCGTGAAAGAATCTAGGTGAAGATTAGTGATAATATTCATAAGAGAGATCCTTTTAGATACTTGGGATATATTTTTCAAAATGATGGAGATTTTACTAATAGAATAAATACAAGTTGGCTAAAGTGGAGAGGAGCCTCTATTATTCTCTATAACAAGAAGATTCTTTTGAAAATCAAATGAAAGTTTTACAAAGCAGCTGTGAGACCTACTATGTTCTATGAATCTAAATGTTGACCCGTGAATCATAACATGTGCAGATAATGGCAGTAGCAGAAATGAAGATGCTAAAGTTGATGTGTGGACACACATACACACACACATGAAACATCGGATTCGAAAGGAATGCAACTATAAGGAAAGTTGGTGTAGCTCCGATCGAGGATAAGATATGAGAAAATTTCTTAAGATTTGTTTGGGCTTTTGGAAAGGATGTCGGTTGATGCACTAATTAGGAGATGCGAGTTTTAGAATGTTGAGCTGTTTAAGAGAGGGCAAGGAAGGGTCAAGAATTATTGGAATGAGACTATATGAAGGAATCTTAATTGTTTGGATCTAAATCCGAGATTGACCCAAGATAGATCTGAATGAAGGAAAATAATACATGTAGCCGACCCTACTTAATGTGGGAAAAGGCTTTGTTGTTGTTGTGTAGTTAAGAGAAATCGATATTGTTCTATGTTAAAACATGATGCTCAAATCCTATTGTAAATCAACATGCCTAATAAAAAATACTAAGTAGTTGTGAGAATCAAGTCAATCATCATTTATATTAGGCATTGATTGTATTGATATTTATTCCTATTTTAAGATTTTCTGAAGATTATTAACCAATGTTACAATGATTTTTAGGAATTTTCAAATGCAAGGAACTTAAAAAATGAAATAATTCTTAAAACTATATAAAAAATATAATTTTATGAAAATATGGCAAAGATCTATCTTAGGATTTATATTTAGAATAAAATAAAATAGAATAAATGAACATTTTTAAATTGTAAGTGTAATGGCTAAATTTTAATTATCTAAACTAATGAGATGAATATGTTACCTATCATATTGCAAAATAGCTCGTGATTATTTTTAAAAAAATCCTCTCACAGCAATTCCTTCATCTCTGCTTCCATCAAATGTGCACTCCACATATTCAGTATAAGCTCTATTTAAATGAAATTCTTTAGTTTTTAAGACATGTTTCCAACATCAAGCTTCTCATTTACTCCATATATATATATGTACAAAACAACAACAACAACAACAACAAAGCCTTTCCCCACAATTAAGTAGGGTCGGCTACATGGATTCTTCGCCTCCATTCAGATCTATCTTGGGTCAATCCCAAGCTTATATCCACAAAACTAAGATCCCTTTGTATGGTCTCTTTTCAATACTTCTTGGGCCGTCCTCTCCCTCTCATAGCCGGCTAAACATTCCAACACTCGCATCTCCTAACTGATGTATCAGTTGATCTTCTTTGCAAATGTCCAAACCATCTTAAGCAGTTTTCTCGCATCTTATCCTCGATCGGAGCTATACCAACTTTCTTTCTGATTGCATCATTCCGAATCCGATCTTTACGTGTATGTACAAAACATAATAAAATTTAAAAAATCATGGTTTATTTACAGGGGTTATCACGTAATTGAGAAAGGATCCTGAGGTTCTGACACGAAAAACAATGAAATCTAAATATTTTTTATCGACAAAAAAGTTGTTTTATCACAATGACCGTGCATTTCAAAAGGGCTATTTTATCCATTTGGCAATAAATCTGAATGGCATGAAAGTTGCTTTGTCATTAAGATTTAGAGAGTAAATCTTTGGGGGGGAAACTTTCCATCTGTCGATACAGTGGATGGGAATTTTACCACAATGACATGAATTTTGGATAAATTTTCGAACAGCAACCTTTCCAAAAACCGCAGCGGCCCAATCAGTCGTTCACATCTATCGGATCTCCCGTAGGATCCGAATCCCCCGTCTCAATCTATATAAACCCCTCCACGTGCATATCACCATCCCTCACTCCATCTCAGATGGCTTCCTCCCGCTCTCTCCTTCTCCTCCTCCTCCTCGTGCTCTTCTCCCTCTCCTCTGCCTTCGCCGCTCGCCACCTCTCCGGTAATTCACCTCTCTCTTACTCTCTCGTTGCTAATTATCAACTCCTTTGCTTTTTTTTGCTTCTCTTCTTGATTCTGTTGTTGTTTTTGTTGCTTTTCAAGGGGAAGAGAAATTCGAGCTGCTGCCGGAGGACTACTCGGATCCGGGTCCGAATCCGAAGCACAACCCCCCGCCGACAGCCTCGCCCAGCCCACCTTCGTTGCCGCCACCCCCGCCCCCATCGCCGCCCGCCCGCCGGTCGTAGTCGATTGATGGGAAAGGGGAAGAAAGAGTTAGTTGTGTTGCATGTGAGTGATTTGTCCGCTGGTGTAATGTCAATGTATTGACCCGAATATATATCTTGATATTGTCGTCATCCTCTTCAACTTGTTTGGAGTTTTGTGATGCGGAATGCTTTTTAAATCGTTGGTGTTTTTGTTTGGGCCTTCGTGGTATTTTGGGATGAAATGGGTAAGGAAAATTACACGCAAGGAAAGGGATATTATTGTCTTTCTATTCCAAGGAAAGATATCTCCAATTTCGTATTGCCGAGTTTCGAAAAGGGGACGAAATTGATGCAAACATATTGGGAACTGTGTCGAGCAAGGGACTTTTTTAAAAAATACTAATTTAATCTTAGTTAATTAAAGGATTTTTATCCGACAGATCTTATAATTTTTGTCAATTACCTTCATGATCTTTGAAACAAGCTAATTTTCCCTTGATCTCATAATCTTGTTCGATCTTACCCCATAGATCCTACCGTCATCTTTAATTTCATTGGAGTCAAAAACTTGAGTTAAATTTGAGTTAATCAAACCAAAGAAAATCAACGGTGGATATTCAATCTCACTCTCTCATTCCTTATCCTCCTACTTCTTCATCCTCTTCTTCAACCCAACAAACGAGAAGGTGCAGAAGACCATGTCGGAGGCAGCCCTCCGATCGCTCCTATGTGCCGCGGGTGACATCTCGGCAGCTGAAGCGCCCAAGTCCATCTTCTAGAGGTAAAAAAATCTCGGGTATACTGTAGTAAATCACACCTCACGGATTTCAAGAACAACATCCTCCTCCTAAGTGGTCGATGATGGTGGTCGGCTCCTTGATGTTGTCGGCTAGTTGGGACTATCACCCCCAACATCACGACAACAGGTCGGTTGGAGCTGGAGATCGTCACACTCGTGACTGTCACCCACATCGTCGAGTGGTTGCGAGAACAGGTGGTGGAGTAAGGTATGATTGGTGCTCAGTAGTGTCGTCGTCATGCCCCTTTGGAGCGGAAACACGTTGAGATGGAGATGTCACCCCCACGTGAAGGCAACGTTGAGATGGAGATGTCACCTCCACGTGAAGGCAACATAACGGCTTAGTTGGAGACCACGACAAGCGATTGTGATGACCGGGCGTGTGTTCGTGAAGCACACAAGCAACTGCAACTGGTTGTCGGTGAAGGTCAAGCAGCCGGAAGAATGGGGGAGGAAGCACACTACTCGCCACTACGTGCGGTGAGTCGGTGAGGCGTGCAAGCCTCACGGCTGCAAGGAGGCAAGAATGAGGAGGAAGTTGGGTTTCTACTAGTTGTTCTTGCTCTTTCTCCTGCAAGAGTCAAATGGTGGATACCACCACCTATTTCAGCAAAAACAGAGAGAAAAAGAGGGGGGAACCCGATCGTCATTGAACTCGCAAGTTCGATTAGAGAAGAGGAGAGCGATAGGGACCTTCTCGCGTGAGGGAGGCTGTTGTTATTGGGCCACACCACCAGTAGGTGGATGTCGAATCATCACGTGAGCGGTACCAATCAGAGAAGTGTGTGGGGAGGTCGCATGACCTTGCACGGCTATAGTGCTACTGCTGCAGTGCGGCAGAAAGGGAGTCCGCCATCGAGGCTACGTGCACAAGAGAGGTCCCACGCTTGACATCTCGGAGTCGTGCGTGACATCTCGACGACCAAAATACTGCTCACCGTTGCCCATGTGCTTCCCTCGACGCAACATGGCCAGCGAGGGAGAACGCGAGGACGACCCTCAGCATCTCATTTATGCACCCTATGTACATGGGGGAGGGGCTAGCTGACCTCGTCAGGACCGGTCTGACAAGTTCGAAGCATGATGGGAAAGGGAGAGGAGAATGGTGAGGGGGAGTGGTACTTAATGTAAATTTGATTAAAAAAATGAGTATAATGTTAACAAATATAATATAATCCGATTAGCTTTAATGGATAAATGGATGGGAGTTAACCACAAAGGGTGGGGTAAGGATTAGCAAGTTTACGAGGTCGAGGGAGGATTAGATTGTTTCAAATACCATGGAGGTAAATGACAAAGATTATAGGATCTTCTGAGTTAAAGTCTCAAATTTTAATGATTTGATGGATGCATGAAGGTTTAATTAAGAGAGAGAAATTATGAAGAGAAAGGAAGAAGAACAAATGGAGGAAGAAAAAGATGAAAAAGAAGTCTGGACAATTATACCCCTCTTAACCGCATTGTGATTTGAAGAAATCATGATTAAGTCAACTCATTGACGGTTAAACTAACGGAGGGACACGAGTGATAGAATGACAAGAAATCGAGAGCACAACTGATATTCCCAAAAAGGGAGGAACAAATATCTTGGAGGTACTGATAAAAACCGCATCCGTGTAAATACGACGAAGACAGGAATACAACCACAGTGGTAATATAAGATCTTTATATGGAGAATCTCGGAAATCAATCTACATATTGCTAACACGTCCAAGGATGGTGCCCTCATTCTTATTATGGAAAACATGGGAACTTGAAGAAAAGATACGAAGATTGCGTACCAAATGAAGCCTACGATGATTCATACTTGAGGACTTTTTTAAAATAATTATTAATTTAATCTTAATAATTAAATGGATATATAAATTTAATATTTAAAATTTTAGGTATAAATGGGTACCAAATGTGATGATTTGGGGAGAAAGTTTAAAACGACACCTCAAGTTTGGTTGCAAGGTTGGGTAGGATTAGCCCAACCCTGGTTACTATTCACAAGGGTACTTCCTTCTCACAGATTACTATTCACCCATCCCAACCCAGCCCAACCCAACCCTGCCCAACCCTGCAACCAAACAAGCCCCAAGTGTCGATTGGGAGAGGACAATTACACCAGCGTACAAATATTTTGCATATATATCCTTTGTAAAAAAATTAATTTTATAAATAATCCTCTCTTATAGACTACCAAATAGACACATATTATACCTTAATGTTCCTTGATGCATTGATTGATTATCATAATCTCAATGGAAAAGTAATTATAAATTTTATTATTACGATGATTGGAAAATTTAGACTTATTATTCCATATATATATATATATTTGTTTTGGTGCATATGGATAGTGACAAGGAAATAAGCTTCAATTTAATTATTTGCAAATATAGATAATACTATAGTTTTCATTCTTTAAAATACGAAAATGGAGAAAATATATTTTGGGATATAGTATCTATTATACTCAATTAACTAACATGTGTAAATTTTATAGACATATGTTATTGTGTGTGTGTATATTATTCAGAAACGGGAAATGATGCATGTATTTATAATTGTATTCACAGAAAATAATTGAAACACTGTATTCATTTCTACATCTTTATTCGTTAAAATAAACTTACATGCTCATATTTGAAAAAATAGAATTTCATATCCATATATGCATAAAAACAAATATGATATATGACCAATGCTAATTTTCCAGTTACATCACTATGATAGGGGTTAACATAGATAAATAAAATAAAACGTAATACTTAGATTCGTATTTGTGCATACAAAAAATGAAACAATAATATTTTTTCACATTCATATTCCTCAAAATAAAATTATGTATTCATATTCTAAAACACATAAACAACAAAGAATCAATATTTAGAACAGTATCCGTAGCAAAAAATGAAAAGGGTACAAGTATTTATATGTCTCTATACAAACAAAATAAAATCCTATATTATTGATTTTAGTTATATTTGTCAAAATAAAATTACATATTCACATTTGTCAAAATAAAAATACATATCCAAATTCGTTTATAACGTATTCGATATGGGACAAATACAGATCAACCGGTTGCATCGCTATGATAGGAGGAGTGAACATTCACAAACGAACCTACAACCAATACTTATATCCATGTCCATGTAAGAAATGAAAATGATATCTACGTTTCTATCTATATCTGTAAAAATAATTGAAAATCCACATTGTTTTGTGTATTTGTATTTGTCAAAATAAAATTTATATATACATATACGTAAAAACCATATGAGGATACGATAACTAATTAATTAATTTTCCATTAAGATTTTGAAATCAGTGCATCAAGAAATATGACGATATAATATGGGTCTCTTTGATAATTTATAATAGAGGATTATTTATATAATTAGTTGTTTGAAAAGGATACATATGCAAATGTTTGGACATTGGTGTAATCGTCCCCTTCCAAATTGGCACTTGAGGTGTCGTTTTGAGCTCTCTCAAAATCAATATATACCTAAAATTTTAAATATTAAAATTTCATGTTGATTGGGATTTTTACTCGGAAGACCCTATAATCTTTGTTAATTACCTCCATGACCTTTGAAACAATCTAATTCTCTCATCGGTGTCGTAAATTTGCTAACCCTTACCCTATAGACCATGTGGTTAACTCACATCCGTTATATTCTTTTACATTATATCTATTTTTTTTAAAAAAAAATACATTGAGTGCCACTCACCCTCACCCTCTTGCTCCTCTCCCTTTCCCCACCGTGCTTTGAACATGTCAACCGGTCCTAACGAGGTCAGCGAGCCCCTCCGCCACGTGCTCCTCCTTCCCCACCCTCCTCCAGTACAGTGGGTGCATAGACAAGATGCTGAAGAGGGTCATCGTTGTGTTCTCCCTTGCTGGCCACATTGCATTGAGGGAAGCACATGGGCAATGACAGACAGTGCTTCAGTCGCCGAGATGTCACGCATGACGCCGAGATGTCAAGCGTGGGGCCTCTCTTGTGCATGTAACCCCGATGGTAGACCCCGTTTCTACTGCATTGCAGTAGCAGCACTGCAGCTGCACACAAGGTCACACGACCTACCCACATACCTCTCTGATTGGTGCAACTCACGTGATGATTCAATATTCACCTACTCGTGGCATGCCCGAATAGCAACAGCCTCCCTCGCACAAGAAGGTCCTTGCCGTCCTCCTCTTCTCTAATCGAACTTGCAAGTTCAACGACGATCGGGTTCACCTCTTTTTCTCTTTCTGTTTTTGCTGAAGTAGGTAGTGACATCCACCATTCGTCTCATACAGGAGAAGGAGCAAAAAGAAACAGGAGCAACTCAACTTCCTCCCCATTCTTACCTCCCTACAGCCGCGAGGCTTGTGCACCTCCCCAACTCGTCGCACGCGATGGTGAGCAGTGTGCTTCCTTCCCATTCTTCTGGCTGCTTGAACTTCATCAACAACCCGTTGCAGCTGCTTGTGTGCTTCATGAACATGCACCTGATCATCACAGCTACTTGTCGTGGTCTCTAACTAAGTCGTTCTTTTGCCTCCACGTGGGGGTGACAGCTCCATCTCAACGTGTTTCTGCTCCAAACCGGCACGACGATGACAATACTGAGCACCAATTGAACCTTACTCCACCACCTGTTCTCGAACAACCACTCGCGACCGTGGGTGACAATCACGAGGGTGACGATCTCTAGCTCCAGCTGACTTGTTGTCTTAACGTTGGGGGTGGCAGTCACAACTAGCCGATGACATCGAAGAGCCGACCGCCATCATCAACCACTCAGGAGGAGGATGTTGTTCTTGAAATCTTTGAAATGTGACTTACTACATATTAGTTTACCTGAGATTTTTACCTCTGGAAGATGGACTCGGGCACTTCGGTCATCGATATGTATGCACAACATGTAGGAGAGACCGGAGGGCTGCCTCTGACATGGTCTTCCACAGCTTCCAGTTTGATGGATTGAAGAAGAGGATGAAGGAGGAGGATAAGGAAGGAGAGAGGGAGATTGAAGATCCGCCATTGATTTTCTTTGATTTTATTAACTCAAGTTTAACTCAAAACTTTTACTCCAATAAAGTTAAAGATGACAGTAGGGTCCGTGGGGTAAGACGGAGCAAGTTTACGGGGTCGAGGGGGGAATTAGGTTGTTTCAAAGGTCATGGAGGTAATTGATAAAAATTATAGGGTTTGTCGGGTAAAAATCCCTTAAAATTTTTGCATTTTCACAAATATATCACTCATTGCAGATTAAATGGTGAATTTTATTGTATTTTCGATGAAATTTCATGAATCAATTAAAAATTTTATCTTAACTAAATAAATAACGAATGGCCCTTGTTTCAGCCCACAACATCCTCCTCCCCTCCCCTTCCTCATCTGGCTCCTTCCTCCTCTGCCCCTTGCTCCTTCTCCTTGTGTGTGTTGCCTGGAAAGGCTTGAAGGAGCACATATGATCCCACACATCACGTGTACTCCCAGCTACGCAGCTCCTCTACTACATCTATAGTCGTGTCCTTGCGTAAACGTCTACGAGCGAGCGCAATGCGCACGTGTTGGACTTCCATAGAGAGGGAGGTGTGGGGGAGGAGCTCGAGGTGGAAGGGCATGTGCGAGGGCAACGGGAGAAGATGGGATGGAGAGGGAGGTGTGGGGGAAGAGGGGAGGTGTTGAGGATGGAGGAGAGGTGCGTGGGCGGAGGGGAGGTACGGGTAGAGGAACTCAAGGTGAAGGGGGAGGTGTAGGGGCGACGGAGGAGCTGCGGGTAGCAGAGGATCTGAGGGCTGAGGGGAGGTGGCGGGGTGGAGAGGGAGGTACGGAGGCGGAGAGGGAGGTGTAGGGGGAGGAGCTTGGATCGGAGGGGGAGGTGCAGGGACGACAGGAGTAGCTATGGGAGGAGAGGGAGGTATAGAGGCAGAGGGGAGGCACAGGGCAGGAGGAGGAGCTCCAGGTGGAGGGGGATGTGCATGGGCGACGAGAGTAGCTGAGACGGAGAGGGAGGTGCGAGGGTAGAGGGAAGGTGTGGGGGTGGGAGGAGGAGTTCTGAGTGGAGGGGTGCGGGGCTGCGAAAGTAGCTTGGGGCAGAGAGGGAGGTACGGGGGAAAAGGGGAGGTGCAAGGGTGGGAGGAGGAGCTCCGGGCAGAGGGGGAGGTGCGAGGGCAAGGGGAGAAACTTCTGGAGGAGGAGCAAGAGACTGGGGAGGATGAAGAGAAGGAGGAGGTAGATAATTAACTTCTTAACCTATATTTTCAAGTTTAATTCCTGATATGTCCCCAAAGTTAATGTCGGTTTTCCTTGGGTATTTATGGCAAATAACATGAGGGGCATCGGTGATAGAATGGCAAAAAGTCAGGGGCACAAGTGATATTCCCAAAAAGAGAGGGGTAACTGATATTGGAATATCTCGGAGGGGCACAAGTGATAAAAAACCAATTTTAACATATGTTGTTTTGGGGATTTATACACTTGTTTTAAGCTCTTGAAGTAACATTTATTCCCCTAAATTTCTGCAATAACACTTGTTCCTTTATGTGTTACAAAATTCACAAGAATGCCATTCGTCTGTTAAATTTGTAACCTGATATTACACTAAAGAACGGTAAATAATACGAATTCTGTAAGTATACACAATCACAAACGTTAGTGCAAAAAATATATGAGCATAAATGTAACTGCATGAACTCGAAAGAGTACACGTGTAAAAATATGTTTTTGTCTAAAAATAAGCTTTCGTAAGTTATTCTTTTTTTTTTGTTGATGTGAAACTTAAATTTGAAAGTTTGTTACCTTCTTTGTTACGTTTGAAAATGAGATCCGTAACTGAAAATCAAGATATAGTTGGAGTATTATTTGTAATTTACCATTTTTATAATGATAATAATTTGATTTTACCCATGTTCACATATTATATTTACATAGATTTTTAGCCCACAAATTCTATTATCGTTGTAAATTGCTTGCTCGATCATGTAATCATCGCTATTATCCCCTCAATCATGTAAGCTTATTAACTCTTACATCATAAGCTCTATGGATAACTCTCAAATATTTAAATGTTAAGACTGGACGTAATCTGTTTAAAATAAGACATTTATATCCATATCGTTGCCAAAAATTAAAACATTATACCCTCCTCTTCTTATAGTCATTCTCTTTTTTTCTTTCTTTCTTCTTCATCCTGTTACTCCATAACAGAACCACCCTCCACCGACAACATGCTCCTCCACGTTGTCATGCATCGTCGCGGAAGGATCTGCTGCTCTCCAAGTCGCAACAGTGAGGGGTCAGTGCCCTCTCATCCCCATTGTTCCTCACCCTCTGTTCTCCATCCCCAGTGCCCCGACTTCCGCCCTCTGCCCTTCCTACGTAGAGCCACCCCATCCTCACTGCCCCTCCTCCTCAAGGCCCACCGACCTCCCTAGTGCCCCGACTTCCGCGCTCCGACATCCCTCCGAGTGTCGTGCCCTCCCCAATGCCCTTCCACACCTTCCCAGTGCCCCTCCACCCTCCCTTCCCAGCCCTCGCCACTCCTCCCCAAGGCCCCACCGACCTCCTCCTCTCTCATCAATGCCTCGATCTCCGCTCTGCCTCCCTAGCATCGCCCCTCCTTAGTGCCCCAATCTTCATACTCCCTCTCCAGGGCAACCCCCTCCCTGGTGCCCCTTTGCCCCCCTTCCCAACGTCTCGATCTCCGCCCTCACAACACCTCCCCCCCGGCACACACACACACAATCCAGGCATCCTCTGCCACGTCCCCGAGGCCTCATCGACTTTTCCCTCCCCCATCCCTAGTGCCCCTCCGCCCTCCCTCCCCAACCCTCACCCCCTCCCTAAGCAACATCCGCCACCTCCCCAAGGCCCCACCGATCTCCTCCTCCCTCCCCAGTGCCCCGACCTCCTCCATCCCTCCCCAGCACCGCCTCTCCACCCCCTTCCCAGTTGCACATCCCCTCCCCCCAAAGCATCCTCTGCCACCTCCCCAAGAGGCCCCATCGACACCCATACCATTAGTGCCCCGACCACACCCCTTGGCATCCACCTCTACCCTAGTGCTCGACCTTCATCCCAACGCCACCCCCACGCTTTCCAGCACCATCCATAGCTGCCACCTCTCCACCTCGGCACCACCTCGACCACAATACGCCCCCTTCATCGCCCCTCCACAATGGTGCACTACTTCCTAGCAAGAACGGATAATGTGTGCCTCGAGAAGAACCACCTCAAGAAGAAGGGTAAGAGGAGGATTCTCTTCTACTTACATTAACTCAATATTTGCTGTGATGTCAAACAGAACAAGTTTACGAATTGGGGTAATAACGATGTTTACAGGTCAAGCAGCTAATTTACACTGATTATAAGATTTGTGTAGTAAATATCCCTAATTTGTATCATTTATTTTTCCCAAAATTGAGCACGATCCATCAGTTTATACATTGTAAGATAAAGATAACCCAAGAAGACTCGGATTTTTGTGTATATTTTAACATTTGATGACATATATTATACAATTGAAAAGGATGATATCACTTTGATATTCGTGGACACTCGTATTTACATTAGTATATACATTTTAATGTGCATGCGCGCGTGCGGGCGTGGGTGCATGTGTCTGTGTGGGACCTTTCAAATGAGGTGGGTTTTTTCTAAGATTGTAAAGACCACTGTCAATTTAGTAAAAAGTCTGTAACAAATTTGTAAAATATAAAGTGCACATTGTAAAAAAATGATTTTTTAAATATAACATCACAATTTAAATTAACATTTTCATCCAATAGAATAATAATTTCATAATTTTATTTCATTATACATGTTGTGTTGATATTTATTGTTAATCTTATAAAATAATAAATTGTAAAATATATTAGAAAGATGTCTAAATTGAGGGTGGCTCACCATATATATTGTTAGACCCCGCCTCATTTGAAATTTCTCCTATTGAGACAGTTAACATGGATGCCCCCGCTCCTATATCTTGCAAAATTTTTTTATTATTTTCAATAATATCATCATATATATTCATCTATATATCCCTCCTATATGTCATTCGAATTTCGTCTGAAACAGAGACTCCTATACCCTTCATAAAGAGCAGGTAATTTCAATGATCTAGACATTGTTGTAATCAACTTGTTCATCTATATATCCCTCCTATATGTTATTGTTGTAATAAATACGATGGTCCTCGAACAGTCGTTCATTATACTTTTAAACCGCCCCCTCCCGTTTGGACAAGAAATTCCAAATGTTTCAGTGCAAGAAATTGCAAAACAATTATTAATAATTATAAAATATATGAGAAGAAAGAAAGAAGAAAAAATACATAGTTCCAAATGAGCTTCCTCAGTCCTACCTGAGTCGACTTAAGCGTTACATTTTATAAAGGATTTAGGGTTATATTTTGTAACACCGAGGGAAGATCTTAGATATTGGAGACAAGATGAGCTAATTATATATTCAAGCTGGGACTTTTAAGGAAAAAACAAATAAGCATTACTTTATATGAGATACAAAAGATGTTGTGACTATAATTTGGCGACATTTACCCAAGATTGCTTATTCCATGATAATTTATTTTTTTATCCCTGGAGCTTGATATCAAGTACCAGCTGCACAAGATGAAGGGCCATTGTGTTCCATAGTAGTTTGGTAATCAAAAGATTGATGGGTCAAGCAATGGACATCAAAGAATATATGGTCACCTCGTGATTATATATCATCCATTATATTCGTATCTAAACTCTTCATAACTTCATTGTCCCTCAAACAAACAAACAAACAAAACAGAAGATAAACATCATTTATACCTTCTTCTACCATGATCCTTATCCCTCTTACCAGAATTGAGCTGTGGGTGTAACAACACAAGATCATGTGCAAGTCATAGCCAAAATCAAGCGAATTTTCTGAATCTTATTTGGCATCATGGTTTAACATGATGGCTAATCACCGCACCTATCTCGTAACAAAAGCCATCTAAATTAGATTACCATGCATCAAGATCTATTCACGCATATGCGATAACGACGAAGGTTCCAAACCTGCCACAAATTAAATACAGATTATTAGAGAAATTATGGAAAAACGGTCCCGCGTCTACAACGCCAGATGCATTTCCCCTTCAATGCAGAGGCATGCCAACCTGAGCCAAGGATTATTATTTCCTGTCCATCGAATATATGCACAGTAACATACATCAGAGTTTGCTTTTCCCAAAAGTTGCAGGTTTAAAACTTGCTATTCCTGTGATCTCTCTTGCAGCAACCATGCTGTTGATGTCGTATGTGCCTTCATACGTGTAGATTGGCTCCAAATCACAGAAGGCCTGTAGCAATCAAGACCCAGCAAATGCATTCAGAACAGATCCTATATAATTTTAGTTTCTTCAATAATGGTCATGTTTGATGTCAAACTAATTAATTTGTCGCATACGGAATATACTGCAGTAAAAACTTGCAAGAGAGCAACATAAGAGCAACTACAAGTTCGAACCTTTGCTACTAGGAAATCTGCTAAAATTCCATTCCCGCCAAGCAATTCCCTTGCAAGCGAAACGGTCTCTCTTGCCCTTAATGAAGTCCATGCCTACAGGAGATGATCAGGATGAACTATGATCAGTGATTATCGATAACGACAAGTCATGGTCGAGAAGAAGCCCATGATTTATACCTTGCCCAGGCTTGCCTGACCGGATGTCATCTTTCCAGTTTCATAAAGCTTGCAAAGACGCCATCCAACAAGAATCATCGCCTGGATGTTGCCAAGCATCCGGGAAAGTTTCTCTTGGTTTAGCTGAAATGCAGCCAATGGCGCTCCGAACTGTTTTCTCTCTTTCAAATATCTGTTACACTCATGCTTCCTTAAAATCAAATACGAAGAAACATCACTGGAACGAAGCAATGCTTTCAAAGTTATTTACCTGTGACACATATCAAAGACTCCCATTGATATGCCAATGGGTTGCCAGGCAACCATGACACGTGAGACTGCTAGAACCTGATAAACGAGAGAGGAAAAAATGAGGAACAAAAGAATACATCGTAAAAAAAAGGAAATGCTTCGAAAGTTTAAGCACGGTGTCTTAAATAACCAGAAATCCTTCTATTTCGTGATTTTCATGACTTGTGCCTCCTTGCATAGCTTCTTACATATTAGTAAGACATAATCAACTCCCTTATTCTAATATAATTTAAAAAGTCCTGACGGCTGATGTATTATATTTTTCCAAAAAAGGTACACTTGAGATGTGCCCCAAAGAAAAATAACACAGAATTAACTGGAATTTGATTATCTTGGAATGTCTCTCATTTTTACTTTTATGCTCCCTTTGGTAGTCCAGCAATTTTTTTTATGGGATTTTATCACTTGTGCCCCTCCGAGATATCGCAATTTCAGTTATGCCCCTATCTTTTTGGTAATATCAGTTGTGCCCCTCAAAACTTGCTAATTTATCACTTTTGCCCCTCGGGTTAGTGACCGTCCATCTACAGTACAAACGGACGTTTACTTTGAGGACATAAGCGGAATTATTTTTTTAAAAAAGGTTATGTGGTCATTTTAAAAGGTACAATCCCCATCCTCTTCTTCCTCCTCTTCCCCATCTTCTTCCTCCTCCTCCAACCTCCTCCTCCCTCACCACCCCGAGCTCTCCGTACCCCCTCCCTCCCCGGCACCGCACCTCCTCCCTTCCTCTTCTTCCCCTTCTCTTCCTCCCCCGCCCTCGTACCACCTCCTCAGCCTCGAGACCCCCCCCCCCCCCCCGCCCAGGAACTTCTCTCCCCTGCCCCCGCTGCCCTTGCACCTCCCCCTTCCCCTACCTCCAGGTCGACCCTGCCCCCAGGTCACCCCCGCCCAGGTCGCCCCTGCCTCCCCCTTCCCCCCGCCCCCATGTCGCCTCCGCCTCCAGGACGCTGCCGCTCTGCGAGATTCACCGACCTCGCACCGCTCTGCAATGGCGCCGCCTCCCCCAGCACCGCATCGCGCCGCCAAGTCGCCCCCCTGCCCAGCACCGCGCCTCCCAGGTCGCCCTCCTGCTCCGCACCGCGCCGCCCAGGTCGCCCCCCTCCCCTGCACTGCACCACGCCGCCCAGGTCACCCCCCTCCCCCTGCACCGCACCACGCCGCCCCGACCGCCCCCTGCCCCGCATCGCGCCGCCCTGGTCACCCCCTGCCCCGCACCGCACCGCCCAGGTCGCCTCCCTGCACCGCACCACCTCCTGCCCCCCACCGCCCCTCCCCTCGTCCCGCATCGTGCTGCCCCCTGCCCGACCTCCTCCCGCAGCCACGCACCTCCCCTGGCCCCTGCCGCCCGCGCTCCAGCCTGCACCTCCTCCCCAAGCCTCTCCTCATTTGATTTATTGTGACCATAATACCCCTCTTAACCACGCCATGGTTTGAGTAAACTGTAGTTATTTTAATTTTTTGACGGTCAGACTAACGGAAGGGCACAACTGATGACGGAGAAAGTTTTGAGGGGTACAACTGATATTACCAAAAAGATAGGGGCATAACTGAAATTGCGATATCTCGGAGGGGCACAAGTGATAAAATCCCTTTTTTTATTTACGTGCATGTGTGGAGGGGTCTAGGTAAGGGGCGGATCCAGTAATCTACATCAACAAATAGGTTAACCAGATATCAGGAGATAGCTATGTTCACTTGAAAAAGAGCTTTGGGCACAAGGTTTTGATAAGATATCCATATTGTTAGTGATATGACCAGTAAAGAACTTGCTGTAGAACGACAAATCGAAGACTTGGAAGGTGGCATCATGATGTCATAATGATGAAAATGCCACTTAATGTAGAAAAGTATACACAAAAACATTGCAAGAAAAAAGAAAAAGACTCTGAACAAAATCTAAAATAAGCACAATTATTCCAAGAAACGTTGCAGTATCCTAGAAGATGACCAGAGTGCATTCAACTAATTTTCCATTAGGATATATGAGCACAATTATGCCAAGAAACTACGAAAGGATCAACTTATTGCATGGTTAATGAAAAAAAAAATAGAACTGTTGGGAAAAATGAGAAACTTGTTTTATTCCTTGAGCCCTAGGCTAGTCTTATATAGGGAGAGACCTATGAGCAAATTACATAAAGTAGACAGAGGGAAAAGAAAATAGATAAAAAGATACATAACTATGAAATATATTTCTACACTCCCCCTCAAGATGGAGCATGGATATCTATCATGTTCAACTTGAATGAACACTTCTGGAAGGACCCTCTAAGTAAGTCTTTGGTGAAAATGTATGTCGTCCGGTCTCCTGAGCTGACATGGGATGTAGAAATGAAGCCCTTCTGGATTATGTCACGTTGGCAATCGTCCTCAATGTGCTTTGTCCTCTTGTGGAATGCAGGATCATTAGCAATGAATAAGGCAGCCTGATTGTCGCATTCCAGCGACATGGGAAGAGGAACATCTATATGTATATATGTTAGGACTGTTCGAACCCACATCACTTTTGTACATGCTTGTGCCATGGCTCTATACTCAGATTCAACACTAAATCTAGCAACACCAGTTTGCTTCTTACTTTTCCACGAGACAAGTGAATCTCTAACAAATATAGCAAATCTTGATGTGAACTTCCTGTCCTTTGGGCATCCTGCATAGTATGTGTCTGTGCATGCTGAGATATTAATAGTGCCACCCTTTTTAAATAGCATCCATGTACCTAGAGATGATTTAAAATACCTTAGTATCATCTGTATAGCATTCATATGTACCTGACGAGGTTGTTCCATGAACTGGCTCACCCGACTGACTGCAAATGAAATATCGGGTCTGGTAATGGTAACATAAAGAAGCTTTCCCATCAGTTCCATTTATTTTCTCTCGTCAACCTCATCAATATCATCATCATACAGCTTCATGCTTGGATCCATGGGTATAGTAGCGGGTTGACATCCAAGCATACTCGTGTCACTTAGCAAGTCAGTGACATATTTTCTTTGAATCATCACAAGTCCTTGTTGATTTCTGACAAACTCCAATCCCAGAAAGTATATAAGAGCTCTTAGATCCTTTGTAACAAATTCATGACACAGAAATCTTTCGCCCTCTTTATTTCCTGCATACAACCTCCTGTAATAAATATATCATCAACATACACCATAATAGCAGTCATACTTCTGGAGGTTCTCTGTACAAAAAGAGAGTAATCTGCATTCGACCGTTTGAATCCTTGCTTCTCAAACAGATCTGAGAGCTTCAAGAACCAAGCTCTCAAGCTCTGCTTAAGGTCACAGATTGCCTTATGAAGTCTACACACCTGTGAACACTCTCCCTCAGCAACAAACCCCGGTGGTTGCTGCATGTAGACTTCCTCGTGAAGATTACCATACAAAAAAGCATTCTTGACATTCAACTGAAACAGAGGCCAATCTCGAACCACGACAACAGATAAAAGAATCTGAAAGGTAGAATGGCAATCAATTAGAGAGAGTGTGTCAAGATAATCCACCTCGTATGCCTGAGTAAGCCCAAGGGCAACCAATCGAGCATTGTACATATCAATGCTACCATCTGCATTTTGCTTCACTGTAAATACCCATTTACAACTTACTATAGACGCCTCAGTGGTGGCTGGGACAAGGTTCCAAGTACCTATGGACTGAAGGGCATCCATCTTTTCTTTCGTAGTTAATCACCGTCGACTATCATTCAAAGCCTCCTGATAATTCCACGGAATGTTCACGGTAGATAATACAACTGCAAATTTCTTGAATTCCCCAAGTCAAGTGATCAAAGGAGAACATGGATGCTAAAGGATATGATGCACAGCTATTCTTTTGCTTCCAAAGCACAATAGGTAAGTTCAAATCAGCAACCTCCATGTCTGCCCCTTGTAAAGAACCCTGCTCAGGCAGACCATCAGATCCATCGTTAGAAACTATGTATTCAGAACATAGCTCATGCTAGATGTTGAATGATGACACCATGAGCAGAAGCCGGCCGGCGGGTATAGTGATGCAGCAATGGTAAAACTGGGACTATATGAGGTGGTGGAGGTGGTGGTCATGGTGGTGAAGGAGATGATGATGGTGGAGGGAAAGGATGTGATGATGGTAGTTGTGGCATGTATATTTCATCATCAGAGTCTGAGGGAGTCAACTGATCACCTATAGTAGAAAAGTACATCACGAACTCGAAAAAGGTGACATGAATACTAACATAATACTTCTTGCGCGTTGGATCATAGCATCTATACCCTTTTTGTGTCTTAAAGTACACGACAAAGACACACTTGACTGCTTTAAGAAAGAGCTTGTTAATACCTAGAGACAATTGGTGGATAAAGGCGACCGAGTCGAACACAGGAGGAGTAAGTGAAAACAATTCCTTTTCAGGGAAAGAAAGAGAGAAGGGAATTTTCTCACCCAAGACCGACGAGGGAATGCGATTAATAAGATAGCATGCCATAAGAATAGCATCACCCCAAAAGAATGCAGAGCATGACTCTGAATGAGAAAAGTTCCTGTAACATTAAGCAAATGACGATGTTTCCTCTTTGTAATACCATTTTGCTGGGAAGTATAGGCACACGATGTTTGATGAATAATACCTTGGGTTTAAAATTAATTGGAAAGAGCATGAGTACATAATTCCAAAGCATTATCAGTTTTCACAAATTTCACAGAAGACGAAAACACATTATGCACTTCATTGAGAAAATTCTTGGTAACATCTCCAGCTTCATATTTATTCTTTAATAAAAAAATACAGGACAGACGAGAGAATTAACCAACAACAACAAGATAAAACATGTGTCCCTGATGATCAGGAACACAACCGGGATCCCAAATATCTATATGAAGTAACTCAAAAATAGAGTTAATGCTCCGACTCTGACGACTAGGGAAGGCAGACTGATGATTCTATCCCAACTGACATGCCTCACATTGAAAGGACGAGTGAAGAGAGATCTGAGGCAGAACACGACACATTTTCTGGAACGGGAGATGACCAAAGCACATGTGCCACATAAAGGGTGAGATGGATCCAGTAGAATGAGATCCAGCATAAGAAGTTCGAACTAAGTGGAAGAGACCGCCCTGCTCACGGCCACACCCAATCACCTTGCTCGTAAGGATGTTCTAAAATACAAGAGAAGATTGGTCAAAAATAGCTCTACAATGTAGATACCTCGTAAGTTGACCAATAGATAACAAATTCATAGAGAGGTTAGGTGCATGCAATACATTCTGTAGATGCATAGAGGGTGTCAAGCTAATCTCCCCTTGTCCAGTGATCAGGGAATGCATCCCATCTGCTGTAACCACAATTCATCCTGAAGGAACCTATTTGTATGGTGTAAGTTGTCTTCTATCTCCACATAGGCGGAGGTTGGTCAGAGCGATCGAAAAAAGAGGGCGGAGCTAGAGCTCCGTCAAACTAAAGATGTGGATTTTACGTCAGGTTCGATGGAATTAAAAGAAATAAAATGCAGGACTAGACTACGGCTAATGTTAGGAATATAAAAACTAAGGAAGAGCTTTACCTGACCTAGACCAGGACGAAGCAAGCTCACGACAGGGCAGGTGGTAGAGCTCGAATCGCTTCAATTCGATGCCTATAAGATTCGCTGAACCCTCCTAGGGATTCCTGTTGTCATAGGAATTCTCCTAGTGCGAGAGGGTTAGAATTTGGTGGCGGAAGAAGGATCAAATACAAAATGAGACGAGGTGGTTTTGTATAGGCGAGGGTTGGAATGGAAGATGGGTGAATAGTCTTCTGACAACGCATGCCTAGGGGGCTGAAGAGTTGACCAGGGTCAACTCTGACCGGACTCCCATTGGGCCACATGGCCAGGAAAAAAGACAAAACGAAAATAAATACCTTATTAATTGAATTAAAAATAATAAATGATTTTATTGATTTTAGATTAAAACATGAACAATGCTGATTATTTTACGTAGTATTATAATATGATTTTTATTTATGTTTACAAATTAATTTATTATAGGTTACTTTTTACGAGTATATTTATAGGTATATTTACCTATGTTATACATCTTTTATTTTTATTTTATATTTTATTATTTTATATACATAATTTATATATTTATAACTTGTTTTGATATACTCAAATATATTTTTATTGTATTTTTATGAGTTTAGTTGTACACTTAATTCAATAGAGGTATATGTATAATATATTCATCCATGTATTTTTGTATACATTTTATTTTAGTGTATTTATATGATTTTATTTTATTCTAATTATGCACATATGCTATAAAAAATATTTATAAAATTACAAAAATATAAAATAATAAAAAATATAAAGAATGAATAAAATGAGTATTTTATTCAGGTATATTATATAATAGGAGTCTAAAACCTAACTTTTGCATCTTAACTCCAAATTAAGTGAAACTACCTTCATTAAATAGCTAATAAAATATTATATACAATTAAAGGTGATTTTATGCATTTTGAGTTCATATGGAGAAGATATGGGCATGGGAAGTTTGGATTTTGGATTTTTATTCTGACTATATAATGTGTAATTTGTATTATTTTTTTGTAAAATAAATTTTGTATTTTTCTATGTATTAAATCTACAACATTCATGTACAAAGTTTATTGATTTGATGTATAAAAATAATTAACTAAAATGGTCTCAAAACTGAAATAGTGAGCATTTATGAATTGTGATTTCTTTTATTTATTGGCACTTATCTCCCCTCGGTTTATTCCTTGTCAACCCAGTCATCATAATGCCTAGGTCTCCGGATTTGGGGTCGTAAAATACCTTTGGCATTTTATTTCTTTTTCTTTTTGTTTTTTATTCTTTTATTTTGGCATTGAACATAGTATTTTATACAATATTCATACAATAAATCATAAATGTTAATTTATGCAAAATAATGATATTTACATGCATTTAGCTAAGGTTTGAAAGCCAAAATGAAATAATAAAGGTGATGAAATGGAGATTCATTAGTATCCCAGTACTTTCGCTTTAGGAGTGGACAAGGAGGCAAGTGTTGTTGATGTGTGGTCCAATGCTTCTTGGACGCCTATGTCACCGAGCTTTCAGATCAAAGGGTAGAAAAGTTTCTTTGTCTCTTTGGCAAGTTGGCGAGGCTGGATGTACCGTCTGAAGGTAGAAATTCGTGGTGCTGGAGAGATGGTGCGTTCACAATCTAGAAAGCGTACAAGGTGATTTATGCTCTGGCTGCATTAGATGATATGGAGATTTCTCGGAATTGTGCTAGGACCTAGGGATGGAAGATCCCTACAAGAGTTGGAGTTTGTGGTTGTTGAGAAGAGAGCGAGATATGACAGGTGCAAGGTACGCCAAGCTTTTTCCAGGAGTTGAAGAGGGATGCAAAAGGTGTGGTGAAGCAATAGAAGATGTTGATGATCTTTTTTCAACGTCTTGGTTCAGTGGACTCATGGCGAACTGCAGAGAGATAAGGATTCTTTTTGGGCTTCGATCGATAGAGATTGGTCATGATCAATGGAGAGACGGATAAATGTTTGTGCACTAGTCTGGGCAATTTGTCTAGTCAGAATTCATTTTATCTTTGACAAAGAGAAATTATAATTTAAGAATGTACTGGGGCATGTCAAAGCCCTATTTGAAACTTGGCAAGTGTAATTGCTCTATAAATTTCATTTTTAATGTATTTTTTGGATGGGCCCTAATGGAGGTCCATCCCACCATTTCTCAAAAAAAAAGAGTCTGACATGTATATTGCCATAAATCTCGTCTTCCATAAGAGGACCAAGCATATTGAGATAGATCGTCACTTCCATCGAAACGTACGAGGAAGGAATATCACTACTCCGCAAATTTCAAATTTTCAACTTGTGGATATTTCTACCAAAACACTTCCGAAGAAATGCATATCATTGTTGACTTCCAAGTAGGGCATGATCAATAGGTGCCCCAACTTGAGTGGAAGTATTGATGCCATTAGGCTAATATAGCCGGTGACATGGTTTCTACTTCTAGTTTATTTTCTTTGTTTTCTATGTTTAATTGTAACCCGTCAAGGGCTATTATGTAATTGTCATCTATGGGGCCCAAATATCTCATGCTATATAAGAAACATATCCCATAGTCGAAATTTATTCAATTGGGTTCTCTATTTTTATCCACAACTATAATAGATAAATTACTGAAATTGTTCCAAACAATAGCTGAATGATTACCTTGTTTGTATCCTGGAAAGAATTCATGCCCGGCAATCGATCATCATCAGGGACAAAAACTTTCTTTAAAAGAATATCCCCATTCTGAACCATCCTTAACCCAATTTTATTCTCAATTTTTGCAACGCTCAACCCTGGGGAGCCCTTCTTCACAAGAAACCTATATACAAAAATGGGGAAAAGTTTAACCTTGGTGAATGCCAGCTTTTATTCGGAAACATACAAGTATAACTATATCTTCGCTACAAGACCTAGCAACTTGAACTGATTTTAAAAAATCATAACCAATGTCTTTAAAAAGAAACAACTTGAAGACGAAAAATAAAAACATTAGCCATTACCAATGTCATTAAGCAGAAAATCTTCAACAAAAAAAACCGACCAATGTTTTTTAGCACATCAAAGTAGTCAACAGTTGCAAGAGAATCCAAATTCCAGATACCATGAGCGATTGATAAATTATTACCCATTTATCTGGTTTGTTGATGTATTCCGCGCAAAAATAACCAAAATATCAGCAAAGGTACTATTTCCAATCCAGCGTTTTTGACCATCAATCAACCATCCTCCTGCTACCTAATCCACCAGATGTAATGACTCAGTCATCATGTACTTAAAAGTAGTATTCTTGCAAATGTGGTTAAGTCTTGCAAAAGAAGATACTACTTTGGAAAGAAATTGCTTCAACTAATCTATGAAAATCCAGAAAGATCATCGGTATGACCTTTGTTGCAACTGTTCTCAGAGAGCTAGCATCACTCCCATAATCGGGCTCGGTAAGAGCCTAGATCACAACAAAAACAAAAATGGACATGTTAGATGATTAAGTAATTAATGGTTGCCAATCAGTATAGTCACTAATTGTACTAACCCAACAAGCAACACTTTCTAGTTTTGCTAAGGAAGGCAAATATTTCTGTTTTTGCTCCTCCGATCCGCACAGCGCTATTCCAAATGATAATGTTAGTCCCCAAATTCTCAACATAAATTTAATCTATGTTAGAAGACAGTAGGGATTACCAATAGTGAGCATAGCCAATGATGAATGCACTAAAATAAAAGTAGAACAACTTGCATCTACTCTAGCTATTTCTGCAAATGCCACTGCACTTGCAGTTATGGATAATCCTGGGCAACCATAGCCCTGAAAAGGAATAAATAATTGCACAAAAGTTTCTTACTGTTGGTAGCTCATCTTGGAGCAAATGTAAGCATAAATGTAGGCATACTACACCAGTACCTTGATGGTCCCACCAGCAACTCTAAGAGAACCAAGCTTGGGAATAATATCAAATGGAAATTCAGCCTTCTCCCAATACTGGGTAAAAATAGAGAAAAGTGTTAGGTGCAAGTGCAGCAGTGCAAGATCTTAGCATTTCAATAAAATTTCCATAAAGCAATGGCTTTTCTCTGCAAAACGAAGCTCGGAACTAGTATTGAAAATAAATTCATCCTTCTGCTAAGATAGACAGAGGTTTGAAATAAGGTGGAAATTTTTAATAAGTGGAAAGATATACTACTATGATCATGTTGCCAGGACCCAGGATGCAAGAATTCTGGAATTGTGAATTATTAAAAAAGCAAGATATATGCAAAAAGAAAAATGACATCAATGCGACAAGATCCTGCATCACAGCATCCCTTTCCTCTCTAGAAGTATTGAGGCTATGAAGACAGCGCTTAGAAAATGGCCATTGTGCAGGGAAATCCTCTCGGATGGAAGATCTCCAGGGTCCAATGTGAATTCAATCATCGCAACCATCATCGGGAAGAAAGAGCTCTCCTCTTCTGGGGGGGGGGGGTCTTACGGGTGGGTAGAGCAGGTTTCATTCTTAGGGTGGCTGAACTTTCGCTGCCTTCTCCTCCAGTGGATGCTGAGAACCCCATTCTGCCTTCTTAGCACGCCGGCGACGATCGCCGACAAAGGATTGTCGGATAAGGTGTTATAAATGGCTGCGCTTTTCGTGGGAAGACTGCAAGATTTACGGAAGATTTGAACTTCCGACCTCGTGGGATTGACAGGACGAATGACGAAGAGCCCCCCTTGCGAGATTTGGATGAAGCGTATCCTCCGGACTTCAATTTGGCTTCCAGGCTTTTCTTTGGCTATCAATTATGAGGACATTTCATACCTTAGTTTTGTCCAAATTCCATTTGGGACCCAACCCATTTAGATGATTGCAATATGCCCTGATTACGAGTACTCAAAGCATTGCCCTCCCCTTCGCTCAATTGTTTGGCCCTCCTGAAAAATCGAAACTCAGATACGTGATTTGGGCTGGAAGAGACCCCTGAGGCACCGGATGCTCCTTTGCTTCCCGAGGATGGTGATGCTTTGTCAAAGAGCATTGGAGATGTCGCTTGTTCCTTCCGAGAAGATGGTTCACTGATTGTTGCGGGTAGTGGAGCTTCTTCTCCACTCGTCGGTGGAGCAAAGGAAGAAGGGGACACCTCAGAGGTGGTTTTGACTGGCCTTCAGCCCACTATTGTCATCGAACCTTGGGTTACAATGACAAGTCTAAAGGACCTTCAGAAAAACTAAATGCTATAAGCCAAGAAGGAGAGCTACGTAGGAGGAGTAATGGTTTACACCCGCAAAACTATACTGGTGGGAATACCAACATACTGTTCAACTTCACTCCCAGAAGTTGCGGTAAGATCGAGTAACTCAGCCTTGCCCACTGAGGGCATCTTTGTGGTTCGGGAACCGACAATGATGAAAGTTTCCACAGAAGTTGGGACCGCCAGTTCAGATGTTGCAGTGGCTCCACCATCACCTCCAAGCATTGTGATTGTTCCACGATGTGCCAAATTGAACAATGCAGATTGGGCATTGCCAAAGATGCAAGTGCGGTGAGCACCGCCACAGGGTTACCAATGGTGTCTCATGAAAGTTGTATGCTGGAAGGTATGGAGCATTGGCGACCCGGAGAAAAAGAGAACGGTTAGGAGGTTACTATCTGAATAGCATGGCGACATTGTTCTTTCACAAGAGACTAAGATCCAATCTTGAATCAGCCAGTTGTGGAGCTCAGTTGGAGGGATTGCTTCTCATATTTCAAAGCGGTGGATGTAATAGGCAACTCTAGGAGGTTTCCTTGTTATGTAGAATAATGATTGGTTCGAGCAGGTGTTAAAGATCACTAGCACACATGATTCCATCCTACTGAGGGACCGGTGCAGCAGTGAGTACAGGGATTCTCGAGTGCGTACGAGCCCACTGATGGGCTCTCAGGCCGAGATTAGGGAGGATCTACCGGTGGCCAGCATGCATCTTTCTCAGTTCTCGGGTTGATTGGAGGGGACTTCAAAGTCATTTTCTCCATTATGGACCTACAATTGGAGGTTATTGGTGCAGTGGATCGCAGTTATACATATCGGAACTCTAGGTCCACATCAAGGTTGAATCATTTCCCCTGTTCGAGTCGGTGGCAATTTTTCCTTTGACCCGTTTTACAGCTCAGTCTTGCTCCAGATCAGACCACACTCCTTAAATTTGGAGTTCTTGAGAGAGCATGGTTCCTCTCTCTTCTTTTTTGAGAAGGATTAATTGCTCAAAACTGGCCTCGGAGGGATGACTAGGGACTTCTAGTCCTCTTTCCAAAATAAGGGCACAGCTACCATGAGACTATTTCCGTAGTTGGAGGCCCTTAGAATGAAGTTGTGCCCAAATAAGAAGGAAATCCATGCGGCTAAGGGAAGAATAAGAAATTTTATCACGGAGGGGCCCATGTATGCGACTATTATGTATGCTCGAAAATGAAAAACTTATCGCATTTTCAAATGATATTATTAAGGGATTCTTACATCATGAAACCTAAAAACATTAAAAATTTCCTTCTTGGTCCTAATTCTTCATAATCATCATCTAAACCCCGCAAACTTTCTCCATCATACACCACAAACCCTGCCGTCGGTTTTAACTTTATTTGAGTCAATGACTTGAGTTAATATGACCATAGTAAAATCCGACAATGGATCTTCCACCTCCCCCTCTCCTTCCATTTTTTCCTCTTCCTCGTCTTCCCCTTCTTCTCCAGGTAGTTGTCCTCCAAGCCAAGGCCTTAAATGTCGGTTTCGGTCACCATTTCGGTACCGACCAAAATAGAATTTCGATGGAATTTCGATCGAAATTTCGGTCATTTCGATCATTTTTTGTACTAGGACCCCCATATTTCGATCATTTCGGTCGAATTTCGATTTCGACTGGATATCGATATTCGACAGAAATTCAACTGAATTTCGCTGAAATTTGAGGCCATGCTCCAAGCATTGTTCATCATCACCCACCTTCCATACACCATCGTCGTCCGGACCACCAATTGCACATCATCTGTCTCCAACAACTACCCCTTCATCATTGACCCAAACAGAAACATCTTCCTCCTCTCTCCTGCCAACTCCCTTGTATGGCCCACCAATACCCTGAGTGCAAGTTGTCTACGATCAACCCCATATCCCTCAGCACACCTTTGCTCTCCAACCCTTTTATGCCCTCGCAGATGGAGGTTGCCTCTGCCAAATCATCGTAAGAGAGCGAACAGAAACTCAAGAATACAGACTCAACACAATGTAAAAAGCATGGAATGAGGGCAAAAGACTGACAGACACTACTCCAAAGAAAGCTGGCACTAAATAGCAACCACCTCCACACACTATAAGACACCTCACCCTACACATTCTCTACAATAAACCCGCACCACGTGCAACACCATGAAGAAAACAAAACTAACCAATGTCGGCACAACCTAGAATCCAAGAATACATATGCCAAAGTAACACAGATCAAGGATTCGGTTTCAAGACAATGATGTCAATAAGCCACTAAACCATGGCCTTATTAATAAATAAATAAGTTTTTTAAAGAGAAAATGGGTGGCATCCCAATTTGGGACCCACCATAGTGTGTGTATGTGTATGAAAGATAATAACGTATGGGTATTACATCATATCACATTTGTCATGCTACATAGAGCTCCCTACAATGCCTAATTACATTACCGGTATGAAACATCTCCTCCCCCCACTCAAAAAAATGGCCTTGATCCTAGCACACCAAATCAACCACACCAATGCGAACGGGAACGAAGCATCCTCATGTCCCAAGCCGCGTACTGATTGAATGTCTCTCCAAAAGGAGGGACAGTCATTCCGCGCAACCCACGTGATGTTGGCCCGACTCCAGACCTCAGCAGAGAAGGGACATGGGAAGAATAAATGATGTGCATCCTACAGCGTCAAACTGCATCTATCGCATGTAACATATTCTAATCCCAGCAGTTGTCTCTGACGATTCTTAGTGAGGATCCTCCCAGATCTGAAGAGCCACAGGAAAATCTTAACTTTGTTAGGAACCTTGCACCGTCAAATCATTCATATGTCCACGCGAACCTCCTCCTACACCTTCACCTCGTCCTCCACCAGAAAACGACATGCCTTTTGCATCGTAAACATCATGTCACCCTAGACATAATGATCTCTGCTCGTAGAACGTGCTTCAAAAGCACCAATTTCCCACCCTTTGAGAGCATCACCGCCTTCCACCCCACCAACCCTCCAATCTTTCTAGCAGCTCCCTCCAAACATCGACCTTTGGCTTCCCTATCACCAATGGGAGCCCCGAATATGTAATCGGTAGGGTTACCATGGGACAGCCCAACATCTTAGTCACACTCCGCAACTCATCCTCTGCAAGGCAGAACGGTACCACCGTCGACTTCTCTCTATTGATTCAAATCCCAGAGATGTCCCCAAAGATACCCATGATAAGAGAAATCCGTCGAATCTTCTTCTTCTCAGCCCCCAGTAAAAGCATTGTATCATCGACATAGTGTTGAATCGGGATGGAAATGTCCTCCCTCCTGTATCCAGAACACCAGCCGTCATCAACAGCCCTCCTTATCATCACAGCTAGTGTGTCAGCCACAATCAATAAGAGAACCGGTGCAAGCGGACATCCCTGCATGATTCCCCGATGTGGTTGAAAGAAGCCATCCTCCGGTCTATCGTTAACGAGGACAACGTGGGATGCCATAATAACACACCTCTTGATCCAAGCAACTCACGTCTTCGAGAATCCCCTTCTCTCGAGCAAGTCCCACATGAATCTCCAATCATCACAGTAATACGCTTTGGAGAAATCAACCTTCCAAAGCAACCCTTCGATACTTGTTTCTTTTCCAATCCGTCATAATTTTTTGAGGCCATCACCAACCCATCTGCCATGGCTCTCCCAAGCACGAAAGTTGTCTGTTCAGACAAAGATAAGCCGATTTAACACCTCCCGTAGTCGGTTATCCACAATTTTAGACATCAAAAGATAGATAGCATTCGACAACGTGATAGGCCTATAGTCCTCCACCCTGACTAGCGCGTCCTTTCTTAGGCAGTGAAAAAAATGAGCGCCTTGCTCAGTCTCTTGAAATCGTTGTTTCCCTACTGAAACTCCTCTAACACCTCCATTACATCCACCTTTATAATCTCCCAAAATTCCTTGTAGAAAATATCGGGAACCCATTTGGTCTTGATGCCCCATGCGCATTCAGCTGAAAAAGCGCTCTCCTGGACTCTGCCACCATGAACCCCTGTTCCAATGCACCGGCCTCAGAGTCGGAGACCCGTGAGACTCCCCTCCCTTGCCAGCCCCAACCGGACTTGATCCGCCTTCTGCTGAAATCATGAAAGTGTGATCTCAGCGCATCCCCCACATCCCTGCCCCCCCTCAACAACCAAACCTCCTACGAAAATCAATTGTATCAAATTCTTGTGCCTCCTCATACCAGACATGGCATGAAAAAACCTCATGTTCGCATCACCCTCCCTCAATCAGTGTTGCCTAGATCCTTGTCTCCATGCCACCTCCTTTTTGTCCTCAACCAGAATCTCCTGCAAGTGAAGGTCAATGTCCGCTAGCTCCTCCGTTGTCAACCTCCTTTCATCCTCTAACCTGTCTAGCCTGCGCACCTCTTCCTGCGCCATAGACTTCCTACCCCGCCTTAGTGCTATGTTGACACGATTGAACTCCGTCAAGTACCTCTTGAGCGAGTCCAGCTTGCTCGCTAGTCTACAAGTCACCGAACCACTAGGTGTGCACTTCTCCCAGAATACCACCACAGATTCCCAGAAACCATTCTCCAACAGCCAAACCCATTCAAAGCAGAAAAACATTCGAGGATGTACCTCCTCCATACAAGACCACAACAATGGAGTGTGATCCGAGTGCGCTCTAGGTAAAGCTCGTGCCCCCGCCAAGGGGAAAGTCACCAGCGCCTCAACAGACATCAAGAATCTATCGATACAAGACCTGGATCGTGTTCCGCCATGTATAAACACATCCAACCGCATCAACCAGTTGAAGCCAAGCTCGTCCAACACGCCCCTCATCTCCTCTGACACGTTATCCCTTCCTCATCGCCCACAAAGTCGGTCCTCTAAACGCAATGTCACATTGAAATCCCTCGTAGTGATCCACGCAGTATCATGCGCCACAGCCCTAGCCAGCAACGAATCCTCCACCATGTGAGCCATTCCAACTCCATTGCAAGGGTCATATACGTTCGTGGTCAATATCTTCAGTCCATCTGCATTTCACCGTAGCAGTGTCGTGATAGAGAATCTTCCCCGGATTTCCTTCATCTCCAAATCGAACTTGATTGCATCCCATCCCATCATCAAGCCCTCGAGCGCTCCCTCCGACTCAATTCCTCTACATTTAGCCAATCCGGTGCCCCCAGCTTCTCTCCACGCCTCAGCGACCCCATGAGAAATTTTCATGTCCTACAGCATTACCATGCCTGCCCTCAGACTCCATACCACAAGCCGCACCACCACCCTTTTTCCGACCTACCCAACCCTCGTATGTTCCACGAGACCAAGTTCATTGACAAACCTTGGAGAACCCGTTAGGTGGAACCACCCCCAAACATCTCAACAACTCTTCTAGGCCCTCCCCACGACCCTCCCCTCCCGTATGCCCCTTCCCCCTTCCGTCCAACCCCCCCAAACGCATCCAGGTACAACCTCCCTTGATAAAGCCTTCGCGACCTCTGTACCATCAAGTGATCTTCCCATGCAACACGCTCTATCCTCATGTCGCAAAGAAGACCGCACCAGACCCCGCTTCTGAGCATCCCCCAGCACCTCCAGACTGTGATAGACCTCCAATCGCCGATGTCACCTTCGTTCCTTTTCAACCCATGTGGGAGTAATGACATCTGTATCGCCCACTCGACTGTTGCCCCAACCCATGCACCCCCTTCACGTACCACAACCCATTAGACCCCCTCCAAAAACTGACATCTCCCTCGACACCGCAGTCGAGAAAGCCTCCGATACCAGTTCCTTCGCGAAAATCCCGAAAGTAAAGGCAGCATGACCAGTTCTGAAGGAGCCTTCCAATTGCAAGGGAGTCCCCCCTCCCCCGCCACTCCGACTCGACTGACTCAATCATGGGATCCACCATCATCAGGAGAGGGCTCATCACGTTCGACGAACCGAGAGGAAGCAATAGGTCCCCCATATTTTTGTCTGATTTATCTTGCGCACTCGCACCCACTTGAGTCACAACCGAATCCCGCGACCTCCTGACCACTCCGACCCGCCCGAGAGTAGGTAATCTGATCTAGAAGAGAAGTGCCACCCGCACCTGGATCTAGAGGAGACATGCCACCCGCATCCGCACACATCATCGGCTCCGCCACCCAACCCGTAAATATGAAAGGGTTCACCATATTATCAAACCACGGATCCACATCGCCCCGCCCACTCGTATCCGAAACCACAACAAAGGGGCCTCGACCCGACCGGCTTCAACAACCCAATAGGACCTTTGCATATGACGGGTCACCCTCAACCCTCTTCTGTGGCATCTCATGGGGATCGTCATACGGCCTTCTTGAAGCCACCATCCTCTTAACCTGAAAAGGAAATTGAGATTTAAAACTGGAAAAGGGGGTCTATCCCCTTCCGCATCTGCCTTCCCTGACATGCTTCCAAGCTCCTCCAGAACCTCGCCTCCCCCTGCCGACTCCGCCCACCTCGCGTACCTCCATGTGGATAGAACACCCCATGTACCGCACTCGGAGCCACTACGACAGAGGTCGACCGAAGTCTAACCCCAACACCACCACCCTGGATGGTTGGCCACACCGAAGACGGTCTGAGGTGATCCACATGACCAGCAGCATCGGGGCCAATACCTCGCGCACAACTTCCAAGCTCCTCCATAGTAGAGGAAGACCACTAATCCTGAAGCTCTTTTCTACCAACGAGATCTCTGCCATGTTGCCCCTCAGCAATGGGTTTCTCCAATGAATTTGCCCTGCGCCCGATGGGAGAGTTCCAACATCTCCCCACCTCCTCTTCAACAAAGTCCCTGGCGCAAACAAGGACCTCTTCTAGCTCGAAGACGCCCCCCCCCCCAAATCTGTTATCGGCGACCGCGTCGATATCTTCCATTACGTCCAGTAGAACCCTTCCCAGCCGCCTACAAACTCTGACTAGGAATCTGCCCTTTTGCTCCCCCACCAATTCTTCCTGAGAAGGAGAACCCCTATCGAAAGCCTCCAAACTTCCGGTAGCCCGACCGCGTGAGCAACGATAGCTACGATGGCTACCGCCCCCATATGAGAAGCACTTCACTGGGTCCCTACAAATAGCAGCGCGGTGATCCCAACCTCCACATCGCAAGCACTTTCCTTTGAACTGCGCCCCACCTTCCCAACGCCCACGTAGAACCCCCGACGACCCCCCTTGATCGACGATGTTGACACTCCACCTTCTTCCATCTACTCTCGCCATTTGCTTCTTCAGGAGAGGGTGAGGAGATGACAACACACAAAGAAATTACTTCGATTCTTTTCAAGCATTTAATTTCAATGCAATCAAATATTACAAATCTAAGTAAAACTTGATAACTAAGATAACAACAACAACAAAACCTTTTCCCACAATTAAGTAGGGTCGGCTACATGGATTCTTCGCCTCCGTTCAGATCTATCTTAGGTCAATCTCAGGCTTATATCAAAAAAACTAAGATCTCTTCGTATAGTCTCTTTCCAACATTTCTTGGCCTGCCCTCGCCCTCTCTTAGCCGGCTCAACATCCTAACACTCGCATCTCCTAACTGGTGCATCCTTTGATCTTCTTTGCAAATGACCAAACTATCTTAAGTGGTTTTCTCGCATCTTATCCTCGATCGAAGCTACACCAACTTTCTTTCTGATTGCATCCTTTCGAATCCGATCTTTACGTGTGTGTCAACACATCCACCTTAACATTTTCATTTCTGCTACGGCCATTCTCTGCACATACCTATGGTTCACAGGCCAACATTCAGATCCATAGAGCATAGCAAGTCTCAAGGCTGCTTTGTAAAACTTTCCTTTAATTTTTAAAAGAATTTTCTTATCACAAAGAACAGCAGAGGCTCCTCTCCATTATAGTCAGCCCGTATTTATTCTATTAGTAACATATCCATTAATTTCCCCATCATGTTACAAAATAGATCCCAGATATCTAAAAGAATCTCCCTTGCGAATCCTTCACCTTTGCTTCCATCAAAGGTGCACTCTATATATTCCATCTTAACCCTACTTATACGAAATCCTTTAGTCTCCAATGCATGTCTTCAGACCTCAAGCTTTTCATTTACTCCATCTCTAGTCTCGTCAATCAACACAATATCATCAGCAAATAACTTACACCAAGGTAGCTCATCTTGAATGTGACTTGTCAACTCGTCCATAATCAAAGTAAAAAAGAAATGGACTCAAAGCTGAACCTTGATGTAAACCAATGTTGATGTCAAATAGTCAGTCTTCCCAGACGGGGTCCTTACACAAGATAAAGCCCTATCATACATGTCCTTTATGAGGTTAATGTATAGGACAGATACTTGTCTCTTCTCCAAAACTTTCCACAATATCTCTCGTGGGACAGAAACATAAGCCTCCTCCAAATCAATAAACTTGATTAACTAAAATAATCATAAAAAATCATATCCAATTAAACATGATACTTATAAAAAGTCAACGTAATCGCAATGGCAGCAAAACCCAGTTACCACTAAATGTTGAACATCATACAATCAGTTTCACCGATTCAAAATTTAGGCTCCAACACAAAACTAGAGGATTAAGTATCATGTTAATGTATTCACAGTATTACATCACATGAATCTACAAACCAATTCTGTTCTAGTAAGGTCTTAATAGCTATTAAATATTTATAATCAACAAATTATGGGCATGGATTCTGTTAAGAAAAATAAGTTGCTCTTCCGAAGAGACATCCTATGGATCAAATCAAGATTCTTTCTTTCAACAGATTGCGTCAATCATGTTTGTTATAAATCGAAAATGCAGAAGCGTAATCAGAGATAAAGAATAAGAATAGTAAAATAACACCAAGATTTTACATGGAACCCTACTCCCTAAGGAGTGAGATGAAACCACGGGAGAACGCCTCAAAGGGCTTGTTTTTTCTATTCACTTTTCCCATCTAACACAATGGATGTTGGGCTTCTTATATAGTCCCAACAACTGACTGGAGTCCCACCAACAAAAGATATGGGACTAAACATGTGGATGTGGTAATTGGACCATGGAGGGATCCAATTACCTATCTGCACATAACGCATATACTTCAACACTCCCCCTCAAGCTATAGCATGCAATGCTCAACTTGGACACAGACAGAAATCTCAAACTCACAATACAAGGCACTACATACAAATATCAATTCAACGGATACTCTATTGTCAGTTGATGTTGAGGACGTTGCTTCTCATACCGTGCAAGTGAGGAGGGAACAAGGAGGCTGGAGTCAAGGCCTTGAATGTCGGATTTCGATTTAGTTTCGATAAGAGCCTGGAAAGAGAAATTCGGTGGAATTGCGATGAAATTTCGGCGAAATGGATGGAAATTGGAGAAACTACTTGAAAACTCATTTTAATAAAGATTTATAATATTCTTTAACTCAATAAATGAAACAAAAAGATAGTTCTTTTGTTAATAGTAAGATATTAATATGATATGTTACATTAAATTTCCATCCAATCATCACAACAATCAAAAAGTAGTATGTTGCTCAGAACCAGAACCAGATTTGGAACCATAATTAGAAGCCATTGTTTCTCCTCTTGAACATGAAGAGAATGGTGACACGTGAGCTCCTCTTCAATATGAATGAGGTAACATATATGATAAGTACTAATTAAAAAATATATATATATATCAAAATAAAGAAAAACAAAAGATATAAAGATCTTCAGTTAAAACTTTAACTTAACTCTTAAATCTCTTAAATCTTGAGTCTAAATGATTTGTTTTGGATTTAGATCTAAAATATAGAAACTGTTAGAGAATGTAATAGGTAGGTAATTGGATCTCACCAAGATCCAATTACCTCACTCATGTTTAGTCCCACATGGATGAGCGGTGGGACTCCGGTCTATCTATGAGGCTATATAAGGAGCCTCACACCCCCGGTACTTATTGAGAATTCTAATAGAATATCCAGCCCCTTTGAGGGTTTCTCCCATGGTTTCATCTCTCTCCTTAAGGAGTAGGGTTCCACATAAATCTTTGTGTTCTTATGTTTATTATTTTCTTTATCGATTCCGCTTCTACTTCTCAGATTTCAACATGGTATCAGAACAAGTCGATTTTTTCGAGAGGGTTTTTTTCCTGAGTTCGATATTTTTTACTTTGATTGTTCTATGTTCTTTAGAGTTCATGATATAATCAAACTTCGTGATTCAAGTTACCCGTTCAAGAAAATATGTAGGGTTCCTATTAGAACCGTAATCTTGTTCTATGAACCCAAATTTTGGGCGACGACTCATTCTGCTTCAACCCAGCATAGTTCCCTGCTGCAGCAAGCTATCTACCATCTGCAGCATCGTGTACACGCATATCCAAGTGGAAATCCCCGCCTACAGAGCCTAATCGATGCAAATCAACATCTTCACCTACAAGGACATCTCCTCCTACAAGTTGAACGATTTTAGGAGGAAGTGTGCGATCTTCCCCTCCTTGTGCGCATGCAGCAGATGTGTCCACATCAAGATCTCCCCCATCATGCACAAACCTAGCGATGGCTCTCTGCGCCTACGCCGCTTTAATGTTAAGCGGCTCCAGGGACCCCACAGCAGCCCCTCCCCAGGCGTGAAACCCTAGCTCCCAAGCAGGGAGCTTCTCTAAGCAGTGCCGCAAGCAGCCGTCGAACACCTCCACCGCTATGCTCCACCAAGCTGAGCATCTCCAAGCGACGCCGCTCCTTCCAGGGATTGCGCTTCTAACCCCAGGCGGGGCTCCAGGCGCGAAGATGCTCCTCACATGCACCCAACAGGCGCACCTCTTAATCGCACGGACCCAAGCGCGAACTCATCGCAAGCGGCATCCCACCGCACCCTCCCACAGCCTTCCTCGCGCCCTCCTTCCTCCCGTCGCAGACAATGGCGAGCTCCAGCGCAGGCGGCGGCACACCACTCGAGCTCTCCTCTCTTACATCTCCATCGAGCGGCGGTAACATGTTCTTTGGAACCCTAGACTCGAAGAGGGACGGCACCCGATTGAGAAAAGGGTTCCCACTTAGATAAGCCAGGCTGAATTTAAAAAAATCCCTGAATAAGCCAGACTTAATTAAAAAAATCCTCTGCTGCTATTCTACGCCCTAATATGTTTCATACACGGAGAAAAAAAAGATGATTCAAAAGCCAAAAAATGGGTGTTGAATGTCTTTAAAAAAAGAAGAGAGACAATGGCTAAAAAAGAGATGAGCTGTAAAAAAATTACGTATTTTGTTTCTCCCAACTTGATCAATGCTCCAATTCTATCAAGTATGGGAGAAAAGGGGAGTCAGAGCTATATTCTTCACGGCATTTGCACGTCCACGACTGACAAACCGACACTCCAAATTTCAACAGATCATCCGTCTTCATTGAGCATCAACTTCTTCCTCGAGGCGTATACTTCTTTTACAACCCGATCAGTTTCCCACACTAGACTTTTTCTGCAGCGGCTCTTCTCCATGCATGGCAGAGATACGTTCCGGTGACCTGATATCGTAGCGGTTCTACAGGCATGACAGAGATACATTCCGATGGCTTGAAAGCCGCAGACCCATCCTCGTGTGAAGTCCTTTACCAGCAACGGACATGTGTTCTTCTTGTGATGTATTGTATGAAGACATGTTGTATACTTTCTTTTTGTTGCAAGCTACACCTTTCTCAGCTCCAGCTTGAGGGGGAGTTTTGGAGAATGTAATAGGTGGGTAATTAGATCTCACTAAGATCCAATTACTCCACTTACGCTTAGTCCCACATGGATGAGCGGTGGAACTCTGGCCTGTCTGTGAGGCTATATAAGGAGCCTCACACCTCCTGTACTCATTAAGAATTCTAATAGAATATCCAGCCCCTTTGAGGCTTCTCCCGTGGTTTCATCCCGCTCCTTAGGGAGTAGGGTTCCACGTAAATCTTTGTGTTCTTATGTTTATTATTTTCTTTATCGATTCCTCTTCCGCTTCTCAGATTCCAACAAAACTAATTTTCTATCAAAAAAATATAGAAACTAATTAAAGAAACATCTTTAAACAATGTAAAACACTCTAATAATTCAACATGTTAGCGAATAAATAAGTGAAAATTCAATAATATATGCAAAATTCGATGAAAGCGAAGGGTAAATCCCTTATTTTGTTGTTTTGTAGAAATGACATGTCATTTCCATGGAATTTCGTTAATATTTTGCCGATATTTCGTTGAATCCTGGAAAAAGAAATAAGGGAGCATTTCGATGACCTAAAGAAATGGAAATTTCAGTGGAATTTCGTTGAAATTAGAGACCATGGCTAGAGTGTGAGTTGAACTGGGTCTCCTCGAGAACATGTGCTATGTATTGCATATGTCAGTCACTGAAACTGGAATGATTTTCCACTTGAAGAACTCTAGCCCATAACTGCTCTATCTCTCTGAAGGACCGAATTGTAAAAAAGCCGTAGAAACATCCTCGTCGGAGTCAACAGTTGCTGGAGAATAGAGTCTGAAAGTATCCTCGTCGGAGAACTAGGACTCTCCCATACTAGCTTAGAGAATGGGATCTCTACTCTAGAGTCCCTATGAAACCACAGGAAAACCCTAGCGCATAATGGCATAGTGAATGTGAACTCTATTTTGGAGTCCATATGGATCACATGAAAACTCTAAGACCAAAAATAAATATGGGGACCCACAAATAATAATCACAGGCACGTACGCATCACACTGAAAACTCGGAACTAATATGAACGTCGACTCTGAATTTGAAAATCTGTAGAGTCTAACAACTTGCCTGGAATATGAAGACTATAATATATGAATCTGATCTATAACTCTATGCAATACTCCCCCTTTCTTCCATACTTGTCGGAAAACAATGACATCGACAAAGTTGAGAGAAGACATGAAGATGGGGAGAAACAAAAATCCACATAAGTCGATCTCAATTTTTTTCCAGCTTTTCTTCTCACAAAAAAATTCGTACAGTTTTTTTGTATGATCCTTTTTTCGTATGATTTTTTATACGATCCTTTTTTTTCAAGGCCCACTTGGGCCTAGAAAATATCACATCTTTTTTTAACGTTGGTTCATCTCTCTCTTTTTTATACGTACGTTTTTTTCTTGTACGTAGCCTTTTTTTTCAAAGCCAATCATTTTTTTAATGGCTGGCCTCCTTTTTTTGTGCGGCCCAAAGTGGTCCAAAAATAGAAAGAGCCCGAGAGGGCTTAAAATTGGTTGTTGTTGGTGCTTCTTTCACCCAAGTTGGAGGATGTTGGTGCTTCTTTCACGCAAAGTGGTTCGACTAGGGTTCCTCGATGGGGATAACCATAACATAGCCGCTACGGTCATCCCCTTCTTCCAGATGCGGCATCGTCATGTCATGGGTCTTCGAACGAGGTGTCGCCGCCAGCCATGGATCCTGGAGGAGGGAGGCATGCCTGGGGAGAGGAGTTGCGGCGTGGAGGTGAAAAACAACATGAGAGCTGCCACATGCTTGGTTTCATGAAACTCAGGTTGCATGGAAATTCGATCCGCAAAAAGGGTATGGGATCTGAGATCTCAGAGGAGAACAGATGGTATCGCCTATATCAACTTTGAAAGAAGGGCTCCTAGAGAATTTGCTTCTTCATCTTTGGGAACTACATTTGGTGTGTGTTCTAGCAAGACTCCTCGCATAGGCAAACTTCGTTGGAGGAGAAGAGAAGCTCGGACATGGAGATGCCCTAGAATACTTGAACAACAAGATGTGGAACCATCTGAAGGAGGAGAAGCCCTCGTATGAGGTACTGGAAGATCGTGGTTGTGAGAAATCGCGAGAAGACAGAGGCAGAGGTCCACTGCGCCTGGGGCATCACCACCTTCTTAGATGAACAAGGAGGAAAGCCCCCGATAGGTCTTCTTATCTGTAGATATGCACCGTTGTTGCTAATTGACTATGCACAAATCTTGAGATCTTCCGTCAGAATCGGAACTTGAATAATTAGGCCATTCTGATCGTTGTTGGTGACAATATAGAATTAGATTTTCGAAAAGAAAACCTAGAACTTGACCTTGAGCAATAATAAATCTACATGAATAGATCTTCACGAAATTGTGATGGTTGAAAATTAGGGTTTCAAGAAACCCTATAAATTGAAACTAGAAATTAGACGATCTCGAACAATATATAAACATGAATAAATAATCTTCAAAATCAACTAAGAATCGACCCGCTCTGATACCATGTCAGAAATCGAGAATGCGAAAGCGTAATCAAAGATAAAGAATAAGAACAATGAAAGAACACCAGAACTTTACATGGAACCCTACTCCCTAAGGAACGGGATGAAGTCACGGGAGAACGTCTAAAAGGATTGTGTTTTCTATTCACTTTTCTCATCTGATACAATGGGTGTGGGGTTTCTTATATAGCCCCATCAATTGACTGGAGTCCCATCAACAGTAGATGTGGGAGTAAACATGTGGATTTGGTATGTGGTAATTGGACCCTAGAGGGATCCAATTACCCATCTACACATGACGCATATACTCGAACAATGTTCATACTCAAGAATTTAGAATTAGTAAATTTATCAACTTAATTAAGATAGTTAAGTTCGCAATTTGCCTTGGCTAGAGATGCACATAATGTCCTTTCAACTACAAGATTTCAGCATTCCAAAGTACGTTTTTGAAATCAACAGAGGGGGAATCTGTACCTCAAGCACTGTTCAAGAAAATAATAAATATATGTACTTCAAAAATAGGTCCAGTCAACCATTACCATGTCTGTATATTTGCAAGGCAATTAAACAAAAACATGTTCTACATATTGGGCCATCAAAACGCTCTGGCCCGTTTCCCCCTTCAGTGCTAAACGTCATTACTTGCCATCAGTCTCTTTTTCTTTTTGACGCCAAAAAAAGGGGGATACACTCAACGGTGTTCGCCCCAATATATTAAAGAAGGAAAAGAAACAAAAAAGATACAAAAGAGAAAGGCAACAGCTGTACAGAGGACGCCACAGTCCCCAAAAAATACCACACTGGGGCCTGAACCACAATCCAATCATCCACTAGTCTCGCAGATTGAAGAAGAACGTTGTCCTTGTAGAAGCGTTGGCCCGAGAAGAGGGCTTCATTCCGCCCCAACCAAATCAACCACAGTCTCGCAATGGGAAGCAAGATGTCCCTTCTCGCCCTGTTTCTGTTAATCACCAGCGACTCACAAATAGCCGTCAAGTCAACCGTGCTCACCCAATCTACATCCGCTTCCTCCCAAATCCCTCTGACCCTGGGGCAACCGAAGAATAAATGATCAAGGGTCTACACCGCCAAATCACATAGCACACATCTATTAGAGATATTTCCCATTAGCCTTGCACAACACTCCCTCATCATCAACCTCTGCCTGCGTAATAGCCATAAGAAGAAACCAAGGCGCTCGGGGAGCTTTAGGCCCCAAAAGAAACCACAATCGCGCACCAGCATGTCCGACTGCGTTGGCGGGGGCCGAGCAATTGCCCCATAAGCTTTCCGTGTCGTGAAGGGACCGCCCCGCCAGGCCCAATGATCATGACCAGCATTAGGCCTACCAGCGTCCCCGATGACGACCAAAAGGGAAAGAAAGTCTTCAAGCTTCTGATCCAAGAAATTGGCCATGAAAGGCGGACACCAACACCCATCCGCCCAGCAAGAGGCGACAGTGGCTTCTTTATCAGCCGCCAGCGCAAATAAATGGGGGAATCGCACACTCAAGGTCCCCCTTACTGTCCAATCGTCTTTCCAAAATTTAAAGGACTCACCATTTCCCACCACCGGCACAAACAGCGACAAATTCATGCCATTCAGACTTTTACACAATTGTTATCAACGGTTATGTTGACCTCACTACATAAATGGTGGGTGACGTCCGTCATTTCAAAATGTGGATCTAACAACATCCAATTTTTGGGTACTTTATGTATTCATTTTTGTGGATCTACCCATGTAGGAGGATCTGTCTGCTAGGGTTTCGTACATACCCTAGGTTAGGTCTTTTCTCTATGATGCAGCGTGGAACGAGAATATAGGGTTGCATATTTAATTAATGTTATATATCAATTTTATTTACGTTTATTAACGTCGACGTATTTTTAATTGAATAAACGAGATCGCCTGTGATCTCAATTAGTTGGTTAGAGATTCGAATTCTAAATTAGTTAGAGTCTATTTAGGATAATTAGTTGTCAATTTAAATTTGATTTCTATTTTTGTAATCCCATCCCTCCTATATAAAGGGATGGTGGTCCATTGTTTTTAGATAATTCAGTGAGTTATAAAATTGAGAATTATTCTCTATCACCTCTCCTTCTCTCACGTGATCCACACGTTTCTCCTCTCCATCCCTCGTGTTCCCGACGAGTTTTCTTCTCCTCAACCCTTCCAATTTCTTCCACCAATAATTTCCACCGATCAAAAATATTTTATCGCTGTGCAAAAATCTCGATCCACATCATTTGGTATCAGAGCATGGCCTGCAGATCGTCCTCACGATCTGTCGATCCGTACAGACATGGGCGCCGACACGCGACGAAACACCATCATTCGTCGGAGCGTAAACGGCGAGCCGAAGAAGACTTCCGGACAAAATGGCAAGAATTTGAGGCCCAAGATCGATATTTCCAATCCAGATATCAAGAGTCCCAGTCCAAAAGTCGAGAGATAATGGCTAATCTCAAAGTTATGTGCGCCCTATCGAAGCCTCCAAGCACCATACTCGAAGTTGAAGTTGAAGATCTAGCCGTCAACAACGAACATCTCGCTGTCCACGAAGAATCAACCGCGGTCCAGGCCGATTTAGAGGGAAAAATGGCCGAAATACATGTTGTCCCGGAGGTTTCAGACCAGCCACCACCGTCGAAAACACCCCCGATGACGGTTCCAGCATCCATGCCGCCCGGCCTTGGCAGCCCCGCATCCGCGGGACCCCTTTCCGCAACCACGGCGGCCCCTCTAGCCTCGTCAGACCCCTCCACGATCTCCCCCCCCAACCTCAGCAACACCAGCCGCAACCCCTGCGCGGCATCCCCCAACCTCAACACCCTCTCCCATCGCTACGCCACCACCAACGCCCCCTACGCCGCCACCCCCTCAGAACCAACCCCAGTCCCTCCACCCACCAACCTCACGCCCCCAGCGGCCCCAGCCCCAGCGCCGCCTTCCCTCGACCCCGCCCCTTCACAAACCCCTCCCCGCAGCCCCCGATACCGCCTGACCCCCCAGCGACCCCCCACAGGCCGCCCCTTCACGACCTCCACATCACCGCACGTCACCTCCAGCACGAATACCCGCACCCGCGCGATCGCCCTCGCGCACTCGTGCGCAGCTACTCGACCGCGAACCCCAGCCCGCGTCGCCTGGTTCGGCGCCGCCCTTGGAACCCGAGGCCACGCCACCGCCAACGCCAAGAGAAAGCCCTAGGCGTATTTCCTACAGGGATCGAATCCCGTCAATTGAGGGCTAAAAGGTTAAATTGGGTCAATTACAGGAAGACCCCTACTCCCACAAGTTTTTATTAAGAGATTTATTTGGAGGAATTATGCCATGACTACAACTTAAGTGAAGGGGTACGAAAATTGCGGAGGCACCCTCCAATTGGAAAGAACTACAAACGTAATGTTGAAAAAGATCTAATTGCATGCTACAATTTCAAAGACGATTTCTCCAACGACGCATCTAGATCAAGCAATTCGTCGGGAGACGAATTTTTTAAAGCGGAGGAGAGTTGATGCAGCGTGGAACGAGAATATAGGGCTGCATATTTAATTAATGTTATATATCAATTTTATTTACATTTATTTACGTCGACGTATTTTTAATTGAATAAACAAGATCGCCTGTGATCTCAATTAGTTGGTTAGAGATTTGAATTCTAAATTAGTTAGAGTCTATTTAGGATAATTAGTTGTCAATTTAAATTTGATTTCTATTTTTGTAATCCCATCCCTCCTATATAAAGGGATGGTGGTCCATTGTTTTTAGATAGTTCAGTGAGTTATAAAATTGAGAATTATTCTCTATCTCCTCTCCTTCTCTCACGTGATCCACACGTTTCTCCTCTCCATCCCTCGTGTTCCCGACGAGTTTTCTTCTCCTCAACCCTTCCAATTTCTTCCACCAATAATTTCCACCATTCAAAAATATTTTATCGCTGTGCAAAAATCTCGATCCGCATCATTCTATCCTCATTACCATAAGTTTACCACCATACAAGAGAGAAAGCGGGTGAACCTCGTACAACCTGTATTGTGGATATTTCTTGCGTGTTTGTTTTGATTTGATCTGTGTTTAAATCCTCTAGTTGCGCTAGCACAATAGGTTCCTAGAGAATATCCGGGAAGGGAGATTACAAAAGTGGCACACTTCTTATCGATGTTTCCAAGTAACTAGAAAGTGGAAATAAACATGTCAGCATCATTTTAACGAGCAAGTTGCTATTAACAATATGTGGTTCACTTGAACAAAAGTAGCCAAAAAAGGAATAATAAAAGCACCACAATACCTAGTGAAAATTTTGATAGCATAGAAAGGAGTACATGTGATGCACAGGGACATATAGGAAAACAAGCATATGTGACGTTTTACATACTACAGGGACATAACAGCAACAAGGGAGCATTTCCAGAAAAAAGTTGCAGCTAGACAAACATTATTCATTCAGATGACAGACTTGAGCTCCACCAAAAAACAGAGAGATTTGTTGATTTCATTCTCATCAAGAAAAAAGGATAAAAAATATATGCCAAATTTACAGAATAATTAAGCAGGGGTTAGTGATAAATGAATTATAATATAAATGATGACTTTTATTGAAAAATGAGAAGTTCACTCTAGATGTGCAAGTAGAAAACGTAGCAAGGAACGGCGGAATGGGATGCCAGAATAGAATTTCGATAAAATGACTGTCAAATAATTGACACTTTCAGAGAGAAAATCAGATGAAATGGAAAAGGGGTAAGTCTACCGTCGCCATTATGGGAGCCACCACTTTTTCCATAACCTCTCTAACTTTTCTCCTTAGAGCCTTTTCTTCAGAGTTTAGTAAATCATCACATTGAAAATAGTCGAAAGCTGAAATCAAATATAGCTCAGAATTAGACTACTTTTAGTTGATAGCTAAAACATGCTAATATGATCTCAGTAGATATATTAAGATGACAGATAGAGTTACATTTTTAGGGCGCAAGAATCTTATAGGCATCTCCTGTACAAAGTCATATTAAATTTAATTTAATAGTTAGATCAATTTTTTCATCACACTATTTACTCCTTAACTGTAAGGCTTTTTTGGTAAAGAGTGATAGGGTTACAGACGGAAGAATATAGATATTGATATAGGTAATATCATATCCTTATCCGTTTTAAAATCTTGATATGGATACGGAAACATATGCATTGGGGATATTGATAATCACAAATCATATTCTTAAATATGGATATGGAAACGAATAACTATAATTCAGATATGAATATTTAAGAAATGCAGATATTGATATAGATATTACCATATCTTTATTTGTTTAAAATCGGGAACCATATTCTTAAATATGGATATGGATTTGGAAACGAAGAACTATAATTCAGATATGAATATTTAAGTAATGAATAGGGATGATACATATCTCTTTGACCCTTGCATTCAAAGATTGTAAAGTTGAAATTAATATCTTATTAAATAAAAATTACAGAACGTATAAATACAATAAAATAAAAAATAAATACAGTAATGTTAAATTAAATAACTTGTAAGAAAAATGGCAAAGTCTTCGCCAACTATAAGTAGGGTTCACTACATGGATTCTTGTTCAAATCCATGTTGAAAGATTCAATTATTTTTTACGTTGGTTGTCGACTACCTAATGCAACCCCCACAATGGGGGATTTGAACCCCGGTCTTTTGGATGGTAGGCATACTACATTACCACCTACCACTGACCATTTAAGTTGGTTAAATTAAATAACTCGTACAACAAATAAATAAATATTATAAAGATCTACGTTTTTTGTTTTTCCTGTATTTGAAAATGACTCCAAAATACAATATATTAGGTGTAACCTTGTAACATATTTAGATATATATCAGTTGAAATAAATAATGCGGAAGCATAATAAAATAAGTACATAAAAACATGGAACATGAATGTTCAAGATATACGTGGAACCCTACATAAGGAGCATGATGAAACCACGGGAGAAAGCTTATAGGGTCGGATCTTCTATTGTAATCTCTCAATACAGAGAATGCAGGGCTTCTTAAATAGGCCAACAAACATATAAGAATCATGTTTAGTTGATGTGGAACTAAATAGGAGAGCTAGGTATTGGATATTCGAGAGATCCAATTATCCATCTATTATATACTCTAGAACCCTTCTCAAGATGGAGCCGAGAAAGCTGCAACTTGCAACAAAAGAAAATATACACAACACATATTTACTCGATAAATCTGATAGACACAGAAGAGACCCGCTCCAAGTAGTCGTCGATGGGAGAAGACCCGCACGGGGACATGTTTGCCACTACCCAGACATGCATGTAGAAGAGTCGCCGCGATGACCAGGTCGTGCCTGCAGTAGAGTTTCCTTAGGAGAAGACCGGTACGAATAATAGTCACATTAGGAGGAGACACGTACGGAAGTAACCGAAGCTCGATGAAGATAGCTGGTATACAATAGTAGTCTAGAGGATCGGTCTTCATGTTTTTGATGGGCAGTAGAGATATGAAACGATCCCAGGTAGTAGAAGTACATCTCGAATAGTTGATGTCAACATATCGAACACCAGAAGTAGAATGGTCTTCTCTAATACGCAGATCTCGAGGGTTGGGCCTTTCCTATACGTGAACCCTGAGAATGGCATCTCCCATATCATATGAAGACTTGAAGTCAGTTCTCTTATATAGGGACTTTGGAGATGAGATCTCTTTCTGAGGAAAGGAGCCACGAGTAAAAGATGATGGACATGATAGAAATCATGTGAATACACTCAAAAATATATCGTGCCCTCTCTCCCTCGATCTCCCATATTTTTCAGAATATAGACATAGATGACCAAGTTTGGAGAAACTTACATTTTTCTCTGCTTTTCTGTTTTATAAGCCATCTCTTTTTTCATAAGCCATGTGTGTATTTTTCAGACTTTTTACACGGTTGCCTTTTTTTGAAAGAAAAAAGGGCCACTACCATTTAGGCGGGTGCCCAAAAACTTCACCATTTATCACCAAAAGTTATTACAAGCCTATTACAGTGTGTAAAAAATAGAAAGACCAAGTTACATATTACATGTTACGACTCTTTGCCATCGCATTAACATGTGTAGCAATATTTTAAGCATAAAAGTAATCTTAGCTAAAAGTTACCCCATTTCTAGCCAACCAAAGTGCCCATATCATTGCCACACAACTCAATCTCTCATTCTCCATACCATTCCAATCTGTCCCACTGGAGCTCCAGAAGCTATCCACACTATCATGGCGCACTACATGATTCCCAAAACATCTCCAAACCTCCGCAGAGCTCTCACAAGTGAAGAAAATGTGATCAAGGTTCTCAACAATCTCCGAACACCTGGGCATACTAAATCCTCCGTCAGAACGAAACGCGTAAATCTTTCCTTGCTCAGCAACCTTCCCCTCCTAAAGATCCACACGAAGATCTTCACACGAGTTGGAACCTTCCACTTCAATATCTGCTTGAGTCTGTCTCGCATCCTCTCGGGTCAAAAAATAGTGGGCCTTTCAAAGCTATGTACTCTTTCCCCGCCAAAAAGGAATTATCGTGCCAGATCCAAAAATCGCAACCATACCAAGGATCGGCCACCTCCTCCAGGTTCGTCAACATGACCATGAATTCCTCCAATCATTGATCTAAAAGCTCAAATATAAACTACGAAAAGTAAGAATGTTGATCCTAGACCTCCGCCATCGAGCAATACGGGTGCTCTGCCAATGCCTTGAGGCATGAGCCTTGGGAACCTCACGTACAATGCCCCTCTTCACTCCAGTCATCTGTCTAGAAGCGAAACACGGTTTTGTCGCCAATAATGTCTCAAAAACAAATGGATATCTTGTGCCACACAACAAATGCCTCTCTTGATCCTTGGTTGCCTTTTCTTAATACCGCCCAACTAGTTTTTTTTTCTTATAAGCATAGGTAGCCCAGTGGGCCTTGAACAGACAAGACTTAAAATCACATTCGGGCCTAAAGGGGACAAAAGAGGAATAAAGGTGGGCTCTCCCTCATTGGACAAATAGGGTTCCCCTATTCTTTTTCTCGCAGTAACTTAGGGTTCCTTATGGAAACACATCACATGACTTTGTTGCCGCCATGGAACCCATCGTTAAACGATGTTGCCTTCATGTTTGCATTGACAGCTAGTTCATGGAAAGGGGTAGCAAAAGAATGTGTTGGAGCCTTCTTACTGCTTGGAGCCTTCGATAAAGGAGTTGCACCTCGCGTGAGGGCTATTCCGCTTGGAGATGGCGTACATCGTGCAGAGGACATCTATGTGTCTGGGAGAAGGAGAAGGCATCGCAAGGAGAGATCGCCTAGAGACAGGGGGCTTGACCTTCTTCTTTCTAGAGTTGTGCCTAGAGGCTTGTAGAGAAGGCGGCGCTCACGAGAGGCTTCATGGTGCTAGGGCCTGTTGGTAAAAGTTTGGAGCTGTACGCAACCCAGAGGATGGAGAGATGGAGGTATATTATCTGTTTAGAGAAAACACATGGAGGTGGAGGTGTTCCCGATGAGGCTGACGAGCCGCCCAACCATCAGAATTAGGGGTATTTGGAGTTGTATGCGTTGCATCGTGTGGATCTAGAGATAGTGGTAGCGATCAGAGTGCCGCCATATAGAATTAGAGTTCCATCAGTAGGGTTTAAGATATCGTGATATCTCAGCAATATCGTTGATACATCAGTATCTACGAGATGAAGGTATTGATATTCATATATATGTGGGAAAGGGATCCTACACAGGTGGGTGCAAGTAACTACCCACACCTGGCCGTTTATGCATTAATTTTTTATTTTTTGAAATGAAATCTTAGGGGATTTAGATCATCATATATCACCATGATATCATTCCAAACTCAACTTAATTTGAAACTTCTATCATATAAATCAAAACTATCAAATTTTAAAGATCTTAAAATTGTTAAAATTGACCCCTTCAAGATGAACATGTTAGGGTGTTTGTTTTGCATGAAACTAGAAACACATATTCCACTAAATATATTAAGTATATCCACTAAAGGCTTCATTTAAAAAAACTAAAAAATGGGGGGAAATGGACAGGTGCAGAGAGTTACCTACACCCCCAAGTGCAGACTCCCCAACCCCTACATGTTAGAGTATGCATCATTATCATCATGTAAGATGAGTAAATGGGTCCTTCCAAGATCCATTTACCACATCCAGTGTTTAGTCCTACATCTACCAGTGGAGGGACTTGGAGGCTCTGTGGAGGTCACATAAGAAGACCCAGACGTCTTGTATTAGATGAGAAAGTGCAATGCATACATCAGCCCTTTGAGGCATACTCCCATGGTTTCATCCCGCTCCTTAGTCCTTGGGGAGTAAGGTTCCACGTAAAAATCCCGATGTTCCACAATATTTTTATTCTTTTATTTTCGTTACGCTTCCGCATTTTATTTTCTAATATGGTATCAGAGCGGGTTCGATTCTCGAGGAATTGTTCTTGAATATTTATATTTTTGTTCGAGATTCTATTATCAATTGCTCTTGAAGATGATTACTATTTTTTCAAATTTTGTCCAAGTTCTAGGGTTTCTGTTGAAATCCTAATTTCTGTCCAGCAACATGGGAGTTCGTGATCGAGATCAGGATTCCATTCTAGGGTTTCTTTGTCGAAACCCTAACTCAAGGCGGCAACCTCCTCTCGATTCCGGTAATATCCACGTGGAGCGGTGCACATCCCTCCATATCCAACATTCTTTCCAGATCCAACATCAAGATTCCATTCTAGGGTTTCTCTTTGACCAATGCTCCAATCCGAGCGCTAGCCGCAACTCCAGGCTTCGCGAGATCACCTTCTTCGGTGGCACAATGGGGTTCTCCATCAAGAGAACCCTACCTAGCAAGTGCGACGGCACACATGATTCCTCCAGTCCCCTCCGCAATTGGTGGAACTTCTTGTGCGAGCCTCAGGCGATATGCGGTATTCGTTCGATCAGGCGGTCCCAAGCAAGTAAGCGGATATGCGAAAGTATATGCGTAAGTATATGCGGATTATGCGGTTTACATTATTTAAATAAAAAATATTAAAGACATTTAATAGTGATGGTAGAGACAAAAAACTACATATTTCCTTTAGATTCCTAAAAAACTTACTTTTATAAATAAAAAAAAGCACCACAATAAAAAGCTACATAGTTCATTTAGATATCAAAATATATTTCTAAATGTAGAATGCTCAAATATATAAACTTATAAATCGGCTTCTAAATAAATCATCTTCAAAATTGATTGTTGGAATAGCATCATCTCTTTATGAATCGCTCATAAATTCTTCTTCTTCAACCAAAGTTGGCAAAGCTTCCGCATTCCATTGGCTCCTCCTATTCTCAACAAATTCTTCTGCCCCACTTGATTCTACAACCACGTGAGCCCTGACCGTGGAAGATTTCTTCTTCTTCGCTGGCACCAATCCAATCCATAACATGTGTTTTGTCATTTGAAATAAATGGATCTCTCCCAGTAAGTGATCGACGCTCCTTCAGCTTTGAATTGAATTTCACAAAAATCAAATCATTCAATCTCTTGGTTTCTAGTTTATCCTTTTTTTGTGAATCTGCATTAAGAATATATAAAAGTGATCAATTATAAATTATAATGACTCGATGAGTATACTTAATTGTACATCCAAATGGTGAGAGTTATACCGCTGCAAGTGAGTTCCAATTCCCTCAAAGCCATAAGAAGAGGATGTCAGCTTCAAAATTCTTAAAGCCATTTCTTTCAAATAAGGCGTTTGAGAACCATATAGCAACCACCAATGAGCTACAAGAGATTGGACAATTAATTTCTTGTAAACCAATAAATCTAACTTAAGAACTTTAACGTCGATAATAAACTTGAGATATATTACCAAGATTGAAATCATCATCATTGGTGGATCTTTATCTGACAACCATTGGCTTTCCAAACGTTCCTTCTCATATGAATCTCTTTCTTCATGATGACATCCTGAATCTCCAACTCAGGATAAAATATCTCCACGCATTCCATTAAACCATCAACGACGAAGCTATCCTTAGAAATTACATCGTTATCCCTGTAAAAATAGTAGGGATTGAGATAAAAAGGTGCAAGATGGAGGGGACTATCCAATCTTCCTTTTATCTTCAAGGTAATGGCATCTATAAAGGGCTTGTAGGAATGTTCAACATCTTTAAAAATGGCCTTTATTTCATTTTTTGCATCCTCCAATCCTCCATATACAAAGCCTTGATGGCTTCCTTTTTCCATCAACAACACATAAGAGGCAGACAAGTAGCGAGAAGATCTTTAACGTCAAGGATACTTGGCTCCAAAATGATGAACTGAAGACAACAGATGCAGCCACCTCCTCTTTTCTTGTTTTTGACCACTTACACTCCCTCCACTCATCAGAAGAAAACATCAACCTTAATTTCTCCTTCTTGTCCATTACGTTCTATAGTGTAAGGAAAGCGGTGGCAAATCTTGTTTGCCTTGGTCGAACAATTTCACCCTTCTGGGTGAACTGTCTCATCAAGCTCAAAGTCTTTGCATGATTGCAGATAAAGAGAGTGAGAGTTCTAGCCTTATTGATGCGATTTTTTATTTTTGATTCCTTGCCAATCTCCTCAAGTACAAGATCAATGCAATAAGCCGCACATGAAGACCAAAATATCCTTGGATATTTGGTCTAAGAAGCCTCCCAGCTGCCATATTTGCAAAAGCATTGTCAGTAACAACTTGTACAACATTGTCTTCTCCAACATCCTTGCTACACTCCTCTACTAGAGAAGAGATGTATTCAGTCGTGTGAGAATCAGCAGATGTGTCAACGGACTTCAAGAAAGTTGTGCCCAAGTCACAGCTCACAAACAAGTTCATGATTCTCCTTCTCCTCATATCGATCCACGCATTGGTCATTATTAAACAATTGTTGTTCTTCCATGATTCATTGTGACGCTTTAAATATCCTTTATTTCATCCACTTCCTCTTTCAATAAAGTTTCTAGAATTTCATAGTGTGAAGGCGATTTATATCCGCTTCCATATTGTCCAGTTGCCTCATGCATTCAGATAAAGGAATTCTTGGTCGTCATATTGAAGGGAACGTCAACATCATAAAAGAATTTTCCCACAAACTTGTTGACGTGTGCACGCTCCTCTTTGGATAAGGCATCTTTAATCATCGTTTGTCGCATTGTTTCACCCAAAGACACATCATTTTCAGAAACACGAGGTCTTTTTGCACCGCCTCCTTCATATGGATGGTTAGAAGATTCGTCAAATGCTTTGATTGTTACTTCTTCCCGTAGTTCTCTTATACAACAACTTTCTCATTCTTCTTCTTCATAATATCTTCTACATAATCTCTAATTTCCTTCGGGACATCTCCATCAGCCTCTGGACATGCCTTCGTGTTTCCCTTGATGTGTGCGAGATGTTGTTTCAATCTATTGATACCTCCCTTTATGACCTTGCCGCATAAACGACACACAATCGTGTTCAAATCAATCCTCTCAACAAGGTATGCATATTTCCACCCTGGATAGATAGAGCTGGGTGGAACATAGCAAGTGGATTCTGCCGTAGTAGGTGTGGAAGAGGTAGCCATGACAACTGACCTAAACGTGGCACAAAAATTATGTGTCATTAAAAATAAGAAGTGCAAAATGTAATCCAGTATCCAAAGGGGCAATTTAATTACAAAAACAATAAAATCATAATTACAAAAATAACAAATCCATAAACTACAACTTAATTACAAAAATCTAATAATAAATGATGAAGATCAGGCACAAAACAAAGCATATGAGTGAATATGGACTTGCTGACGTACCGGCTTTAAGATTGAGGGAAAGTGTGTCTAAGCTAAGAAAAGGCATTCGTGCTTCTCTTCTAAAATCACATGTGCCTTGATATGTTCTCTTTCCACCACAGGCATCTCTACGCTTCCCTAACAAATTTCCACGTGCATGCATGGTTTCCCCTTCCTTCCCTAACCCTCTATCTCTTCCTCTCACCATGTTCGTTTGATTGCATCAGTTTGGCTCGATGTTATTGGATGGTCCATTCAAAAGTGAAGGCTATGATGCTAGAGGAAAAGCTTTCGTACACTTGTTCTATCTGCCACATCTAGGTATCTTTGCCTATTAGGTTTTGCAACCAAGCTTGAGGAAGGGGATTTTTAACCAATTTTGGAGCTCAAGCTAGTGTGCATCTTATGAAATGATTTTTCACTCATCGACATACACGCATATAAGGATAATTCAAACAAAATAAACTACTTTCACTCTCTTGAATTGGGATGTTATTGTTTTAGGGACTATGACATTATTGTCCAAATCTTATCAAGAAGGTATGTGTACGTGTTTTTCCCCAACCGACATGGTTATTCCTAACAATCCCCCTAATCGACATGGTTATTCCTAACAATCCCGCTTTTTATCTTTTCCATGATTCTTAACATATTTTCATGTACCTTCCTTTCTCTTAATGCACGTAACAATTGAGTTGGCAAACATACTTGAGCACCGTTGTTTAGATTATTGCAGTAGTAATTGTGTTATGTTCAACAACACATAAACTTACATTAGGGAACATGTGGAGCATAATAATGATTACACAAGTTATAGAACTATAAAAAAATACAAGGATGCAAAGTAATCCCAAGAAAAAAATAAGAAGAATAATCTGAATGAAAATAGATACCCAAAGAGATCAGATGTATACTCACAGTGATTAGAGTTGCAAAGTGATTGAAGAAGTCTATGGAGGTGCTTCGATTGAGAATTTTAGAGGTTGACAAGGTACTTCGGCTGGTGAGGAAGCCAAGGCGGGGTCATGCGGAGGTGCAGGATGTGCTGGAGGCGGAAGACGTAGGCGTAGGAGGTGCTGGAGGCGAAAGATGGAGGTGTTGGTGCTGCTGCACGGTTCAGCATGTGAGGGCGAAGGTATAAGCGAAAGGCGAGAGCCCGGAGGAGGTGGTGGGGTGAAGGCGCGGGTGCTTGAGGAGCTTTCACAGAGGAATGTGGAGGTGCTTCGGCTGATAAGAAGGTGTTGTGAGCTCATGCGATGGAGGAGATTCAGGAGGTTTATGGTTTCGGTTGAGGGGAAAGGATTTTGGTCGAGCAGAAGTCGAAAGGGAGAGGTGAGTCAAAAGGTAGAAGTCAAAATGGAGTTGGGGCTTGTTGTAATCGGATCCTCAAATGGACCAGTCGCACTCCGCATGTGCACTTGTGCTGTATATGGCTGCATATAGCATATGAGCTTCGGCTACGTGCTCGCATGCGCATATGCGGCCGCATGGGCTGTATTTCTGACCTTGCCAGGCAGCACCGCATCGCAGCATCCTAGATCGATCCCCTTCTCTTCGTAGGCAACGCTTCTTCTCTGACATCCAGGCTTCGCGCATCATCGTACATGCACAGCTTCTCATCCAGTAGTAGCATCGGTGCAGGCGCAACTCCTCAAGTTGCACCTCCCCAGGCAGAGGCGCGACACCCTTCTAGCGATGGGTATACACGCGGCAACGAAGATGAGCAAATCCATCTTCTCCTGACGCAGTGGAAGCACAGTGGCCCCAATGAAACAAAAGGGTCGAAAGCGACGGTCCCAGGTGGTCCTCCATCTCCCAGATCGTGAAAGCACCGTACGCACTGTGTGCACAATCCTCCTTCCAAGCAACAACAACCCCTTTTCGAACACCATCGGGGGCGGCAGGAGCAGACCCCATCAGGAGTGGCGACTATTTGAGAAAGGGTTCCCATATGAGAACCCTAAATAAGGGTATGACCAGTTGGGCCGAAGCATTTAAAAAAATGTTCCTATTGTAAGAAGCCCAAGTGGGTCATCAGTTAAAAAAAAGAGCGAGAGAGAGAGGATGAAGAGGCCACCAGTAAAAAAGAAACGAGTCAAAGAGGGAGAGAGCGCATTCCCAAGTTTTACTATTGCATTTAATGGTGCATATAAAAAATGAGAGAGATTTTGAAAGAGGTGTGTATAAAAAATTATACGCAATAAAAAATGAGTCGGTTGTTAAAAAAGGAAATAGCTCGAAAAAATGATGATTCGAAAAAAATTGATTGAAAAAAGGAAAAACGTTGAGATCGGCATTTGTGATGTTTTGTTTTCTTTCCCCATCTTCTTGTCTCCTCCCACTTTAGTCAACGTCATTGTTTTCCGACCAGTCCAGGAGAAAAGGGGGTATTGTGTAGATTTACAGGTCTGTTCCAGATTTAGATGTCATATTCTAGACCAGCTAGATGTTCGAGACTCTACAGTTCAGTTTCAGACTCTTCGGATTGGTTCAAAGTCCAAGTTCAAGGCACTCTATCGTTGAGTGACTCATTTTCTGTAAGTTCTCCAGAGAGAGGCTCCTTTTCATATGTGCACATGTTCGCCATCATTTTTATGTGGTCCCCATTTTTTGTTTTTGGTCAAAGTTTTCAAGTGTTCCATGAGACTCCATAATATAGATCTCATTCCCTATGCCATGTGGGCTAGGGTTTTCATGTGACTACATAGGGACTCCAGAGTAGAGATCCCATTCTCTGAGCCAGTATGGGAGAGACCTGGTTCTTCAACAAGGAGACTTTGCATACTCCATTCTCCAGCGACCGTGGACTTCGACGAAGATGTCTCCACGACTTTTCAGTTCGACCTTTTCAGAGATGGAGCAGTTGTTTACATTACTGTGGCGGGCTAGAGTTCTCCAAGTGGAGACTCGTTTCCAGTTGCAGTGACTCTAACAGGTGCAGTACAGAGCACATGCTCTCCGACGAGGAGATTCAGTTTGACTCACACTCCAGCTCGTTCATTCCTCCTCACCTGCACGGCATGAGAAGCAACGTCCTTAACAGCAGCCGATAGTTATGCACGTCGAGTTGATATTGTCTGTATTGTCTTGTATTGTGGCTGAGTTTGAGTGATTTCTTTCTGTTTGACCAAGATGAGCATTGCATGCTCCAGCTTGAGGGATATTGTTAGAGTATGTGTCATTATCATGTAAGATGGGTAAATGGATCCTTCCAAGATCCATTTACCACATCCAGAGTTTAGTCTTACATATACCAGTGTTCGAACTTGGAGGCTTCGTGGAGGCTATATAAGAAGCCCCAGATCTCATGTATCAGATGAGAAAGTGCAATGCATACATTAGACCTTTGAGGCATTCTCCCATGGTTTCATCGTGCTCTTTAGGGAATAGGGTTCCACGTTAAATCTCGTTGTTTCGTATTTCTTTATCTTTACTTCTGATACTCTTCCGTATTATACTTTCTAATAATATATATATATATATCCTTTTCCAGGATACCTCTTGATATCTATATCGCGACATCGCTCAAAAATGATAGGTTTCAATACAAACTTTCTCGGATATCGATAGATATTTCGTCGATATCAATGTATATCAATGATATTACCCATGTAATCTTGATTTTACTACTTGGTTACTCATAGTATTAAAACACATAATGATTTATATATTTTATTTCGGATGATATGGTATGATGAGGGGAGCATACGACCGTTCTTCAACTATTGGACTTCACCCCTTTTGGGCAACAAAGATGAAACAACTCTGAAGTTGATTAAGTTAGAACATGTTTGGAATATATCTCACCAGTCAACTATCAACATTAACAACCAGTGATATGCACCACATAATGTGTATTGGTGAGATAAATACACATCATTCTTTCATATAAGTGTATATTTGTATATTATTTATTTTTTTAATAATTAGGATGATCCTAATTCGTGAAAAATATCGTCTTTTACGTCATTTTCAAGATTCCCATCGATATTTTCAATATATCATGATATATCCCTGGTAGAGTATGTGTCATCTCATATATGGGTAACCGGATCTCTCTAGTGTCCAACTACCACATCAATGGTTTAGTCCCACATCTACTGTGCATGGAACTCAATCTTACTAGTGGGCTATATAAGAAGCCACACACCCATTGTATCAGTTGAGAGAAAGCAATATAGAAGACATGACTTTTCTCAAAAAAATATAGAATACCTTGCCCTTGGTAGGCCTTCTCCCGTGGTTTTATCCTGCCCCTCACGGAATAGGGTTCCACATTAAAATCCGGGTGTTCTTCCAATGTTCTTTATTCTTTATCTCTAATACGCAGTTGCATTATTATTTTCTACATGGTATCAAAACTGGTTCGACTTTAGGGATTTGAATAATCCAATTCTGATTACATTCTTGAAGATTATTTTGTTCATGTTTGTGAATCGTTCAAGTTCTAGAGGAGTTATAGGGTTTTTGAAACCTTAATTTCAGCAAGGTTCGATTATCAGGGCAGCCTCATCACGATTTCAACAAGTTCAACAATCATCTAGGGTTCTTGAAACCCTAGTTCTCCGGTGCATATTCTAGGCCCTTGCAGCACCTCCAGGCAGTGCGTTTAGCCCTCACGATAATGTTCGGAGGTTGACGATCTCCAACTCTCGTAGCAATAATCTAGTTGCACCCATCTCCAAGGCGACGACAGTCGTATCTCAGTGTTGCCCTCTCTACGATTAAACATCCATGTCCAAGGAAGAGACGCAAGCGAGACAAAGCGGTTGTGGGTTACACATGGGTTCTTCTCTTGCAAACCCTATTTAAAGAAGGGAAATGGGGCCCTATACAACCCTATTCCATTCTCAACTATTGGAACCTTATTTATGAAAGATGTTGGAAAAGATATGGGTTCTCTTAAACCCAAAAGGATGTATAGAAAACATCCTCGTCATTGCGGCAACTGCATCTTCCAGAGGAGGCGCCGTCCATCTTGCTCCTCTTCTTGCCGGTGGCACTCGTTGTCGACGTTGACAAGGAACAAATCACGTCACGAGAGATGGGTTCCTCGTCAAGAGCAGCAGACAATGGGTTCTCTTCATAGGATCCCTACATGGATGTTGAGGAAGGAGCTATGGGACCCTTACACGGATGTTTACTCTACTTTATTTGGGTCCATGGCCTAACTGCTCTTATAAAAAAGGATGGACGTTTCAGGCCTACAGTATATAAGCCATAATATCTGCGGTCCCCAATCGGCTGCTATAGTAAGTATATAAGCCACAATATCTACGGTCCCCAATCGGCTGCTATAGTATTTAGAAAAAGGGGGTCCTGAATTATCTCTGAGAAGGTTGGGCTATATTGTTTTTTTTAATGTTTTCTTTTCCAACCCAACTGATGTCCTGTCCTCCATAAGGGTGCACATATTGAACCTCGATTTGGCCACAAATGCAAGAGGGAAGACGACGGGTTTGCAAAGAAAAGGGGCTTGCTATGTTTTGGACCTGTTGGGAAAAATAATAAATTTGTTTTATTCCTGGATACCTAAGGGTCTCTTATATAGAGGAGAGGCCTATAGGTAAATTATATAAGATAAACAGAAGGAAAAGAAAAATAAAGAAAAGGTATAAAAACATAAATATATTTCTACACTCGCTCTCAAGATGGAGCATAGATGTCAATCATGCTCAGCTAGATGAACACTTCTGAAATGGTCCTCTAAGGAAAGCCTTGATGAAGATATTTGCATTTTAATCTCCTGAACTGACACGAGAAGTAGAAATAAAGCCTTTCTTAATCATGTCCCGTGTATAGTGGCGGTCCACTTTAACATGTTTAGTTGTCTCATGAAATGCAGGGTTGTTTGCAACAAATAGGGTGGTCTGGTTATCGCATTGTAACTTCACAAGAAGAGGTACATGTATATGTAACTTTGCCAGCACTTCTCAAACCCACATCATCTCTATGCTCCCTCGTGCCATAGCCCTCTATTCAGATTCAACACTTGACCTAGTAACCACAGTTTGCTATTTACTCTTCCAAGAAACTAGAGAACTTCCAATAAATACTGCAAAGCCAGAAGTGGACTTCTTGTCCTTAGGACATCCTGCATAGTCAGCATCTGCACATATTGAAATAGTAAGAGTTGTTCCTTTCATGAATAGTAATCATGCACAGGGGATGACTTTAGGTACCTCAATATCATATATATAGCATCCATGTGTACCTGTCGAGGTTGCTCTATGAACTAACTCACATGACTAACTGCAAAGGAGATATCAGGTATAGTGATAGTAACATAGAAAAGATTTCCCACCAATTCTCTATATCTTCTCTTGTCTACCTTATATGTATCGTCATCATAATATAGTCTCATGCTGGGATCCATTGGAGTAATAGCATATCGACATCCAATCATGCATGTCTCAACTAGCATGTTTATAACATACCTCTTTTGGGTCATTACAAGACCATATTGATTCCTGGGAAACTCTAAACCCAAGAAATACCTTAGGGTGTCAAGATCATGGGTGGCAAACTAATGACCCAAAAATTCCTTTGCCCTTTTTATTCATTACATATCATCCCTTGTAACAAGTATGTCATCTACATAGATCATGATAACAACTATACCTCTGGAGGTTCTCTGTACAAACAGTGAATGATTTGCATTTGATCTCTTAAACCTCTGCTTTTCAATTAAATTCGAGAGATTTTGAAACCATGCCCTTAGACTTTGCTTAAGGATATATATTGCCTTGTGAAGTCTACAAACCTGTTGACACTCCCCATCAGCAACTAACCCCGGAAGCTGTTGCATGTAGACTTCTCCTGGAGATCACAATATAAAAATACATTTTTAACATCAAGCTGAAATAAAGACCAATCACATACTATTGTAACAACAAGAAGAACTCGTAGGGTAGAGTAGCGAGCAACCGAAGACAAAGTGTCCAGATAATCCACCCCATAAGTTTGAGTAAATCCTCGTGCAACCAATCTGGCCTTCTAACGATCAAGACTCCCATCTCCATAGTGTTTTACTGTAAACACCCATTTGCAACTGACTATAGATGCCCCACTGGGAGCGAGGACTAGGCTCCAGGTACCACGCAACTATAGTGTAGCCATCTCCTCTTCCATGGCTCGACACCATCGATTGTCCTTTTAAGGCCTCCTGGTAATTCCTTGGTATGTCCATGGCAGATAGAGCAATAACAAACCTCCTAAAATCCCATGTCAAGCGATTGAAGGCGGCCTGGGAAGCAATAGGATATGAAGCACATATACGCTTCTACTTTCGAAGTGCAATAGATACGCTTCTGCTTTCTAAATTCACTTCTCCGCCTAGATAAGGAAACTTCATCAAGATCATCAGGAATTCCTTCAATCTCATGTACAACATCTTCCTGCAAAGGTTCCTGCTCAGACACATCTCCAGACCCATCGTTAGAAACATTTTATCCAGTACAAACATAAGGCATGCTGGATGATGGGTGATAAACATGAGTATGAGCAAGCCGATAACTATAGTATTGTGGTAAGGGTAGAACTAGAACAATGGGAGGTAGTGGTACTGGAGGAGGCATGTAAACCTCATTATCTGAATCTGAGGAAGTCAACATATTTCCTCTAGGAGAAAAATACATCGCTGACTCAAAGAATGTGGCATATGTCCTAACATAGTACTTCTTGTGTAATGGATCATAACATCTATATCCTTTCTAAAGTCCCGGAATACCCAACAAAGAAACATTTGACAGCTCTAGGAGAGAGCTTGTCAACACCTGGAAACAACTTGTGTACAAAGGCAACAACACCAAATACATGAGGAGTAAGTGAGAATAACTCCTCAAGAAATGCCAATGAGAAGGGAATCTTCTCACCCAGAACAGACGAGGGCATGCAATTCACAAGATAGCAAGCAGTAAGAATAGCATCACTCCAGAACAAATGAGGAGCACAAGTTTGAATAAGAAGTGTACGGATAACATCAAGTAAATGGAGATACTTTTTTTCTGCAACGCCATTCTATTGAGAAGTGTAGGCACATGATGTTTGATCAATAATACCATGATATGAAAAGAATTATGAGAGTGCACGAGTACAGAATTCTAATGCATTATCAGTTCTCAAAATTTTAATAGAAGAAGAAAAAACATTCTACACTTCATTGATAAATGTTGTAAATAAATTTCCAGCCTCAAATTTATTCTTCAATAGAAAAACCCATGGCAAATGAGAAAAATCAAAAACAACAACTAAATAAAGTGTGTCCCTGATGATCAAAGACATGACTTAGACCCCAAATGTCAATATGAGATACTCAAAAGGGGAGCTACTATTCTGACTCTGATGACTGGGAAAAGTAGACCAATGGTGCTTTCCCAACTAACACGTCTCACATTCAACGGAGGAGCAAGGTGAGATCTGAGGAAGAACATGATGCAGCTTTTGTCGAGGAAGGTGGCCAAAGCGCAGGTGCCACATGAAAGGAGAGACGTGTCATGTGGATGGGAGGATAGGCTCGCATATGGAGTTCGAAGCAGTCGATAGAGGTCGCCATGCTCACGGCCACAACCAATTACCCTACCTGTAAGAATGTACTGAAATACAAGAGACAATAGGTCAAAAATAGCTCGACTAATAGGTAATCTGACTAATAGATAATAAATTAATAGAAAAGTCATGTGCATGCAACACATTCTGCAGACGCATCGAAGGCGTCAAACTAATCCCCATGTTCTGTGATCAGGGAGTGAATTACATAGACTATTACAACGGTTTTCCCTAGAGAAACATGCTTGTAAGTTGTAAGACGATCTCTGTTTCCACACAAGTAATGCATCGCCCCAGAGTCTATAATCCATTCTGTAATACAAGATCCATGACAAGAGGTAAAAGCATAAATGCTACATGAGGTACTGGTAGCGGCACATGTACTAGCACTGGCAAAAGAAACAATACCTAAGCGGCTCCCTGAAACAGGAGAGCAAGCATTGGGACTAGCAGGGGACATAATGTCTTGCAATCGGGTAACCAGGTCATCAAATCTCTGATCAGAAGAAGGAATTGCATAAGAGTCAACTTGCTCTATTATACGAGCTGAGGCTGGGAAGCCATGCTTGGAGTAGTGTGTATCCTCTGTGTGATCAGAACAATGACGGTAAGTATAAGGCTGACGAATACAACCTCTATCACGAGGTCCACGGTCACGGAACTGAGAAGAGTCCCCTCTACCGCGGGAGGCTACCATCGTAGAAGATGTTTGACAAGAGGTAGTGATGAGACAGTAATCATACTAAGTTTGCGAAAAGCTTCCTCCATGGGAGGAATCATAGCATCTGCCAGTATCTGTAAACGAGCAGCCTCGTACTGAGGGTCAAGTGCTGCTAAGGATACAGAAACCATCGTGGCATTCCTATGTCTTTTACTACTGAGGGGCAGATATAAGAGGCATTAAAGCTTCTCAAACATTACACTCAGGGATGTGTATAGAGAATGAAGTGATCTGTTCTGCCCGATAGTAAAGATATTGTGTTGGAGATGCAGAATCTTTATCGCATTCCTTGCATGTGAATAAGTGGATGCGAGAATATCCCACATGACCTTGACGGTGGACTGATATAACACGTCATTGGTGATCTCTATTGTCAATGTACCAGATAACCAGACTTGTGCATACGTATCGTATGTGTCCCATGAGGTGTTGATCTCAATTTTCTCATTCAACTATTCTTCGGTAAGAATATGCTTTTCTTACCCATGGACTTCATGAGACTCATGAATTCCATGACCCAAAGATCATAGTTCGCCCCACCCATCTTGACAATTAACGTTGGACCTCTGAAAACGCTTGTGGCGAGAATATCGAGTTTGTTCTCTGATATACTACCACATGAAAAAAACTAAGGTTGTATAGACCAATAGAAATACGCCTACACAAACATGTGAATTTGATTGCATGTGTAGACTTAGAAAATAACCAAATCCATCAACGTGATGTAGACCGAGGTGCGGGCGAAAACGGAAGTCATGGAAATCGTAAAGGGATCTACCTGTAGTGGCAGTAGCATAGATTCCCTCAGTGTTGGCACACGCTGGATAGAGGTTAAAGTGGCGAGCAACACGACGGTGCAGGAGAGAGAGTAGCGATAGCGATGCCCCTGGAGAGAGGTCCAAGCCGAGCAGCAACGCAGAGAGAGAGAGAGAGAGATAGAAAGCCAAGCAACACGGCAGCACGACTGGAGAGGGAGAGAAGACCGACAACGCATGAGAGGAGAGAGAGGGGTTGGCGGGTTGGGGTTAGGGTTTCTCAGGTATGAGAGCTCTAGTCTAGGATCGTCGCTCTGATACCATATTGGGAAAAAATAAAGTTGTTTATTCCTAAAATTCTAAGGCTCTATTATATAGAGGAGAGACCTATGGGTAAATTACATAAGATGGATAGAAGGAAAATGAAAATAAAGAAACAGTACAAAAACATAAATAAATATCTATAGGACCCAATGGGATGCCTTGTATGCTAAACAAAAAAAAGAGGCGTGTACAAAAAAAATAAGAAAGAAAGAAAGAAAAAACCATACGTGAAAGAAAAAAAGAAAAGATATTTAAGAAAAAATAGAAAATGAAGAAAAGAAGAAAAAGAGATTGACTTATTGTATTTTATTTTTCTCATCTTCAAGCCTTCTCCCAACTTTGTCGGCGTCATCTTCCGACAATTCTGAGAGAAAGGGGGAGTAATATGTAGAGTTCTACAGATCAAATTCCGATTCTCAAGTTTAGATTTCAGGCCAGATTTCAGAGTCTACAAATTCAGATTTAGACCCTACATTCAGATTGTTTTAGAGTATACAGTTTGATGCGCACATGTATGCAATCCTTATTTACGAGGTCCCTATCTTTGATTTGGACCCAGAGTTTTCATGTGACCATAGGGACTCAATAGTAGAGATCCCATTCTCTAAGCCATTTTGGGCTTAGGGTTTTCATGTGGAGTTCTAGGGACTCCAGAGTAGAGATACCATTCTTTCAACCAGTATGGGAGAGATCCAGTTCTCTAATGAGGAGACTCAGTTCAAACTCCATTCTCCAGCGACTATAGATCCGACGAGGATGTCTCCATGACTTTTCCAGTTTGACCCTTCAAAGAGATGGAGCAGTTGCGGGTCAGAGTTCTCCGTATGGAGACTTATTACGGTTTCAATGACTCTGACAAATGCATTACATAGCACATGTTCTCCGACGAGGAGCCCCAATTCAATTAACACTCCACCCCATCAATTCCTCCTCACCAACACAACATGAGAAGCAACGTCCCCAGCAGACATCAATCAAAGTTTGCACTAAGTTGATATTGCAACGTCCTCAGCAAGCATCAATCAGAGTTTGCGTCGAGTTGATATTATCTGTAGTGTCATATATTGTGTAAGAGAGTGGTTTCTTTCTATTTGTCCAAGTTGAGCATTGCATGGTCCAGCTTGAGGAGGTGTTAGAGTATGCGCCATCTCATAGGGTAATTGGATCCTTCCAAGGTCCAATTACCACATCCAGTGGTTTCGTTCCACACCTATTGTGAGTGGGACTCGGTCTTATTGGTGGGGCTATATAAGAAGCTCCACGTCCATTGTATCAATTGAGAGAAACAATAAGGAATACCTGGCCCTTGAGAGGCCTTCTCCCGTGGTTTCATCCTGCTCCTCACGGAGGAGGATTCCATGTTAAATCATGATATTCTTCCACTGTTATTTATTCTTTATCCCCAATACGCTTCAGCATTATCGTTTTCCACCATCCCCGATGTATCCATTTACGAACAGACCGATACGATATTGATATCGATATTTTCAACCTTACTATCAAGAACCATAGTTTTTCTCGAACCCCACGAGGAGCAGATCTTCAGAACTTGAAAAATCATGAATAATAATCAAATTAGAAAATAGAATCAAACAGCAGAATTGAACCGCTATGATACTATGTTAAAATAAATAATGTGGAAGCGTAATCAGAACAAGAACATTAATATATGAAATAAGAATGCTCAAGATTTTATGTGAAAACCTACTCCTTAAGGAACATGATGAAATCACGAGAGAAGGCCTCTAAGGTCGAATCTTCTATTATAAATTCTCAATGAATACAGGAGGTATGGGGCTTCTTATATAGCTCTACAAACAGACCAAAACCCAACTTATAGATGATGCGGGACTAAATAGGAGTCCAGGGTCCATCTATTATATGATATAAAAATGTCTACACATATTGACATACGTATATACAATATAAACATATAAATACAATAATACAAATATTTGTATCAGTATCCGTAAAAAAATAAAAAAACGCATATCCTTATACTTATTTGATAAAATCAAAGATGCATATCCATATCCGCTTAAAAATAGATACGATGGCAGATGGATATGGATATATCCAATTGCAATCCTATCATGATGGGTGAGCAGCACCCCATGTGGTCGTTTATTTGCAAACTCCATTAAACTCGGTTAAATAATTATAAGTATGATGTTGAGGACTTAGTAACGCAAATTTTTAAAACGTATTAAAATAATAGCATCCCGGACATACATCCAAGTTGTCAAGAAAACTAACATGATAGTTCATTGGCTTTGGCCTAGCTGGACCTGAAGAGAACCATCAAAAATCCTTAACCTAATAAGAACCACCAAAAATCCTTGCATATGAGCTATTAGGAGGCAATTCCCACCTTTTATAGACTGCATTCCCATTTTATGACTCCCATGTGAGGCAAGTGTTAAAAATAGCAAAGTAGCTAAAAATGTTAACTTGTGAGATAAAAGATGGATGTTGCCGATGACAAAAGCTGCTCATGAGATGCCCTCATGATTTAAAACCAAACCCTCATCTTGTGCTTGAATACAAAACTATTCACCTATCTAGTTCAACATACAAGTTGCAACAACTATGAGAAGTTGGACATAACCCTTATCCAACCTTAAATGATGTAGACCAACATAAAATTAGGTATATGTCCCTTACAAAACTCCATACCTTCAGAAGGGAGAGAACTTGAGAGAGATTCAACATCAAAGAGGGTATACTTGAGTTGGAGGCAAAGCAACAATGCTAAGGCTAATGGACCTTGATATAACATGGGCTCTACACCTTGGTTGGGAATAATGTTATCCAGGTCCACTAACCTTGACATATTATGGGATGTCACACCCGCCCATAGAAGGTCATATCGATATCGATATCGTATCGGTCCACCCGGAAAAGGATATATCGGGATGTAACGTCGATATATCGACGATGTTGGTGGAAATGACAGAAATGGCTCAAAAATATCATTTTTATCATTTTTCATAAATTAAGATCATTCAAGATATTAAAACAACAAATAATCTACAAATACACACTTATATCACACATATCGATCATTTATACCCCATATATCGTACATACCGATCATTTCGAGCATATCGATGTTAATGTTGATTCCTAACTTGTAGATATTGGAAATGGAGTTCGTCCAAGTTCTTAAAACAATAAATAACTTACAAATATACTCTTAGATCACATATATCGATCATCAATGACCATTAGACGCACATATCGGTCATATCGAACATATCATTGGTATTATTAATTATTGATCTATAGATATTGAAAATGGAGTTCGTCCAAGTTCTTATAATGCTAAATAACTTACAAATATACTCTTAGATCATACATATCGATCACCTATTACCCTTATATCGCATATAAAGGCCATATCGAACATATCAATATTATTATTGATTGCTAACTTGTGGATATTGGAAATGTAGTCCATCCAAGTTCGTATAACACTAAATAACTTACAAATATACACTTATATCACACATATCGATCATCAATGACGTTTATATTGCACATATTTGTCATATTGAGCATATCATTATTAATGTTGATTGTTGCCTTATAGATATTGGAAATGGAGTTCATCTAAGACTTATATTGCATCACATATTATGTATAAACAAAATGTTTGAGCTATTTTTTGAACCAAAGAGCATAATAGCATTTTAAAAAGAGACATAATTCATAATAATATTTTTAAAGGGAAAGAAGATGGATTAAAATCGATTGGACACCCCTGAGGTGAAGAACCACTGTATGCACCCCCTGTCTTACCATACCCTACCAGACGAGGGTCTCGTCGTCATTTTAAACATGATGTGTTTTAGTACTAGGAGTACCAAAATAAGTAGTGAAATCAAGTTTACAAGGGTATTATTCATCAATATATAGATATCGGTAAAATTTCGACGATATCGATCGATATCCAGGAAATTTTGTACTGAATCCAGTCATTTTTTACCGATATGGTGATATATCGTCGATACATCGATCATATATCGTTGATATCCTGGTAAATACATATTCACCATGATATCAAAATCCCCATATATCAATGATATATCAGCGATATATCGCGATATGGCCTTCTATGCACCCACCAGAAGGAATCTCAATGTGTGCGAACATTGACATAACGAGTTGCTACATCAAAGCAAGGGTACACCTTTTCGAAGTTTGTGGGCCTTGACGAGGTGAGGTTATCTTAAGATACGAATCCGATAGCCCTTAGTAATTTCACCTACTATGCCGAAGCCAATCTATAAACAAACATCTGAATTTACAAGTACATAAGAAACAAAACAATTTATGCAACCAAAGAAATCCTTCATTCCCCATAGAAGACCAAGTTCTATTAACCAACTGAAGATATGCACCTTTCACCAGACAGTGAAAGGAAACAATATGTCTGCGGCCAACCTTATGATGAAGTCTTAAAGTCAAGTATCCAATCGCTAGTGTTTGACCAATGCATACATTCAACAATAACAACAACAACAAAGCCTTTTCCTACATTAAGTAGGGACGGCTACATGGATTCTTTACCTCTATTCAGATCTACTTCAGGTCATTCTCATGCTTAGATCCAAAAAACTAAGGTCCCTTCGTATAATCTCATTCTAACACTTCTTAAGCCTTCCTCGTCCTCTCTTAGCCAGCTCAACATCACAAAACTCGCATCTCCTAACAAGTGCATCAGTTGACCTCCTTCACAAATGGCCAAACCACCTTAAGCAGTTTTCTCGTACCTTATCCTCGATCAGAGCTACCTTCATTTTCATTTCGACTGCATCATTCCGAATCTGATCTTGACATGTGTGTCCACACATTCACCTTAGCATTTTCATTGCTGTTACTGTCATTTTTTGTACATGTCTATAGTTCATAGGCTAGCATTCAAATTCATAGAGCATAACAGGTATCACAACTGCTTTGTAGAACTTTCCTTTGATTTTCAAAGGAATTTTCTTATCACAGAGAATAGCAGAGGCTCCTCTCCACTTTAGCCAACCTGCATTTATTCTATTAGTAATATCTCCATAAATCCCCCATCATGTTGCAAAATATATCTAACATCTCCATCAATTTCCTCATCATGTTGCAAAATAGATCCCAAGTATCTAAAAACCTTACTAACTCCTCCCTCATAAAAGGATGACAGCCTTTTAAAAATGATGCAAACAAACTCATATCCCATGTACTTGGAAAAGCACAGACAAACTAAGCTTTTAAGGTTTAATCGCATGTACAATAAAGAGCTCAACTCATGTCTACCACAAAAGAGTGCATGTGACATGAGATACAAAAACGCATAATGCATCAAAGGCATATCCTACATATGATGCAGACCCTTTATGCAGTAGAACTTAGTAAAAACCTCCTGCTTTGTGCTTTGGCTTGTGTTTTTCAACCTCACATCTCATACTTTTTACCGTCCTTGGGAAACCATCAGGATTATGTACACCAAAGTAACATCCAGGATTAAATGCATCACTTAATAATTGACAAAAAAAATCAGTCGAATGCATCAAAAGGGAAGATCAAACTGTGTCAAAATTGGACCATGGCAATTGAAGAAAATCGATACCAGTATTATGTATTGATACCAGTATTATGTATTGAAACAGAGCATCCCGTGGGATTCTATATAGTGAGACCATTGTGATCAATACATTATGAATCAATAACTGAAAATAACAAGAGATAAAGCCTTCATCCATGCTATATATAATTCTCAATACTCCTCAAGCTGGAGCATAGAGGTCCGTCATGATCAACTCTGATCCGCATCTCTCAATATAAAAACGGGTAAATGTAGATTGACCTACACTAACAATTCCACGTAATAATTGATCCTATTACATGAATAGCTTCAGGTACATCCGGTACACTTGCTACAATTTTTACTACCCAACAACCAATTTAGTCCCAAGGTAAGAAATAACCATTAAAAGATAAAATCAATAAACCCCACTAACCCATGTTAATTCATGGAGATTTTTAAACCCACATGTGAGATATACGCGAAATACGTGCATAATCATTACTAGAACCATCATACTTGCAAACTATCGATGAACTCATCGAATTAGCCAACTAAAGTTGACTCAATCTTTACGTATTAGATAGAGGAAAAAGCCTCTAACAATTGGACGATTTAGAATTACATCTCTCAAAAGCTGCTCAACTTTGAATTGTTTTTCTCAAAAATTGCTATGGCAATAGCATGGTGAAAATCTCAATTCTATGATATCTAAAAGAGACATGAAAGGTAGTCACAGAACCTTTCTGGATCATATGTATAGTATAAAAGCAATCAACCACTACATGTTTGGTTCTTTTATGTAAAGATTGATTATTGGTTGCGAGCCATGGCCTCAAATTTCAGCGAAATTCGGTCGAATCTGTCGAATTATCGATATCCTGTCGAAATCGGAATTCGTCCGAAATAGCCAAAACGATCGAAATATGGGAGCCCTAGTAGAAAAAATAACCGAAATGACCGAAATTTCGGTCGAATTTCGACCGAAATCCCACCGAAACTCGGTTTCGGTTGGTCACCGAAATGGTGACCGAAACCGATATTTAGGGCCTTGCTGCAAGCATGCTGCTTGATTAGTGCATCTCATATGTATTTAATGAATCTCCACAAGAAGATCTGTTATAACAGAGTAGATACACATAACCTATTGTTGTATCTTGAGCCATAGCCATACGTTATAACTAGATCTAGATCTGGCAATCAGAATCTAGTTTTTGCTTCTTCATCTAACCAAGGTGCAACCTCTGAACACACAGAAACAGTTAATTATCCTTGGGCAACTAACATGTATCAGCATCAATATAAATAGTGACATCAAGCAGCTTTTTTTAATAACAGAAGCTTCTTTCATAGTGCAGTTTGGAGGTATCTGAGCATCATCATAGTAACATCCTAGTGGGCATCCTTTGGTTTGTCCATAAACTGACAGCACTTATTGCAAGAGCAATGTCGGGACAAGTAATGCTAATATTGAGTTGCTTACAAACCAATCAATCCTCTACATTGCTTGGCATCAATGTCCTCAATATCATCATCTTTATAGATGTGAAACTTGGGATCATAACAATAATGACATTATAAAATCCTGATAGTGTAATCTCCCACTGTTAATTTGCACCATACAATTGTTTGCACATAAAATATTTTCTTGCAAAATTTCATACTCAATAGATAGTAAAGATCACCAAGGACGCCAGTAACAAAGTGTTTCCCAAGGAAGGCCTTGATCATGGAGATGCCCAGAAAAGCATCACTTGTGACAATTGCATTATCCACATACATAAGAAGTAGATTGCATCACTTGTGACAATTGCATTTATGGATCACTACCATTGGCGATCTATCTCACAAAAAGAGGATGGTCTAAGGTGGACTAATTGAAATCCCCATATTCCATTATCACTGAATGCTTATAAGAACCATGTTCTTGGGCTCTACTTTAAGTCGGAGATAAATTTCTCTAATGTGCAAACTTTCTCACACTTATCCTCAATAGGGAATCCAAGGGATTGTTGCATATATATTTCTTCATGTAGGTTCCCATACAATAAGCATTCTTCACATCAAGCTTAAGAAAGATGATATTCCTTGTTAACAACTACAAAGAGAAACTAAACCATGACAAGGTGAACTAAATGTGAGAGCATGCAATAGTAGTCGACACCATCTATCTATGTATACCCCGTAGGGAACCAACAAGCCTTGTAGTGGTCCATGCTACTATCAAGTTAACACTTGATTGTAAAGATCCACTTCCATCCAATCATAATAATATATGCGGATGGTGTAACAAGATTCTAGTTGCTTATGTATTGCTGAGCAAGCATTTCTTCCTATATGGTTTTCCGTCATCTACCATCCTTAAATGTCTCTTAACTACTCTAGAGGATCACGACAATCGACAGACCATGCCCAAAAGATGGTCGGATGGAGTAATCTATCCATGGAGGCATGTACAGATATAGGGTGCATTATACATGCATGCTTGCCCTTCCTCTAGGATGTACATGTGTGTGTGTGTGTGTCATTAACATCTTTATTAGCTACATTATCCTCCTAAGTCGTCATATGACTCAAATATGTTTGGCCACCTCTGGATACATGCCACCAATAGAAATAAAGTGATCAGAAGTTACCTCTAACATGATAGATCATGACATAAGCCTAAAGCATGTAACTCGATCTTAATGGGATTCGTATCATGGCCATCCCATACCGAATATCATGGGCCTCGATAGGTGGAGTATGCGCATATGCAGATATACCTCCTCTTCAAAGTCAGAGGTGAGCCACCTAATACCAATAGGAGAATAATAAGAACACAATTGACAGCACCGGCACATGCGGAGAGCTTTTCATGTCCAAGAGTTAATACATGTGTCAAGGCAACACAATAAAAAACTCTTGATAAGATAGAGAAGACAAGGAGGCAGATTTCAGATTGCATCGCGGTGGCATCTGAGATGGTCGCGGACTGGAAGAGCTCTGAAACGAAGGGGGTTCTTTGGAAGATCGACTTCGCGAAGGCGTATGATTGCCTGGACTGGCGTTTTTGTGGTATGTTTTGAGAAGGAGGGGATTCCCTGAGGTCTGGATTTCATGGATGCGTCGGTGTGTGACCAATGTATCCCTCTCTGTCTTGGTTAATGGTCGGGCGGTTGGGGGCTTCTTCCAGCCGAGAAGGGGGGTGCGACAGGGGTGTCCCCTCGCTCCCCTACTCTTTGTGTTGGCTTCTGATGTTCTGGCACGTATGGTGGAACGTGTGATCGATGCGGGGTTGTCCAATGGCTTCACTAAGGGCGCCTTGCGCGTGCCCCTTATTCAATTCGCGGATGATACTATTTGCTTCATCGAGGGTGGCACTTCTGAGGTCTCCGGTATGGCGATCACTCTTGCCCTGTTCAGCGAATTATCGGGGCTGATGATTAATGGCGCTAAATCCAAGGTGATCCCCTTTGGGATGTCGCAGGCGGAGGCGGTGGAGTGCGGCCAGTTATTGGGGTCTCCTCCAAGTGGGCTCCCTATTGATTATCTTGGTTTGCCGCTGGTGGTGGGCCGGGTCAGGCTTCGGGATTGGCGCTTGATTGTTGAGAAAATGGAGTTACGCCTTGTTGGCTGGCGCGCGGCGTTGCTCTCTAGAGGGGGTCGTCTTGTTCTTCTCAAGGCGGTGCTTTCCGCTATTCCGATCTTCTTCCTCTCGATTCGTCGCATGCCTAAGGGGATTCGTCTGCGACTTGAACGTTGTATGCGTCGCTTCTTGTGGGGAAGGAAGGGGGAGGGGGGTAGGGGGGATCATCTTGTGGCATGGGATGAGGTTACTAGGGCCAAGCGGGATGGTGGCCTAGGTGTGCGGAGGCTGGAGGTTGTTAATCATGCTCTCCTACTCAAATGGGTGAGTAGAATTTGGAGTCAGGGGGATAACTTCTTCATTACTGTTCTCAGGGAGTTCATGGGTGATGCGAGGTTGAGGATGGTGCGGGGGGTGACGTCGGGCCCCATTCTCCGTTTTGGCGTAATGTGCTGGATGTTTTTGCTAGGAATGTTTCGCTCTTCAGGCCGGTTCTGGGGAAGGGGGACTCTTTTAAATTTTGGCTTGAGATTGGTCGGGAAGGGGTCCTCTGAAGGAACGCTTTCCACGTTTGTTTGCATTGGCGGATGACAAAGAGGCTACGGTTGCTTCTTGCTGGTTGGATGGTTGCTGGTGTCCGCGCTTTCTTGCGAACTTCTCGAACCAGCGGCTTGATTTTGTTTCTCTCTTGAACGTCCTCTGTGACTTTGACCGACATAATGATGGGAGGGATCACTGGACATGGAAGGACGGCATGTTTTCCACGCGTAAGGCATATAGGGCGCTGGCTCCCCCTCCTCCGGCCGGGATTGATCTCCTCTTGCGCGATTGTTGGTTCTTTTGGAGTCTGCGGCTTCCCGAGCGCATTAGCGTCTTCCTTTGGCTTCTTCGCAGAGGGAGGCTCTTAACGTGTGATCGATGCGCTAGATTCTTGGTTAACGTCGGTACAAATTGTATCCTTTGTGATGCGGAGGTGGAAACAATTGATCGTTTATTCTTCAGCTGCCACTTGGTCCAAGGGATCTGGGATGATCTGGAGTGGGTGAGATCGGATGATCTGATTGCCTTTTGCGAGATTTTGTTGTGCAACTGGAACAAGGAAAGGAGGGACATTTTGGCCCCGATTGCAAGGTTGTGGTGCATTTGGCTAGGAAGGAATGAGGCCCTTTACTCCGGCCAACGTTTCTACCGGGATAACGTTATTATCCATTGTTCGCGTCTTCTGGATGACTGGTGTGCAATGTAGCCCGCAGGTGGTGTGCTTGGGGTGATGATGTTCTCTGGCGTATTCGGTTCTTTTTTAAGGGTGTAGTACTGTATTTTTTACTTCTCCTTTTCTGTAACATTCTTTTCTTTCTTTTTTAATATATTGGGGCGAACACCGTTGAGTGTCTCCCCCTTTTTTGAGCCTAAAAAAAAAGATAGAGAAGACAAGGTCCTTCTAAGGTAACATAAGGTCGGAGGAACTTGTTCATCAAGTGATGAACAGAGGATGACATCTGAATAATTGCGTAACAAGAAATGAGTACAACATCATTCCAAAAAGTGTGAGAACATCGCTATATGTTTCATTAGGATCTAGCCACATCAAAAATATGACGATGATTTATCATTATAATGTTATTTCGTTGAGAGTATATACACAAGTAGTATGGTGGATAATCCAAAATTCTCAAAGAAAAGTAGGGGTCGAGAGGAACTTGTTCATCGAATAATTGCAGTTTTTTCTAAGTTTTCCAAATTAAAGACCACTAGCCATCACCAAAATTAATACCTGCAGGAGGAAATGTTGATGCTGGAGTTGCTTGAGGAAATGCAAGGGATACATCCAATGCAGGCAATCCTATCTTGTGCTCCATGCCTTCCTTGTTATTATCACCTGTGAAGATCCCAACATTGAAACCACATCAGCTATACTTGTACCAGCAAGAAAAATGACTTTTCTTCGTTGAAACTGTACCCAAAATTTACTTATACTGTTTTTCCGGTCACCGAGGGGATCAAGTGTGCAGACACAAATTTGTCTCAAATGTCAGTATACTTTAGAAACAAATAACGGATGTATTCCATGAGATAATCATACAACTATAAATGAAGTATCGTATCCATGATCATTATGTTTAAAACACCATGCATTGACCCCTTTAATCCGTGTCACCATTACATATACTGGACTTCCTTAGAGGGGAAAAAGGATACTCACTTGCCAACATTAAACTCTAGAAGAGCCACTTCATCACGGTAAATAAGAGAATCAAAGAAAAGAAGGGCATATTATGGTCTACCTGGATCAAGAACAAACTCCTATACTTCATCATATTCACAAGGACCAATTGAAAAAAGAAGGGTCTAATGATCTCCAAGAGGAAACCTATAAACCGCCTCAGACGAAATCAAGAGCAATTTTTATAAGGTAATTTACATATTAGATCATCATCTATAGATCCAATCCCAAAATAGCTCCCCATCTATCAAATGTATCAATTCAGGTCATGAATCCATTTTCTAAAAGGTAGGAATGACCACTGTTAGGGATATTACATTGGTTGGACGAAATTACCCTTACACTAAATCAGTGTTGCAGAAAATGATATTCGGTATTCAGTCGGAGGGGTCATTGAATAGAGAATAATCAGTATTCAGGCGACTATTCAGAATTATCGATTTTGTATTTTTTTAATATAAAAATTATTTATAATACATATATTCTTATATTTTTATACATATATGGTTATTAATTAACATGAATTCAAGATAAAAGTACCAATCAATATAATAGATATATATAATTTGACATTTGTGGCGATACCATGGTAAAATGTAACCCATAAAAATTGAAAATTGAAAATAAAAAAATCAAATGTCAGACTCCAATCGGCCGAATAGTCGGGTCAGTCGGCCGACTATTGATCGACTAGAGGTTTGTTCAGTCAGGGACCCCCCCCCTCCTCGGAGGCAGTACACTCCTTGTGGAAGATCCTTGGGCGGAGGATTTATCAAAGATGGAGCTGCACTTTGGGCTGAAGAGGACTCATCTCGACATGGTCGATCTCCTCTAGGTAATGATGTTGCAGACTTGGGGTGGAGGAGCCATATGCTACAGCTGCTCGATCAGAGATGGATCGAGGCAGAGATCCTCCGATCTCAACTCAATGGAAGATTGCACGGTGCAGGAGACGGTGATCGGTGATTGAAGCCTCGTGTCGGAGATGGTGTTGCAACTCGTATGTGGTTGATGGGAGAGGAAGGCTCACTGGAGTTGGAGTCAGATAAGTAATGGTTGGCATTTTGATGATGTAGTTCTTGCCTGAGCAGGTCTTTGTCTCCAAGTGTTGGATCAGATAATATGACCAGGGCAGAAACCCACTAGGTCTCAGCTCGTGTGGCGAAGGTGAAGATGCACTTCAGATGCTCGTTCGTGGCTGGTCAGGGATGCAACTTGATCAAGAAGGCGGCCAGAGATGCTACCTACAGCTCGGCGCACTCGAAGGTGTTGGCGCAGATTCTGATCCTGATGTTGTGTTATGAGCCAAAGAATCCCCTACGGGCAGACACTACTCTAGTATGTAGCTTCAGATGGCAATTGGATTCAGTACATATGGATCGATTGAGAGCTGAAACTCTTCAACTGCTACTTCCTACGATGATCAATTGTTGCTCGATCTTTGGGTGATCGGCTGCTCAATGAACATAGAGAATCATAGCTACTCATGTCAATTTGAAAGAATATTATAGTAGATATATGCTTCAAAGTAGATTGGTTATCTCATGTCCTTCACTAAAATCTTAGAAACTGACGTTTGATTACAACAGATCAAGATATCACCTTTGATTCATCGTATAAGTCTGTAAACTCGTATCTCACTAAATTCCCGTGTCAAAATAGGAACAGATGCGAATGGATGAATGAAAAACAAATAAGAGAAAGAACGTGAAGATACTTAGAAGGAGAATAATAGAGGAAAAGAGAGTAAGATTAAATGGGAGATCGGAGAACGAAAGAAAACTCGATCTTAATCTACAGGATCAAATAGAGGAAAGAACTGCACTAGACAAGAGGGGTCTACGCTATTGACCTCCTTGTTCTTATAGACCTCAACCTGAAACTGCCGTGCCGCTGGACGAGGAGGAGGAGAACGACGGTGGGGGTTGTGTCGGATGGAAATGGCGAGGGGACCAACCACTTCTACTACCGTTTAGAAAATGGATTCAGGATCCCAATCTGTCCTGTTTGATAGATGTGGACCCATTTTGGGATTGAATAAATAGATGAGGACCTAATCTATAAATTACCTATTTTTATAACTTCTTGGATAATCCGTCGACAGGGTTCTTGATGTTTTCCCCACGCTGAACGGAAAGTGTGCACCTTTACCTCCCAATCAAGAAAAAAAACCCAGAGTTGCAGTACGACAAATAAATGGAGGAAGATCGAGGGAGAGACAGAAGCTTGGACAGCAAGAGTAGAGATTAGAACAAATTAGCAACAACGGATTAGCTACCTCGATCCTTGGAAGGGCTATCCTTCATCGAAGAAGGGCGATATCGATTCGAAACAAAGAGGCGTGTGAGCGAAGAACACCCCTCGGGGCGGGGGGAGGCGTGTGAGCAAAGAACACCCCTCGGAGCGGGGGGAGGGGGATTATTTATGAGAAAAGATGGGGGGAGTGGTGATGTCAAGACGATTGTACACGTGGCAATCATCTAATACAAAGAAAGAAAGAATTCAAATTAGTTGAAACATTACCTGCAAATCCCTTAAAAAATTCAAATTAGTTGAGACATTAACGATAAATTTCTTTCCTCCGAGTACTTTTCATAAAATTTATATATATAATATATTTACTAATTAATTTTTTTTCTTTTTAACGGTGATCACCTATCTATACACAAAAAAATACTACAACATTAAATGGATTCATACCATCATCAATTATCCAATTGTCAAAAAGGTATAACAGCAAAAAAATTGGTTGAACATGGACAACATTACATACATATATCTATGTGTTGAATGAAGATGGTTTCCTATATTATGTGAATTCGTATAATTATAATTTATATCCATACTCGTAAAACTATACTATATCAGACAGATGGATCCGTAATTTTTTTATTGGAACCAAATGCAGATATCTTTGACAGTTATGGATGATCACAATAAGGATAGTTTCGAAAAAAGTTACAATATTCGTATTTTTCGGGATACCCATACAAATTTTTTTTGTGATTAAAATATGGAATCAAATAAAATGATCTTTTTTGCAATTGTAGATGTTTTTTTACTATATGGATATGTGTGTGTAATATGGTAATTTTATGTGTACATGTATAATAAAGATACGTGATTTCAACCAAAATATGGATATAATGCAAATGATTTTTTTGCGAATAAGGACACTGAATTTAATTTTATGACTATAAGGACATAGATACAAATAACTTTTTGCCATTTAAATATGGAAACAAATACATATGTCTTTTACAATTATTGACGTTTTTTACGACAGTGTGTATTTTCAATAGAAATAATCCATTTGTTGTCAGATATTGTATTTTTTAAGAATATTTATATAATATCGTAATGATACAAATGCAAATGAAATGAATGGTCATCTTCAACAAATATATATATAGGGATAAATGGGGCTGCCCCCTAGGGGGAGCTAACTTGGCTCCCCACCCCATTTTCGCCATTTTTTATATTTTTTTTGAAAATTTCTTCCATGAATATTCATCACTATATCCCTATATTATGCTATTAAAATTTCGTGCGAAACAGAGACTCCTATGGCCTCCATCCAGACAGTCATTTTTTAACGGTAACAGGATTTTTTAAATCGACCTCGTTTGGATGGAGGTCGTAGGAATCTTTGTTTCGCATGAAATTTGAATGACATATTATAGGGATTTAATAACGAATTTACACGGTTTTAGAATTCAAAAAAATAAAAAAAATAATGTCAAAAAGGAACGGGGGGAGCTAAGTTAGCTCCCCCTAGGGGGCATACACATTTTTCCCATATATATATATATATATATATATATATATATATGCTAGGACATCCATATGAAAAATCTATTTGATGGGCACCATACATATAACCCGATTGTGTCCTATTATAAAGTTTTTGGATAATGATGTTGCTATGAATCTATTTGATGTTGTAATATTTTTGTCTATAGAAAAATTATCATCAAAATGTTGTGATACTTTTGATGCGGCGAGGTAGGTCCAAGAAGTGTTGAATTGAGACTATACGAAGGGACCTTAATTTTTGGGATTTAAGTTCGAGATTGACCCAAGATAGAACTGAATTGAGGCAAAGAATCCCTCTAGTCGACCCTACTTAATGTGGGAAAAGGCTCTGTTGTTGTAGAAAAATGATCACCAATCTTAAAAAGAAAGTATTTAATTAGTAGAATTATATAAAGTAACCCTCAAATGTTATGAAAAGTAGTCGGCATTAAGAAAGGATAGGTTTTTCATTAATGTCACAACTAATTTGAATCCTTTTTTTTATTAGATGGTTGTCGCGTGTATATATAAGAGATGAAATAGCATTCATTCTTCATCCATGATATAATTACTTACTCTATGTAAAAGTGAAGCTACGTAGAGGATTCAAACCTATAAAATTGGTATCCCTACGGATTTTTTAATACATCGTGATTGCTATAAATAATTCTTTATTAACACACTTTTAAGGGTCATGTCGTCTAGGATAATAGCTAAAGGAGTGAAATTAAAAAAAAATAAAAATCAATCTTGAAATTACCACGGGAGGGTTGCGGTGACTGAAGGGTTGATGTATCCGAAATCAATGGCTTTAGAAAGGAGATGTTGTTAGATCCGACACAGGGAAAATGGTATGCATCATAAAGAGGAAAGCATGGTGTCATCCAGAATGGTCGCATACCGGTACAAACACATGTGTTATCGTATCCTTATACTATTAAAAATCCAAATACCGATAAGAATACGAATACCATACAAATATGCAATACGATAAATCATGTCTTGAAATATAAATACGAATGCAAAATCAATATTAGCTATTTCGACATGAATATTTGACAAACTAACGTAGATTAATATACCAATATTTGACAAATGAATATGGTTTATTATACAGCTATATGTCATATCATAAATGGCATGTCTCTAATTACTATTTTTTGTACTTGGGTTTGGGATCCATGACTTTACTTGAAACTCCAATAAATGGATTGATTTTCATTTTTTTTCAAGAAAAATAGTCAAAATATTAAAAAAAATGAATGTATTATAGTTTTTGAGCTAACACTATAAAATGCAAGCACATTTAGCTAGGAACCAAGCGTAATATGTATGATCCCTCGTAATAGGACCTAATTTTCTCCAAATTTTTATTTGATACAGTGTCCAAATTAGATGACCACACAATATTATAGTGCTCGTCGAGACCTTTCCAATGAGTCCAAAAAGGTCAAAATCGAACATCGTATAGAATAGTTATGTGCAAAATATGGACTGGCTATTGGGCATGTGGCTAATCGGATATGGATCTGAATCGGATTTGTTTAAGCCGAAACCCATATATATGGGGGTGGTTACATCCATGGTCAAGCCACTTGACACAATTCCCTTGCAACACTGCCACCATCCCTCACCGAAGATCCACTATCGGAGCAAAAATCTGGCCACTGATCGAAGGTCCGAGCATTTGTTTTGAAGTGCATGGAGCAAGGATCATCGTGGAACCAGTCATATTCCACGAAATACCAGAGAACTCTCATTTCGGGCAAATGAAGCTTACGTGAGAACATCCCCATTGGTACAATTTCTCCTCCATTTGTTGTTGGATCCACACGGTTTCCACACCAAGTCATGTATAGTGTTAGGAACACCTAGGTGGTGTTGATTTCCTGTTTGGGTGAGCTATATGTCAAAAGTTAGGATTTTATCACATCACCTTTCATGATTTCCTGTTGAATATCTAGGTGCATGGGGAAGATTATTTGTATATTCGTGATGTGGTTAACAGTAGACACAAGGTGTGTCATTTGTTTCACGATCGAAGCGACTTCGTGGACGTCATTGAAGGAAAATCCAGCCACTATACATGTGTGATCGATCATGTCAAATGAATGATCGATCATTTTACATCAAAAATGAGAGATCATAGTTTCTTTGTTGATCAATCAGTATTGATCGATCATCAAAGTTAGATGATCACTTATTATGGGATTGTGGCCCCAAATAGACTTAAATATTGATTAATCTGACTCTAAAAAGATGTAGAATCCAGGACTTTACAATACATGTTAAAAATGTGGAATAATAGATATGAGTCACCAAATAAAAGAAATAGGCCCACTGTGAGTGAATTAGACTAAAACTTGATACAGTGAGCCTCGATGAGTTGAGAGAATCTTGAGCATTGAAATTAAACAATTGTGGTTATCCATGTCGCATTGATTGGATCTTAAGTGGCATGTGGGTCATGGAATAGTTGCCACCGGGGGGGGCATGCACCCTTGGGGTCCCAGGTAAAAACTTAGATGCCACAAACCCAACAATTACGGTGGTTGGGAGACATGTTGTTTGGCACACTAAAAAGTCACTACATGGTATTTGTTAGATAATGTGATAGGCGGGTAATTGGATCTCACCAAGATCCAATTACCCCACTCATGTTTAGTCCCACATGGATGAGCGTTGGGACTCTAGTCTGTCCAAGAGGCTATATAAGGAGTCCCTCACGCCCTGTACTCATTGAGAAAGTCAATAGACAAACACGCCCTATTTGAGAGCTTCTCCCGTGGTTTCATCCCGCTCCTCATGGAGTAGGGTTCCACGTCAAATCCCGCATTCTTCATTGTTCTTTATCTTTTTTCATGTTCGCTTCCGCATGTTTATTTTCTCAACATGGTACCAGAGCGGGTTCGATTCTAGAGGATTTCGTGTTCTTTATTTATTCGAGATTCGATTGTTGTTGGTGAAGATTATTTTATTGAAGATTATTATTGATCAAAAGTTCTTGTTCTAAGGTTTTCTGAAACCCTAGATTTGTTGGTAAAGATCTGCTCTCCAGAGCTTCACCGCAGGCGTCGAAAAAAACCCAAAGGTTCCCTCACTGGAATCGGAAGCATCGCGTGCAACTCCTTCTGACGCCCCAGGCATCCATGCGCATCAGGTGGCGCCTCCACAAGCACGCGCCATCTCGCTTATAGTCTGAAAAATCTCCAGAAGCATCTCTGGTGGGGACCAAAAGAATTCCTGACGGAGCCTCGCCATCAACATAGGCACCCCATGCGGAGAGGCCCCATCACCAACACAGACGCACACTGCTCACGCGCACCAGGCGGAGCCCCATCCCGCACGCTCCATCTCTGCCGGCGCAACCACCTCTGGCCCAGCAGCGCCCCCCGAAAAAAATACTCACGCCTGCCGCTCCCCGAAAGATGGAGCTTTCAGTCGGCGCCACCAATGCCAAAGAGAAAAAAACCCCGCGCGATCCAGTCCTTCCGCAGGCGTGCTCCCCTAACCTCACATACTCCCCCTTCTCCGATGTGATTTAACATTGTCTGATCTACTGCGCAACCAGCGGTGCAGCCCCGCTCCAGCGAACACCCGATGAACAAAACGAAGGCGAGTTCGCCTTCATCTACAACTCCAGATCTCGCACACGAACATCATCACCCGTAGACAGCAAAAGCGGCCCGGGGCAGCCTTCCTGTACCGCGGCGCGATTCATCTCGAAGACGCCCTTCTAGGCGGAACTGGCAGCTGCGGCGCGCAACCACCAGCGCGCGCTCCTCCAGCGGCGATCTCCATCAGCCCTTGCTGAACCTCGCCTCTCCAAGAAACCCCAAAGGGCGGCGTCGGGGGTGTGTTTCCTGGAGGGTTTCCCGTATGGGGGAACTCTAGGCTACGGGCCTATTTAAAAAAATGTTATTAAAGCCCAAGAGGGGCAGTAAGTATCAAAAGAAAAGGGGAGGGGGCTGCTGCAATGGGTCGTGTATTAAAGAAAATTGAGGGAGAGCCTGAGGGAAAGGGCCCATGTGGGCCGTGCTTTTGAAAAAAAATAAAAGGGAGGTATTAAAAAAATAATACAGGGGGTCGTGAGACGTTTTTAAGAAAAAAAGGAGGAGATTTGTTAAAAAAAGAAGAAGAAGAAGAAAGAAAGAAAGAAAGGGGGTTGCGTGCATTTGAAAAGCCGTACGCATAAAAAAAAGAAAAAGAAAAGCCGTAAAAAAAGGGGAACAACTAAACAAAAAAAGGAAAAAAAGAGAGAAGAATTGTGCAAAAAAAAAGTTTGAAGCGAAAAAAATGCATGTTTTGTTTCGCCCAACTTGATGTTCCAAACTTCCAAGCTCTTTATTCTATCAAGTATGGGAGAAAGGGGGAGTCAGAGATATATTCTTCACAACTATCCACTACGACTGACAGACCATCACTCCAGCGTTCTACAAATCATCCGTCTTCACCGAGCATCAACTTCTTCATCGAGACGTATACTTCTTCTTTTACGACCCGATCAGTTCCCGCGCTGGACTTCTTATGCAGCGATTCTTCTCCAGGCACGACAGAGATATGTTACGGTGACCTGACATCACAGCGATTCTACAGGCATGACAGAGATACGTTCCGATGACCTGAAAGCCGCAGACCCGTCCTCGTGCGAGGTCTTCTACCAGCAGCGGACTTGTGTTCTTCTTGTGATGTATCATGTGAAGATGTGTTGTATACTTTCTTTTTGTTGCAAGCTGCATCTTTCTCAGCTCCAGCTTGAGGGGGAGTGTTAGATAATGTGATAGGCGGGTAATTGGATCTCACCAAGATCCAATTACCCCACTCATGTTTAGTCCCACATGGATGAGCGTTGGGACTCTAGTCTGTCCGAGAGGCTATATAAGGAGTCCCTCACGCCATGTACTCATTGAGAAAGTCAATAGACAAACACGTCCTATTTAAGAGCTTCTCCCGTGGTTTCATCCCGCTCCTCATGGAGTAGGGTTCCACGTCAAATCCTGCATTCTTCATTGTTCTTTATCTTTTTTCATGTTCGCTTCTGCATGTTTATTTTCTCAACAGTATTCAACCTCGGTACTTGCATGGATTTAACCCAATACTTAGAGAGCAAGCCAAGTAATCATGGTTGGTGGTATATAGCTTCACTTATTTACTTAGGGTTAACACTCGTGTACTGGCTGGTATATGTGATGAAACTCTAAATGCATGTATTAAGAGAGATCCGTTGTAGTATGGGCACTTAGTTTCTCATACAGAATCGAGAGAAAGGTTCTCAGCTTTACTTTTTAACCTGGGAATTCCAGAGTCGAACACAAGGACACGAGCCAAAATACAATTATTTAGGCATTTAAATATTTAGGTTAAGCGATTGATAAATCATCTAGGTCAAAATAGACAAACAATGCAGGCAGGCAATGCAAGGTAAAATGCACAATACTAATGCATGTAGGAATAAAATGAATTGTGATTTTTAAACATTAATGCATGTTAGACAAAATGAACATAATGAACAGATCAACAAATGCTATTATCCTCAAAATTATGCCTTATAATGAATCATCAAAATAAGCAATTATATAACCTAATTATAAGTCCAATTGGTCAATGCAGTGTAGAGTTTTATTCATTTAATAAGCATGGATGCACGCAATAGACTCTCATAAATTAATCCTTCATTTATTATATAATCAGAAAATAAACCATATCAGATCAAAGATAATTAAACGAGGATCAAAAGCCACTAAAATAATCTCAATCGGATAAAAGATGCTCAAGTTATTCAACATAGAATCCAGGGGCACAAATGCAATAAAGCATAATTTAAAACATGTCAAACATGTCTCTAGAGGGACTAAAATGCAAACACGGAAAACTGATTTGCAAATTTATAAAAATACTCCCAGGCATGGGTATTTTTGCAATTGGGAATCGGAGGGGTGGTGTTGTAATTAACACGTGCGGTCCAGGTTCAGGAAGACTTGTGTGGCTCGGGCCACGTGGCGTGACATGACGCTTTAGCTGGCGATCTGGCCGCTCCACAACTGCAGGCTCGGTGTCGATGATGTGGCCTCCTGTAGGCTGTTAGATTGCGCCCAAATTGGCGTGATCCAATGGCAACTGTATGATGTAGAGCTTTTTCTCTTCCTCCTTGTGCGGCTACTACGAGGCGGGGCTCCGACGAGCCCCTCCTTCCTTCGCCCAATCCCTAAACGCTACCTGATGATCGGGGAAACTCCATAGATGGTCCGCGAGGCTGATGCAAGGTCGGTGAAGATCATCAAGCGATTGGAAGATGATGATGATGAGGAGGACCCTTCTGAGAAAAAGCTCTAGATCGGAGCACTTCCCAAAATTTGGCCATTGAAGGGAGTGCTCACCTGCAAACGTTAGAAGTGCAAATAGCAGAAGCAAATATAATGTGTGCGAGCACAGAGGTGAGCATGGAGCAAAATGAAGGCTATAAGCGGGTGAAGAAGGTGGAGCCTAGTCGGTTCTTTCTTCATGGCTGAAGGAGGAGATGAGTAGAGGTGGTAGGCATGAAGGAACAAGACGCACAGAGGATAGTCCCTTCCACGTGGATCAAGGATCCATGAAGAAGGTCGGGGATACTTTGATCCTGAGAATGGATGGTATACACATATGGGAAAAATCAGTGAAAACAAAATAGGAATTAAAACCTAAGCTAACACGAATCTCAAGATGAGATATGGATGAGTGTTTGACTTGGATTTGAGGTGGTTTTGGCCTCAGGGTCTTCGCATCAGCAGACCAACCATGCTTGGAGCTCGAACAGCCACTCATGGAGCGTTGTAGCTTAGCCATTCTAGCCAAGGGTCTCACCGAGGAGAAGGTCATGTTTACATCGTCAATCCTCCATCTCTCTGTCACGGAGAGGAGGAGAGACATTCGGACTCGCCCGTGTAATGGTGGACCACCGCCGCAGTAGGTGGTAGTGGGGTATTTAAAGGGGATAACGTCGGAGGTTGTAGGTGGTTTCATGGGAAATTCCAACTACCGCATTTGCTGATAGTAGTTAGGTAAGAGGGAGTTAGGGATGTTAGCGTGGAAGGTAGTTAACTTAGCGAAGGGATTAGGGTCATTTCAAGGGTAGAGGTCGTATGTGGTAGTCGACAAAAATCAGAGAATAGAGAGGTTTCGAGCGGTTTGCAAGGAGGAGGAGGAGTCAGCTGGAGGTTGGGGACGATAGATCAACTATTTGATCAAGAGATCAGGCAGTCAACAATTAGGATGGATCGAGTGGCCAGATATGCCTGATTAGGGGGGGGATCAGATGGTGCAAAATCATGCGCTAAGGGCTCGTTTGGTTGCAGGGTTGGACAGGGTTGGGTTGGGCAGGGGTACCCCTGTGAATAGTAAACTGTGAGGAGGAGAACCCTGTTTGGTTGGAGGGCCAACCCGGGTTGGGCCAAGCCAACCCTGCCCAACCCTCTAACCAAACGAGCCCTAAGGGTCGGTCACGATCTGCCTGATCAAGAAATAGATCAAACGACTTAGATGGCTATGGGCGGAGGCATCAGAATGGGCCACGCGGCTTGGTATGGAAATGCCACGTCGCCCAATCAGAAATTGAAGAAATTCCATAATTCAAAGATAATTAGGAAAGAATTAATTAGATTATGAATTAGAAAAAGTGATAAACATGAAAGTGTTAGATCTTGTTGAGATCTACAACTTTCAAGTAGAAGTTAAAGAGATCAAAGGTCATTTGTATATAGTTAAAAAATTAAATACTATTAAAAACCATATAAAACCATTTCTTTAATTTTTCTTTTGCTTATTTTTTGTATTTTAATTTTATTTAATATTAATTTATTATGCACAATTTTATTCTAATTTTTATTTGATTTTTAATAGGAAATAAATACATAAAATATTACACCATATTAATATATAAGAATTAGTGTTAATTAATTACACCACAACGGTTGGTAATTAGAGTTAGTTAATATTGAATCTTGTGATTTAACTTAAGTAAATGAGTTAATAATGGAGATTAATGATGATAAATCTGGGTTTTATCCCCCCTATACTTAAGGTAAGCTCGTCCTCGAGCTAATAAATAAAGAACTAGTTAGAGAAAATTAGATTAGTTAATGAGATCCCTGATAAGTGCAAGTGAAATTACAAGGCTTGACTAGACCTAAAACACAAGGTTTTTGAAATCCTAAAACTTTGGGTTTATCCAAGTATTAATCAAAAAGAATTCAACTCCTCTAGTTGTCAGACTCTCAATGTATATGAAAATATAAGGAATATGACTTATTGTTGACTGTAGTATGAGAGTAAAATCAAGACATCACCAAAAAATCCAATCTTAGAAGTTCTCCTAACTCAACTCTCAACTCTAGGGAATAAATCTAATCCTACCTCAACCCACCTTCTCTTTAGTTTGTCAGACTTTAAAAGGATAAATGGAAGGCCAGATTGTGGAGGATATAGGATTGTGTATTTATTTTCTCTTCCTCTCATTGGAACATGGTTCTCTCAAGTGCCAACACACAACACAATTTTGATTTTCGCCAATCAGTGTGTCCGTCAAGAGATGTTGGAGTCGCCTGCACTTATTTTCCCGTGAATACACCAGGATGTGCCCTTATTGAGTATCTAATATACCTTCTACACCAAGATTTGTAGCATTTATGATGCAGATCCCTTTTTGGGTGCTAGCCTGACTCATATTACTAGTAGCAGTGGTCCAAATAGACACTTGGAAATGGTTGGGAGCGCTTGCCTTTGGTGGTAGCTCTTTGATATTTGACTTTGTATGGTTTAGAGCTTTTCTTTCATTGTTTCTTTCTTTGTTCTTGGCTAGCCCCCTACTTTTACCAAAAGATTGGTGCACAGTGATCAACTTATTAATTAATGTCATCACAACCTAGCACTTTAGGTTTGATTAAGAGATAGCATGAGGACATTTCCTATACAGGCTAAGATGTTGACACTCATGTTTCATGAAGCTATCATTAATTTTATCACATCCTTGAGTATCATAGAAATCAAGTCCAAACTCAACCATCCAATCCCACTTTCCTTAGTGATACCTTAACTGATCTCAATCATGAATGAAGTTGTGCATGTGAGTGATAGTCAAATTCTTTAAGAGAGATTAAGCATGATATATAACATGCATATCTTCGAACTAGGAGAGTACGAAATTTTTAAGTCCAAGACTCAAATGATTAAAACAAGATAACTCTAAGTTTAGGGACACCTTAAACCAAGTGTTGCAAGATCATCTCAAACCTTGAGTGCATAGTGAAAATGTATCAGGGAAAGACACTAATTAATAATTATTTATTTATTGTGACATTTTTAGAGAGTTAAATAATTAGACTCATTTACATCCTTAACTTTGAAAAAAAATTGAAAATGTTTTGCAAACATTGTTACATATGTATAGAATTTTTCCAAACATTTTTGATTTTTTTTCAAAACCAGTAAAATCCCATTTTTTTCAAACTTAAGTAAAACATTTTTTAAAATAAATATCACATAAATATGTAGATTTTCAAAATATTTTACAAATGATTTTCCAAACATGTCAAATCGTATTCTCGCAAACCATCTAAAACAGTTGAAAACCATGTCAAATATGTATATAATTTTCAAAATTTATTTTCAAATCATTTTTTTACAAAAATCAGTTCATGAATGTAATACGATACCCATAACCCTATTTGTTGGAAAAAAAATTAAAAACATGAGCTATGCCTAAAGTATATATATGCAATATATACAGTAGACCCCCTATACTTAGCTTTGGCATGTCCTCATAGAACAAAATGATATAAAGGCATAGCTCATGCTTAATATAAAAGAATATACACGAATTGAATCCAAAATAACAGATGCATCATGAGTAAAAGAATCAGTTAGATGAAAATATGGACTCGAGGTTCCCCTATACTTAAGCTGAGGAATAGCTTAAGTATAAAGATATGAATTGAAATTAGGTGATATGAGGTCCTATCCCTCCGGCTACCGAAACCGACAGGATGAGTGCGTCTGACCTACGGTCCAAATACGTACATGATCTACGATACTCAACAAGCCATCTTATGCACATTATATCAACATTTGAAATATAAATAACAACTGGAGAATCATATAAAATGGAAAGAAAATGTAATATCTATTCTCATTGATAATAATAATCATCAAGTCCATATCCATATAATGAGAATACATCATACAATTATAAAATTTGTAGAAGAAGCTCTCCAATTATCTCACTGCAATGTCTCTCAAATAGAAATAAAATGGTACGGAAATAAATACGTTACTCTAAGTAGAACACATGCCATTTGATGCAAGTACGATGTAGAAAGTCCAAATCTCCTCGAAAGCTGACTATTGCGGTTGCTGCTCAAGTACACTTGTTGGGTTCACATAAGAGTAACGTTATGAGCAATTGCCCAGTAACAAGAAAAACACTACAATAACTAATGTTGGGGCAAGAAAAAGATTTACACTCAACTCTATCTAATGACATATGCATATATTGTGGAAACCGAGAGAACACCAACTCATTCTAATTCCCATTGAATCACATAACAATTGATTTTATTGAGTGATACAATAATCCATTAAGTACTACCACAATGATCTTGATATTTCTACAAGTTTAGTTAGAGTCCACAACGTTATGCAATTACAATTACCTATATCCGATAATTAAAAAATTATCGTATTATTTTAGCATACGCAAGTTCGTGACTCGCTGGCCTCCGCTACGTGAGAACTTGTTTGTCATCTCGAGTAAACCTCCAAGTCCTTTGTCCAACTAGAATAGGAAAAGATCTCACCCAAATTCTACAACTTCAAACTACATCTGTAACACCCCAATCCCAAACATAGTGCCATACCTATAACTCACGAAGTATGGGTGTGGTTTATAAGTGGTGGGGATTACTACTTGGTAACCTGGGCTTAAGCATTTTGGGTGGTTGTCAACGGATCCAATTGGACCCGAACCCAATAAGTTGTCAGGGACAGTTTTCGTCAATAACGGGCCGGGGACCTAAGCCGAGGACGTTACAAATGGTATCAAAGCCAATTTCCTTCTGATAGTGGAAAGGGCTACCCGAGAGGTGGAGCCGCCCCTACAAAGAGGTTGGAGGAAATGGCTACCCGGAGCGTGCATCCGCCATTGTCACTGTGAATAAGTGAATGGGCCTTGTCGCAACAAGGACGTTGCAAATATAAGTGAGGGAAGTTGTAACACCCCAACACCAAACATAGTGCCATACTTATAACTCACGAAGTATGGGTGTGATTTATAAGTGGTGGGGATTACTACTTGGCAACTTGGGCTTAAGCATTTTAGGTGATTGTCAACGGATCCAATTGACCCGAACCCAACAAGTTGTCAGGACAATTTTCCTCAATAACGGGCCAGGGACCTAAGCCCAGGACGTTACAACATCTTAGAACATCTCTCACAATAATATTACTCAAAATGGAATTTGATGCGACCACACCCAATTATACTATGAATCCTAATATTATGTATAAGTGAGAAACCAAGAATGGCAACCGCACCACCTACCAACTCCGTCGAGCGACTCCGGATGCTACCAGGTTGCTAGGTGCAACGCGTCACCCAACTCATCTATTGGGGTCGCGACCTTCATGACATCTACCCATGGCCCAATCACTTGCGGCACCTATCTCCACTTACCCAACACTGCCGACTCTTACATGTGATGAAGTAAACATTAACCAAAAGTATTTTAATATTGGTCAATAAATCGTGGGAATTTAAGATGTTTAGCATACTCATTGATAACTCGTACACAGTTTGTATGTGTCATAAGATAATTTAGAACTTGCATTACGTTATTCCTGGATAGAAATGCCTAATATCCTATATTTACACAAGATAACAACGATTAATATTGGTAGAGAGCACATATTTATTCGGATTTGAGGCCAAAAGGAAATATGAGTAGCCCACCCTCCTCAAGTTAAGATCTTGTCATAATTCTAACAATCGACTTATGAAGACAGGTAGATCATTCATCAATTTATATATTCATTTATTCCCTGTATAATATCATTAACCATAAATTTCATTGTATATAGAAAATAAAAACTAATAAGTTGCAAGGAAATCCACCAATAGCTATATGGCTATGGAATAAGTATGATTTCACGTTAGATTCAAGTTTTTCAAAGAAAAAATATGAAAAATGTATATTAAGAGGGATGGAATGTCACTGCCCTCGCAAACTTAATACAAAACTTACATCTGTAGTTTTCAAAGGGACGTTAAAATACCGATAATCATAATAATGGCAAATCAGATTTCACCTTGTAAACTTATAACGTTCTCATAGCCTCATTACAACCAATATAATTAATGTCGACGTGGTATATCATATGTTAACTATGTGTACATTATAATCAAGAGATCTCTTAATACAATCTTGATGGTACACATCTATTCCACTTCCATGAAAAGCACTAGGAGAAGGCATTGCAGATAGGGATTTATATTTTGACGGGAATGGATTCTCATTAAGGACAATCAATGGCGATTAATCATTCATAAATCTCTATTCTCGTCAGGAGTATTTCATTGTCGAACAAAATATATGCAAGATATAATTCCCCTCATCAAATTCTAAACAAATGTTATTTACATTGACTGTAAAGGTATAAATTAATATATGCAAGGAATGATTCACGAGGATATGTTCCAACTACTGACAACAGAACCAAGAGGAAAATTGTTCCGTTAATAAAAAGAGAAAAATTATGACTTGGATTACGAAATGTGATGCATAGTATTTAAGCGGCATTCCTAATATTAGTTTATCGTGTTTCTTTTATCGCATACGGACTATGATTAGTAGTGTACTTGATCGACGAAAATTTCAATAAATAATTCTCATCTTAACACATATTACTCTCTATACTTTTGTATCATAGATTATATTTTACTTGAATATGATTTAACTAGCACGGATCCACGAGCATCTATATAAGGCTCTAATGATGTTCAAGATATATGATCAAAAGTCGTTTGAGACCAATAACAATAGGAAGGTATAACCATCGTTACCTCCAGGATGTTCCCTCAGGATCTCCGCTCACAAGGAAATGATATTTCCGTTGCTCGATCGCAGTGTGAATGCACGTACAATGGTGACCTCGAGCTTTCCTATACAAAGATGGTCACGAATCTTCAATCGGATCACCTGACGTCGACGGCGGCCCTCCGACGACCAATTCGGCCAAGGTGGTGGTGCTCCAAAGAGGAGGGAAGGATATGGTGGCTAGATTTTGGAGAGGGAAACCTATCATAGCTTATTTATAGAAGGAGAGGTGTAAATGGATTCAATTTCAAATCCGGTTCGAATCCATATATGGATTTCAATCATTGAACATAAAATATTGATATCTTGGTCTAGGAATGTCAGAATCGGATGTTCTTGGGCTCGCCTTGGAAAGATCTCGACGAGATCTATGAAATGACATGATTATTTAAATTTTTTAGATATCAAAAATACTCCAGAATTTAGGATAAAAATATGGAGTTTTACAGGTGACCCTGGGGGAACAATGAGAATGACAAAGGATCCCCCATATACTTAGCCTGAAAATAGTCCTAAGTATAAAGAATAAGAAGCTCAGTGATGAAGGGACCATTGTTAATTGAATCTCAAGACGATGAATCTCAGGAGATGATATGGAGACTATGATTTTCAGGAGGCTTAAAGAATCAAGCAAGATCAAAACAATTCACCAACCCACTCAGTGAAGATCATGAATATGGTCTAATTATCTTGTTGCTTTTATTGATGATAATACAAAATTCACGTTTATTTCGAGCAGGCTGAATAGGGTTTGGGCTCTATCCTAGGGAATAATCCTCACCTTTCAGCGAATGCTTATACACCTACAAGTAATACGGGGTTTTCTCTCCCAAAAACAAGGTGAATTTTAGATCCATTTTAATTAGGTCAACCTGCATTAACAATCTTATTCTTAGATTAGGTCATCACTTGAATTAAATCTTTGAGTACATAAAACATCGTCTACCGTCTCGTCCCATTCCCATATTATCCTACGTGACAAATCATGAAACGGTAAAAATCCGTGCAGAAGTAAAATCATGATGTCATGCTCAAGAGAAATATTTACCGTGGCTCCAGATCTCTTCATGCATATGCTAGACTAAATTTTAAAATTTATCGAAAATGCATGCAAATTGATGGAAAAACGTACCTAATCATGCGTCTATTAGCGGGCAGATAATCAACTTAATTTGGGCTAAGTTCAATGCATATTACGTGTGTCGCATGAATCTTAAATATGAGTGAATCTCATAAGATGAAGTTAGTGTACCATATACTACGATTCAAGCACTTAGGGATAAATCATCAAAAGTAGCTCTAGGAGCTGTGTGCCTAAATCCTAATATCGAGCACTCAAGTTGAGTCCCACCCAACATGGGTGAAACAAACTCAACACATAAATAATAATTAGTCCAAAATAATTACAACGATTATACATGACATAATAATCCTCAAAAAACTCGATGGCATCTTATGCAGCTCCTCTCAACGAGAACTCCACTCCAAGTTTCATGCCTCCATTCTCCATGAGCGTCCTCGATAACGGGGTTTCCTACCACAAAAGAGAAAAGTTTAGATAATTCATGGATTATCGAAATATATATAATAATGCATAAAACATCATAACACGAGATCGACCTAGATAAAATAAGGATCAACTTAACCAAAATATAAAACCTAAATTATTATATTAATGAAGCCATGTCCCCAACAACGATGTCATCTGATGAAATGCTAAATGCATGTATTAAAAGAGATCAGTTGTAGTACAAGCACTTAGCTTCTCATACAGAATCGAGAGAAATCTCACTGACGAGGTTCTCGACTTTAATTTTTAATCTATGAAGTTCAGGGTCAAACACAAGGACACGAGTCAAAATACGATTATTTAGGCATTTAAATATATAGATTAAGCGATTGATAAATCATCTAGGTCAAAACAAACAAACAATGCAGGCATGCAATACAGGGTAAAATGCACAACACTAATGCATGCATGAATGAAATGAATTGAGATTTTTTAACATTAATGCATGCTAGACAAAATGAACATAATGAACAGATTGACAAATGCTATTATACTCACAAATATGCCTTAGAATGAATCTTCAAACTTAAGCAATTATATAACTTAATTCTAAGTCCAATTGATCATTGCAATGTAGAGTTTGATTCCATTTAATAAACATGGATGTGCACAATATACCCTCACAATTTAAGCCTTCATTTATTATCTAATCAGAAAATAAGCCGTATCAGATCAACGACAATTAAACAACGATCAAAATGCCACTGAAATCATCTCAATGGGATAAAAGGTGCTCAAGTTATTCAACGTAGAATCCATGAGCACAAATGCAATAAAATATAATTTAAAACATGATAAACATGTCCTCAGAGGGACTAAAATGCAAATACAAAAAAATGATTTGAAAAATTATAAAATACCCCATGGTAGGGGGTATTTTTGCAATAAAGGGGAACTGGAGGGGTGGTGTTGTAATTAACCCAGGCCAGCATGCGCGATGCGCATGCGGTCCAGGTTCGGGCGGACTTGCGTGGCTCGGGCCATGTGGCGTAACGTGATGCTTCAGCTTGCGGTCTGGTCGCTCCAAGTCTGCAAGCTTGGTGTCAATGACATGGCGTCCTGTAGGTCGTTAGATCGCGCCCAATTTGGCGCGATTCAATGGCAACTGTACGTTGTAGAGGTTCTTGTCTTCCTTTTTGTGCGTCTACTACGAGGCGGGGCTCCGACGAGCCCCTCCTTCCTCTGCCCAACCCCTAGAGGTTATTTGATGATTGGTGAGACTCCAGAGACGGTCTGCGAGGCTGATGTGAGGTCAGCGAAGATCATCGCACGATTGGAAGATAATAATGATGAGGACCCTTTTGAGACAAAGCTCTAGATTGGAGCACTTCCCAGAATTCTGGCCATTGAAGGGAGTGCTCACCTGCAGATGTTAGAAATGCAAATAACAGAAGCAAATATAATGTGTGCACGCATAGAGGTGAGCATGGAGTGAAATGAAGGGTAAGAGGGTGGAGCCTAGTTGGTTCTTCCTTCATGGTTGAAGGAGGAGATGAGTAGATTAGGTACACATGAAGGAACAAGAAGTACACAGGATAATTCCTTCCGCGTGGATCAAGGATCCACAAAGTAGGCCACATATACTTTGATTCTTGAGAATGGATGGTATATACATCTGGAAAAAATCAGTGAAAACAAGATAGGAATTAAACCCTAAACTAACAAGAATCTCAAGATGAGAGATGCATGAGTGTTTGGCTTCGGTTTGAGGCAGTTTTGGCTTCGGGGTCTTCGCATCAGTAGGCCAGCCATGCCTAGAGATCGAACAACCGCACATAAAGCATTGTAGCTTAGCCATTCCAGCCAAAGGTCTCACTGAGGCGGAAGTCGTCTTTGCATCATCAATCCTCCATCTCTCTATTACGGAGAGGAGAGACATTGGGCCTTACCTATGTAATGGTGGACCACAACCACACTAGGTGGCGGTGGGGTATTTGAAGGGGAAAGCGTCGGAGGTTGCAGGTGGTTTCTGTTGGACATGCGAGCCAACGACGAGCCATTATGCAATAAATATTATTGCAAATATCATCCCCTAATCTAAAATGAAGAATACCTAATTTCCATAATAGATCCCTTAGTACAATTAGGGTTATGTACCATGGTCATCTTAATGATCATACAACTGTTGATTCATTTATTGAATCATAGAGGCTGGTGCTTGGATGAATATCTAAAGAGTTAGATTGAGGACTCATCAAGCACCGTCAAATGATTATTAAGAGATGATCTTCAACTTGAGAATGAGATGACAATCCTTTCTCGATAAGCATATATCTAACCGATCTCTGGATGCATGTCTTCTACATAAGAATAGAGATTCAGAGGTGTTAGATAAGCCAGGTCAAAGAGTTGACTTAACAAGATCGAGATAACCAAAGCCCTATGTCGTATGCTATCACGATATAGGCACACATCCTCTGACCGAAGACAGATGTGTTACTATATGTATGAGTATGTACATTTGGCAGACCAATAGGTTGATGACCTAATCAAGGTATATACACTGGCACGCTGGTGTGCATGTAAGGGTATATGAGTAATACGATCTCTCAAAGGGATCATACAGGGTTATTACTGAACCAAAAGATATGAGCTCACTCGTGAGATATTGGGAAGATCCAAATTCCGTGCATGGTCATCTTGCTTTGGAAGCTTGACTGAATTTGTAGGTTTGATATATACTTTTGGAAAGTATATGATCAAAACCTAGGTATGATATATGCTTTTGGAAAGCATATGATCGATACTGACTCCCAATGATCGATTGAGAAACTTAAAGATAAAACCATGAAGTAGACAATGTAAAATTGATTTAATACTTCGGGTTTATTCCGAGTCTTCCAATATGCAGGATGTACAGATATTGGGAATACCTGATGTGATCATAAACGATTGTATAACCATGACACTTTCATTCCTAGGAAGTGATGAAACAGGTCAGGATTTTAGTGACTTCTCACAGTAGAGAAGTAATCTGATCTTGGTCCAGATGTTGGACATTGATCTGAATGTGATTCACATGCGATAAGAAGATAAGATTTGCAGTCTTGATTTAATCAAGAATCTATGAGAGGTCTCAAGATCTGGATTTGAGATGTGATCTCAATACCTAAGTCATTATACATGGAACAATACAATCGCCATGTCCTTATCTCTAAGTATCCACAGAGAAAGCGCATTATGCTTGAAAGAGTTCAAGGATAATTTCATCGTTGATATATGTATCTGAGCATTGAGAAAATTGATAATTGAATACGATTAGTTATCATAAATAATATTAATTTGATTCATATTATAAGGAGAGTTATCTTAGGTAATTTAATGTGATTTTTATCAAAGATGTGAATATTGTGAATGTGATTCATATTATTTGGGCAATGAGAATAGAGATCCAAGATGATTAAATATGATTTAATTATCATGGATATGAATAATGAAAATAACACTATCCATATTAACCACATATATTATAAATGTGATTTATAATATATAAGAGAGAGCTATTTGTAATTTACATTTGTTAATTAAATGTTGATGTGGATTGGATTCACATTGAACATTAAATTGAAAATGTAGTTCACATTTTATTTTGGGTTGTGAATGTGATTCACAAGTTTCCAATGGCATGATTGCAATGTTCACAAAATAATTGTGATTGTTTGTGTGAATAATTGACAACAATAGTTGTTGTGAATCATGGAGATTTTCATGAGATATGAGATCTCATGAAAAAGGAAGAGGGGTGCCTCCTTCCTTTTAAAGAGGATGGACAACCACCTTGAATTGGAATTCAAGGTGTGCCGTCCTCCTCTTTATGGAAGGGAGACATACCTCCTTCCTAATTTCTCCCATGTTGATTTGATTTAATTAATTTATATATTGATGATTTGTTCAATATATATTTATTTTACTTAAATTAATCATGGTTGTATTTTTAACAAGAAGATCATGATCATTAAAAGAAACACAAATCAATGTGAGCCACTGGATTTGTGTTGTCCATAAATTGAGATCTATGGATCCCAAAATATTATAAAAGAGAGGCACCCCTTTGCTCTTATCTACACATACAACACAAGTTGGGGACAACAACTCTCTCTCTCTCTCTCATTCTCTACATACGATCTCTCTCCCTGTCTCTTGTGGTCGTCCACCATGGAGCCGCAGCGTCACCGGTATGCTAAAGAACTATTTGCTCGTAGATCTCCATCTCCTTCGGTGCACCTCGCTCGTGAAGAAGACATCAGATCTCGTGTGACGAGATCAGGAGATTCGCCACTTGGATCATCAACATGGATTGGGAGAAGCAGGTGTTTCATCAACGCGCTCGCAAGTGTCTCCTCCATCGGATCGAACTTGAGATAGGAGGTCTCTTCATTTAGAAACTCGATGCAACCACGCTTAAAGAGGTAATCCTAGTAACTGTTTGTGTTTTAGACAAAACTATCCAAGAAGTATTCTTGGATCATGTGGTTTCGTCGCATGAAAAAAATTTAAATTACGTTGCCACGAGCCACTAGTGCGACTAGTCGCTCCCGATCGCATAGGATGTGATCCTCACACTTCCGTGATGTGCTTAAGGATCTTTCTATATCCTTCAAGTGGTATGAGAGCCATAGGTCGAAGGTTTTCGATGTGATCCATAAACCTAGGACGATTTGGGTTCATTAGGGTTTGCGAAAGTTTTCTCGCATTTCATTTTTACGTCTATATTTTATGATTAATTTCGAACCTTCTTAAATTGTTTAAATATGAAAATAAAAGATTTTGCTTCCCATTAAATAAGGAAACCATGGGATCTGGGTTTGCATGATTTGGAATCCATTTTCTCAAGTTATGATCATTTTAATGAACATGTATCCACTGTTGAGGACTGCGAATCTTAACATAATTAAGGAGTTAATTACTATTTTGAAATGCCTTGAAATATGTGCAAATCATATAGTTTTTGTTGTAAATCAAATTATCAAACTTTAGAAACTTATTTTGCATGATTTGGATTTAAATTGATTGAGATATGCTAATTTTAGTAAGTGAGGGTCACTATTGAAAATTATTTTTCTAATCAAGAACCTTGTGTTTGTCATTTAATCAATTATTGAAATTAATTGTCAATTTCCTAAAATAATTATGGATAAATATTTGTGACATATTTGATGATAATTATTTCTTTAAATGACATTGTCTTAACCAATAATTGATTAGATACGATCTAGATCACAAATTGGTTACATGATGTACTTTCCAACAAACATAGTTGCTTGAATAGGATTGGAAATTTATTTAGCAAATTTCCTTATAATTTTAATAAAAAATGTTTTGATTATTATATGGTACAACTTCGGTTGAAAAACCAATTATCATTTCAAGTACACAATGATCAATTCGGCATTATCCTTTCCCGATGTAGATATGGTGTCTAGTCAAGGAGCGTTGGGGTAGCATGTTGCACCATGTACAGTCTGTCCCACTCCCGTCGGTACTGGCCATGACAGCGGGTAAATACGGGATAATGCAGGAGAGATCATGGTGTATTTTTCTAATTATTAAAATTCGGATAATACATATTTTAGATAATACCATATTTCAAGTAACAATAAAGAATGTTTGTTTGATATTAATTGGATCATTAATTTAAAATGATTAGATTAATTGGAATCCAATTAAATGAAAACACTCTATTATAAATAGAGTTATATTTCTCTTGAAAGAATTAATTGTAATGAATATGATTCATAATGATTAATTAAATTTTGAACATGATATGGAGGATCACATAACTGACAACTATGGTCTCCCGTCAAGGCGAAGGGTTCCGTCGTCAGGGATTGTATGCAGAAGTCTGATAAATCCATATTTCATCATCTTTATTTTATCATTTTGGCCTCAAAAACTCTGGCAAATGCATGTAAATACCCTTAATTAGAGCATCTTAGCATTCATGCACGTGCATGTAAATAGTGTATAAAATACTATATTTAAAGCCAAAATTATAGAATAAATAAAAAAAATAAAATATTGTAAATATTTTATGACCCGAAACCCCGAGACCTAGGCATCTTGATGAATAGGTCGACAAGGAATAAAGTAGGGGGAGATAAGGGCCAGAATACACTAAAAATACCTATTCATTTTATTCATCCTTTAGTCATTTTGGGGCCTATTTTTGGTTTCCCTTTTTATACTCAAATAAAGAAACCTTGTACATGAAAGTTGTAGATAAATAAATAAATAAAAATACAAAATTTATTTCATACAAAAATATTGTACAGATAAAAAGTTATGATCTGAATAAAAATCCAAATACCAACTTCCCAGACCCGTATCTTGCTAATAAAAGCTTGAAATGCATCAAACTCACCTTTAATTGTATATAATTTAAAATAAGCTATTTAATAAAGGTGGTTTTGCATTTGGCGGAGCTACAGTTTGAAAGTTGTGTTTTGGACCCTATTGTATACTTGTACAGAATAAGATATTCATTATATTATTTATCCATTATTTTCATAGATTTATATTTTTATAATATTATTTACAATTTATGTGTATATTAAAATCAGAATAAAAACATAAAAGAAACACAAAATAAAATACGTATATAAATAGCATATCTAGGTATAATACCTATACTTATACCTATAAAATTACTCTGTACTTTTTAAGTGTACAAAATACATCAGAAAAATCAAATAAAAATATATTTAAGTGTATAAAAATATTCTATAAATATATAAAATGATAAACATAAATAAATAAATTAAATACACAAAATAAAAATAAATATATAGATATATATACCTAGATAGTGTATGAAAGGTAACTTGTAATTATATACCTCATAAAAATAAATAAAAATCACTATAAAATTCTTTATAAAATAAGAAACATTTTTTATTTTATAACCGAAAATTAATAAATTCATTTACTATTTTATTTCGAATTTTTGAATAATTTCGACCAGCCTTTTTCTATTTGGTCCACGTGGACCAATCAGGCGCGGTCGTTGGTTGACCTCGGTCAACTGCCTGACCGAGGTCTGCCACCCTCTGACGCCCGTGATTTTGTCCCATTTTCAAGAAATTTTAGCGCCTAATCCTTTCGTCTTCTCCCCTCGATTCCTTCTTGGAAATTCTTCCCCTATCATCACTGAGCCACGCCACACCTTCAGATCACGCAAAATCTCCATGACGCGCGCGTGGCCCTCGCTTGAAGAAGATGCCACCATCCTGTATATAGCCGACCCGCCACCTTCAAGCTCGAGTTTGAACCCCTTGCATGCCGCTTTCTCCCCACCTATTGTGCTCCAGTGATAGAGGGATGTGACAGCTCCCCATTCCAGGCTTCAGGCGGGTCGAGGAAGGGTCGAGGTGGCTCCACCATCTTCGCCGACCACCGGCGTCGAGGTTCTCTTCCTCTGGCTTCCGGCCATCGAGGTACCCCCTCTCTCTTCTTCCTTTCCCCCTTTTCTTGATCCCGATAGTTGTAGGAGTAGCTTAGAACCCTTATATCCCTTCGCCGACCAATATCTCGCCGTCCATCGACCATCGCCAGAGCGCACCTCCGGCCGAATATCCTTCGAGTTCCACAGACCACCTCCGACTCCCACTTCGCCTTCGCGGGGTCCAGGAAGTTTGCCCTGGATCCTCTCACTCGTTTTTACAGGTCCAAGAGCAGTCAAAAGAGCCTGGGGCTCATTTTGGAGCATCGTTGGAGATTCCTGGAGCTCTAAGCTCCGCCGCCATCGCGCCAGCGTCACAGTGCTTCTCCGACGACGTTGAGTACCCCAACATGTAGAGGGACCTCCCAGGAGCTCGCAGCTCAATTTTGGAGCCCATCCATCGCCGGAGACCCGAGATTAAGCTCGGGGAAGTTCGCCTCGCCGGCGTTCTTCCCCGTTATTCCCCTCGGGTCCTCTGTCGTTCGATCGAGCCTCTGCTCCAGTTCTGATCTCCGTCGTCGGATCGCATCACACCACCACCGTCAGATCTTCATCCGAGGATCTAATCTCCACCGTCCAGCGTGAACTGTCATCATGCAACCTCGAAGCGCCACGTGTCAAGTGGGCGCTCCCCAGCCGTCCCATCGCGCACGAGGATATTAGGCGTGGGTATTTTGCACTTCCACCCTCGCTAATTTTTGCATTTTAATTCAGTCCAGAAACTTTTAGGCATTGTTTAAAAACTTTTGTAATATTTGCAACCAAGCCCCCATACTTTCTTTATTTGCACTTAGGTCCTATCCACATCACCTCACGTGCCCGTGCGCGTGAGGGGACTGGGTATTTTGCACATGACCCTTGATAAACATGAAATTCAAGCGGTCTTGTATTCCACACAAGGCGGGAATACAGTCGAAGTGTTGACCACTCAAAATCCGAATTTAATCAACAATTAACCCACACAAAGAATCTCAAGAAATGACATGCAAATGTGAAGTTAAAATTTATTTTTAACTCTGCACAAAAGATGTATAGAAGCAAGTATGCAGAGAGTTCGAACACAGGGAGCAAGGCAGGATAGATCTACAGAATGTGTATGTGAATGAGTGTGAATGTGTTGCCTACAATATGCAAATATTTTTATGGGTTTTTAATTTTTTATTTATTTTTTTATATTTTATTTTTAATTTTGTATTTTGGTTTTCTTTTTACTGATTTTTTATTTTTTTTTATTTTTTTTATATTTTTATATTTTATATTTTTATATTTTCTTTTTCAATATAGGAGTATATATACAATGTGAGGAAAGAGAGGATAATGTATTTATAAAAATAGGTAAAAATAGTCAAAAATCAGGAAATAAAATCTTTTTGATCTTTTTATAATTTTTTACTATTTTTTTGATTTTTGGGGAATTTTCGGAATGTTTTTGGTATTTTTAAATATCAAAATGAGGGAAAACAGTGGTCTAGGTTGCTGGCCGAAATAAAAATGAGGATGAAAAATACTAGACAGTACCCAAAATTCCGCAAATCAATTTTAAATGAAAGACAATAAAATAGAGAAGCTACAGCAACTGAGTTTATATTTTTCTGAATTTTCTATGATTTTCTATATTTCTTTGATTTTTTTAAGTTTTTTCTAATTTTTAAGGTTTTTACTTTGAAATTTTTAGTGGTTTTTGGGCTGACACTGTGATAAAACACACAAAAAATATTTTTTTTTGGAATTTTTCAAAATTTTTTATAATTTTTATGGATTTTCTAATGCTAACAGTAAGAAAAATGCATATTTTTTATTTTTAATAAATATGAAACTATAAGAAAAATGCAATGTAAAAATATGGCATTAAACTACAATGCAACATGAGCCTATGATATTTTTTTGATAATTTTTAGAGATTAAAGTGATGCATGAAATAAATGCAAACATCCAAGCAAAAATACAATACTAGCAAGGGCATAAATATAAATACAATTTTTACTACCCAACAACCAATTTAGTCCCAAGGTAAGAAATAACCATTAAAAGATAAAATCAATAAACCCCACTAACCCATGTTAATTCATGGAGATTTTTAAACCCACATGTGAGATATACGCGAAATACGTGCATAATCATTACTAGAACCATCATACTTGCAAACTATCGATGAACTCATCGAATTAGCCAACTAAAGTTGACTCAATCTTTACGTATTAGATAGAGGAAAAAGCCTCTAACAATTGGACGATTTAGAATTACATCTCTCAAAAGCTGCTCAACTTTGAATTGTTTTTCTCAAAAATTGCTATGGCAATAGCATGGTGAAAATCTCAATTCTATGATATCTAAAAGAGACATGAAAGGTAGTCACAGAACCTTTCTGGATCATATGTATAGTATAAAAGCAATCAACCACTACATGTTTGGTTCTTTTATGTAAAGATTGATTATTGGTTGCGAGCCATGGCCTCAAATTTCAGCGAAATTCGGTCGAATCTGTCGAATTATCGATATCCTGTCAAAATCGGAATTCGTCCGAAATAGCCAAAACGATCGAAATATGGGAGCCCTAGTAGAAAAAATAACCGAAATGACCGAAATTTCGGTCGAATTTCGACCGAAATCCCACCGAAACTCGGTTTCGGTTGGTCACCGAAATGGTGACCGAAACCGATATTTAGGGCCTTGCTGCAAGCATGCTGCTTGATTAGTGCATCTCATATGTATTTAATGAATCTCCACAAGAAGATCTGTTATAACAGAGTAGATACACATAACCTATTGTTGTATCTTGAGCCATAGCCATACGTTATAACTAGATCTAGATCTGGCAATCAGAATCTAGTTTTTGCTTCTTCATCTAACCAAGGTGCAACCTCTGAACACACAGAAACAGTTAATTATCCTTGGGCAACTAACATGTATCAGCATCAATATAAATAGTGACATCAAGCAGCTTTTTTTAATAACAGAAGCCCCTTTCATAGTGCAGTTTGGAGGTATCTGAGCATCATCATAGTAACATCCTAGTGGGCATCCTTTGGTTTGTCCATAAACTGACAGCACTTATTGCAAGAGCAATGTCGGGACAAGTAATGCTAATATTGAGTTGCTTACAAACCAATCAATCCTCTACATTGCTTGGCATCAATGTCCTCAATATCATCATCTTTATAGATGTGAAACTTGGGATCATAACAATAATGACATTATAAAATCCTGATAGTGTAATCTCCCACTGTTAATTTGCACCATACAATTGTTTGCACATAAAATATTTTCTTGCAAAATTTCATACTCAATAGATAGTAAAGATCACCAAGGACGCCAGTAACAAAGTGTTTCCCAAGGAAGGCCTTGATCATGGAGATGCCCAGAAAAGCATCACTTGTGACAATTGCATTATCCACATACATAAGAAGTAGATTGCATCACTTGTGACAATTGCATTTATGGATCACTACCATTGGCGATCTATCTCACAAAAAGAGGATGGTCTAAGGTGGACTAATTGAAATCCCCATATTCCATTATCACTGAATGCTTATAAGAACCATGTTCTTGGGCTCTACTTTAAGTCGGAGATAAATTTCTCTAATGTGCAAACTTTCTCACACTTATCCTCAATAGGGAATCCAAGGGATTGTTGCATATATATTTCTTCATGTAGGTTCCCATACAATAAGCATTCTTCACATCAAGCTTAAGAAAGATGATATTCCTTGTTAACAACTACAAAGAGAAACTAAACCATGACAAGGTGAACTAAATGTGAGAGCATGCAATAGTAGTCGACACCATCTATCTATGTATACCCCGTAGGGAACCAACAAGCCTTGTAGTGGTCCATGCTACTATCAAGTTAACACTTGATTGTAAAGATCCACTTCCATCCAATCATAATAATATATGCGGATGGTGTAACAAGATTCTAGTTGCTTATGTATTGCTGAGCAAGCATTTCTTCCTATATGGTTTTCCGTCATCTACCATCCTTAAATGTCTCTTAACTACTCTAGAGGATCACGACAATCGACAGACCATGCCCAAAAGATGGTCGGATGGAGTAATCTATCCATGGAGGCATGTACAGATATAGGGTGCATTATACATGCATGCTTGCCCTTCCTCTAGGATGTACATGTGTGTGTGTGTGTGTCATTAACATCTTTATTAGCTACATTATCCTCCTAAGTCGTCATATGACTCAAATATGTTTGGCCACCTCTGGATACATGCCACCAATAGAAATAATGTGATCAGAAGTTACCTCTAACATGATAGATCATGACATAAGCCTAAAGCATGTAACTCGATCTTAATGGGATTCGTATCATGGCCATCCCATACCGAATATCATGGGCCTCGATAGGTGGAGTATGCGCATATGCAGATATACCTCCTCTTCAAAGTCAGAGGTGAGCCACCTAATACCAATAGGAGAATAATAAGAACACAATTGACAGCACCGGCACATGCGGAGAGCTTTTCATGTCCAAGAGTTAATACATGTGTCAAGGCAACACAATAAAAAACTCTTGATAAGATAGAGAAGACAAGGAGGCAGATTTCAGATTGCATCGCGGTGGCATCTGAGATGGTCGCGGACTGGAAGAGCTCTGAAACGAAGGGGGTTCTTTGGAAGATCGACTTCGCGAAGGCGTATGATTGCCTGGACTGGCGTTTTTGTGGTATGTTTTGAGAAGGAGGGGATTCCCTGAGGTCTGGATTTCATGGATGCGTCGGTGTGTGACCAATGTATCCCTCTCTGTCTTGGTTAATGGTCGGGCGGTTGGGGGCTTCTTCCAGCCGAGAAGGGGGGTGCGACAGGGGTGTCCCCTCGCTCCCCTACTCTTTGTGTTGGCTTCTGATGTTCTGGCACGTATGGTGGAACGTGTGATCGATGCGGGGTTGTCCAATGGCTTCACTAAGGGCGCCTTGCGCGTGCCCCTTATTCAATTCGCGGATGATACTATTTGCTTCATCGAGGGTGGCACTTCTGAGGTCTCCGGTATGGCGATCACTCTTGCCCTGTTCAGCGAATTATCGGGGCTGATGATTAATGGCGCTAAATCCAAGGTGATCCCCTTTGGGATGTCGCAGGCGGAGGCGGTGGAGTGCGGCCAGTTATTGGGGTCTCCTCCAGTGGGCTCCCTATTGATTATCTTGGTTTGCCGCTGGTGGTGGGCCGGGTCAGGCTTCGGGATTGGCGCTTGATTGTTGAGAAAATGGAGTTACGCCTTGCTGGCTGGCGCGCGGCGTTGCTCTCTAGAGGGGGTCGTCTTGTTCTTCTCAAGGCGGTGCTTTCGCTATTCCGATCTTCTTCCTCTCGATTCGTCGCATGCCTAAGGGGATTCGTCTGCGACTTGAACGTTGTATGCGTCGCTTCTTGTGGGGAAGGAAGGGGGAGGGGGGTAGGGGGGATCATCTTGTGGCATGGGATGAGGTTACTAGGGCCAAGCGGGATGGTGGCCTAGGTGTGCGGAGGCTGGAGGTTGTTAATCATGCTCTCCTACTCAAATGGGTGAGTAGAATTTGGAGTCAGGGGGATAACTTCTTCATTACTGTTCTCAGGGAGTTCATGGGTGATGCGAGGTTGAGGATGGTGCGGGGGGTGACGTCGGGCCCCATTCTCCGTTTTGGCGTAATGTGCTGGATGTTTTTGCTAGGAATGTTTCGCTCTTCAGGCCGGTTCTGGGGAAGGGGGACTCTTTTAAATTTTGGCTTGAGATTGGTCGGGAAGGGGTCCTCTGAAGGAACGCTTTCCACGTTTGTTTGCATTGGCGGATGACAAAGAGGCTACGGTTGCTTCTTGCTGGTTGGATGGTTGCTGGTGTCCGCGCTTTCTTGCGAACTTCTCGAACCAGCGGCTTGATTTTGTTTCTCTCTTGAACGTCCTCTGTGACTTTGACCGACATAATGATGGGAGGGATCACTAGAGGAAGGACGGCATGTTTTCCACGCGTAAGGCATATAGGGCGCTGGCTCCCCCTCCTCCGGCCGGGATTGATCTCCTCTTGCGCGATTGTTGGTTCTTTTGGAGTCTGCGGCTTCCCGAGCGCATTAGCGTCTTCCTTTGGCTTCTTCGCAGAGGGAGGCTCTTAACGTGTGATCGATGCGCTAGATTCTTGGTTAACGTCGGTACAAATTGTATCCTTTGTGATGCGGAGGTGGAAACAATTGATCGTTTATTCTTCAGCTGCCACTTGGTCCAAGGGATCTGGGATGATCTGGAGTGGGTGAGATCGGATGATCTGATTGCCTTTTGCGAGATTTTGTTGTGCAACTGGAACAGGGAAAGGAGGGACATTTTGGACCCGATTGCAAGGTTGTGGTGCATTTGGCTGGGAAGGAATGAGGCCCTTTACTCCGGCCAACGTTTCTACCGGGATAACGTTATTATCCATTGTTCGCGTCTTCTGGATGACTGGTGTGCAATGTAGCCTGCAGGTGGTGTGCTTGGGGTGATGATGTTCTCTGGCGTATTCGGTTCTTTTTTAAGGGTGTAGTACTGTATTTTTTACTTCTCCTTTTCTGTAACATTCTTTTCTTTCTTTTTTAATATATTGGGGCGAACACCGTTGAGTGTCTCCCCCTTTTTTGAGCCTAAAAAAAAGATAGAGAAGACAAGGTCCTTCTAAGGTAACATAAGGTCGGAGGAACTTGTTCATCAAGTGATGAACAGAGGATGACATCTGAATAATTGCGTAACAAGAAATGAGTACAACATCATTCCAAAAAGTGTGAGAACATCGCTATATGTTTCATTAGGGTCTAGCCACATCAAAAATATGACGATGATTTATCATTATAATGTTATTTCGTTGAGAGTATATACACAAGTAGTATGGTGGATAATCCAAAATTCTCAAAGAAAAGTAGGGGTCGAGAGGAACTTGTTCATCGAATAATTGCAGTTTTTTCTAAGTTTTCCAAATTAAAGACCACTAGCCATCACCAAAATTAATACCTGCAGGAGGAAATGTTGATGCTGGAGTTGCTTGAGGAAATGCAAGGGATACATCCAATGCAGGCAATCCTATCTTGTGCTCCATGCCTTCCTTGTTATTATCACCTGTGAAGATCCCAACATTGAAACCACATCAGCTATACTTGTACCAGCAAGAAAAATGACTTTTCTTCGTTGAAACTGTACCCAAAATTTACTTATACTGTTTTTCCGGTCACCGAGGGGATCAAGTGTGCAGACACAAATTTGTCTCAAATGTCAGTATACTTTAGAAACAAATAAAGGATGTATTCCATGAGATAATCATACAACTATAAATGAAGTATCGTATCCATGATCATTATGTTTAAAACACCATGCATTGACCCCTTTAATCCGTGTCACCATTACATATACTGGACTTCCTTAGAGGGGAAAAAGGATACTCACTTGCCAACATTAAACTCTAGAAGAGCCACTTCATCACGGTAAATAAGAGAATCAAAGAAAAGAAGGGCATATTATGGTCTACCTGGATCAAGAACAAACTCCTATACTTCATCATATTCACAAGGACCAATTGAAAAAAGAAGGGTCTAATGATCTCCAAGAGGAAACCTATAAACCGCCTCAGACGAAATCAAGAGCAATTTTTATAAGGTAATTTACATATTAGATCATCATCTATAGATCCAATCCCAAAATAGCTCCCCATCTATCAAATGTATCAATTCAGGTCATGAATCCATTTTCTAAAAGGTAGGAATGACCACTGTTAGGGATATTACATTGGTTGGACGAAATTACCCTTACACTAAATCAGTGTTGCAGAAAATGATATTCGGTATTCAGTCGGAGGGGTCATTGAATAGAGAATAATCAGTATTCAGGCGACTATTCAGAATTATCGATTTTGTATTTTTTTAATATAAAAATTATTTATAATACATATATTCTTATATTTTTATACATATATGGTTATTAATTAACATGAATTCAAGATAAAAGTACCAATCAATATAATAGATATATATAATTTGACATTTGTGGCGATACCATGGTAAAATGTAACCCATAAAAATTGAAAATTGAAAATAAAAAAATCAAATGGCAGACTCCAATCGGCCGAATAGTCGGGTCAGTCGGCCGACTATTGATCGACTAGAGGTTTGTTCAGTCAGGGACCCCCCCCCCTCCTCGGAGGCAGTACACTCCTTGTGGAAGATCCTTGGGTGGAGGATTTATCAAAGATGGAGCTGCACTTTGGGCTGAAGAGGACTCATCTCGACATGGTCGATCTCCTCTAGGTAATGATGTTGCGGACTTGGGGTGGAGGAGCCATATGCTACAGCTGCTCGATCAGAGATGGATCGAGGCAGAGATCCTCCGATCTCAACTCAATGGAAGATTGCACGGTGCAGGAGACGGTGATCGGTGATTGAAGCCTCGTGTCGGAGATGGTGTTGCAACTCGTATGTGGTTGATGGGAGAGGAAGGCTCACTGGAGTTGGAGTCAGATAAGTAATGGTTGGCATTTTGATGATGTAGTTCTTGCCTGAGCAGGTCTTTGTCTCCAAGTGTTGGATCAGATAATATGACCAGGGCAGAAACCCACTAGGTCTCAGCTCGTGTGGCGAAGGTGAAGATGCACTTCAGATGCTCGTTCGTGGCTGGTCAGGGATGCAACTTGATCAAGAAGGCGGCCAGAGATGCTACCTACAGCTCGGCGCACTCGAAGGTGTTGGCGCAGATTCTGATCCTGATGTTGTGTTATGAGCCAAAGAATCCCCTACGGGCAGACACTACTCTAGTATGTAGCTTCAGATGGCAATTGGATTCAGTACATATGGATCGATTGAGAGCTGAAACTCTTCAACTGCTACTTCCTACGATGATCAATTGTTGCTCGATCTTTGGGTGATCGGCTGCTCAATGAACATAGAGAATCATAGCTACTCATGTCAATTTGAAAGAATATTATAGTAGATATATGCTTCAAAGTAGATTGGTTATCTCATGTCCTTCACTAAAATCTTAGAAACTGACGTTTGATTACAACAGATCAAGATATCACCTTTGATTCATCGTATAAGTCTGTAAACTCGTATCTCACTAAATTCCCGTGTCAAAATAGGAACAGATGCGAATGGATGAATGAAAAACAAATAAGAGAAAGAACATGAAGATACTTAGAAGGAGAATAATAGAGGAAAAGAGAGTAAGATTAAATGGGAGATCGGAGAACGAAAGAAAACTCGATCTTAATCTACAGGATCAAATAGAGGAAAGAACTGCACTAGACAAGAGGGGTCTACGCTATTGACCTCCTTGTTCTTATAGACCTCAACCTGAAACTGCCGTGCCGCTGGACGAGGAGGAGGAGAACGACGGTGGGGGTTGTGTCGGATGGAAATGGCGAGGGGACCAACCACTCCTACTACCGTTTAGAAAATGGATTCAGGATCCCAATCTGTCCTGTTTGATAGATGTGGACCCATTTTGGGATTGAATAAATAGATGAGGACCTAATCTATAAATTACCTATTTTTATAACTTCTTGGATAATCCGTCGACAGGGTTCTTGATGTTTTCCCCACGCTGAACGGAAAGTGTGCACCTTTACCTCCCAATCAAGAAAAAAAACCCAGAGTTGCAGTACGACAAATAAATGGAGGAAGATCGAGGGAGAGACAGAAGCTTGGACAGCAAGAGTAGAGATTAGAACAAATTAGCAACAACGGATTAGCTACCTCGATCCTTGGAAGGGCTATCCTTCATCGAAGAAGGGCGATATCGATTCGAAACAAAGAGGCGTGTGAGCGAAGAACACCCCTCGGGGCGGGGGGAGGCGTGTGAGCAAAGAACACCCCTCGGAGCGGGCGGAGGGGGATTTATAAGAAAAGATGGGGGGAGTGATGTCAAGACGATTGTACACGTGGCAATCATCTAATACAAAGAAAGAGAGAATTCAAATTAGTTGAAACATTACCTACAAATCCCTTAAAAAATTCAAATTAGTTGAGACATTAACGATAAATTTCTTTCCTCTGAGTACTTTTCATAAAATTTATATATATAATATATTTACTAATTAATTTTTTTTCTTTTTAACGGTGATCACCTATCTATACACAAAAAAAATACTACAACATTAAATGGATTCATACCATCATCAATTATCCAATTGTCAAAAAGGTATAACAGCAAAAAATTGGTTGAACATGGACAACATTACATACATATATCTATGTGTTGAATGAAGATGGTTTCCTATATTATGTGAATTCGTATAATTATAATTTATATCCATACTCGTAAAACTATACTATATCAGACAGGTGGATCCGTAATTTTTTTATTGGAACCAAATGCAGATATCTTTGACAGTTATGGATGATCACAATAAGGATAGTTTCGAAAAAAGTTACAATATTCATATTTTTCGGGATACCCATACAAATTTTTTTGTGATTAAAATATGGAATCAAATAAAATGATCTTTTTTGCAATTGTAGATGTATTTTTACTATATGAATATGTGTGTGTAATATGGTAATTTTATGTGTACATGTATAATAAAGACACGTGATTTCAACCAAAATATGGATATAATGCAAATGATTTTTTTGCGAATAAGGACACTGAATTTAATTTTATGACTATAAGGACATAGATACAAATAACTTTTTGCCATTTAAATATGGAAACAAATACATATGTCTTTTACAATTATTGACGTTTTTTACGACAGTGTGTATTTTCAATAGAAATAATCCATTTGTTGTCTGATATTGTATTTTTTACTAATATTTATATAATATCGTAATGATACACATGCAAATGAAATGAATGGTCATCTTCAACAAATATATATATATATAGGGATAAATGGGGCTGCCCCCTAGGGGGAGCTAACTTGGCTCCCCACCCCATTTTCGCCATTTTTTTTGAAAATTTCTTCCATGAATATTCATCACTATATCCCTATATTATGCTATTAAAATTTCGTGCGAAACAGAGACTCCTACGGCCTCCATCCATACAGTCATTTTTTAACGGTAACAGGATTTTTTAAATCGACCTCGTTTGGATGGAGGTCGTAGGAATCATTGTTTCGCATGAAATTTGAATGACATATTATAGGGATTTAATAACGAATTTACACGGTTTTATATTTCAAAAAAATAAAAAAATAATGTCAAACAGGGACGGGGGAGCTAAGTTAGCTCCCCCTAGGGGGCATACACATTTTTCCCATATATATATATATATATATATATATATATATATATATATATATGGAAAAAGGAGTATGCTCCCTGGGTGTAGCTAACTTACATGCTCCCACCTCTTTTCCCCTATATTTTTTTATTTTTCTTAAATAAAACCTATTGGAATTTAGATCACAATATGTCACCATGATGTCATTCAAATTTCGACTTAATTCAATACTTTTATCCCCTCCATCAAAACTGTCAAATTTTAAGGGTCTCAGAATTACTGAAAATGACCCCCTTCAGATGGAGGGCATAGGAGTCTCTGTTTCTGACGAAATTTTAATAGAATGTTAGAGGGATATAGTGATGAATATACATATTTTTTATTTTCCAAAAAAAATTAAAAATGGGGGGAAATGAGGGTGGGAGTAGCCAATTGGCTACACACAGGGTGTAGCCTCATTTAACCCATATATATATATATATGTATATATAGGATTTTTATCCAATGCGCACAGGGCGCATTAGCGTTTCGGTGCGCACCATTTATTGACCATACACGTGTATTCTCATTTGAGTGGTTACCTATTTCGAAGGATGTTGTTTTTGGAAGGAGATTAATATGCAAAGCGATTTAACAATAAGTGTTATTCCAATTATATCTCGTCCTATAAAATAGGAAGATCGTTTTGGAAAGAAAACAATCGAATAGATGATTTCTTACAGAAAATCGAGATCCAAATGCTCAAGTCAGTAATATATATAATAGTCAAGTAAATGGTTGTTGCGAGATCAGTAACATCCAAAACAACGGTCAGTAATTTACATTCATTGTATTACATGTTGCAGAATTCAGTAATATATACACAATAGACAAGTAAGTGCTTGTTGTGATGTCAGTAAAACCATAACCAATGGTCAGTAATTTCTATATGTATTACTACTTTGAATAGAAGTCAGTAATTTCGACACAATACTCACGTAAATGGTTGTTGTGAGATCAGTAATATCCAAACAATAGTCAGTAATTTACATAACCAATGGTCAGTAATAGCTAGTATGAGATTAGTAATAACAAAGTTATGGTCAGTAAGTCATGGGCATTGCTCAAGTAAGTCATGGGCATATCCAATGGTCAGTAATAGTTACTATGAGATCAGTAATAACAAAGTTATGGTCAGTAAGTCATGGGCATTGCTCAAGTAAGTGCTTGTTGTGATGTCAGTAAAATCATAATCAATTGTCAGTAATAGCTACTATGAGATCAGTAATATCAAAAAAATGATCAGTAATTTACATTTATTACTATCATAGTGTTTGGATCCTTAATCATCCGCGTGGAATCATTTATTTGAATTGTTTCTTTCCAAAACCGTCTTCCAATTTTTAAGGACGTTGTATAATAGGAGATATAGGATTTTTTTAAACTCGTTGTAGCCTATAATTAGAAATATAGTTATTGTTAATACACGTGTAAGGTCTAAAATGAGTGCTCATTGAAACGTTAATGAGCCCTGTGCGCAGTGGATAAGCCCTATATATATATATATATATATATATATATATATATATGCTAGGACATCCATATGAAAAATCTATTTGATGGGCACCATACATATAACCCGATTGTGTCCTATTATAAATTTTTTGGATAATGATGTTGCTATGAATCTATTTGATGTTGTAATAGTTTTGTCTATAGAAAAAATATCATCAAAATGTTGTGATACTTTTGATGTGGCGAGGTAGGTCCAAGAAGTGTTGAATTGAGACTATACGAAGGGACCTTAATTTTTGGGATTTAAGTTCGAGATAGACCCAAGATAGAGCTGAATTGAGGCAAAGAATCCCTCTAGTCGACCCTACTTAATGTGGGAAAAGGCTCTGTGGTTGTGGAAAAATGATCACCAATGTTAAAAAGAAAGTATTTAATTAGTAGAATTATATAAAGTAACCCTCAAATGTTATGAAAAGTAGTCGGCATTAAGAAAGGATAGGTTTTTCATTAATGTCACAACTAATTTGAATCCTTTCTTTTTATTAGATGGTTGTCGCATGTATATATAAGAGATGAAATAGCATTCATTCTTCATCCATGATATAATTACTTACTCTATGTAAAAGTGAAGCTACCTAGAGGATTCAAACCTATAAAATTGGTATGCCTACGGATTTTTTAATACATCGTGATTGCTATAAATAATTCTTTATTAACACACTTTTAAGGGTCATGTCGTCTAGGATAATAGCTAAAGGAGTGAAATTAAAAAAAAATAAAAATCAATCTTGAAATTACCACGGGAGGGTTGCGGTGACTGAAGGGTTGATGTATCCGAAATCAATGGCTTTAGAAAGGAGATGTTGTTAGATCCGACACAGGGAAAATGGTATGCATCATAAAGAGGAAAGCATGGTGTCATCCAGAATGGTCGCATACCGGTACAAACACATGTGTTATCGTATCCTTATACTATTAAAAATCCAAATACCGATAAGAATACGAATACCATACAAATATGCAATACGATAAATCATGTCTTGAAATATAAATACGAATGCAAAATCAATATTAGCTATTTCGACATGAATATTTGACAAACTAACGTAGATTAATATACCAATATTTGACAAATGAATATGGTTTATTATACAGCTATATGTCATATCATAAATGGCATGTCTCTAATTACTATTTTTTGTACTTGGGTTTGGGATCCATGACTTTACTTGAAACTCCAATAAATGGATTGATTTTCATTTTTTTTCAAGAAAAATAGTCAAAATATTAAAAAAAATGAATGTATTATAGTTTTTGAGCTAACACTATAAAATGCAAGCACATTTAGCTAGGAACCAAGCGTAATATGTATGATCCCTCGTAATAGGACCTAATTTTCTCCAAATTTTTATTTGATACAGTGTCCAAATTAGATGACCACACAATATTATAGTGCTCGTCGAGACCTTTCCAATGAGTCCAAAAAGGTCAAAATCGAACTTCGTATAGAATAGTTATGTGCAAAATATGGACGGGCTATTGGGCATGTGGCTAATCGGATATGGATCTGAATCGGATTTGTTTAAGCCGAAACCCATATATATGGGGGTGGTTACATCCATGGTCAAGCCACTTGACACAATTCCCTTGCAACACTGCCACCATCCCTCGCCGAAGATCCACTATCGGAGCAAAAATCTGGCCACTGATCGAAGGTCCGAGCATTTGTTTTGAAGTGCATGGAGCAAGGATCATTGTGGAACCAGTCATATTCCACGAAATACCAGAGAACTCTCATTTCGGGCAAAGGAAGCTTACGTGAGAACATCCCCATTGGTACAATTTCTCCTCCATTTGTTGTTGGATCCACACGGTTTCCACACCAAGTCATGTTTAGTGTTAGGAACACCTAGGTGGTGTTGATTTCCTGTTTGGGTGAGCTATATGTCAAAAGTTAGGATTTTATCACATCACCTTTCATGATTTCCTGTTGAATATCTAGGTGCATGGGGAAGATTATTTGTATATTCGTGATGTGGTTAACAGTAGACACAAGGTGTGTAATTTGTTTCACGATCGAAGCGACTTCGTGGACGTCATTGAAGGAAAATTCGGCCACTATACATTTATGATCGATCATGCCAAATGAATGATCGATCATTTTACATCAAAAATGAGAGATCATAGTTTCTTTGTTGATCAATCAGTATTGATCGATCATCAAAGTTAGATGATCACTTATTATGGGATTGTGGCCCCAAATAGACTTAAATTTTGATTAATCTGACTCTAAAAAGATGTAGAATCCAGGACGTTACAATACATGTTAAAAATGTGGAATAATAGATATGATTCACCAAATAAAAGAAATAGGCCCACTGTGAGTGAATTAGACTAAAACTTGATACAGTGAGCCTCGATGAGTTGAGAGAATCTTGAGCATTGAAATTAAACAATTGTGGGGGATATCCATATCTGTATAGTATACATATGTGTTCAACAGACACTTTTCCCGTTGGATTCTTATCCATGTCGCATTGATTGGATCTTAAGTGGCATGTGGGTCATGGAATAGTTGCCACGGGGGGGGGGGGGGGGGGTTAAAACTTAGATGCCACAAACCCAACAATTACGGTGGTTGGGAGACATGTTGTTTGGCACACTAAAAAGTCACTACATGGTATTTGTTAGATAATGTGATAGGCGGGTAATTGGATCTCACCAAGATCCAATTATCCCACTCATGTTTAGTCCCACATGGATGAGCGTTGGGACTCTAGTCTGTCCAAGAGGCTATATAAGGAGTCCCTCACGCCCTGTACTCATTGAGAAAGTCAATAGACAAACACGCCCTATTTGAGAGCTTCTCCCGTGGTTTCATCCCGCTCCTCATGGAGTAGGGTTCCACGTCAAATCCCGCATTCTTCATTGTTCTTTATCTTTTTTCATGTTCGCTTCCGCATGTTTATTTTCTCAACATGGTACCAGAGCGGGTTCGATTCTAGAGGATTTCGTGTTCTTTATTTATTCGAGATTCGATTGTTGTTGGTGAAGATTATTTTATTGAAGATTATTATTGATCAAAAGTTCTTGTTCTAAGGTTTTCTGAAACCCTAGATTTGTTGGTAAAGATCTGCTCTCCAGAGCTTCACCGCAGGCGTCGAAAAAAACCCAAAGGTTCCCTCACTGGAATCGGAAGCATCGCGTGCAACTCCTTCTGACGCCCCAGGCATCCATGCGCATCAGGTGGCGCCTCCACAAGCACGCGCCATCTCGCTTATAGTCTGAAAAATCTCCAGAAGCATCTCTGGTGGGGACCAAAAGAATTCCTGACGGAGCCTCGCCATCAACATAGGCACCCCATGCGGAGAGGCCCCATCACCAACACAGACGCACACTGCTCACGCGCACCAGGCGGAGCCCCATCCCGCACGCTCCATCTCTGCCGGCGCAACCACCTCTGGCCCAGCAGCGCCCCCCGAAAAAAATACTCACGCCTGCCGCTCCCCGAAAGATGGAGCTTTCAGTCGGCGCCACCAATGCCAAAGAGAAAAAAACCCCGCGCGATCCAGTCCTTCCGCAGGCGTGCTCCCCTAACCTCACATACTCCCCCTTCTCCGATGTGATTTAACATTGTCTGATCTACTGCGCAACCAGCGGTGCAGCCCCGCTCCAGCGAACACCCGATGAACAAAACGAAGGCGAGTTCGCCTTCATCTACAACTCCAGATCTCGCACACGAACATCATCACCCGTAGACAGCAAAAGCGGCCCGGGGCAGCCTTCCTGTACCGCGGCGCGATTCATCTCGAAGACGCCCTTCTAGGCGGAACTGGCAGTTGCGGCGCGCAACCACCAGCGCGCGCTCCTCCAGCGGCGATCTCCATCAGCCCTTGCTGAACCTCGCCTCTCCAAGAAACCCCAAAGGGCGGCGTCGGGGGTGTGTTTCCTGGAGGGTTTCCCGTATGGGGGAACTCTAGGCTACGGGCCTATTTAAAAAAATGTTATTAAAGCCCAAGAGGGGCAGTAAGTATCAAAAGAAAAGGGGAGGGGGCTGCTGCAATGGGTCGTGTATTAAAGAAAATTGAGGGAGAGCCTGAGGGAAAGGGCCCATGTGGGCCGTGCTTTTGAAAAAAAATAAAAGGGAGGTATTTAAAAAATAATACAGGGGGTCGTGAGACGTTTTTAAGAAAAAAAGGAGGAGATTTGTTAAAAAAAGAAGAAGAAGAAGAAAGAAAGAAAGAAAGGGGGTTGCGTGCATTTGAAAAGCCGTACGCATAAAAAAAAGAAAAAGAAAAGCCGTAAAAAAAGGGGAACAACTAAACAAAAAAAGGAAAAAAAGAGAGAAGAATTGTGCAAAAAAAAAGTTTGAAGCGAAAAAAATGCATGTTTTGTTTCGCCCAACTTGATGTTCCAAACTTCCAAGCTCTTTATTCTATCAAGTATGGGAGAAAGGGGGAGTCAGAGATATATTCTTCACAACTATCCACTACGACTGACAGACCATCACTCCAGCGTTCTACAAATCATCCGTCTTCACCGAGCATCAACTTCTTCATCGAGACGTATACTTCTTCTTTTACGACCCGATCAGTTCCCGCGCTGGACTTCTTATGCAGCGATTCTTCTCCAGGCACGACAGAGATATGTTACGGTGACCTGACATCACAGCGATTCTACAGGCATGACAGAGATACGTTCCGATGACCTGAAAGCCGCAGACCCGTCCTCGTGCGAGGTCTTCTACCAGCAGCGGACTTGTGTTCTTCTTGTGATGTATCATGTGAAGATGTGTTGTATACTTTCTTTTTGTTGCAAGCTGCATCTTTCTCAGCTCCAGCTTGAGGGGGAGTGTTAGATAATGTGATAGGCGGGTAATTGGATCTCACCAAGATCCAATTACCCCACTCATGTTTAGTCCCACATGGATGAGCGTTGGGACTCTAGTCTGTCCGAGAGGCTATATAAGGAGTCCCTCACGCCATGTACTCATTGAGAAAGTCAATAGACAAACACGTCCTATTTAAGAGCTTCTCCCGTGGTTTCATCCCGCTCCTCATGGAGTAGGGTTCCACGTCAAATCCTGCATTCTTCATTGTTCTTTATCTTTTTTCATGTTCGCTTCTGCATGTTTATTTTCTCAACAGTATTCAACCTCGGTACTTGCATGGATTTAACCCAATACTTAGAGAGCAAGCCAAGTAATCATGGTTGGTGGTATATAGCTTCACTTATTTACTTAGGGTTAACACTCGTGTACTGGCTGGTATATGTGATGAAACTCTAAATGCATGTATTAAGAGAGATCCGTTGTAGTACGGGCACTTAGTTTCTCATACAGAATCGAGAGAAAGGTTCTCAGCTTTACTTTTTAACCTGGGAATTCCAGAGTCGAACACAAGGACACGAGCCAAAATACAATTATTTAGGCATTTAAATATTTAGGTTAAGCGATTGATAAATCATCTAGGTCAAAATAGACAAACAATGCAGGCAGGCAATGCAAGGTAAAATGCACAATACTAATGCATGTAGGAATAAAATGAATTGTGATTTTTAAACATTAATGCATGTTAGACAAAATGAACATAATGAACAGATCAACAAATGCTATTATCCTCAAAATTATGCCTTATAATGAATCATCAAAATAAGCAATTATATAACCTAATTATAAGTCCAATTGGTCAATGCAGTGTAGAGTTTTATTCATTTAATAAGCATGGATGCACGCAATAGACTCTCATAAATTAATCCTTCATTTATTATATAATCAGAAAATAAACCATATCAGATCAAAGATAATTAAACGAGGATCAAAAGCCACTAAAATAATCTCAATCGGATAAAAGATGCTCAAGTTATTCAACATAGAATCCAGGGGCACAAATGCAATAAAGCATAATTTAAAACATGTCAAACATGTCTCTAGAGGGACTAAAATGCAAACACGGAAAACTGATTTGCAAATTTATAAAAATACTCCCAGGCATGGGTATTTTTGCAATTGGGAATCGGAGGGGTGGTGTTGTAATTAACACGTGCGGTCCAGGTTCAGGAAGACTTGTGTGGCTCGGGCCACGTGGCGTGACATGACGCTTTAGCTGGCGATCTGGCCGCTCCACAACTGCAGGCTCGGTGTCGATGATGTGGCCTCCTGTAGGCTGTTAGATTGCGCCCAAATTGGCGTGATCCAATGGCAACTGTATGATGTAGAGCTTTTTCTCTTCCTCCTTGTGCGGCTACTACGAGGCGGGGCTCCGACGAGCCCCTCCTTCCTTCGCCCAATCCCTAAACGCTACCTGATGATCGGGGAAACTCCATAGATGGTCCGCGAGGCTGATGCAAGGTCGGTGAAGATCATCAAGAGATTGGAAGATGATGATGATGAGGAGGACCCTTCTGAGAAAAAGCTCTAGATCGGAGCACTTCCCAAAATTTGGCCATTGAAGGGAGTGCTCACCTGCAAACGTTAGAAGTGCAAATAGCAGAAGCAAATATAATGTGTGCGAGCACAGAGGTGAGCATGGAGCAAAATGAAGGCTATAAGCGGGTGAAGAAGGTGGAGCCTAGTCGGTTCTTTCTTCATGGCTGAAGGAGGAGATGAGTAGAGGTGGTAGGCATGAAGGAACAAGACGCACAGAGGATAGTCCCTTCCACGTGGATCAAGGATCCATGAAGAAGGTCGGGGATACTTTGATCCTGAGAATGGATGGTATACACATATGGGAAAAATCAGTGAAAACAAAATAGGAATTAAAACCTAAGCTAACACGAATCTCAAGATGAGATATGGATGAGTGTTTGACTTGGATTTGAGGTGGTTTTGGCCTCAGGGTCTTCGCATCAGCAGACCAACCATGCTTGGAGCTCGAACAGCCACTCATGGAGCGTTGTAGCTTAGCCATTCTAGCCAAGGGTCTCACCGAGGAGGAGGTCATGTTTACATCGTCAATCCTCCATCTCTCTGTCACGGAGAGGAGGAGAGACATTCGGACTCGCCCGTGTAATGGTGGACCACCGCCGCAGTAGGTGGTAGTGGGGTATTTAAAGGGGATAACGTCGGAGGTTGTAGGTGGTTTCATGGGAAATTCCAACTACCGCATTTGCTGATAGTAGTTAGGTAAGAGGGAGTTAGGGATGTTAGCGTGGAAGGTAGTTAACTTAGCGAAGGGATTAGGGTCATTTCAAGGGTAGAGGTCGTATGTGGTAGTCGACATAAATTAGAGAATAGAGAGGTTTCGAGCGGTTTGCAAGGAGGAGGAGGAGTCAGCTGGAGGTTGGGGACGATAGATCAACTATTTGATCAAGAGATCAGGCAGTCAACAATTAGGATGGATCGAGTGGCCAGATATGCCTGATTAGGGGGGGATCAGATGGTGCAAAATCATGCGCTAAGGGTCGGTCACGATCTGCCTGATCAAGAAATAGATCAAATGACTTAGATGGCTATGGGCGGAGGCATCAGAATGGGCCACGCGGCTTGGTATGGAAATGCCACGTCGCCCAATCAGAAATTGAAGAAATTCCATAATTCAAAGATAATTAGGAAAGAATTAATTAGATTATGAATTAGAAAAAGTGATAAACATGAAAGTGTTAGATCTTGTTGAGATCTACAACTTTCAAGTAGAAGTTAAAGAGATCAAAGGTCATTTGTATATAGTTAAAAAATTAAATACTATTAAAAACCATATAAAACCATTTCTTTAATTTTTCTTTTGCTTATTTTTTGTATTTTAATTTTATTTAATATTAATTTATTATGCACAATTTTATTCTAATTTTTATTTGATTTTTAATAGGAAATAAATACATAAAATATTACACCATATTAATATATAAGAATTAGTGTTAATTAATTACACCACAACGGTTGGTAATTAGAGTTAGTTAATATTGAATCTTGTGATTTAACTTAAGTAAATGAGTTAATAATGGAGATTAATGATGATAAATCTGGATTTTATCCCCCCTATACTTAAGGTAAGCTCGTCCTCGAGCTAATAAATAAAGAACTAGTTAGAGAAAATTAGATTAGTTAATGAGATCCCTGATAAGTGCAAGTGAAATTACAAGGCTTGACTAGACCTAAAACACAAGGTTTTTGAAATCCTAAAACTTTGGGTTTATCCAAGTATTAATCAAAAAGAATTCAACTCCTCTAGTTGTCAGACTCTCAATGTATATGAAAATATAAGGAATATGACTTATTGTTGACTGTAGTATGAGAGTAAAATCAAGACATCACCAAAAAATCCAATCTTAGAAGTTCTCCTAACTCAACTCTCAACTCTAGGGAATAAATCTAATCCTACCTCAACCCACCTTCTCTTTAGTTTGTCAGACTTTAAAAGGATAAATGGAAGGCCAGATTGTGGAGGATATAGGATTGTGTATTTATTTTCTCTTCCTCTCATTGGAACATGGTTCTCTCAAGTGCCAACACACAACACAATTTTGATTTTCGCCAATCAGTGTGTCCGTCAAGAGATGTTGGAGTCGCCTGCACTTATTTTCCCGTGAATACACCAGGATGTGCCCTTATTGAGTATCTAATATACCTTCTACACCAAGATTTGTAGCATTTATGATGCAGATCCTTTTTTGGGTGCTAGCCTGACTCATATTACTAGTAGCAGTGGTCCAAATAGACACTTGGAAATGGTTGGGAGCGCTTGCCTTTGGTGGTAGCTCTTTGATATTTGACTTTGTATGGTTTAGAGCTTTTCTTTCATTGTTTCTTTCTTTGTTCTTGGCTAGCCCCCTACTTTTACCAAAAGATTGGTGCACAGTGATCAACTTATTAATTAATGTCATCACAACCTAGCACTTTAGGTTTGATTAAGAGATAGCATGAGGACATTTCCTATACAGGCTAAGATGTTGACACTCATGTTTCATGAAGCTATCATTAATTTTATCACATCCTTGAGTATCATAGAAATCAAGTCCAAACTCAACCATCCAATCCCACTTTCCTTAGTGATACCTTAACTGATCTCAATCATGAATGAAGTTGTGCATGTGAGTGATAGTCAAATTCTTTAAGAGAGATTAAGCATGATATATAACATGCATATCTTCGAACTAGGAGAGTACGAAATTTTTAAGTCCAAGACTCAAATGATTAAAACAAGATAACTCTAAGTTTAGGGACACCTTAAACCAAGTGTTGCAAGATCATCTCAAACCTTGAGTGCATAGTGAAAATGTATCAGGGAAAGACACTAATTAATAATTATTTATTTATTGTGACATTTTTAGAGAGTTAAATAATTAGACTCATTTACATCCTTAACTTTGAAAAAAAATTGAAAATGTTTTGCAAACATTGTTACATATGTATAGAATTTTTCCAAACATTTTTGATTTTTTTTCAAAACCAGTAAAATCCCATTTTTTTTCAAAATTAAGTAAAACATTTTTTAAAATAAATATCACATAAATATGTAGATTTTCAAAATATTTTACAAATGATTTTCCAAACATGTCAAATCGTATTCTCGCAAACCATCTAAAACAGTTGAAAACCATGTCAAATATGTATATAATTTTCAAAATTTATTTTCAAATCATTTTTTTACAAAAATCAGTTCATGAATGTAATACGATACCCATAACCCTATTTGTTGGAAAAAAAATTAAAAACATGAGCTATGCCTAAAGTATATATATGCAATATATACAGTAGACCCCCTATACTTAGCTTTGGCATGTCCTCATAGAACAAAATGATATAAAGGCATAGCTCATGCTTAATATAAAAGAATATACACGAATTGAATCCAAAATAACAGATGCATCATGAGTAAAAGAATCAGTTAGATGAAAATATGGACTCGAGGTTCCCCTATACTTAAGCTGAGGAATAGCTTAAGTATAAAGATATGAATTGAAATTAGGTGATATGAGGTCCTATCCCTCCGGCTACCGAAACCGACAGGATGAGTGCGTCTGACCTACGGTCCAAATACGTACATGATCTACGATACTCAACAAGCCATCTTATGCACATTATATCAACATTTGAAATATAAATAACAACTGGAGAATCATATAAAATGGAAAGAAAATGTAATATCTATTCTCATTGATAATAATAATCATCAAGTCCATATCCATATAATGAGAATACATCATACAATTATAAAATTTGTAGAAGAAGCTCTCCAATTATCTCACTGCAATGTCTCTCAAATAGAAATAAAATGGTACGGAAATAAATACGTTACTCTAAGTAGAACACATGCCATTTGATGCAAGTACGATGTAGAAAGTCCAAATCTCCTCGAAAGCTGACTATTGCGGTTGCTGCTCAAGTACACTTGTTGGGTTCACATAAGAGTAACGTTATGAGCAATTGCCCAGTAACAAGAAAAACACTACAATAACTAATGTTGGGGCAAGAAAAAGATTTACACTCAACTCTATCTAATGACATATGCATATATTGTGGAAACCGAGAGAACACCAACTCATTCTAATTCCCATTGAATCACATAACAATTGATTTTATTGAGTGATACAATAATCCATTAAGTACTACCACAATGATCTTGATATTTCTACAAGTTTAGTTAGAGTCCACAACGTTATGCAATTACAATTACCTATATCCGATAATTAAAAAATTATCGTATTATTTTAGCATACGCAAGTTCGTGACTCGCTGGCCTCCGCTACGTGAGAACTTGTTTGTCATCTCGAGTAAACCTCCAAGTCCTTTGTCCAACTAGAATAGGAAAAGATCTCACCCAAATTCTACAACTTCAAACTACATCTGTAACACCCCAATCCCAAACATAGTGCCATACCTATAACTCACGAAGTATGGGTGTGGTTTATAAGTGGTGGGGATTACTACTTGGTAACCTGGGCTTAAGCATTTTGGGTGGTTGTCAACGGATCCAATTGGACCCGAACCCAATAAGTTGTCAGGGACAGTTTTCGTCAATAACGGGCCGGGGACCTAAGCCGAGGACGTTACAAATGGTATCAAAGCCAATTTCCTTCTGATAGTGGAAAGGGCTACCCGAGAGGTGGAGCCGCCCCTACAAAGAGGTTGGAGGAAATGGCTACCCGGAGCGTGCATCCGCCATTGTCACTGTGAATAAGTGAATGGGCCTTGTCGCAACAAGGACGTTGCAAATATAAGTGAGGGAAGTTGTAACACCCCAACACCAAACATAGTGCCATACTTATAACTCACGAAGTATGGGTGTGATTTATAAGTGGTGGGGATTACTACTTGGCAACTTGGGCTTAAGCATTTTAGGTGATTGTCAACGGATCCAATTGACCCGAACCCAACAAGTTGTCAGGACAATTTTCCTCAATAACGGGCCAGGGACCTAAGCCCAGGACGTTACAACATCTTAGAACATCTCTCACAATAATATTACTCAAAATGGAATTTGATGCGACCACACCCAATTATACTATGAATCCTAATATTATGTATAAGTGAGAAACCAAGAATGGCAACCGCACCACCTACCAACTCCGTCGAGCGACTCCGGATGCTACCAGGTTGCTAGGTGCAACGCGTCACCCAACTCATCTATTGGGGTCGCGACCTTCATGACATCTACCCATGGCCCAATCACTTGCGGCACCTATCTCCACTTACCCAACACTGCCGACTCTTACATGTGATGAAGTAAACATTAACCAAAAGTATTTTAATATTGGTCAATAAATCGTGGGAATTTAAGATGTTTAGCATACTCATTGATAACTCGTACACAGTTTGTATGTGTCATAAGATAATTTAGAACTTGCATTACGTTATTCCTGGATAGAAATGCCTAATATCCTATATTTACACAAGATAACAACGATTAATATTGGTAGAGAGCACATATTTATTCGGATTTGAGGCCAAAAGGAAATATGAGTAGCCCACCCTCCTCAAGTTAAGATCTTGTCATAATTCTAACAATCGACTTATGAAGACAGGTAGATCATTCATCAATTTATATATTCATTTATTCCCTGTATAATACCATTAACCATAAATTTCATTGTATATAGAAAATAAAAACTAATAAGTTGCAAGGAAATCCACCAATAGCTATATGGCTATGGAATAAGTATGATTTCACGTTAGATTCAAGTTTTTCAAAGAAAAAATATGAAAAATGTATATTAAGAGGGATGGAATGTCACTGCCCTCGCAAACTTAATACAAAACTTACATCTGTAGTTTTCAAAGGGACGTTAAAATACCGATAATCATAATAATGGCAAATCAGATTTCACCTTGTAAACTTATAACGTTCTCATAGCCTCATTACAACCAATATAATTAATGTCGACGTGGTATATCATATGTTAACTATGTGTACATTATAATCAAGAGATCTCTTAATACAATCTTGATGATACACATCTATTCCACTTCCATGAAAAGCACTAGGAGAAGGCATTGCAGATAGGGATTTATATTTTGACGGGAATGGATTCTCATTAAGGACAATCAATGGCGATTAATCATTCATAAATCTCTATTCTCGTCCGGAGTATTTCATTGTCGAACAAAATATATGCAAGATATAATTCCCCTCATCAAATTCTAAACAAATGTTATTTACATTGACTGTAAAGGTATAAATTAATATATGCAAGGAATGATTCACGAGGATATGTTCCAACTACTGACAACAGAACCAAGAGGAAAATTGTTCCGTTAATAAAAAGAGAAAAATTATGACTTGGATTACGAAATGTGATGCATAGTATTTAAGCGGCATTCCTAATATTAGTTTATCGTGTTTCTTTTATCGCATACGGACTATGATTAGTAGTGTACTTGATCGACGAAAATTTCAATAAATAATTCTCATCTTAACACATATTACTCTCTATACTTTTGTATCATAGATTATATTTTACTTGAATATGATTTAACTAGCACGGATCCACGAGCATCTATATAAGGCTCTAATGATGTTCAAGATATATGATCAAAAGTCGTTTGAGACCAATAACAATAGGAAGGTATAACCATCGTTACCTCCAGGATGTTCCCTCAGGATCTCCGCTCACAAGGAAATGATATTTCCGTTGCTCGATCGCAGTGTGAATGCACGTACAATGGTGACCTCGAGCTTTCCTATACAAAGATGGTCACGAATCTTCAATCGGATCACCTGACGTCGACGGCGGCCCTCCGACGACCAATTCGGCCAAGGTGGTGGTGCTCCAAAGAGGAGGGAAGGATATGGTGGCTAGATTTTGGAGAGGGAAACCTATCATAGCTTATTTATAGAAGGAGAGGTGTAAATGGATTCAATTTCAAATCCGGTTCGAATCCATATATGGATTTCAATCATTGAACATAAAATATTGATATCTTGGTCTAGGAATGTCAGAATCGGATGTTCTTGGGCTCGCCTTGGAAAGATCTCGACGAGATCTATGAAATGACATGATTATTTAAATTTTTTAGATATCAAAAATACTCCAGAATTTAGGATAAAAATATGGAGTTTTACAGGTGACCCTGGGGGAACAATGAGAATGACAAAGGATCCCCCATATACTTAGCCTGAAAATAGTCCTAAGTATAAAGAATAAGAAGCTCAGTGATGAAGGGACCATTGTTAATTGAATCTCAAGACGATGAATCTCAGGAGATGATATGGAGACTATGATTTTCAGGAGGCTTAAAGAATCAAGCAAGATCAAAACAATTCACCAACCCACTCAGTGAAGATCATGAATATGGTCTAATTATCTTGTTGCTTTTATTGATGATAATACAAAATTCACGTTTATTTCGAGCAGGCTGAATAGGGTTTGGGCTCTATCCTAGGGAATAATCCTCACCTTTCAGCGAATGCTTATACACCTACAAGTAATACGGGGTTTTCTCTCCCAAAAACAAGGTGAATTTTAGATCCATTTTAATTAGGTCAACCTGCATTAACAATCTTATTCTTAGATTAGGTCATCACTTGAATTAAATCTTTGAGTACATAAAACATCATCTACCGTCTCGTCCCATTCCCATATTATCCTACGTGACAAATCATGAAACGGTAAAAATCCGTGCAGAAGTAAAATCATGATGTCATGCTCAAGAGAAATATTTACCGTGGCTCCAGATCTCTTCATGCATATGCTAGACTAAATTTTAAAATTTATCGAAAATGCATGCAAATTGATGGAAAAACGTACCTAATCATGCGTCTATTAGCGGGCAGATAATCAACTTAATTTGGGCTAAGTTCAATGCATATTACGTGTGTCGCATGAATCTTAAATATGAGTGAATCTCATAAGATGAAGTTAGTGTACCATATACTACGATTCAAGCACTTAGGGATAAATCATCAAAAGTAGCTCTAGGAGCTGTGTGCCTAAATCCTAATATCGAGCACTCAAGTTGAGTCCCACCCAACATGGGTGAAACAAACTCAACACATAAATAATAATTAGTCCAAAATAATTACAACGATTATACATGACATAATAATCCTCAAAAAACTCGATGGCATCTTATGCAGCTCCTCTCAACGAGAACTCCACTCCAAGTTTCATGCCTCCATTCTCCATGAGCGTCCTCGATAACGGGGTTTCCTACCACAAAAGAGAAAAGTTTAGATAATTCATGGATTATCGAAATATATATAATAATGCATAAAACATCATAACACGAGATCGACCTAGATAAAATAAGGATCAACTTAACCAAAATATAAAACCTAAATTATTATATTAATGAAGCCATGTCCCCAACAACGATGTCATCTGATGAAATGCTAAATGCATGTATTAAAAGAGATCAGTTGTAGTACAAGCACTTAGCTTCTCATACAGAATCGAGAGAAATCTCACTGACGAGGTTCTCGACTTTAATTTTTAATCTATGAAGTTCAGGGTCAAACACAAGGACACGAGTCAAAATACGATTATTTAGGCATTTAAATATATAGATTAAGCGATTGATAAATCATCTAGGTCAAAACAAACAAACAATGCAGGCATGCAATACAGGGTAAAATGCACAACACTAATGCATGCATGAATGAAATGAATTGAGATTTTTTAACATTAATGCATGCTAGACAAAATGAACATAATGAACAGATTGACAAATGCTATTATACTCACAAATATGCCTTAGAATGAATCTTCAAACTTAAGCAATTATATAACTTAATTCTAAGTCCAATTGATCATTGCAATGTAGAGTTTGATTCCATTTAATAAACATGGATGTGCACAATATACCCTCACAATTTAAGCCTTCATTTATTATCTAATCAGAAAATAAGCCGTATCAGATCAACGACAATTAAACAACGATCAAAATGCCACTGAAATCATCTCAATGGGATAAAAGGTGCTCAAGTTATTCAACGTAGAATCCATGAGCACAAATGCAATAAAATATAATTTAAAACATGATAAACATGTCCTCAGAGGGACTAAAATGCAAATACAAAAAAATGATTTGAAAAATTATAAAATACCCCATGGTAGGGGGTATTTTTGCAATAAAGGGGAACTGGAGGGGTGGTGTTGTAATTAACCCAGGCCAGCATGCGCGATGCGCATGCGGTCCAGGTTCGGGCGGACTTGCGTGGCTCGGGCCATGTGGCGTAACGTGATGCTTCAGCTTGCGGTCTGGTCGCTCCAAGTCTGCAAGCTTGGTGTCAATGACATGGCGTCCTGTAGGTCGTTAGATCGCGCCCAATTTGGCGCGATTCAATGGCAACTGTACGTTGTAGAGGTTCTTGTCTTCCTTTTTGTGCGTCTACTACGAGGCGGGGCTCCGACGAGCCCCTCCTTCCTCTGCCCAACCCCTAGAGGTTATTTGATGATTGGTGAGACTCCAGAGACGGTCTGCGAGGCTGATGTGAGGTCAGCGAAGATCATCGCACGATTGGAAGATAATAATGATGAGGACCCTTTTGAGACAAAGCTCTAGATTGGAGCACTTCCCAGAATTCTGGCCATTGAAGGGAGTGCTCACCTGCAGATGTTAGAAATGCAAATAACAGAAGCAAATATAATGTGTGCACGCATAGAGGTGAGCATGGAGTGAAATGAAGGGTAAGAGGGTGGAGCCTAGTTGGTTCTTCCTTCATGGTTGAAGGAGGAGATGAGTAGATTAGGTACACATGAAGGAACAAGAAGTACACAGGATAATTCCTTCCGCGTGGATCAAGGATCCACAAAGTAGGCCACATATACTTTGATTCTTGAGAATGGATGGTATATACATCTGGAAAAAATCAGTGAAAACAAGATAGGAATTAAACCCTAAACTAACAAGAATCTCAAGATGAGAGATGCATGAGTGTTTGGCTTCGGTTTGAGGCAGTTTTGGCTTCGGGGTCTTCGCATCAGTAGGCCAGCCATGCCTAGAGATCGAACAACCGCACATAAAGCATTGTAGCTTAGCCATTCCAGCCAAAGGTCTCACTGAGGCGGAAGTCGTCTTTGCATCATCAATCCTCCATCTCTCTATTACGGAGAGGAGGAGAGACATTGGGCCTTACCTATGTAATGGTGGACCACAACCACACTAGGTGGCGGTGGGGTATTTGAAGGGGAAAGCGTCGGAGGTTGCAGGTGGTTTCTGTTGGACATGCGAGCCAACGACGAGCCATTATGCAATAAATATTATTGCAAATATCATCCCCTAATCTAAAATGAAGAATACCTAATTTCCATAATAGATCCCTTAGTACAATTAGGGTTATGTACCATGGTCATCTTAATGATCATACAACTGTTGATTCATTTATTGAATCATAGAGGCTGGTGCTTGGATGAATATCTAAAGAGTTAGATTGAGGACTCATCAAGCACCGTCAAATGATTATTAAGAGATGATCTTCAACTTGAGAATGAGATGACAATCCTTTCTCGATAAGCATATATCTAACCGATCTCTGGATGCATGTCTTCTACATAAGAATAGAGATTCAGAGGTGTTAGATAAGCCAGGTCAAAGAGTTGACTTAACAAGATCGAGATAACCAAAGCCCTATGTCGTATGCTATCACGATATAGGCACACATCCTCTGACCGAAGACAGATGTGTTACTATATGTCTGAGTATGTACATTTGGCAGACCAATAGGTTGATGACCTAATCAAGGTATATACACTGGCACGCTGGTGTGCATGTAAGGGTATATGAGTAATACGATCTCTCAAAGGGATCATACAGGGTTATTACTGAACCAAAAGATATGAGCTCACTCGTGAGATATTGGGAAGATCCAAATTCCGTGCATGGTCATCTTGCTTTGGAAGCTTGACTGAATTTGTAGGTTTGATATATACTTTTGGAAAGTATATGATCAAAACCTAGGTATGATATATGCTTTTGGAAAGCATATGATCGATACTGACTCCCAATGATCGATTGAGAAACTTAAAGATAAAACCATGAAGTAGACAATGTAAAATTGATTTAATACTTCGGGTTTATTCCGAGTCTTCCAATATGCAGGATGTACAGATATTGGGAATACCTGATGTGATCATAAACGATTGTATAACCATGACACTTTCATTCCTAGGAAGTGATGAAACAGGTCAGGATTTTAGTGACTTCTCACAGTAGAGAAGTAATCTGATCTTGGTCCAGATGTTGGACATTGATCTGAATGTGATTCACATGCGATAAGAAGATAAGATTTGCAGTCTTGATTTAATCAAGAATCTATGAGAGGTCTCAAGATCTGGATTTGAGATGTGATCTCAATACCTAAGTCATTATACATGGAACAATACAATCGCCATGTCCTTATCTCTAAGTATCCACAGAGAAAGCGCATTATGCTTGAAAGAGTTCAAGGATAATTTCATCGTTGATATATGTATCTGAGCATTGAGAAAATTGATAATTGAATACGATTAGTTATCATAAATAATATTAATTTGATTCATATTATAAGGAGAGTTATCTTAGGTAATTTAATGTGATTTTTATCAAAGATGTGAATATTGTGAATGTGATTCATATTATTTGGGCAATGAGAATAGAGATCCAAGATGATTAAATATGATTTAATTATCATGGATATGAATAATGAAAATAACACTATCCATATTAACCACATATATTATAAATGTGATTTATAATATATAAGAGAGAGCTATTTGTAATTTACATTTGTTAATTAAATGTTGATGTGGATTGGATTCACATTGAACATTAAATTGAAAATGTAGTTCACATTTTATTTTGGGTTGTGAATGTGATTCACAAGTTTCCAATGGCATGATTGCAATGTTCACAAAATAATTGTGATTGTTTGTGTGAATAATTGACAACAATAGTTGTTGTGAATCATGGAGATTTTCATGAGATATGAGATCTCATGAAAAAGGAAGAGGGGTGCCTCCTTCCTTTTAAAGAGGATGGACAACCACCTTGAATTGGAATTCAAGGTGTGCCGTCCTCCTCTTTATGGAAGGGAGACATACCTCCTTCCTAATTTCTCCCATGTTGATTTGATTTAATTAATTTATATATTGATGATTTGTTCAATATATATTTATTTTACTTAAATTAATCATGGTTGTATTTTTAACAAGAAGATCATGATCATTAAAAGAAACACAAATCAATGTGAGCCACTGGATTTGTGTTGTCCATAAATTGAGATCTATGGATCCCAAAATATTATAAAAGAGAGGCACCCCTTTGCTCTTATCTACACATACAACACAAGTTGGGGACAACAACTCTCTCTCTCTCTCTCATTCTCTACATACGATCTCTCTCCCTGTCTCTTGTGGTCGTCCACCATGGAGCCGCAGCGTCACCGGTATGCTAAAGAACTATTTGCTCGTAGATCTCCATCTCCTTCGGTGCACCTCGCTCGTGAAGAAGACATCAGATCTCGTGTGACGAGATCAGGAGATTCGCCACTTGGATCATCAACATGGATTGGGAGAAGCAGGCGTTTCATCAACGCGCTCGCAAGTGTCTCCTCCATCGGATCGAACTTGAGATAGGAGGTCTCTTCATTTAGAAACTCGATGCAACCACGCTTAAAGAGGTAATCCTAGTAACTGTTTGTGTTTTAGACAAAACTATCCAAGAAGTATTCTTGGATCATGTGGTTTCGTCGCATGAAAAAAATTTAAATTACGTTGCCACGAGCCACTAGTGCGACTAGTCGCTCCCGATCGCATAGGATGTGATCCTCACACTTCCGTGATGTGCTTAAGGATCTTTCTATATCCTTCAAGTGGTATGAGAGCCATAGGTCGAAGGTTTTCGATGTGATCCATAAACCTAGGACGATTTGGGTTCATTAGGGTTTGCGAAAGTTTTCTCGCATTTCATTTTTACGTCTATATTTTATGATTAATTTCGAACCTTCTTAAATTGTTTAAATATGAAAATAAAAGATTTTTCTTCCCATTAAATAAGGAAACCATGGGATCTGGGTTTGCATGATTTGGAATCCATTTTCTCAAGTTATGATCATTTTAATGAACATGTATCCACTGTTGAGGACTGCGAATCTTAACATAATTAAGGAGTTAATTACTATTTTGAAATGCCTTGAAATATGTGCAAATCATATAGTTTTTGTTGTAAATCAAATTATCAAACTTTAGAAACTTATTTTGCATGATTTGGATTTAAATTGATTGAGATATGCAAATTTTAGTAAGTGAGGGTCACTATTGAAAATTATTTTTCTAATCAAGAACCTTGTGTTTGTCATTTAATCAATTATTGAAATTAATTGTCAATTTCCTAAAATAATTATGGATAAATATTTGTGACATATTTGATGATAATTATTTCTTTAAATGACATTGTCTTAACTAATAATTGATTAGATACGATCTAGATCACAAATTGGTTACATGATGTACTTTCCAACAAACATAGTTGCTTGAATAGGATTGGAAATTTATTTAGCAAATTTCCTTATAATTTTAATAAAAAATGTTTTGATTATTATATGGTACAACTTCGGTTGAAAAACCAATTATCATTTCAAGTACACAATGATCAATTCGGCATTATCCTTTCCTGATGTAGATATGGTGTCTAGTCAAGGAGCGTTGGGGTAGCATGTTGCACCATGTACAGTCTGTCCCACTCCCGTCGGTACTGGCCATGACAGCGGGTAAATACGGGATAATGCAGGAGAGATCATGGTGTATTTTTCTAATTATTAAAATTCGGATAATACATATTTTAGATAATACCATATTTCAAGTAACAATAAAGAATATTTGTTTGATATTAATTGGATCATTAATTTAAAATGATTAGATTAATTGGAATCCAATTAAATGAAAACACTCTATTATAAATAGAGTTATATTTCTCTTGAAAGAATTAATTGTAATGAATATGATTCATAATGATTAATTAAATTTTGAACATGATATGGAGGATCACATAACTGACAACTATGGTCTCCCGTCAAGGCGAAGGGTTCCGTCGTCAGGGATTGTATGCAGAAGTCTGATAAATCCATATTTCATCATCTTTATTTTATCATTTTGGCCTCAAAAACTCTGGCAAATGCATGCAAATACCCTTAATTAGAGCATCTTAGCATTCATGCACGTGCATGTAAATAGTGTATAAAATACTATATTTAAAGCCAAAATTATAGAATAAATAAAAAAAAATAAAATATTGTAAATATTTTATGACCCGAAACCCCGAGACCTAGGCATCTTGATGAATAGGTCGACAAGGAATAAAGTAGGGGGAGATAAGGGCCAGAATACACTAAAAATACCTATTCATTTTATTCATCCTTTAGTCATTTTGGGGCCTATTTTTGGTTTCCCTTTTTATACTCAAATAAAGAAACCTTGTACATGAAAGTTGTAGATAAATAAATAAATAAAAATACAAAATTTATTTCATACAAAAATATTGTACAGATAAAAAGTTATGATGTGAATAAAAATCCAAATACCAACTTCCCAGACCCGTATCTTGCTAATAAAAGCTTGAAATGCATCAAACTCACCTTTAATTGTATATAATTTAAAATAAGCTATTTAATAAAGGTGGTTTTGCATTTGGCGGAGCTACAGTTTGAAAGTTGTGTTTTGGACCCCTATTGTATACTTGTACAGAATAAGATATTCATTATATTATTTATCCATTATTTTCATAGATTTATATTTTTATAATATTATTTACAATTTATGTGTATATTAAAATCAGAATAAAAACATAAAAGAAACACAAAATAAAATACGTATATAAATAGCATATCTAGGTATAATACCTATACTTATACCTATAAAATTACTCTGTACTTTTTAAGTGTACAAAATACATCAGAAAAATCAAATAAAAATATATTTAAGTGTATAAAAATATTCTATAAATATATAAAATGATAAACATAAATAAATAAATTAAATACACAAAATAAAAATAAAAATATAGATATATATACCTAGATAGTGTATGAAAGGTAACTTGTAATTATATACCTCATAAAAATAAATAAAAATCACTATAAAATTCTTTATAAAATAAGAAACATTTTTTATTTTATAACCGAAAATTAATAAATTCATTTACTATTTTATTTCGAATTTTTGAATAATTTCGACCAGCCTTTTTCTATTTGGTCCACGTGGACCAATCAGGCGCGGTCGTTGGTTGACCTCGGTCAACTGCCTGACCGAGGTCTGCCACCCTCTGACGCCCGTGATTTTGTCCCATTTTCAAGAAATTTTAGCGCCTAATCCTTTCGTCTTCTCCCCTCGATTCCTTCTTGGAAATTCTTCCCCTATCATCACTGAGCCACGCCACACCTTCAGATCACGCAAAATCTCCATGACGCGCGCGTGGCCCTCGCTTGAAGAAGATGCCACCATCCTGTATATAGCCGACCCGCCACCTTCAAGCTCGAGTTTGAACCCCTTGCATGCCGCTTTCTCCCCACCTATTGTGCTCCAGTGATAGAGGGATGTGACAGCTCCCCATTCCAGGCTTCAGGCGGGTCGAGGAAGGGTCGAGGTGGCTCCACCATCTTCGCCGACCACCGGCGTCGAGGTTCTCTTCCTCTGGCTTCCGGCCATCGAGGTACCCCCTCTCTCTTCTTCCTTTCCCCCTTTTCTTGATCCCGATAGTTGTAGGAGTAGCTTAGAACCCTTATATCCCTTCGCCGACCAATATCTCGCCGTCCATCGACCATCGCCAGAGCGCACCTCCGGCCGAATATCCTTCAAGTTCCACAGACCACCTCCGACTCCCACTTCGCCTTCGCGGGGTCCAGGAAGTTTGCCCTGGATCCTCTCACTCGTTTTTACAGGTCCAAGAGCAGTCAAAAGAGCCTGGGGCTCATTTTGGAGCATCGTTGGAGATTCCTGGAGCTCTAAGCTCCGCCGCCATCGCGCCAGCGTCACAGTGCTTCTCCGACGACGTTGAGTACCCCAACATGTAGAGGGACCTCCCAGGAGCTCGCAGCTCAATTTTGGAGCCCATCCATCGTCGGAGACCCGAGATCAAGCTCGGGGAAGTTCGCCTCGCCGGCGTTCTTCCCCGTTATTCCCCTTGGGTCCTCTGTCGTTCGATCGAGCCTCTGCTCCAGTTCTGATCTCCGTCGTCGGATCGCATCACACCACCACCGTCAGATCTTCATCCGAGGATCTAATCTCCACCGTCCAGCGTGAACTGTCATCATGCAACCTCGAAGCGCCACGTGTCAAGTGGGCGCTCCCCAGCCGTCCCATCGCGCACGAGGATATTAGGCGTGGGTATTTTGCACTTCCACCCTCGCTAATTTTTGCATTTTAATTCAGTCCAGAAACTTTTAGGCATTGTTTAAAAACTTTTGTAATATTTGCAACCAAGCCCCCATACTTTCTTTATTTGCACTTAGGTCCTATCCACATCACCTCACGTGCCCGTGCGCGTGAGGGGACTGGGTATTTTGCACAGGACCCTTGATAAACATGAAATTCAAGCGGTCTTGTATTCCACACAAGGCGGGAATACAGTCGAAGTGTTGACCACTCAAAATCCGAATTTAATCAACAATTAACCCACACAAAGAATCTCAAGAAATGACATGCAAATGTGAAGTTAAAATTTATTTTTAACTCTGCACAAAAGATGTATAGAAGCAAGTATGCAGAGAGTTCGAACACAGGGAGCAAGGCAGGATAGATCTACAGAATGTGTATGTGAATGAGTGTGAATGTGTTGCCTACAATATGCAAATATTTTTATGGGTTTTTAATTATTTATTTATTTTTTTATATTTTATTTTTAATTTTGTATTTTGGTTTTCTTTTTACTGATTTTTTATTTTTTTATTTTTTTTATATTTTTATATTTTATATTTTTATATTTTCTTTTTCAATATAGGAGTATATATACAATGTGAGGAAAGAGAGGATAATGTATTTATAAAAATAGGTAAAAATAGTCAAAAATCAGGAAATAAAATCTTTTTGATCTTTTTATAATTTTTTACTATTTTTTTGATTTTTGGGGAATTTTCGGAATGTTTTTGGTATTTTTAAATATCAAAATGAGGGAAAACAGTGGTCTAGGTTGCTGGCCGAAATAAAAATGAGGATGAAAAATACTAGACAGTACCCAAAATTCCGCAAATCAATTTTAAATGAAAGACAATAAAATAGAGAAGCTACAGCAACTGAGTTTATATTTTTCTGAATTTTCTATGATTTTCTATATTTCTTTGATTTTTTTAAGTTTTTTCTAATTTTTAAGGTTTTTACTTTGAAATTTTTAGTGGTTTTTGGGCTGACACTGTGATAAAACACACAAAAAATATTTTTTTTTTGGAATTTTTCAAAAGTTTTTATAATTTTTATGGATTTTCTAATGCTAACAGTAAGAAAAATGCATATTTTTTATTTTTAATAAATATGAAACTATAAGAAAAATGCAATGTAAAAATATGGCATTAAACTACAATGCAACATGAGCCTATGATATTTTTTTGATAATTTTTAGAGATTAAAGTGATGCATGAAATAAATGCAAACATCCAAGCAAAAATACAATACTAGCAAGGGCATAAATATAAATACACAACAGTTCAAGGGCCTACTTGCAATTTTTCCAGTTTCTGGGCTAAAAACAAATACCCAAACCCAGAGGGGGTTCGTTGCAAAATGTCCAACTCGCGCGCACTGGGCACGTGACCTGGCAGGGGTATTTTTGCAATATCACAAAGTTCCAGGGGCTCAGATGCAATTTTCCAAAACATTACAATTTAGTTAAAAAGTTCATGGACTAGAACTAAATAAACAAACCCCAGTGGGGTCCTTGCAAAATACCCAGCCCCCTCACGCGCACGGGCACGTGAGGTGACGTGGATAGGGACCTAAGTGCAAATATGAAAACTACGGGGGTCTGGATGCAAATATTATAGAAATATTTAAACTACGACTTAAAGTTTATGGACTGAAATGAAATACAAAATTTGATGAGGGTGACAGTGCAAAATACCCACGCCTTATCTCCTCATGCGCGATCGAACGGTGGAGGGCCGCTCACTTGTCCACGTGGCGCGCGCACAACGCGCGATTACGGTTCGACGATGGTCGGCTGGGATCGGATATGGCGAAGAGATCGACAGTCGGTGCGTGCCCAGTGTTGGACATGTGACCCACGGTGAGCCATTATGCAATAAATGTTATTGCGAATATCATTCCCTGATCAGAAATGAAGAATAAATAATTTGCATAATAGGTCCCTCTGTACAATTAGGGTTATGTACCATGGCTATCTTAATGATCATACAGCTGTTGATTCAATTATTGAATCATAGAGGCTGGTGTTTGGATGAATATCTAAAGGGTTAGATTGAGGACTCATCAAGCACCGTCAAATGATTGTTAAGAGATGATCTCTAGCCTGAGTAGGAGATGGCAATCCTTTCTCACATAGGCTGATATCTGACCGACCTCTTGATGCAGGTCCTCTGCATAGGAATAGAGGTTCGGAGGTGTCAGATTAGTTAGGTCAATGGGTTGACTTAACGAGATCAAGATAACCAAAGTCCTATGTTGAATGCTATCACAGCATAGGCACGCATCCTCTGACCGGAGACAGATGTATTGCTATATGTCTGAGTATGTACATTTGGCAGACCGATAGGTTGATGGCCTAACCAAGGTCTATATACCGGTGCGCTAGTGTGCATATAAGAGCATATGAGTAATACGATCTCTCAAAGGGATCATACAGATTCACTACTGAACCGGAAGACATGAGCTCACTCATGAGATATTGGGAAGAATCAAATTCCGTGCACGGTCGTCTCGCTTTGGAAGCTTGACTGATTTGTAGGTTTGATATATACTTTTGGAAAATATATGATCAAGACCTAGGTATGATATATGCTTTTGGAAAGTATATGATCGATACCAAATCCCAATGATCAAATGAAAAACTTAGTGATCAAACCCTTAAGAAGACAGTGTAAAATAGATCTTGATCTTCGGGTTGACCATGGGTCTTCCAGTATGCAGGATGTACAGGTATTGGGAATACCTGAGGGTGATGTGATCATAAACGATTGTATATCCATGGCGCTTCCAATCTGAGGGAGTGATGAAACAGGTCTGGATTTTAGTGACTCCTTCCAGTAGAGAAGCAATCTGATCTTAGTCCAAGTGTTGGACATTGGTCTGAATGAGATTCAGATTCAATGAGAAGATTAGATTAGCGGTCTTCATTTAATCAAGCATCTGTGGGAGGTCCGTAAGATCTGGATTTGAGATGAGATCTCAACATCCAAGTCACTATACGTGGAACAATACAATCGCCCTGTCCTTATCTCCAAGTATCTGCGGAGAAAGCACATTATTCTTGAAAGGATTCGAGAATAATTCATTTGATGAAATTCATATCCTAGCAAGAAGAACTTGATGATTAAATGAGATTTAATTATCAAGCTTAATATGAATATGATTCATTTTATGAGAATGATTATCCAAAATAATTAAATGGGATTTAATTATCAAGGATTAGAGATTGTGGATATTATTATCCATAATATTTGTGTATTGTAAATATGATTTATAATATACAATAGAGAGAAATTTAGTAAATAACATTTTTTAATTATTAAATGTGGATTGGATTCACATTTGTTAATTAACTGGAAATGTCATTTACAAATTAGTTTTGGTTGTGAATTTGATTCACATATTTTTCAATGGCATGATTGAAATATTCTCAAATTAATTTGGAATTAATTTTGTGGACAATTATGTGATAATAGTTATCACAAATTATTAAGAGATAATATGATATAATAAAAGGAGATAATAAGCCCCATTTTTAGGAGGCTACATTATCTCTATTTTATTATCTTGGTTAATCTCTTAAATAATTTACTTATATTAAATTAAAAATGTGTTGATAATGTTGCAATATCTATTTAATTTAATTATAAATAAATATTGTTGTTTTTAACCAACAACAATCATAGCCATTGATTTTGCATAGACCAATCCTGGCCGTTGGATCTATGTGTCCCATGGATTGAGATCCATTGGATCCTAAACTAATATAAAAGGAGGGTTAGGGTAGCCTTTTAAGGTACATCATTAAGAGTTGTACAGGTTACAACTCTCTCTCTCTCTCATATTCTCGCCCTCTCTCTTTCTCTCCTCCATAAGATGGTCGTCCATCTTGTGTTGAGAAAGGAGAGACTCTCGGCTTCTTCTTCGACGACTCGAGGATCTCCTTCTTCTTTGGAGTTGCTTACTCTAAAGGAAGACGACAGATTTCGTTTGATGAAATTGGGGGAGCCATCGCTTGGATCTTCATCGAGGATTGCAGGAAGGAACGTGACTCATCATCGTGCCCGCAAGTGCATTCTTCGTGGATCGAACTTAAGACAGGAGGATCTCTACTTTGGGATCTCGCGATCACAACCACGCTTCAAGAGGTATTCCTTATACTTTGTGTTTTGATGAAACGATCCGAGAAGTGTTCTCGTGATCATGTGGTTTCATCTTTAATTTAAAATTTTTTAATTTCCGCCGCATCTAGCATCTAGTGCGACTAGTTGCTCCGATTGCATACGATGCGATCGACACGCTTCCGTGATGCACTTAAGGATTCACAATATCCTTCAAGTGGTATCAGAGCCAGGTTGAATAAGGTTTTGGATATGATCCATAGACCTTAGACGATTTGGTTCTTGAAAGGGTTGCGAAATTTTTTCTGCATTTCAATTTTCGCACCTCTGTTTAATTGAATTTTTTTGTACTGTTTAAAATGTTTAAACACAAAATTTTCAATTGGATTTTGTTTCCCATTAATTAAGGAAACCATAAGATTTGAGTTTTTGAAATTTGGACTTCATTTGCTCAAGATATGGATTTTTGAATATGGCTATATTCATTGTTACGGGAACTGCGGATTTAAACGTGATTAATGAGATAATTACGGTTTTAATCCCCCTCGAAATGCGTGAATTATCACTTGGGTTCTTTAATAAATCAAATAGGCAATCTTTGGAAACTGAGTTTGCATTTTTTTTGATTTAAATTGATCATGATAAGTTAATTTTAGTGATTGAGGGTCACTGCTGGAAATTAACATTTTTTTGATCTTGGACCATGTGATAAGTCATTCAATTATCATGATGAAAATTGATTGTTAATTTTCTTTAATAATTAGTGATAAATATTTGTGAAATATTTAAATAGATAATTATTTCATTGAATGACATTTGCCAAAACCACAATGATGAGATATTAGATCTTGATCATCGGTTCATCAACAAAGATTGCTTTCATGAAAAACCATAGTTTATCCTACAATAGTTGTAGGACAACATTTACATGAAAACCCTCTTGCTTGAATAGGATTGGGGATTTGTCTAGCAAATCTCCTTATAATATAATCAAAAATGTTTTGATGTATATTATATGGTATAATTTCGGTTGAAAAACCGATGAGCATCTCAAAGTACATGATGATCTATCTGGTAATATCCTTTCCTGAGGTAGATGTGGTGTCTAGTCGGAGAGCATTGGGGTCGCGGGTTGCAACGTATGTGGTCCGTCCCACTCTCGTCGGTACTGGCCATGACATCGGGTAGGGACTGTATAATGCCGGAGAAGTCAGTGTGTATTTTTTCTAATTATTAAAATTCGAATAATACATACTTTGAGAATATGCCTACTATTCAAGTAAAAGACGTGTTTGTTGATTGATGATTGGATTGATGATTAATTTAATGTGATTAAATTAATTATATCCAATAAACACTCTATTATGAATAGATGTGTATTTCCCTTGGAAGAATTAATTATGTGAATATGATTCACGATAATTAATTACAATTTGAATATGAGGTGGAGGATCACATAAGTGGCATCCATGGTCTCCCGTCAAGGCAAAGGATTCCGTTGCCAGTTGTTGTATATAGGAGACGCCTGCCCGAAGTGACAAATCCTATATATGATTTAATTGGATCGGGTCCTTTGATTCTCGAAAGAGTAAGGCCATATACGTAGTGACCCCAATATCGGATCCTCATATTATTGGGCCGATATTGGATTACGTATAGCGAGTATTAAGCCTGTTGACGGTTGGTTCAATTAATGACGGGTCAACATCATCTTAGGGGTGGTGGGCCCGGGTGTTAAAGACCGAATTGGGAGATGCAAGTTGGACTTGCAAGGCAGAATGTGTTCCCGCTTCTTTTTATCTGAGTTGTAGGTTCTCATATTATTGGGATGCAACAAAGATAAGGAAGGAGATCCCAGATCTTGCTTGAGATATAATGGTAAGTATATCTCTTTCATTGAAAGTGATTAAGGGAATGAACTTTCAGTGTTGACAAGGCAAGACAACTTTGATATAAAAATTCCTAAATCAAAGTAAAAAATGTATATATAATATATATACCCTTATGCAAATTTCTTATTTCAGATAATCCTTTATTAAACCCACTCAATGTTATACTCAATAATAATCAGTAAAATATCTTGGATTGGACTCATAATCCAGATATTGTACTTGTAATTGGACACATAGTATGTGGTTGCAATGTACAAGTTTCCTCAACATAACGAGGAATGACAATTAAATATGACAATAAGACATCACCTTAGGGTTTGTATGTCTATATAGTATTGATCTTTCATCGAGTGTACTTTGGAAGTGACATGTCGATGATGATTGTAATTGTTAAATTAATCCTTATAAAATAAAAGAAGATATTTTGGCATACATATGTGCTCTAGACATTTAATCATGAATGACATGGTTCTCTGTATTATGCAGAATGGTAGATCGAAAAATATGATGTATTCAAAATGTTTGAATACCTACCTGAACCTAAGTCTCAAAGAGTTAAGATGTATGTAGATATGATGAGAGTCATCATTCTACTATCTATACTCAAGTCATTCATGAAGCTTCAGGATATTCATATTGTATGAATTTAATGAAGCATATATAAATGTTGAAATGCTCTTACATTGAATTCTTTTTGAATTTAACATAAGAGATTCTTTGTCTTGAACAATAGTTGTTTATATGTGAAGAGAGCGTAGTGGAAGCATGGGTCGGACCCGAGTAAGAAGGAAAGTCAAAGAGTTGACCTACTTCTGTGACTTCCATATCACATCCAAAGAGTTGGATGAATGCCAATACTGCAATAAGTTGATGTGTTGATAATATGACTATCAAATCTGTCTAAAATCCTTAGTGAAGGACTCAGATAGAGCATCAGAATAATCTACATATAATCATTGACTCTGACTTTCTTATTTCATATGATAGAGTTTGCCAATTGTATCCCAATCTTCTAATGAAATTTGCAATTGGTTGCATATATATATATATATATATATATATTAGAAGATTAGAATTTTGATCTTAAGGTTTAGCAGCCATCTACATGGATATTGTTGTAATTGTTGCAGCAATCTCTGTTGGATAGATATACTTCATATTCTCAGTGGGAGAGCTCTTAGTCCTAGAGAATGTCTCTATGACCTAGATAGTAGAGTACACTCATTTTTTGTTTCTAAATGTTGGAAATAAACATGAATTCTGAGATAGAACTATCATAAAGAGTTATGATGGAAATATTTCAGATAGTAATCTAACATCTAGTGGACTCCACAAAATTAGAAAATTAATGAATGGTTCATTAAGATTTCTAATACTGAAAATCAAACCTTATAAGATCAATAGGAGGATGAAGATCATTTGACAATGATCTGGCATCAAGACTTGGACATTTGTCTGTTGATTTGATCAATAGACTAGTAGGATATGAAACTTTAGAATGTCTAAAATTTCAAATCTTACATACTTGTGAATATTGTATTCAAAGTAAAATGTCCAATACACCTTTCTCTGGGAATGGTGTTGGATGTCGAGGTATTCAAGATCTCATACATATTGATGTATGTAGATCATCTATATCATAGTAAACATTATGGATATGTGATATCTATTGATGATTATGTATGATATGAGATTTCTTCTCTTCACCTGAGAAACCTTTCAAATGTTCAAAGATTTTACAATTTTGGTTTAGAACCAAAGTTCGAAGGAAGATTAAATGAATTTGATCTAACCTAGGTAGCTTGTACCTGTTAGATAAAATTCAAAGAATACCCTATGGAGATATGAATATCATTTATATCTCACTCCTGATAAACCTGAACTCAATAGAGTTGTAGGGAGATACAATTGGATCATGTGTGACATGATTTCATCAGTGATGATTTTTAGCAAAATTATCCCTTAGTTTCCAAGTATATATGTGTAGTAGAGACTACAATATATATCCTTAATAAGGTTCCATGCATGTAAGCTAGAATCTAGCACTTGAGAGTGCTACTTCATTAGAAAATAAAGGATGGTATTGGATACCTACTTTATGACCTTGAGATTCTTAGAAGATCTCATCTTTGAGAATGTGATTCTTAGAGGATGACTCTCTTGAGAATCAAGATGAAAATTAAGTATAGGAACTCATTTGATCTTGAGAAGATAATGAGGCTCCTGAAATTGGAAACTAAAAGGGACAATTAAAGATGAAGCCTTAATACCTCTTCAAATGAGTTTGAGGATGTATTCCATGTGTCAGTTAAGTCTGCAAATGATCGGACTTCATGTGATGAAGTTCCTGAGGATCATGACATGGAAAGATGGATATTAGCAATAAAGTCTAAAGCAGACTTCATATACAAAGTGTTGTATATGGACCCTCGAGGATCTACCTATAAGGGTTAGACCCATTAAGGTGTCAATGGATCTTCAAGAGAAGAGGGAACCTGATGAGGAGGTAGAGACCTTCAAAGCACGGTTCGTAGCCATGAGCTACACACCGGAAGAGAAGACATTGCTTGCAATGAGACTTGCTCTTCGGTAGCCATGCTTAAAATCATCAGAATATTGCTAACCTTAGCTACACAACTTGACTATTGCATCTTCAAGATGTAAGTCAAGATTGCATTCCTCTAAGAATACCTCTCTGAGGATACTCACATGAAGTAGCCCCAGGGCTTCATGGTTGAGGAAAGCAAGGTGTGAAAGCTAAAGAAACTCCATCTATGGACTCAAATAAGCTTTTTGTAGTTGGAACATCAGATTTGATAAAATCATAAATGTTATGATTTCAGATAGAATCTTGATGAACCATATGAAGCTTAGTGGGAGTGCCATTGTGTTCATCATGCTAAATGTAGATAATATCCTAATCATTTGAAATGATATAAGGATGATAATAAGTGTTTTATATTCTGGCTATTCCATACCTTGAGATATGATCTCAAAGATGCCTCTTGGATCTTAGTTCTGAAGGTGTTCAGAAGCAAAGAAAAGAGGGTATTGGGACTGTCACATTTGTAGTATACGTTGGACATATTCCATTCTTGGAAATTCCAAGAAAGGCTTCCTTCCCTTGAGATTTGGTACTGACCTATCTAAAGGGATATCACCTCAAAGAGTTGAGGAAGTGAATGCTAGAATTGCTTGCACTTGTGCATCAGTTACGAGAAGCTAAGTGTATACTAGATGTGTACAAAAGCCAGATATCTGCCATGCAGTGGGAGTAGTAAAGTGTTGCTAATCCTACTATGGCGAGAGAAAACACTTGATTGCAGTAATAACAAAATCTTCATAGATGACAAGATTTCTTGAGATAGTGATCTCAAAGTCATATCTTCAAAAGCTTAAGACTTTATAGATAGAGATCTAAAAGGTCTTACCTGTGGATACCTTAAGAGATAGTGATCTCCCGGAATAAGGGTATTCTGATAAGGATTATGAAAATACTGGTTATAATAGTTATTGAGCAATAGTGTCAAGGACACTATAACTGCTTTGACTAGATTGAGTATTGTCTGCATTAGATGCAACATTCGCATTGGATGCAAGCACTGTTACTGGGGATATGCAAGTGCCGTAAAAGGACTTGGCATAGTCTTTTGGGAACAGAGTGACCGATCAGCTTACCTAGCTATTTTCTAAATAGCCTATGATTGTCACATGAGTGTGTGTTTAAATGATTAGCCCATTAATGGCTCTTTGGGCTAGTGGGAGATTGTTGGACATGTGAGCCCACGACGAGCCATTATGCAATAAATGTTATTGCGAATATCATTCCCTGATCTGAAATGAAGAATAAATAATTTGCATAATAGGTCCCTCTGTACAATTAGGGTTATGTACCATGGCTATCTTAATTATCATACAGCTGTTGATTCAATTATTGAATCATAGAGGCTGGTGTTTGGATGAATATCTAAAGGGTTAGATTGAGGACTCATCAAGCACCGTCAAATGATTGTTAAGAGATGATCTCCAACCTGAGTAAGAGATGGCAATCCTTTCTCACATAGATTGATATATGACTGACCTCTTGATGCAGGTCCTCTGCATAGGAATAGAGATTCGGAGGTGTCAGATTAGTTAGGTCAATGGGTTGACTTAACGAGATCGAGATAACCAAAGTCCTATGTTGAATGCTGTCACATCATAGGCACGCATCCTCTGACCGGAGACAGATGTATTGCTATATGTCTGAGTATGTACATTTGGCAGACCTATAGGTTGATGGCCTAACCAAGGTCTATATACCGACGCGCTAGTGTGCATATAAGGGCATATGAGTAATACGATCTCTCAAAGGGATCATACAGGTTCACTACTGAACCGGAAGACATGAGCTCACTCATGAGATATTGGGAAGAATCAAATTCCGTGCACGGTCGTCTCGCTTTGGAAGCTTGACTGAATTTGTAGGTTTGATATATACTTTTGGAAAGTATATGATCAAGACCTAGGTATGATATATGCTTTTGGAAAGTATATGATCGATACCAAATCCCAATGATCAAATGAAAAACTTAGTGATCAAACCCTTAAGAAGATAGTGTAAAATAGATCTTGATCTTCGGGTTGACCATGGGTCTTCCAGTATGCACGACGTACAGGTATTGGGAATACCTGAGGGTGATGTGATCATAAACGATTGTATATCCATGACGCTTCCATTCCGAGGGAGTGATGAAACAGGTCTAGATTTTAGTGACTCCTTCCAGTAGAGAAGCAATCTGATCTTAGTCCAAGTGTTGGACATTGGTCTGAATGAGATTCAGACTCAATTAGAAGATTAGATTAGCGATCTTCATTTAATCAAGCATCTGTGGGAGGTCCGTAAGATCTGGATTTGAGATGAGATCTCAACATCCAAGTCACTATACGTGAAACAATACAATCGCACTGTCCTTATCTCCAAGTATCTGCGGAGAAAGCACATTATTCTTGAAAGGATTCGAGAATAATTCATTTGATGAAATTCATATCCAAGCAAGAAGAACTTGATGATTAAATGAGATTTAATTATCAAGCTTAATATGAATATGATTCATATTGTTAGAATGATTATCCAAAATAATTAAATGGGATTTAATTATCAAGGATTAGAGATTGTGGATATTATTATCCATAATATTTGTGTAATGTAAATATGATTTATAATATACAATAGAGAGAAATTTAGTAAATAACATTTGTTAATTATTAAATGTGGATTGGATTCACATTTGTTAATTAACTGGAAATGTCATTTACAAATTAGTTTGGGTTGTGAATTTGATTCACATATTTTTCAATGGCATGATTGAAATATTCACAAATTAATTTGGAATTAATTTTGTGGATAATTATGTGATAATAGTTATCACAAATTATTAAGAGATAATATGATATAATAAAAGGAGATAATAAGCCCCATTTTTAGGAGGCTACATTATCTATATTTTATTATCTTGATTAATCTCTTAAATAATTTATTTATATTAAATTAAAAATGTGTTGATAATGTTTCAACATCTATTTAATTTAATTATAAATAAATATTGTTGTTTTTAACCAACAACAATCGTAGCAATTGATTTTGCATAGACCAAGCCTGGCCGTTGGATCTATGTGTCCCATGGATTGAGATCCATTGGATCCTAAACTAATATAAAAGGAGGGCTAGGGTAGCCTTTTAAGGTACATCATTAAGAGTTGTACAAGGTTACAACTCTCTCTCTCTCTCTCATATTCTCGCCCTCTCTCTTTCTCTCCTCCATAAGATGGCCGTCCATCTTGTGTTGAGAAAGGAGAGACTCTCGGCTTCTTCTTCGACGACTCGAGGATCTCCTTCTTCTTTGGAGTTGCTTACTCTAAAGGAAGACGACGGATTTCGTTTGACAAAATCGGGGGAGCCATTGCTTGGATCTTCATCGAGGATTGCGGGAAGGAACGCGACTCATCATCGCGCCCGCAAGTGCGTTCTTCGTGGATCGGACTTAAGACAGGAGGATCTCTACTTTGGGATCTCGCGATCACAACCACGCTTCAAGAGGTATTCCTTATACTTTGTGGTTTGATGAAACGATCCGATAAGTGTTCTCGTGATCATGTGGTTTCATCTTTAATTTAAAATTTTTTAATTTCCGCCGCATCTAGCATCTAGTGCGACTAGTTGCTCCGATTGCATACGATGCGATCGACACGCTTCCGTGATGCACTTAAGGATTCACAATATCCTCACCCAGATCGAGCGGCTGATGATCAAACTGGAGCGGGCCTCGGATCGGACGGCTGAGAGGCGAAGAGGATGAACAGGGACGAATGCCGGCGAGACGAACTTCCCCGAGCTCGATCTCGAATCTCCGGCTGTCTGGAAGCTTGCAAAGTGGCCCGGCGTGCTCCTGGGAAGTCAGGCTATGTGCTGGAAGGCTCAAGTTCGTCGGAGGAGCATCTGAGTGCTTGCGCGAGGGCGGCGGAGCTCGAAGCTCCAGGTAGCTCCGGTGAACCTCACAAAATGGCCCCCAGGGGCATTGATTGCTCTCTGACCTGCAAAAAGGGGTGAGGGGGTCCTGGGCAAACTGCCTGGACCCCGTGGAGGTGAAATGGAGGTCGGGGATGGTGTGTGGACGGTGAAGGGGTTTCGGCCGGAGTTGCGCTCCGACGATGAGCTACGGGAGACGGATCGGTGGTCGATGCTCGGGTATTTTTGGGGATTTTCCATCTTGAAGCTAAGGGAAACAAAATGAAACGAAAAGGAAAGGGGCAAACCTCGAAGGTAGATGACCTGAGGTGGTGGAACCTCGACGCTGGAGGTCGGCGGAGGTGGTGGAGCCGCTACAACGCCTCCTCGACTCGCCTGAGGGTGTGGATGCGGAGCTGTCACCTCCAGCAACACGAAGAGCACAACAGGGAGGAGGATTAATGGCCAATAAGGGTTCAAAATTGGGCTTGAATGTGGCGGGTCCATTAAATAGAAGCTGGTGACATCTCCTTCAAGCGAGGTCCACGCGCGCGTTATGGAGATTATGCGTGATCTGAAGGCACGACGTGGGAGCGAATACTATAAGTATGTATATAGGTATTATACCTATGTATATGATGCATATAAGTATTTTTATTTGAATTTTCTTTGTATTTTTATTCTGATTTCATTGTACAAATATGTTATAAGTAATATTTACATCATTATAAAAATATAAAAATACAAAAATAATGATAAAATAATAAATTGAATATTTTAATCTGTACAAGTATACTATAAGGGTCCAAAACTCAACTTTCAAACCGTAACTCCGAAAAATACGAAACTACCTCCAATAAATAGATTATTTAATGCTATATGCAATTAAAGGTGAGTTTGGTATATTTCAAGTTTTTATTTGCAAGATACATATCTGGGAAGTTAGAGTTCTGGAATCTTATTCGGACCATAACTTTTTATCTGTACATTATTTCTCTGTGAAATCAATTTTATATTTTTCTTTGTTTGATTATATACAACTTTCATGTATAAATTTCTTTAATTGAAGTATAAAAAGTGTAACTAAAAATAGGTCCCAAAATGAATAAAAAATGAATTAAATAAAGGAAGTTTATTAGATTCTGGCCCTTATCTCCCCCTACTTTATTTCTTGTCGACCTAGTCATCGAGATGCCTAGGTCTCGGGGTTTTGGGTCATAAAATATTTCCAAATATTTTATCCTTTTTCTTTTCTTTATTATATAATCTTGGCTTTAAAAACCGTATTTTATACACTATTTACACACACATGCATGAATGCTAAAATGCAGTAATTAAGGGTATTTACATGTATTTACTAGAGTTTTTAAGGCCAAAATGATAGAATAAAGATGATGAAATGTAGATTCATCATCCCCCTATACTTTGCCTTTGCTAGTCCCTAGAAAACACTTATGCAATAAGTGCAGAAAAGGAAATCAAAGAAAAGAAAAAGAAAAAAATTGGATTAAGTTTAACTATCAAACTTGTCTTCACAAAATCAAAGTTTGGAGCTTAAGTCGGTCCTTTGGAATTTTAGTACGGGTGGAACCTTAATGAGAACCAGATTTGAAATCCAACAGCCTTCGAGAATCCCAAAACTCCGCTCAAGTCTCCTCAATAGCCAGGTCAGAAATACTTCAACTCATACGTAAACCTTTATGACTATGAATCTGACTTGTACAGTGTAAGTGATAGTGGCTCTCCCCAGCTGAAATGACAAAGAGACTGACTTCTCCAATATGACAACCCAATGATTCCCCAGTCCAACAGCTCATCCCTCAAGGAGCATGGTATTCCCTTCTAAGTTCAAGTGGCAACCAACCCAAGAGGAGGGGGTGAAGAGAAGAATGGACGGTAGCCAGTGTAGCTACCTATCCTAGGATGCAAGACCAGTGTAGTCAAGTCATCTAGCTGCAAGCTCACATGATTTGACTTTGAAGCTCAAGCTTGCTTATTTGACTTTACAACATATGTACACTCCGACATGCATTTTTATTTTTGTATAGGCCTGTCCACTTTTTTGGAGTTTTTGCTTTTTGCATTTTTTTGAATACTATATACAGCAGCATTTACATAGGGAGTTTTTCCTCTTGAGCCAGTAGACTATCCCTCTTTTGAAGCTTTATTGCAACCCACGATCTCCTATCCTCGAAACTCATCATTACTGGACGAGTTGGGGCGCACTTCCCTCCCTAAAGGAGGACAAATGTGTCCATCTGTGTGCGTCTCATACCGGTAAATCCAACCCCCTCACCACTCCAACTGAGTTGAGCCATGTGAAAGGTGCAGGTGTCCAAGTTAGGTCATTATCAACAAGAGTCGTGCGTGTGCTCCGAAATACTCTATTTAGGCAGTCAAGAATCCATTGAACCAAGTCCCGTAATCCTCAAAGAATTAAGTCAACTAGACCTGAAGTACCTCAATCCCAGTTCCTATAAGGTTCCTGTTAATTAGGTAGATTTAAGGTCCAACCAAGCTCCAATCTTCGGGTTTTACTTAGACTCGTTCAACTATCAAACTCAATCCAAAAATGCTCGTGCTATGCAAATGATATGCAGAAAATATTTTTGTGATGCAATTTTCAAAGATTTTGAACTTTTTATGGGTTTTTGAAAAGATGATGATGATGATGCATATGCATTTTTTTGTATTTTTCAAAAGATTTTTCAAATGTTTTTGGATTTTAATTTTGCAAATGTTTTTAGGATTTTTGAAAACAAAAGATTTTGGCTGAAAACTAGGTACAAATATTTACACGGGATTGCTTCTTATATACAAGAAGTGGATTTTAAGAATTTACAGGGTAAGTGGTCAATTTTATATAATGGATTTTGGTGAGATGTATGTATTCCTCAAACTTATTTGACACAGGTTTTTCAAATAACTTTCAAAACTATAGTCCAAAATAGTTTTTACAAACAATTTTTACAAACATGTACACACATTTGAAAAATCATTTTTGCAAAGGGTTTCCAAGAAGTATATATAGATTTTCAAATATTTTTGCAACAATTTTTCAAACCATTTGCAAATCATTTTTCAAATATTTTATTTCACACAAAGAAAATAAACTTTACAATCAAAATATTTTTACAAAGGTTGAAAACATGTACACGAGGTTTTTCAAAATAGTTTTCAAAAGATTTTCCCAAAGATTTCCAAAGTATTTTACAAATCACCTGATTTATTAATCAGTATATACAAAAGAATTTGAGGAGTAATTACATCTTTGTTTTATTAAGGTCTTTTAATGAATTTTAAAGAATGGTTATCCATAATTATTAGTAAAAATATGGAAGTATGAGTTATGGCTAAAGTATATATGCAGTATATATGACCCCCTATACTTAGCTTGAGCTATGTCCTTATAGATCGGAGAGAAAAAAGAAGATATAACTCGTACTGAGTATAGGAAAGCCTAAAGAATAACTGAATAAGAGATGAATGAATAAACCAATGAGAAGTTGACCGTTCCCCCTATACTTAGGATCAAATAATCCTAAGTATAGCAGACTGTACTCAAAGCAGGGAGGGTCAAGGGTGGGAATGAACATATCGTACTCAGATTGTCTCCCCCTATACTTAGGGTCAGATATCCCTAAGTATAGACAAGAAGAGGAGACAATGGAGAGGATCAAAGAATAGAAGAAACTCAGGGTGCACACCCCCTATACTTATGATAAAGTACATCCTAAGTATAGAAAAATCATAAGATGACGTTGGAGTGTGAACCATAAAGAATGAGTGATCGATGTACAGATGAATATCTGTACAATGTTGGATCTCAGTGATAATTATGCATGAGATGCATAAGGTGTGAGTCAAAGAAACATCTCATACCAGAAGGATGGGGGCAACGTCAACGGTCGGTGGATCATGATCTAGATATGGTTTCAGGCGCTGACCGTCGACTCTAAAGGTGGAAGATGATGATGGTTCAGATATATCAATGCTGCCATTATCATCACCTTCCAGACCACATATGGTCCTTTCCACTTGCTTTGTAGTTTCCCTGGGAATAATTTCAACCTAGCATCAAATAACCATACTTGCTGTTCTGGCTCAAATTGTTTGTGGCTGATCCGGGAATCGTGCCATTCTTTCACTTTCACCTTATACTGTAGGCCACTTTAGAAGACTGTATCTCTTAATTCTTCCAGGGATGCCAACTCTGCTTTCCTCTGATCTCCTACACTCTTGGGATCCAATAATAGCTCTGTAATTTCCCAAGGTGACTTATGCTTTATCTCCACTGGTAGATGGCACGGCTTGCCTTAGACGAGACGAAAGGGGGATGTCCCTAATGGTGTCTTGAAAGACGTCCGGAAGGCCCACAAGACCGAGTCCAAAAGTTATGACCAATCCTTTCGGTCTGGGCGGACTACCTTCTGTAGAATTGTCTTAATCTCCATATTCGATACTTCAGCAAGACCATTAGTCTGAGGGTGATACGGTGTAGCAACAAGATGGTCAATACTGAACTCGTCTGTAAGTGCCCTAACCTTGTCGTTAATAAAGTGAGACCCCCCATCTGAAATCAAGACTCTAGGCACCCCGAACCGTGAAATAATGTTTTTCCTCAAGAAACGACATACGGGTTTAGCATCTGCAGCTCGGGCGGGGATGGCCTCAACCCAACGACTCACATAATCCACAACAAGAAGAATATACTCAAACCCCTGACTTTTAGGAAATGGGCCCCTGAAATCAATTCCCCATGCATCAAAAACCTCACAAAAGTGAATGGGCTGCATGGGCATCATGTCTCTCTGTCCGCAAGTACCCATCTTCTGACAGTCAGTACACCTTCTCATGAACTCATCAGAATCCTTGAAAAGGGTAGGCCACCAAGGCCGGATTGGAGCACCTTCTGTGCTGTCCGTCTCCCAGAATGATGTCCTCCTGCCTCAAGCTTGTGACAGTAGGTGAGGACGCTATGTTGCTCATCTTGAGGAATGCACCGTCTCCAGATACTATCCCCACCCTCATGATAAAGGACGGGATCCTCCCAATGGTACGACTTGGCCTTCGCAAGGAAGATCTCAAGCCGTTGTCTGGGCCAACCTTGTGGAATGGATTTGGCAATAAGGTAATTCACAATGTCGGCATACCATGGAAGAGAGGTGATAGCAAGGATCGTCTCATCTGAAAAGTTTCAGTGATAGGTGCTATGGGCTCAGATTCCTCAAGGTTCTCCAAGCGGGAGAGGTGATCTGCCACAACATTCTTAACTCCAGGTTTATTCTTAATCTCAATATCAAATTCCTGAAGGAGAATGATCCATCTGGTTAATCTGGCTTTGGCATCCTTCTTTGACATCAAGTACCGAATGGCAGTATGGTCTGTAAAAATCGTCACTCTAGATCCAAGAATGTAAGATCTGTACTTATCCAAAGCAAAGACTACCGCTAGCATCTCTTTCTCAGTCACAGTGTAATTCCTTTGAGCTACATCCAAAGTCCGGCTAGCATAGTGTATGGCATAGGGTAGTCCATCCCTCCTCTGTCCATGCACAACCCCAATGGCATAATCTGAAGCATCCGTCATGATCTCAAATGGGAGAGACCAATCGGGCGGCTGAAGGACAGGAGCCTCGACAACTAAATTCTTGAGAGTCTCGAAGGACTTAAGACACTTATCATCTACAAGGAACTCGGTGTCTTTAGTCAATAAATCTGTCAGCGGTCGGGCAATTCGACTGAAGTCCTGAATGAACCGTCGGTAGAAATCGGCATGCCCCAAAAAAGACCACAACTGTCTCAAATTGGACGGTGGATTGAGTTTCCTAATGATATCCACCTTGGCCGGATCAATCTCCATTCCCCTGTTGGAGATGATATGACCAAGGACCGTCCCCTGAGTCACTATAAAGTGACTCTTCTCCCAAGATAGTACAAGGTTTACCTCTATGCAGCACTGAAGCACTCGGTCTAGGCAGTCAAGACAAGCATCAAACCTGTCGCCATAGATCGAGAAATCATCCATGAAGACCTCTAAGCAGTCACCTATCATATCCAAAAAGATGGACAACATGCACCTTTAGAATATCGCAGGGGCGTTACATAGACCAAAGGGCATACGTCTGAAAGCATACGTCCCAAATGGACAAGTGAATGTCGTTTTATCCTGGTCTTCGGGCGCAATGGCCACTTGATTGTATCCGGAGTACCCGTCAAGAAAACAGTAATGACTCTTCCCGGCTAGCCTCTCGATAATCTAATCAATAAATGGTAGCGGGAAATGGTCCTTCTTGGTGGCCTCATTCAATCGTCTGTAGTCCACACAGACCCTCCAAGAAGTGGATACCCGGGTGGCTATCTCTTCTCCGGACTCATTCACAACTGTAGTGATACCCATCTTTTTGGGTACCACATGTAAAGGACTAACCCACTTGGAGTCGGAGAAGGGGTAGATAAAATCGGCGCTCCACCATTTAGATATCTCCTTCATTACTACATCTCGAAGATTCGGGTTCAGCCGTCGCTGGAACTCACGCAAAGGCTTAGCGTCCTCCTCGAGGTAGATATGGTGGGAGCACATGGTCGGACTTATCCCCTTGAGATCGTCCACATTCCATCCTACCGCCTTGCGGTTTCTTTCAAGAACCTCCATCAGACGAGATTCATGTTCTCCAGTCAAATCTCCTGAGATAATGACTGGGTGCATTTCAGGCTCACCCGCAAGGAATCTGTACTTGAGCGACTGCGGCAAAGGCTTCAATTCTAGCTTGGTGGGAGCTGGCAAATCTGGCTTCTGATATGTCTGCGTGAAAGCAACCAGGTCTGTATGTGAGAACTCTCGCTGTATGTGATCATCTGACGAAGGGAACCCTATTGGTGTGGCTATCATCTGTGCTGGCTTTCTCTCCGTCCTATCTGTTGGCTCATCTGGAAACAGACATGGCAAATATGTATCAAAATACTTCCAATCAAAGTCTGCCTCCGAGGGATCTGAATCAGTACAATCATCAATGTCATCATGCAGTACGCAACTGTCAACCTTTATGGTATCCTCTACCAAGGGTGTGCTCTCCGAACTCTCGTCTGCCTCAAAAGGTGGGTATTCTGAATCTGCAGGTATGGCGAGGGCTCATGTATGTGGATCTTCCCAAACCGCTTCATCATCGATCATCACAAAATCACACTCCTGGTGGACGTCTAACTCGGCACCTGTCATCTGCCCTGTATTACTATTATGCTCTGAGAAGGCTGAATCTCTTGCTTTGATCTCGTCGATCATCTCTATTTGTATACTCTCACCCTCTAAGAGAAAGTACACCTTCCCACTATCATGGTCGGACACTGCCTTGGCTGTGGCCAAGAATGGGCATCCTATTATGATGGGGGCATCAGTCATCGACTCAGGGATCTCCATGTCCAATACTACAAAGTCCACGGGGAATTTCAGACCCTGAATGGTAACGACCACGTCTCTCAACAACCCCTTCGGCCTCTTAATCGATCGATCAGCAAACTGAAGGAATGTCCTGCTCCGAAGAAGAGGGCCAAACTCGAATCAGTCGAGTAAGGCTACCGGAAGGAGGTTGATAGAGGAGCCGCTGTCTAATAGAGTACGTCGAATTGTTGCTCACTAATCTGGCATCTGACATAAGGAGCTCCTGCATCTGGGCGTTTGGCTGGCAGATGGTTCTGAATGGCACAACATGTGGCACGGGTGAGCACATGGATCTCTCCTCTATTGTTCCGCCTCTTCCTGCGCACCGTGGTTTTATCTCTCAGATTTTTTTGGAAGAGGGGGATGTGCTCAAGTTCCTCCTGTAGAGTCAGCTGGATCTGAAATCTGTCTATCATCTGTTGGTTGAACTCTAACTGCTGGGTCTTTTTGGGATTTTCTTTTTTATTCCCCTTAGTCAAGCCGAGTGCTTGAGGGAAGGGGATAGATGGGCCCTCCTCAGACAGAGGGTTAGGAGAGGGCTTCTAGGCCTGTGAAGGACTGGCATCCATGTAATTATCAGCATTCATCACACATGGACTTGGAATAGATGGAGAAGCCTTTCCTTTATTCATTTTTTTGTTCTTTTTCATTGAGTCCAGAAATACAGAAAATAGTAGCACAGAAGGTTGGAATACAGATTGATTCAAAATGGAGGCATCAGCACCACCCAAAACATTCTTCGTTGCGGCCTTAGTACCGCTGTCTGGTTTATCATCCAAAATGGTGGCTTCAGCACCACCGTCTGCATCGGGTATTACGACGGCCTCAGTACCGTCGTCTGGAAGGTCATCCTTGGTGGCATCAGCACCACCGTCATTATCATCATTATTCTTAGCGGCATCAATACCGCTCTTCTCCTCATCTGGGGCTCCAGTATCTCCATGGTGTTGTCCCTCAGGTGAGCCGCCGCCGGCTGGTTGCCTACAGCTCCTAAGTGACACAAAGTAAGTATCAAAGATAGAAGGCATGTTATTCATAAATGCACTAGGAGTGGTATCCTCGGTACGCTGTACCTGCTCAGACTTCCTTTTCAAAATATTTGGGTTGGGTTCGCTCTGTGCGGGTATGGTGGCTTTGCCTTTCATGATATCCCCATTTCTTGCCAGAAATCGTCCATTTCTCGCCGAAACGATGCTTGCTGGTCAGAAAGCAGTCGGGCGAGATCATCAAGTGCTGGGTTCTCCAAGCTAGGGGTGGAAGAACCAGAAGTGTTCCCTTGCTGGAACTGCGGCGGCTGGTGGGACTGAGAGTACTGTTGCTGGTAGTGAGATGTATGCTGGGGGCGTTGCTGCTAAAAAGGCTGCTGTCGCGGCTTCCATTGCTGCTCCTGATAGGTGTGACGAGGATTCTGCTGATATTGCTGCTGCTGTTGTTGGGAGTATTGGGGCTGCTAGTGTTGGCCACTATGATTGCCCTTAGCCGGAGGCTGCTGTTGGGATGAGGTACCTCCGTTGTACCAACGAAATCCAAGGTGATCACGGCGAATCCCGGACTGCTGGGGGTACCGGTCGTACCATATCCCGTTGACTTCCATCAACGGCTCCTGCTCGAAGGGTGGAGGTGGTAGTGCTGCCAATGGTTGATCCGGTTGATAAACCACCATCTGAGTGTCCTGAGACGGTGGCTGCTGTGAATAATGCGGCAACTGCTGTACCGACACCTCCTGAACATGGTGAGCTTGGCGGTATGCGGGAGGTGGTGGGGTAACGGCTACCTCTGTATTCAGCCAGTGACTTGGGAGCTGATGTGAAAATGATTGTGCCTCCTGAATACTCAAGATGTGAGTCTTCAGGTCACTCATGGTCCTTGCTAACTGGTCCATTTGTGCCATACCTTGTCCCTGCTTCTTCTCAAGGATCTCCATGCAGTCCAACTTCTCATTGATGATACCCATATCGGCTGCAGTGGATTCGGCTTGAGCTGCGGCTACCGACGGGGTGTTGGGACCGGCATCAATGCGGGCTATCCGCTGGTATGATCCTGCTCCTTGGGGAGGTTTCTGTTGTGTGTAGACACGCGCTTGGGCCATGACTGTAGAGTTTTCTGCCATTCCTTCATAAATGGCCCAAACATCATCTTCAACCTTTGAGAAGTATGATCCTCCACAAGAGGCGTTAACAAGCCCCTGTAGCTCCGGTGTCAGCCCACAAAAGAAACTTTGAACCAAGTTGGGCTTTGATATGTCATGATGCGGACACCGGTCAATGAGCTCTCTAAAGCGATCCCAGGCTTCATGGAATTGTTCATTTGGGATCATGGTGAAGTTGCTGATCGTAGCTCTTGCTGCATTTGTCCGGCTGAGTGGGTAATACTTATTTAAGTATGCGGTCCGGAGCTGTTCCCAAGTGTCGATGTACCTCCCCAAGTGTTTGAGCCAATAGGCGGCTCTATCAACCAAGGAGAATGGGAAGGCAATCATTTTAATTGTGTCCTCAGTCACAAATCTATCATGGATCGTACTGCATATCATCTCAAATTCTTGCAGATGGAGATGAGGTTCTTCGGTGGGGAGCCCATGAAATTTAGGCAGTAACTGGATAGTGGGCGGGCGAAGCTCGAAGTCTCCATATATGGGAGGAAGACAGATCCATCGGTGTGTGAGTGTTGCAGTTGGGTTATGCAACTGCCTCATGGTTGCCTGTGGTGGTCTTTCCTGGTTCGGTCCTCCTCCTCCTGCAGCTGCATCAGGAATCTCTCCACCGCCCTCAGATCTGTCTTCTCTGTCTGCTCGCATCTGCTCCATTTCTCTCAGGATATTTCCCATGAAGGCTCCCTGGTCCCTTATTTGTTTTTGCATTGTTTCTAGGGATGCCATCAGGGAGTTGTTGATTGCGGCTTGATCATATGCGAAAGGATGTTCACCCTGCTCATGTCAGACTCCTTCACTGTTGGCCATGGGTACTTCTTGATATTCTGCAAAGGTAAATGTACCCATTTCAGGCGTGTCCAACTGAATATCTTCTATGGTCTCTAGATTTATTAGAGAAGGGTGGTCGAGGGGGAACATGGTGGTTGAGAACTCAGGTTCGGAGAGTGGGTCTGAACTCTCCAAAATCAACCTAGATGAAAGAGGAGGAGTGCTCGATAGCGGTGCCACCAGATGTGGCCTAAGGGATCTTCTTCCCATCATCTTGATCTAGAGAAAGGCGGATGAGATCTGGAATGCAAACAAGATTATCAATCAAACCCCAATTCACCTACACAACTCTTGAGCTGATGACCGTGAGAGTTCGGTCTATTATCTTGTCTAATTTTATTAGGTGATCAGCCAATCTATCAGAGCGTTAGAGCGAGCTGTTAGGTATCCTACTTTCCTAGCCGACTGTCCCAATCCACGTCAGATCTTTCCCAGCCAGTATGAATTGCGGACCGTAATTCGGTTGTCCCCGCTAATTCAATCTGTTAAGGACATCGCGGTCCGCTTTACCGGTTACCGGAGAGATCCTCACTGGAGAACGATTAACCACGACCAGTAGTCAACCAAAATTTCAGATGTGGCTCTATCCTAGTGTCGAGTCACTCTCTCGCAGCAGATAAATCAAACAAGGAGGGGGTTACTCGCCCCAAGACACAATTTTTGGTGGGGTGAGTTTTAAGGTCAAGTTTGCATTAGCAGTCCCAATTTTTATCGTTTTCTCTTTTTATGTATTTTTCTGAGCAATCATCGTCTAACAAATTTTCCTATTTCCTTGTTATTTATAGTCCAATAAAACTGGGGGTGGAAATCGGAAAAGCCGATGCGTGGTCAAAATCTATGATGCATGCAGGGATAGAAATACGTACCTTTCCGCCAGCACTCTACATGCAAAGTGATCCGCGCATAATTTAAAGACAGTAAATAAAACTACCTAGATGCATGCACGAGGAAATCGTCCTAAGATGAGCAACTTCTATTAACGTGAAGAACAAATAGCTATGACAAAGAAGAGAGTCCCGAGTCCGGTCTAGGCTCACCCCTCCTCTTCTCGACACATCGATTTCAGGAGTAGCGCTTAACAGGGTGGGCTCGCGGCACGTGATCTCTAGTCCAAGTCAAATAGCTTTTTCAATTGATTTTTAGCCAAGTCCAATTACGTTCTATAGGTGCAGGAAAGATATTAGGGATTGGGCCTTAGCTTCTTAGTTCGTCACAGTCAACAAAAATTCCTTCGTCTAGGGGCTAAATCCTCGTGAAACAAATAGAAATGATGGCAAGAAAACCACGAAAAACACAAAACCGCGGTGAGCTCCCAAGTGAACAAACACTTGAAAATTAGGCCCGAGTGTCTTGGAGAGTCCAAGTTATTACAAATAAAGTCTCTCTCTCACTTTAAGTTACACGAATTTTTAAACTACAAAAATATTCTAAAAATGATGGTCTTCTCAAGCCTCCAAGTTTCTTTCGATGCTAAGTGAGCTTTTACGTGGGTGCTCAAGTGCCTTGAGTAGAGCGCTTCCCTCGCTTGGCGGTACCTCGCACAAAAATTCAATAAAAAGGGTGATTAGACCAATCAACAATAGAGTTCAATAAATACGTAAGAGAATACACAAATATCCACAATCAATCACAAAAGAATGCTCTATACGCTGTTGCTCCCTAGCAACGACGTCATTTGATAAACACGAAATTCAAGCGGTCTTGTATTCCACACAAGGTGGGAACATAGTCGAAGTGTTGACCACTCAAAGTCTGGATTTAATCAACAATTAACCCACACAAAGAATCTCAAGAAATGACAAGCAAATGTGAAGTTAAAATTTATTTTTAACTCTGCAAAAAAGATGTATAGAAGCAAGTATGCAGAGAGTTCGAACACAGGGAGCAAGGCAGGATAGATCTACAGAATGTGTATGTGAATGAGTGTGAATGTGTTACCTACAATATGCAAATATTTTTGTGGGTTTTTAATTAATTTTTAATTTTTAATTTTTAATTTTTAATTTTGTATTTTGGTTTTCTTTTTACTGATTTTATATTTTTTTATATTTTATATTTTTATATTTTCTTTTTCAATATAGGAGTATATATACAATGTGAGGAAAGAAAGGATAATGTATTTATAAAAATAGGTAAAAATAGTCAAAAATTAGGAAATAAAATCTTCTTGGTCTTTTTATAATTTTTTACTATTTTTGCGATTTTTGGGGAATTTTCAAAAAGTTTTTGGTATTTTTAAATATCAAAATGAGGGAAAACAGTGGTCTAGGTTGCTGGCCGAAATCAAAATGAGGATGAAAAATACTAAACAGTACCCAAAATTCTGCAAATCAATTTTAAATGAAAGACAATAAAATACAGAAGCTATAGCAACTGAGTTTATATTTTTCTGAATTTTCTATGATTTTCTATATTTTTTTTTGAAGTTTTTAAGTGTTTTCTAATTTTTAAGGCTTTTACTTTGAAATTTTTAGTGGTTTTTGGGCTTACACTAATAGGTGATAAAACACACAAAATATATTTTTTTGGAATTTTTCAAAACGTTTTTATAATTTTTATGGATTTTCAAATGCTAACAGTAAGAAAAATGAATATTTTTGATTTTTAATAAATATGAAACTGCAAGAAAAGTGCAATGAAAAAATATGACGTTAAACTACAATGCAACAGGAGCCTATGATATTTTTTTGATAATTTTTAGAGCTAAAGTGATGCATGAAATAAATGCAAACATCCAAGCAAAAATACAATACTAGCAAGGGCATAAATGTAAATACACGGCAGTTCAAGGGCCTACTTGCATTTTTTCCAAAAATATATAATGTTAAATACAAGTTTTTGGACTAAAAACAAATACCCAAACTCGGAGGGGGTTCGTTGCAAAATGTCCAACTCGCGCGCACTGGGTACGTGACCTCACAGGGGTATTTTTGCAATATCACAAAGTTCCAGGGGCTCAAATGCAATTTTTCCAAAACATTACAACTTAATTAAAAATTTCATGAACTAGAACGAAATAAACAAACCCCAGGGGGGTCCTTGCAAAATACCCAGCCCCCTCACGCGCAAGGGTGACAGTGCAAAATACCCACGCCTTATCTGCTCGTGCGCGATCGAACGGCGGAGGGCCGCTCACTTGTCCACGTGGCGCGCGCACAACACGCGATGACGGTTCGATGATGGTCGGCTGGGATTGGATCTGACGAAGAGATCGACGGTCGGTGCGTGCCCAGATCGAACGGTTGACGATCAAACTGGAACGGGCCTCGGATCGGACGACTGAGAGTCGAAGAGGATGAACGGGGACGAACGCCGACGAGGCGAACTTCCCCGAGCTCGATCTCGGATCTTCGGCTGTCTGGAAGCATGCGAAGTGGCCCGGCGTGCTCCTGGGAAGTCAGGCTATGTGCTGGAAGGCTCAGGTTCGTCAGAGTGCTGGCGCGAGGGCGGCGGAGCTCGGAGCTCCAGGTAGCTCCGGTGAACCTCACAAAATGGCCCCCAGGGGCGTTGACTGCTATCTGACCTGCAAAAAGGGGTGAGGGGGTCCAGGGCAAACTGCCTGGACCTCGCGGAGGTGAAATGGAGGTCGGGGATGGTCTGTGGACGGCGAAGGGGTTTCGGCCAGAGGTGCGCTCCGGCGATGAGCTACGGGAGACGGATAGGTGGTCGATGCTCGGGTATTTTTGGGTATTTTCGATCTTGAAGCTAAGGGAAACAAAATGAAATGAAAAGGAAAGGGAAAGGGGCAAACCTCGAAGGTGGATGACCTGAGGTGGTGGAACCTCGACGCCGGAGGTCGGCGGAGGTGGTGGAGCCGCTACAACACCTCCTCGACTCGCCTGAGGGTGTGGATGCGGAGTTGTCACCTCCAGTATCACGAAGAGCACAACAGGGAGGAGGATTAATGGCCAAGAAGGGTTCAAATTTGGGATTGTAGGTGGCAGGTCCATTAAATAGAAGCTGGTGACGTCTCCTTCAAGCGAGGTCCACGCGCGCATTATGGAGATTATGCGTGATCTGAAGGCACGGCGTGGGAGCGTGATGATCAAGGATGAATTCCCAAGAAGGAGTCGAGGCCAGAAGATGGAAGATTCGAGTGCCAAAATTTCTTGAAAGTGCGGCGAAATCGTGGGCGTCAGAAGGTGGCAGGTCTCGGTCAGGGAGTTGACCGTGGTCAACTCTAGACCGCGTCTGGTTGGTCCACGTGGACCAACTAGAGAAATCCAGGCAGAAATTATTTGAAAATTCGAAATAAAATAGTAAATGAATTTATTAATTTTAGGTTATAAAATAAAAATGTTTCTTATTTTATAAAGAATTTTATAGTCATTTTTATTTATTTTTATGAGGTATATAATTACAAGTTACCTTTTATGCCCTATATAGGTATAATATCTATATATTTTATTCTTTTATTTTTATTTTGTGTATTTTAATTTTATTATTTTGATTTATTATTTTATAAAATTATAAAATACTTTTATACACTTAGAAATATTTTTAGTTTATTTTATTGATGTGTTTTGTATATTTAATAAAATAGAAGTATGAATACTATAAGTATGTATATAGGTATTATACCTATGTATATGATGTATATAAGTATTTTTATTTGAATTTTCTTTGTATTTTTATTCTGATTTCAATGTACAAATATGTTATACGTAATATTTACATCATTATAAAAATACAAAAATACAAAAATAATGAATTAATAATAAATTGAATATTTTAATATGTACAAGTATACTATAAGGGTCCAAAACTCAACTTTCAAACCGTAACTCCGAAAAATACGAAACTATCTCCATTAAATATATTATTTTATGCTATATACAATTAAAGGTGAGTTTGGTATATTTCGAGTTTTTATTTGCAAGATACAGGTCTGGGAAGTTAGAGTTCTGGAATCCTATTCGGACCATAACTTTTTATGTGTACATTATTTCTCAGTGAAATCAATTTTGTATTTTTCTTTATTTGATTATCTACAACTTTCATGTATAAAGTTTCTTTAATTGAAGTATAAAAAGTGGAACTAAAAATAGGTCCCAAAATGAATAAAAAATGAATTAAATAAAGGAATTTTATTAGATTCTGGCCCTTATCTCCCCCTACTTTATTCCTTGTCGACCTAGTCATCGAGATGCCTAGGTCTCGGGGTTTCGGGTCATAAAATATTTCCAATATTTTATTCTTTTTCTTTTCTTTATTCTATAATCTTGGCTTTAAAAACCAAATTTTATACACTATTTACACACACATGCATGAATGCTAAAATGCAGTAATTAAGGGTATTTACATGTATTTACTAGAGTTTTTAAGGCCAAAATGATAGAATAAAGATGATGAAATGTAGATTCATCAACCCCTTAGGGGTTTGTTTATTTCGATTTGGTCTATGAACTTTTCGATTAAGTTGTAATATTTTGGAAGAATTGCATCTGAGCCCCTGGAACTTTTGTGAAACTATGGAAATACCCCTACTAGGTCACGTGCCCAGTGCGCGTGAGTTGGACATTTTGCAGCAAACCCCCTTCGGGTTTGGGTATTTATTTGTAGTCTAGAAAATTGTACCTTACGTTATATAACTTTGGAAAATTGCAAGTAGGACCTTGGACTTCTGTGTATTTACGTTTATGCCCTTGCTAGTATTGTATGTTTGCTTGGATGTTTGCATTCATTTCACGCATCATTTAACTCAAAAAATTTCAAAAAAATACCATAGGCTCCTGTTGCATTGTAGTTTAATGCCATATTTTTAGTTTGCATTTTTATTGTATTTTCATATTTATTGAAAATCAAGAACATGCATTTTCAGCACTGTTTGCATTAAAAAATCCATAAAAATTAGTAAAAGTTTTTGAAAATTCCAAAAAAATTATATTTTTCGTGTTTATATATTTTAATGTCAATCCAAAAATCACTAAAAAATTCAAAGTAAAACTCCTAAAAATAGAAAACACCTAAAAACTTCATAAAAATCTAAAAACTTCTAGAAAAATATTAAAAATACAAACTCTGTTTCTGTAGTTTCCTTAGTGTATTACCTTTATTTTAAAATTAATTTGAGGAATTTTGGATATTGTTTGATATTTTTAATTCTCATTTTAATTTCATCCAGTAGCCTAGTTCACTGTTTTCAAGTATTTTTGACTTTAAAGATACCAAAAAAATTTGGAAAAATCTAGAAAAGTTACAAACACATTAGAAAAATAGAAAAATCCCGAAAATATCTTATTTCCTGATTTTTTCTTACTTTTACTCACTTTTATAAATACCTTATCCTTCCCCTCTCTTATATTGTATATATATTCTATAATTAAAAAAACAAAACACAAAAATAGAAAATATAAAAGAAATTAAAAATCAGAAAATTAAAAACCAAAATATAAAAATACAAAATCAAAAATTAAATAAAAAATTATAAAATTCAAAACCCACAGAAACTTGCACTTTCATAGGCAATTGCTCGCTTTCACATTGATCCTTGTGCACTCATGCCTTGCTCTATCTTGTTTGCTCCCTGAGTTCGACACTCTACACATACTTGCACTATACACATATTTTGTAGAGTTATAATAAATTTTAACTCCACTTCTATTTTTTCATTGCTTGATTTATATCGTAGTCGGTTAATTGTTGATTAAATCCGGATTTCTTAGCGGTCAACACATCGACTGTGTTCCTGCCTTGTGTGGAATATACGACCGCTCGATTTTTGGGTATAATCAAATGGCACTGTTGTCGGGGAGTAACGGCGTATAGAGCATTCTTTTGTGATTGATTGTGGATATTTGCATATCTTTTTACCTATTTGTTTGATTATGTTGCGTGACTGGTCTAATCACCCTTTTTTGTTGGATATTGTGCGAGGTGCCGCCGAACGAGGGAAGCACACCATCATAGGCGCTTGGGCACCCACGTGAAGGCTCACTTAGCACCAAAGAGAACTTGAACGCTTGAGAAGACCATCACCTCTTGAAGAATTTTTGTAATTTCAAAATTTGTAATTTGAAGTGAGAGAGAGAGACTTAATTTGTAATAACTTGGACTCTCTAGGACACTCGGGCCTAATTTCCAAGTGTTTGTTCACTTGAGGGCTCACCGCGATTTTGTGTTTTTCGCGGATTTCTCGCTTTTATTCCTATTTATTTTACAAGAATTTAGCCCCTAGACATAGGAATTTTTGTTGATTGTGATGACTTAAGAAGCTAAGGCCCAATCCCTAATATCTTGCCTGTACCTATAGAATGTAATTGGACTTGGCTAAAAATCAATTGAAAAGGCTATTTGACTTGGACTAGAGACCACGTGTCGGGAGGGGTCGTATACAGCGCGTGCAGGATCCATTGTAGTGGACACTGATCGGCCCCCAAGACCGTACTCCAGACTCTCTTCCTTGTCGTAGCTACTTGTTCTTCATGTTAATAGAAGTTGCTCATCTTAGGATGATTTCCTCGTGTATGCGTCTAGGTAGTTTTATTTATTGTCTTTAAATTATGCGCAGATCACTTTGCATGTAGAGTGTTGGCGGAAAGGTACGCATCTCTATCCCTGCATGCATCATAGATTTTGACCACGCATCGGCTTTTCCGATTTCCACCCCCAGTTTTATTGGACTATAAATAACAAGGAAATAGGAAAATTCGTTAGACGATGATTGCTCAGAAAAATACATAAAAAGAGAAAACGATATAAATTGGGACTGCTAATGCAAACTTGACCTTAAAACTCACCCCACCAAAAATTGTGTCTTGGGGCGAGTAACCCCCTCCTTGTTTGATTTATCTGCTGCGAGAGAGTGACCCGACACTAGGATAGAGCCAGACCTAAAATTTTAGTTGACTACTGATCGTGGTTAGTCGTTCTCTAGTGAGGATCTCTCCGGTAACCGGTAAAGCGAACCGCGATGTCCTTAGCAGATTGAATTAAAGGGAACAACCGGGATACAATCCGCAATTCATACTGGCTGGGAAAGATCTAATGTAGATTGGGACAGTCGGCTAGGAAAGTAGGGTACCTAACAGCTCGCTCTAATGCTCTGATAGATTGACTAATCACCTAATAAAATTTGACAAGACAACAGACCGAACCTTCACGCTCATCTGCTCAAGAGTTGTGTAGGTGAATTGAGTGGTTTTGATTGATCATCTTGTCTGCATTCCAGATCTCATCCATCTTTCTCTAGATCAAGATGATGAGAAGGAGATCCCTTAGGCCACATCTGGTGGCACCGCTATCAAGTACTCCTCCTTTTTCATCTAGGTTGGCTTCGGGGAGTCCAGACCCACTATCCGAGCCTGAGTTTACATACACCTTGTTCCCCCTCGACCACCCTTCTTCTTCTATCAGTCCAGTGGTGTCAGAATTTAGTGCAGAATAGAGTTCAGAACATTTGACGACACCTGAGATGAATTCTTTTGGCTTTGCAGAAAATCAAGACATGGAAGGCAGAGAGGAACACCCAGATGAGCAGAGACCACCTCCATACCTATTTGATCAAGCTGCCATCGACAACTCACTGTTAGCCTCCCTAGAAACCATGCAGATAAAGATCCGAGATCAAGTGATGGTCATGGGTGAAATCATGAGAGAGATGCGAGAGGGACGAGAAGAAAGAAATGAGGGCGGTGACATACCAGATGCAGAAGGAGGAGGACCTGACCAGGAGAGACCGCCACAGGCAACCATGAGGTAGTTGCATAACCCAGCTGTAACTCTCACTTACCGATGGATCAGTCTCCCTCCCATATATGGAGACTTCGAGCTTCGCCCATGTACTATTCAACTACTGCCTAAGTTTCACGGGCTGGCTACCGAAGAACCACACCTCCATCTGCAAGAATTTGAGATGATATGTAGTACAATCCATGACAGGTTTGTGATTGAGGACACAATCAAAATGATTGCCTTCCCATTCTCTTTGGTTGATAGAGCCGCCTACTGGCTAAAACATTTGGGAAGGTACATCGACACTTGGGAGCAACTCCGGACCGCATACTTAAACATGTACTACCCATTCGGTCGGACAAACACAGCAAGAGCTATGATCAGCAATTTCACAATGACCCCTAATGAACAATTCCATGAAGCCTGGGATCGCTTTAGAGAGCTCATTGACCGGTGTCCGCATCATGATATATCAAAGCCCAATTTGGTTTAGAGTTTCTTTTGTGGGCTGACACCGGAGCTGCAGGAGCTTGTTAATGCCTCTTGTGGAGGGTCATACTTTTCAAAGGGTGAAGATGACATTTGGACCATTTATGAAGGAATGGCAGAGAACTCTACAGTCATGGCCCAAGCTAGAGTCTACACACAACAGAAACCTCCCCCAAGGAGCAGGATCATACCAGAGGATCGCCCACATCGATGCCGGTCCACAAACTTCGTCAGCAGTAGTAGCTCAAGATGAATCATCAGCAGCTGACATGAGCATAATCAGTGAAAAGTTGGACTGCATTGAGATTTTGGAGAAGAAGTAGGGCCAAGGTCTCGCACAAATAGACCAGTTGGCTAAGTCCATGAGTGACCCGAAGACTCTTATCTTGAGCATTCAGGAGGCACAATCATCTTCACATCATCCTCCCAGGTCACACTGGCTGAGTCCAGAGGTAGCCATTCTACCCCACCACCTCCCGCATACCGCCAAGTTCACCATGTTCAGGAGGTGCCGGTACATCAGTTGCCATATTATTCACAGCAACCACCATCTCAGGACACTCAGATGGTGGTCTATCAGCCGGATCAACCATTGGCAGCACTACCACCTCCACCCTTCGAGAAGGAGCCGTTGATGGAAGTCAACGGGATATGGTACGACCGGTACCCCCAGCAGCCCGGGATTCATCGCGATCACCCCGGATTTCGTTGGACCACCGGAGGCACTTCATCCCAGCAACAGTCTCTAGCCCAGGGCAACCACTACAGCCAACAACAACAGCAACAGCCCCAGTATTTCCACCAGCCACAGTCTCACCACAGTCCTCGTCCCACCTATCAGGGGCAATAGTGAAGGCAACGACAACAGCCTTACCGGCATCAGCACCCTCAGTCTCACCAGCAACCTCAGTTCCAGCAAGGGAACATTCCCGGTTCTCCTGCACCTGCCTTGGAGAACCCAGCACTTGATGATCTTGCCTGCTTGCTCTCTGAACAACTGGCATCCTTCCGGTGAGAAATGGATGAGCTCCGACAGTAAATGAGGGACATTATGAAAGGCAAAGCTGCCATAACTGCACAGAGCAAGCCGAATCCGAACAACTTAAAAAGAAAATCTGAGCAGCTACGGTTTACAGAGGATGCCACTCCTAGTGCTTATTTGAATGACATGCATTCTATGTTTGATACTCACTTCGTGTCACTTAGGAGCGGTAGGGAACCAACCGACGACAGCTCATCTGAGGGACAACGCCATGGAGATTCTAGAGCCCCAGATGAGGAGAGGAGCGGTGCTGATGCCGCTAACAACAATGACGATGATGACGGTGGTGCTGATGCCACCATGGATGACCTTCATGACGACGGTGCTGAGACCGTCGTGATACCAGATGCAGAAGGTGGTGCTGAGGCCATCATTTTTGATGCCGAACCAGAATGTGGTGCTCAGGCCGCGCAGGAGAAGATGTTGGGTGGTGCTGATACCCCCATTTTGAGTCCATCTGTATTCCAACCGTCTGTTTTGCCATTTGTTGTATTACTGGATAACAAGAAAAAGACTAAAAAAATGAATAAAGGAAAGGTTTATCCATCAATTCCGAATCTATGTGTGATGAATGATGATGTTTGCATGGATTTCAGTCCTTCACGGGCCCAGAAACCTTTTTCCAACACTTTGTCTGAGGAGGGCCCATCCGTCCCCCTTCCCTCAAGCACTCTGCTTAGTGAAGGGGAATAAAATAGAAAATCCTAAAAAGAAAGAATAGTTAGAGTTTAGTCAATAGATGATAGACAGATTTCAGATACAACTGACTCTACAGGAGGTACTTGAGCACATGCCCCTCTTCCAAAAGAATCTGAGAGAGAAAACCACCGTATGCAGGAAGAGCAAGAACAAGAGAGGAGACATCCATGTGCTCACACGTGCCACATGTTGTGCCATTCAGAACCAGTTACCAGCCAAGCGACCAGATTCAGGAGCTCCTTATGTCAGATGCCAGATTAGTGAGCAGCAGTTCAATCGTACTCTATTAGACAACAGCTCTTCTATCAACCTCCTTCCGGCTGCCTTACTCGACTGACTCGAGTTTGGCCCTCTTCTTCAGAGCAGAATAGTCCTTCAGTTTGTTGATTGATCGATTAAGAGGACGAAGGGGTTGCTGAGAGACGTGGTCGTTACCATTCAGGGCCTGAAATTCCCTGTGGACTTTGTTGTATTGGACATGGAGATCCCTGAGTCGGTAACAGATGCCCCCATCTTACTAGGACGCCCATTCTTGGCCACAGCCAAGGCGGTGACCGACCATGATAGTGGGAAGGTATACTTTCACGTAGAGGATGAGAGTATACAAATAGAGACGATCGACAAGATCAGAGCGAGAGATTCAGCCTGCTCAGAGCAGAACAGTGATGCGGGGCAGATGACAGATGCCGAGTTAGACGTCCACCAAGAGTGTGATTTTGTGATGACCGATGATGAAGCAGTTTGGGAAGATCCAGAAGTACGAGCCCTCGCCGTGACTGTAGACTCAAAGTACCCACTTTTTTAGGCAGACGATAGTTCGGAGAGCACACCCTTGGTAGAGGACACCATACAGGTTGACAGTTGCGACATTGATGTTTGTTCCGATTCAGATCCCTCGGAAGCAGACTATGATTGGAAGGATTTTGATACATATTTGCCATGTCTGTTTCCTGATGAGCCGACAGATAGGACAAAGAGCGAGCCAGCACAGATGATAGACACATCAGCAGGGTTCCCTTCATCAGATGACCACCTACAACGAGATTTCTCACATACAGACCTGGTTGCTTTCACACAGACATACCAGAAGCCAGAATTGTCAGCTCCCACCAAGCCAGAACTGAAGCCTTTACAGCCGTCTCTCAAGTATAGATTCCTTTCGGGTGAACAAGAAATGCACCCAGTCATTATCTCAAGAGATTTGACTGGAGAACAAGAATCTCGTCTGATGGAGGTTCTTGAAAGAAACCGCAAGGCAATATGATGGAGCGTGACCGATCTCAAGGGGATAAGACCGGCCTTGTGCTCCCGCCATATCTATCTCGAGGAGGATGCTAAGCCGTTGCGAGAGTTCCAGCGACGGTTGAACCCGAATCTTCGAGATGTGGTAATGAAAGAAATATCTAAATGGAGGAGCGCCGATTTTATCTACCCCATCTCCGAATCCAAGTGGGTTAGTCCATTACATGTGGTGCCCAAGAAGACGGGTATCACTACAGTTGTGAATGAGTATGGAGAGGAGATCGCCACCCGGGTACCCACTTTTTGGAGGGTCTGTGTGGACTACAGACGATTGAATAAGGCCACCAAGAAGGATCACTTTTCGCTACCATTTATTGATCAGATTATCGAGAGGCTAGCCGGGAAGAGTCATTACTGTTTTCTTGACGGGTACTCCAGATACAATCAAGCGGCCATTGCGCCCGAAGACCAGGATAAAATGATGTTCACTTGTCCATTTGGGACTTATGCTTTCAGACGAATGCCCTTTGGTCTATGTAATGCCCCTGCGACATTCGAAAGGTGCATGTTGTCCATCTTTTCGGACATGATAGGTGGTTGTTTGGAGGTCTTCATGGATGACTTCTCGGCCTATGGCGATGGGTTTGATGCTTGTTTTGACTGCCTAGATTTAGTGCTTCAGCGCTGCATAGAGGTAAACCTTGTACTATCTTGGGAGAAGAGTCACTTTATGGTGACTCAGGGGACGGTCCTTGGTCTCATCATCTCCAACAGAGGCATGGAGGTTGATCCGACCAAGGTGGATATCATTAGGAGACTCAATCCCTCGTCCAATCTAAAACAGTTGCGGTCTTTTCTGGGGCATGTCGATTTCTACCGACAGTTCATTCAGGACTTCAGACGAATTGCCCGACCGCTTAAAGATTTATTGACTAAAGACACCGAGTTCCTCGTAGATGATAAGTGTCTTAAGTCCTTCGAGACACTCAAGAATTTAGTTGTCAAGGCTCCTGTCCTTCAGCCACCCAATCGGTCTCTCCCATTTGAGATCATGACGGACGCTTCTGATTATGCCATTGGGGCTGTGCTTGGACAAAGGAGAGATGGATTACCTTATGCCATACACTACGCTAGCCGGACGTTGGATGCATCTCAGAGAAACTATACAGTGACTGAGAAAGAGATGCTAGCGGTAGTCTTTGCTTTGGATAAGTACAGATAGTACATATCTTACATTCTTGAATCTAGAGTGACAATATTTACAGATCACACTGCCATTCGGTATTTGATGTCGAAGAAGGATGCCAAGGCCAGGTTAACCAGATGGATCCTTCTCCTTCAGGAATTTGATATTGAGATTAAGGATAAACCTGGAGTTAAGAATGTTGTGGCAGATCACCTCTCCCGCTTAGAGAACCTTGAGGAATCTGAGCCCATAGTACCTATTACTGAGACTTTTCCAGATGAGGCGATCCTTGCTATCACCTCTCTTCCATGGTATGCCGACATTATGAATTACCTTGTTGCCAAATCTATTCCACAAGGTTGGCCCAGACAACGGCTTGAGACCTTCCTTGCGAAGGTCAAGTCGTACCATTGGGAGGATCCTGTCCTTTATCATAAAGGAGGAGGCAATATCTGGAGACGGTGCATTCCTCAAGATGAGCAACATAGCATCCTCACCTATTGCCACAAGCTTGAGACAGGAGGGCATCATTCTGGGAGACGGACATCACAGAAGGTGCTCCAGTCCGGCCTTTGGTGGCCTACCCTTTTCAAGGATTCTGATGAGTTCGTGAGAAGGTGTACTGACTGTCAGAAGATGGGTACTTGGAGACAGAGAGACATGATGCTCATGCAACCCATTCACTTTTGTGAGGTTTTTGATGCATGGGGAATCGATTTCATGAACCCATTTCCTAAATGTCAGGGATTTGAGTACATTCTGCTCGTTGTGGATTATGTGAGTCGTTGGGTTGAGGCCATCCCCGCCCGAGCCGTAGATGCTAAAATCGTATGTCGTTTCTTGAGGAAAAACATTATTTCACAGTTTGGGGTGCTTAGAGA